>JAYMDG010000012.1:1200000-1800000 GCA_036872995.1 Hymenopellis raphanipes
TGAGCCACATAATTCTGATCGGGGAGGGGATGACTACGAGGTCGATGATGAGGATAACGCTTCAGATGATGATTATGTGGACGAGTCAGTTCCCCAGCAACGCCGCACGCGCGGGAAGAAGAAAATGGAGTCGGAAACTGACAGCGATTCGGATTTTGGTGCGGGGAAGCCGATACGTTTGACGACTCGGCAGAAGGAAACATGTTTGGAGACCTTTGCACTATTCTTCGAGGACGCGACTCCAGAGGAATTGCCGTCGAAAAGGATTATGATAAGTGATGTCCAGCGTGCAGCTAAGCTTCTAAAGGAAAAGCTGAAAGCGGAAGAGGTTGGCAATTTCCTCTGTGTTGTTCACTTTTGTTCTTATTGTTTGAGTAGATTGTGGAGATGCTCGAAATTTTCTCCACTTCAGCCGATAAGTCTTTGAACTTGGCAGACTTTGAGCAAATGATGATGGTCGCGAGGCTAACTTAAGATGTTTGAGACGATGGGGGGTGCTAATGAGCAATGATACCCGCAAGTATAAAAAGTATATGTATACATCAATCGTACACAGGAAATACTGTAAGTCTCGTACACCCCAAAGATACTCCAAAAAATATAGGCCAACTTTACACCCATTCCTTTGGGAGATCAACAACATAATATGCCGGACAAGGTTGGTCTGCGTCGCCGTCATCTTCAAACCTAAGCACGTAAGTGGGTACAACGCCCTCCTAGGGAGTGGGTCAGTCGCTTTTCTATTGAAATACGCAACACAGATACTTTGGTCTTCTCTCGATCAGGAGTTGTCATCACCTCAGCGCGATAGAAACAACTGGTGTCGGGATAGAGAGCCAGAACAGTTGAGCCCTTGGCATGTTCCGGATAAGAGGACAGACTCTCGGGAGCTCCTTCGGGTACGCCCGCAACCGGAAGTGGTATCATCGACGCCAGCGTTGTCACGTAGGTCCTTGGCCGGCGCTCAGTAATCGACATTAACGGGAACCTACTGTCAAAGTACTCACTCTGGATTATCATCGTCGGCATCACGAACTTCGTACCTAACGAAGTGAGTCTGTCAGTAAGATCACATGCCGAAGAACCAAGTAACCATACTTGGTCTTGTCACCCAAGCAGCGGGTGACGTTTGCGAGAATCCAGTCGCTCCCTTCGTTCTCATCTTTATCCGGTCTGATGGGAGTATGGAAGGCAATTTGCCGTCCTGGCTTTAGAGGTAGCTGCCGGGAGAGGTTATCCTTACGTGTCCCACTTCCACGTACCACGGCACTGCCTAGCGGCGTCCCCGAAGCATTGCGTGGTGGTAATGTTATTAAGACACTTGTCCGGGACGCAGCGGCAGGCTGTGTAGTATGCGCCACTGCGTGTGACGGAGAAGGCGCTCTAGGACGTTTATTCCGCTTGTCTAGTACTAAAGACGTTCAGCACATAGAAGATCGATGGTAGCCATCCAATTTACCTGGTTCTGGAGCTTGTCGGAGTGCTATCAGAACTCCAAGTTTCTCCAAGGCCGCTTCAATCATTCTAGCACACGACGTTAGAGGAATCGATGTAAACGGAATTAATTATTTTTACCTGACTTCTTTGAGAGAAGCCGTTTCAATATCTTGCAAGCCAGATTTGAGTTTGTCATGGGTTCCTTGGAACTCGGTCAAGCCCTCAGACGGTGCCATGTCGTCAGAAGGCCAAACGGCGATGAGGCGGTTCACGCGATCAATAGTCTCTGCTGTACCAGGGTTTGCAGTATACGTTTTGGTAAAGGCCAGGAGTTGTCCTCTAGCCTGACTCCAAACATTCATTTCTGATTTTTTTGGCGTTTGAGACGGGGCCGCATTAAAATAACGTGAACGAACCTTCACTTGCGGCGGGGCGTGTTTGGACACCTCTTTTCCGATCCATGGCGTCGCTATGAGCAGAAAATGCACGGTACAATAGTCATCAAGCGTAGAGACGCGGCAAGTCTCTGACTTTTGATGAACAATTGCGTTACTACTGTAGTAGTTGAGGTTTGAGTTATAACCTCCGGTCCGATCAGGTCAAATTTTGAAACTCCGCGGACCATAGTCAGAAATGACGATGACGCATAGTTCGCGATTGCTCGAGGACCCTGATGTCGGACTGGGAGTTGAGTGTATGGGCGGGTCATTGTATTTTCTGGTTTTTTGTCAAGTACATCCACTTCTGTGCCGTTTCAAAGCCCAAAAAATCCAAATGTGGGCAAGATGTGACTTGCAGCTGCTGTGCCTCCGAACTTGAGTTGTGACGACTTTCAGCGCGCTTCACGTGCATTCCAGGATCATCAGCGTCTACTACGAGAGCCTAGTCGTACAGAAAGAAATATAGCATGATCCCAAGGTATATGTTACAGCGTAAGTTACAATAGGTATCGATGCTCATCAGATAATCAGGGATCAAGCCTATGTACAGACATTTCCACCTTACTTGAGAGGCGGTGCTAAACGCCTTAGAGAGACGTCATATACAACTAATACTACGTAAGAGTATATTCCTAACGGCAAATGAGAAGGGTGCCCACCTTCTTCTATCTTTTTCATGTCATACTTGAGGCTATCGAATCGTCGACGTAACTGATCATTCTTTAGGTTTAACTGTAACAGGGTTAGGGTCTCGTATATTGTTCGAGAAGCACCAAATTGGCCTACCATCGTGAATCCGGCGAAGATGTCCTTGACAAACGCCGATATTTTCAACGGTTCTTGGAAATTACCCAAAGTTACCGCATTTACCGCTAGACGAGACTGCGTGCAGTCTGCATGAGTAACGGTGCGCTGTTAGCTGGACTCGACCTACCAACTCGTTAACCAAGGTGATGAGACCGTGAAGATAGTCTTCAATAGACAATGTAAAGCGATCTTTCCATTCGTCCTTGACTGGAATACGTATCAGCTGCAACAGAGACAATGTTCGGGTCCACATACTTCCCAATTGAGCAGACGTCGCCGACAAGGACAGCAAAGTCCCCGTTGAGAGATATTCGAGGAAGGCCGCCACGTATACAGAGGTACGCAGCGAGTTGGTCCACATTTCCTTCCATCGCCAGAATTGGTTGGGAGGAACGAGATTAGCAAGCGCGGCATGGACGGCTTGTGTACTCTCGAGAACAGGCTTCACAGATGTGATCAGATTTGGCACTGCGGCAGTATTGATAAGTAATGCCCTTGAACACGAGATATTAACAGGTACCTGACGCAAAGGGAATCGAATGTATTCTGTTCAGCAATCCAACCATTGTGCGCGCTTTTTTATCCAGCTCTTGTACTTGTTCGCGGATTTTCTTGAGACAAATCTGTCAGATGCAATAACACGTACAAAGTGGTGTTTAGGTATTACCTCTCGAAGCTGGGATTCGTTGTCCAACAGAGCGTTGAGGTTGTCGATGTCTGCAGCGTCCATGACTGTTTTCCAGTGGTGACGCGATGGTGATTGTCCAAAATGCGAGACTCACGTGGCCGGTAAGCCCAAATTGAATCAGAAAAGGCTTTGTCTTTTAGACTCAACACCGATACTCGTCTTTCATGATTCCTTGACCAGACTGCCGCCTTTCCGCGTATTCTCCTAGGGCTTTACTGGGGATTCGTAATGGCTGCAACGAGCACTCATGGCGACGTGCAAAGAACACTTGACCAGTTGCGGGATAACCCAGTGGGCAGCGACCTCTCGGAGGATACGTTGAAACTGATATACAACTATCTTATGAGCGTCTCAGATGGCAACGACATTCACTGGTTCTGTGGGAAGGCGTCCACTACGACCGTGGCAGCGGCGACCTTTTCATTACGATTACATGCCTATGAAAGCCCCAATGTCCTCATCTGGCGAGCCAAACTGTTGGAATGTCTGTCCCACTGCACGGAATGCGTTCATGCTTTGGAAAAGGCGAAAACCCTGTCTAGAAACACGTGCGTTCCTTCCCATTCTTTCACGGTCATGCTTACCTTTGTCTAGCTACCTTGGCGCTTATCATGAAGACACAAAAACAGAATTCAATAGAAGCTTCGAGAAATCTGAAGCTAATAGTGTCATAGATATCTTGGCTCGCGTTGGGCTTTCTCCGAACCAGACTTCGCCCTCCACCAAATCATTATCCGACGTCCCATCCGCCGTGGTATATCGTATGCTGGCCAATTTTGGTGTCTTTCAAGACGAGAGGATCCTTTCCATCATTGACCAGTATCCTCCTTCCGAGCCCCTCCGCTGGCCTCTGGATATTTTGCCGGCGGGCATGCTCCTCCTTCTCCTGCATAGGAATCCGCTTGTCCGAGAGTGGGCGACTAAGCAAGCCGCCAAGTGCACCGTAGTCCCTATACCAAATGAGGCGTTTAATGGCCCATATTCCGAGGTCCTCAAAGTTATCGCCTTCATTTATTCCCCTCCTTCAAGTACCACCATCCCGTCAATGGCTAACCTTTCCCATCTACGGGCGTTCTTTGTCACTGAGCCGATATTACTTTGGTCCTCTTTCCTTCCCCTACTAAAACTCATTCCCCCCGAGTCTTTAGTCTCGGGCACTTTTCAACATGTCGATATCCGTCGTGTCCTTGTTGCACACCTGCATGACACAGGACCTGGTCGGTGATCATCACACTTATTTCTCGCTTCTCCCTTGACGTTGTCCATAGAGTTTTCCGAGATCATGAACTGTTTTGTTCTTCTGATCAAACGCCTTGGTGCTCGTCTATGGCTAGCGGAGGGTCCCGAATATCCCCAGATTGTGTTCGATTCGATCAAAGATAATCCGTCCTTCACGATCCACATTCATGAATCGGGCGGTGCCAGGCGACACATCGTGTGGTTCAGAGAATATCTTTCTCTGATCCCCGACCCCTCCATTCACTCTTCAGTGTGTCTGAAGATGCTGAGTTTTCTATGCGAGGAGTTACAACATGAACGCTTCAGTGATTCTCGGCCAGCAACCTTGAGCTTTGCAGCATTTGTGAGCTGTCTAATTCCCTTGTTATGACTGCGCTCACTCAAGTTTGAATAGTTGTTGAAGTCCGAAGACAAGCACCCCGAACTCGTCTCGCAGGCGTTCCGAATCCATGGCAAAGTTTTGACTGATTTGGCGTTCTCGAAGGCATATTCCGATCCGCGATGGAATGACGCCCGAACCCAGACTCGAGACTTGATAGTGGATATCCTCTCACAGGATCTTAAAGCGCTCTCTGCAGGTATGACTACACTCTGTGAAGCCCTCGGTAATCGGAAACCGAGTTCCGCCCCACCCATTCACCTTAGGGAGCATGTTTGGAATACTGTGTACGATTCATTGCAAGCTAGCGACAGTGATGGGATTCATGTCATTATTTCGGTCATGTCTCAGGCCTCCCACATCGATACCATCCACACCGCTGCCTTCACAAACATTCTCGGTACACCCGCCATGCAGCAATTATTCCAGTTGGTGAAAACGGGGATCCGAAGTGTCAGGAATGGTTTCCTTAACACCGTTTCCGTCCATTGTGAGAGGACCACGACTTCATCAGTCATATCCCTTCTACAGACACCGGGCATGGTGAAGAACCTTATAAAGTTGATGCTCTCGCCAGTGGACGATCTCCGAATGGCCGCAGAGGTCATCATTGGGCTAGCGTTTGATGTCGATATCCGCGCAGATTGCTTCCGAGCCTTACTCATGAACCACTCTGACGCCTCTTTCGAGGGCATGTGCGACTTCCTATCCGTTTTCAACCGCTTTGCCAACTTTGTGCCTGAAGCGTGCAGCCTAGCCAAATCGCTTGTGCGCGGCTTCACGGATATCATCGAAGTATTGTCCCAGCATCCAAATGGTCTTCTCCTCCAACCGTCTTTCCTTCGTTCCTCCGAGTCATCGAGTCCGGCGTTGCAGCTTCCCAAGCTTTGGACATTGATGAGTCAGGCAATTGCTCTCATTTTCAAACGCACACCGACATGGGCCAAGTTTTTCGAGCCCGATGTAATGATTACTTGGATGCGGGATGCGCTCATCTTTGGACAAGAGATGCTATCGGAGGTGCAGACGTTCAAGTCGGCGGCCGAAAGTGTCTCGTCCCTTTCGTCGAGTGTGAAGGCAAACACTGGTTCGAACATACTGGAGGGCATGCAGCATGTTCTCACTGAGCTTGCTCGATGGCTTCGACTTACCGACGAGGAGCTATTACATCAGTCGTACTCTTTGTTGGAATCGCTCTTCAGTTACTTTCGAGAGAATGGCACGACTCCTCACAAAGACAGCATCGATCGGTTGAAGCGTTATCTGAAGGCTGCGAGAGAGGAGGATAGCATTTCAAGCGGGAAAAACACCCGCCTTAGCACAGCGAAGCTTGCGCAACTCGAGCTGTTGCTCGCATCTGTTCAAGAAGTGATAGTGATTCCTGATGAATCTGAGGGTGAGGGTCTGGATGCCACCCCCATCGTCATTTCCGACGACGACGAGGCAGAGGAAGTCAAGCGTATTCCGACAAAAGCACCGAAAGCGGATTCCAAACTAGCTCCCCCGAAAGTCGTTCCCGCCAAATCCTCCAAATCATCTACCTTGAACAACCGCGCGGTAGTCCCGGCTCCTCCAAAGAAAGTAACGCTCAAGGCAGATAAAGGCTTTTTTTCCGAACGTGATCAACGAAAGCTGGAACAGGCTGGCGCAATCGCTAAGAACCGTAAATCATCCTCTGCCTCAGCGGGACCCTCGAAGCCTATTCCCAAAGGACCCAGGAACGCGGCTCCCTCCTCGGCATCGTCCTCGGGCGATTCATCATCAGATGACGAGGAATCGCAGGGCAGCATATTGAAGAAAATGGCACTCCCGAAGTCGCCAAAGATCAAGCACAAGGACAAGCCTCGTCGTCAAATCAAGACTATTGATGTGATCACTTCTGTATCCACCACAGAAGAACGTCGCAAACGCCAAGAGGAACAGCGCGTCCAAGAAGCGCAATACCGAGCCTATCAGCGTCGGAATCCCGAGTTCAGCAATCTTCATCGGACACTTTTGGCGTGGAACTATGATCATGACGGTCCTATCCCCCCTGGTCCCACGCTGCGTACATGGCCTGTGCCGGATCGCTTCACTGATCACCAAGACTATCTGAGGATCTTTGAACCCTTACTCATGCACGAACTTTGGGCCCAGGTGTGCAGCTCCAAGGAGAATACTTCCCAGTCATTCCCCTGCACCATCACATCCAAGTCGACCACCAATTACTGGACGAAGGTAGACATCACAATCACAGACGTTCTTCCGAAGGATTGGTATCTAACGGAGAACGACGTGGTGTTGTTGCGGCACCGACAGGACAAGTCAAAATGTGCCTTGGCGAAGGTTGATGCCTCCAGATCGGCAGGATATCAATCTCCTGGATTGAGCGCCACGCTGAAGTTCTGCTTTGACGAGAACAGACCTGATCCTGGAATACAGATTAAATCAACAACGTGGTCAATCACCAAGGCCTTAAGGTACATATTTTGCAATATTTACTATGCTAAAACATCTAAACATCGCGTCAGTTTGAGTACTGTCTCCCGCGAATACGCTGCGCTTGCCACGATACAGTACTACGACTTCAAAGATGTCATATTCAGGCCCCAACTTACTGTGCCGAGCGTCGTCGATTCGAGTACCATTCAGAAAACGATGGAGGTATACCGACTTAACGAACCGCAAGCGAAGGCAGTAGAATGTGCTTTGAAATCGGAAGGCTTCAGTTTGATTCAGGGGTAAACGCTACTTGTACTTTTGGGCTTCGACCGCTAAAACGTATATAGCCCACCTGGAACCGGAAAGACATCGACAATATGCGGTCTGGTTGCTGCTACAACAGAGCGTCGTCCGCGTCCGATTTCTGGTTCGACCAATCAAAGTTCCACTCCCAAGGTTCTTGTTTGCGCACCCAGTAATGCCGCCATAGACGAAATCACGTATCGACTCAAGGAGGGCTATCGGGGATCCGTGAAAACTAACAACCCTCTGAAAGTGGTCCGTCTAGGTTCAGGTGTCGGGGATGCTGTTCGCGACGTTCAACTTGAACAATTGGTCGACAAGGTGTTGAATCCAAACCAGAGCGAGGACTTGGAAACCCTCAAAAACCAAGATGTCACTCTTAATGCCATCCAGGCGGAGCTCAATGCGGTCCAAGAAGAAACCAAGCTAGTCGAGGACGCACTTGAAGCCACACGTGATAACACTGAACGCATTCTGTCCTTGGAGAAGCAAAAGAAACAGCTTCGAACTCGTCGCGCTCAGATCCGTGAGCGCCTTAACGCAGTGAAGGATCAGCGGAGAACGGAGAGGAAGGACATGAATCAGGTGAGACGTCAAGCTCAGTTCGAAGTACTCCAAGATGCGCAAGTTATCTGCACCACGCTGAGTGGCGCTGGCCATAGCACTCTGCAGGACGCTCAGTTGGACTTCGACGTCATCATCATTGATGAGGCGGCGCAGGCCATCGAGTTGAGCACCCTCGTCCCTCTGAAGTTCACGTGTAAACGGTGTATACTGGTCGGAGATCCCAATCAATTGCCTCCTACAGTAATGAGCGGACAGGTGAGGATTTTGCTTTATTGCTTCACATTTACTTAACTATGCAGGCCACGAAACAACTGTACAGCCAGTCCCTTTTCGTACGCTTACAGAAACAGCAGCCCAAAGCTGTTCATCTGCTCAGCATACAGTACCGCATGCACCCAGAGATCAGCTTGCTGCCGAGCAAACTTTTCTACGAAGGACGACTGACTGATGGTCCGGACATGGCGTCGAAAACCGCTCAACCTTGGCATGCAGACCCGAAATTTGGTGTGTACAAGGTTTTCAACGTTGCCGGAAATCAGGAACAAGCGCCCAACAAATCGATGAAGAACTCCTCAGAGGCACAGATTGTCCTTCAATTGTATAATCGACTTCAGTTGAGTTGGGGCAATAAGATGACAGTGGGCGTCATTTCGCCGTACAGAGGACAAATCTCTGAGTTGAAGGCTGTTTTTCGAGAGAAGTTTGGTCGTGATATTTTGGACTACGTCACATTTAACACTGTCGATGGATTCCAAGGTCAGGAAAAGGATATCATCATTCTTTCGACTGTCAGGGCAGGGCCAGGTGTTCAGAGTATCGGATTCTTGAACGGTATGGCTCGTGGTTTCTGCCTCGTTTCTTTTGCTGATTCAATGTAGATATGCGGCGCATGAACGTGGCGTTAACTCGAGCCAAGTCGAGTGTCTTCTTAGTCGGTAACACACCGACCTTGGAACGTAGCGATGCGACATGGAAACTTATTATTGCTGATGCGCGCGAGAGAGGGTTGCTCGTCGAAGCGGTAAGAGACTCGTAATGGGAATTCATTCGCTGATATTCGTATAGAGTAAAACCTATTTCACGGAAAGTCGCAATGCTGCTGTTTCGACGCCATCTCTGCAGAAAAAGAAATCTTTGAAGTCGGTCGCCGCTCCACCTCCTCCCCCAGTGGACCTTTCCACGCCTAAACAGGTTGTGGCTCAAAGCCGTTCGGATGGCTCACGATCGGTTAGCGGGGTCAAGCGCAAATTGTCGGCTTCGGCTGAAGAGAGGCTAGAACCATTACCGCGACCTCAATCCGGAATTACAGCGTCTACGCTCACATCACTTGATTCTCATTCACCCACAAGAGATGTCGCTTTACCAGCCAACGATCCTCACCCGGTAAACGGGTTACCGCCGAAGCCGCCACGCCCCACGAACGGGTTGCCACCAAAACCACCACGTCCAACACAACCTCCGTTGAAGAAGAAAAAGAAGGAACCTAATCTGTTTATACCAAAGAAAGCTCAGAAGGTGAGTGCTTGTTCAGTTGGCTACGATAATATTCACATCGAAACGCTAGCGCCCCCCGGATGGCGATGCGGGTGCTGGACCTTCCAATAGACAGCGATTTGCATAAGTTATGACGGCACACATCAGTTTGTATCATCAACACACCATGGTCTTGTATAGTTGTATCATGTTAGGTTCGATCTTCATTTTGCATCGTATATATTATTGGCTTTCGTGCGCATCTATAATTATTGTAATTTCAAGCTACGATATTCTACACGAGCGACTATACAGAGTCAAGAGTAGATAAAAGGAGATCCAGACAGGAAAACAAATACGGATTTGAAATGAATCTTGGTTTTACCAAAAAAAAGCTTGTTCAATCGCCACCATCTCGTCTACTTCAGTTCGGTATTTTCGTGAGCAGATGATACTCCTTCAAAACGTCGCTGTGATCCTGGCTCCCTTTCTTGAAAGATGTTGTTTCTTCGATGGCATCCTCTATTCCCTTCTCTCTAACCAGATGAACGAGCTGAACGGCTTCCTCGTCCTCCTGTACATCGAAATGGAAGGCAGCTGCGATACCCTTGATCAAATGCGGCCTTGGCAAGTTGAACTCCTTGCACATGTTGACCGCTCCTACCAACCTCTCGTTCGGGGATAACTTCCTCAATGGATTCCTGGAAACTCTGGACAGCTCGTCCTTGATGTTTGGATTGGCGTAGCGCGTCATCGTTCGCTCAATGTAGTCATGGTGCTGCTTCTCGTCGAATCCGTGCCTGCGAATGAGAGCAGCCCCAGACTCGCGTAGCGCCATTTTGGTCGTCCCTTTGCAGTGGTCGTCGGCGACCGCCTCCGCCATGGTCCTGTACCCTTTGATGTACCCGAGGAATGCCAATATCGCATGCCCGCAGTTCAAAGTGTACAGCTTCCGCTCCAAGAACGGCTGCAGGCTGTCCTGGAGCTGCATCCCTTTGATCCCGAGTGTGCCCTTGACCTTGCTCTTCTCTACCACCCATTCATAGAAGCCTTCTACTCCGACTTCTAAGCGGCTTTTTCCCGCAAAAGCCGGGACGATCCTATCGACCTCGCAATTGGGGAAACCCACGTTCTGGAGGAGCTCGTCTGGCGCCATGCCCTTGGACTTTAGCGCATCGGTGACGCATTCCTGGAGATGCGACGTGGCGCCGATCATGTTCTCGCACGCGATCACAGTCAACCCGTCCTTCTCCCGCCCGTGATCCCGTCGCTTGCAGACGCCCTCTGCTATGGTCGGCGCTATCCGCTTCAGAACGTTCGCGCCCACGGATGTGGTTACGATTTGTGCATCAACGATGGCGTCCAGTGTGCTCGTTGCACTCGGCGTGGATCCCGAAACATCGGTGATCAGTTCATCATCCTGTGTATCCTTGCCGTCAAGTATGTGGACCTTGTAGTGGTGCTCTTTATTGAGCTCGTCGATAATGCTTTCCTGCACATCGACAAAGGTGACGTGGTACCCCGACTGGGAGAGAAGAGGGCCTATAAAGCCTCTCCCGCTACAATATCGAGATTGTCAACGATCGAAGAGGTACGAAAGGGAAAATCCATACATGTTTCCTGCGCCAAAATGTACCGCTCTCCTGGGGCGGGCGAATGTGCTGTCTTGCGCGAGTTGCAACATGGCGGTTATTGGTGTAACCTCGGACCTGAGCCAATCACCCCCGGCTTCAGATTTTTATAGCTTATGTTATGTGGTTGTATTGGGAGTGTGGCGTTAATAGCAAGCGTTCTTGAAGCTTTCTGGAATCTCGAGAGGACTGGCATCAGTCCAGGCAGCACTGCTTGTGCTCAGCGTAGGCCCGACAATAACACTATCTCTTGAACATCTCCGAATACAAAGGCTTCACGACCGATGGCAGTGCTACTAATACCCATTCACCGTCTTCTGAATCTATTTCACGGCTTCCACCGGGCGGGTAATGATAGATATTCGCGACGGGCTGTACCGCATCGCCACTTTGTTCTGGCGATACAAAAATTCCATTAGTGAGAGTCAACCTACAACATGACAACCGAAACTTACGGAGACCTTGTAGATGCAGGCCGGAGTGTATTTCTGTCTGTTCTTCGTTGGACAAGGCTAGGTCGTGAGCGCTGGTTGTCTTTGAACTATTTTCAACTCCATCGCCGCCTGCGCTCACGGCATCCGAGTCCAGAGCCTGTTTGCCGTCTTTAGCGTCAACAAGGATGTTGCGACGCAAGCGGTTCCGCCCCCGACGGCGACTATTGAAGCCTGAATATCGTTGGGATGTTGTCATGTTGGGGAAGGCCATAGTGGTCGGCGTTGTTGGCGGATCGAGGTAGGGGTGTCGAGTATTTCGAGTTTTCTTTTCATTTATTTGACATGGGCAGAAGACGATGATTGGTATCTGAGTCAGATACCAGCAACGAGATGACTCGTTCTGACAGTACTATGGAAGCCGAGATATTCAAAGCATTCAGAAGTCAACAAAGGCCAGAGCCCAGAGACTAACAGGCTAGATACTGTAACAACCGATGCGTCAAACTTGAATGTAAGCCGATGAGTGCGAAACATAAGTAGTTTGATCGTCCGCCACGTCCCAGCCTTCGTTGACCGTCACGTGGCACACTTGGCAATGACCCCCAAGAAGCATTTCCAAGTTCAGAGTTATGGCGATTTGTGGCAATATCTGCTCTTATCCGCTCCTCGGACTCAATATGGCTCTTGACATTCTCCGAAAATTCTCAGGTTGTGTTCACGATTCGCCATCCATGTGATGAATGGTCGGTCCGGAATTACCCCCTTCTCGAGGATGCCTGAGCGCTTTTTGAACTGCCTGTGTCTCTTTCCGCCATGTTATTGACCTATACCCTATGGACTTTGGGGTTTTTAACGCGCCTGACTGCTGCTGAAGACGTGCTTCAGTGCTCATTTCATGTGGGCGACTTCATCTTTGATCTCTGTCCTGTCGTCAAATCGTATACCTCTGCCCCGATTACTGTATCTCTGCAAGAGGATACCCCACCGACCCGTACAAAGAGTACATATACCATCAGCGTAAATGGCGCGTTGAAGAGGGATGGGACTTTGCCTGCTGAGCTGCAGTGTCCACCTGGAACATGGATATGTCTTGAAGGTAAATTATCGTTTGGTCTTATCCCGCCCTCCATTGAATACAGAACAGTATCGAATAGTCAGCCAAACCGACCGTCAGTCCCAGACCGTATCACCCAAATCGTTCCGATTGCCGTGAGCCCAAACCTCAGTCCCAGAGCAAAGTTTGGTCCAAAGATTAATGCAGAAGACCGGCATGGTACGTCCACCATTGATGCTTCGACGCGTTTACCATCAACCGTTCTTCAGCTCCATTGCAAGTGACTCTACACGGTGGACTGTACACTACCCGACAGCAAAAGGCATCCATTCAATTCATCTGTGATCACAACGTGGAAGAAGTAGGTGTTTTTGCCTCTAACATCGTTCATTCATTGAAAGGTCAATGAGCCTACCAAACCTACTTTTGGCTGGTCCTTTAACGGAACACATGCTTTCAACTGGAAGACAAAACATGCATGTCCGCGATATCTTCCTGGCGCACCCAGTGGACCAATATCCGAACCAGATGAGCCACCGCGGGATCCAGATCAGGACTCCGACATATTTGAGCCGAATCCTAAGGAACATCGTGGTCGCCTTCTCCCTTTTTTCATGTTGGTGTTGGCAATATCGTGAGTAGAAAGAAACCTTGCAGAATCACGTTATTAACGCGCAGATAGATGCATGTGCTACTTCGCGATTAGGAGAGTCGTGCAGAGAAAGTCGGCATTTACTCTACGGTTGTCAACATCTCGTCTTTTCCCGTGGATGAGGTATCGCGTACTCAAGCATGAGGATGAGGAGGAGCGACGTGATGAGCTGGATGCGGTGTACTTTGATTTTCTGGAAGATGTTCCACTTTCACCTACCATAAGCAAGGGAGACCGTACACCAACAAAGACGGTGTATGGTAGTACGAAGCCATGAGTCTGTAGATATTTTCCTCATGTTATTTCTCCTTCCTGGAATATCGGGCCGCAGACCCGCACCAATACCAAATTGGCACTTGCAAGCCTCCGCAGCAACTTTCACGTTCGCCATCATGTCCAAATACGCGCCTCACCATAGCTCTAGTTCAGCCCGAGCGACGTCGTCTACAATTTGCCAAAAGTGCTTAAAGACGGGGCATTTCACGTACCAGTGCAAAAACAAGGCGCCCTACGTCTCGCGACCATCACGTACCCAGCAGCTGGAGAAGCCCAGTGTGCTGGCCAAGTTGAAGGAGACTGGCAAGCCATCAGTCGAGGTCCCGGCAGAGTTCAAGCAGAAGTGTGTGGTTCCTTTGTGGTTACACTACGTTGTCCGACGCATATTAGGACCGGTACTGCGAACAAGATATTGGAGGCAAAGGAGAAGGAGCGGGAAAAGGAGAAGCAGAAAGAGAAAGGAATTGGAAAGAGGTACATTTATTGCGATTTATTTTTGAATTTATCTCATTATTCCTTGTAGAGCACGTTCGACGTCGTCCTCATCTGGCTCCTCATCTGGTTCCGATTCGAGCTCTGATTCGGACAGCTCCGACTCTGAATCTGACTCGAATTCTCGTGGCCGCTCGCGAGGACAGCCCAACAAACGTCGCAGGTCGAAGAGTCGCAGTTCAAGTAGATGAGTTGCGACCATTGTATCATTCTCCTTTCTTTCAAATTGTACAGTCTCCAGTGAATTTGTATCCTGCGAACAAACGACGTTGACCTTGTTTTGGCAGCTCGAGTCACCACGTCAAGTCACCTCAAGTCACTTGGTCTCACGACCTTCTTTTAAACGCCCTGAAGTTGTCGTCAACCATCAACATGGGCGGAAGTGCATTTTTGACTGGGAATTTCCCTAGACTACCTCCCGCGCTATACAACTCCTTTAAAGACCGCCACACTTCCATTCTCAAGACGCTTTACACCCTCGTCGCAACCCCAGTCGAAGCGCCTGAAAAGGTTGATCACGGTGATATCGACTTCATTGTGTGGAAGGAGAGCAGCCTGCCTTCGCACGACGCCGTGAAAAACGCACTTGGGGCCACCATGGTCAATCCTATGGCAAGGACAAGTAATTATGCGGTCGCACTGCCAGGAGACGACAACTACTACCAAGTCGACGTACATGTGTGCGCCGCAGAAGAAGAATTTCATCGAACAATATTCTTCCACTCTTACGGCGACATGGGCATGATTTTGGGGCTCATCGCTCGTGGAATGGGTCTGCATTTGGGTGTACACGGCTTGAAAGTAAACATTCAGAAAAACAATCTCTCCGGATGACACTCTGATAGGCAACTTTAGTATCCTTTACCTCCCTATCCGGCGTGGCACCTCTCGTCCAAATTCGACGACATCCTACCATTTCTTGGATGGGACATCCGCCGCTTCGAAAAGGGCTTCGAGACACGCGCAGAACTCTACCAATGGCTATCCTCATCACCATATATACGTCCCGAAATGTTCACGCCGGCGAATTCGGTTGGGAAAGTAAAACCGGGTCGTAAGATGTATTATGACTTCGTAGAGTGGGCGCAGAAGCAAGATATGCCACCAACGTCCACTACGTCGTTGAAGGAGGCAGCATTGGATCACTTTGGGAAAAGAGAGGAGGTGGAAGCGTTTCTGCGGGGCAAGGCGGCGCAAGCGAGATATAAAGCGGCTTTCAACGGGAAACTAGTGGCGGAGTGGGCCGATCTCGGACAGGATTGGAGAAGCGTGAAGATTATAATGGATCGAGTTCGGAGCGAGTGTGGTGGCGACGAAGGACTTTCGAGATTGGTTGAGGAGGAAGGAGACGAGGTTACACCGATTTTGATCAACTTGGTTCAGACTGCGAAGGTGAACTGTGGGATTCGACAGCATGAACAGTGAGATGCTTTCTTCGCCCTGGGGATGACCTGCTCACGATATCAGACTTTCGTAGTTACTGAGACCTCGCTGTTCGCTGGCGCTGAGTATGCTGTCCGAGCAGCGGGTCGAACAAAAGATCTGAAGCTGATCGAGAGCAATTGAAACCTTTCTTCTGTCAGCGATCGAGTTTGCATAATTTCTATTACGTGCCTCCGGAAGCAGAATGATTAGAGGAACGTCATAATGTCCGAGTAGCCTGAGCCCAACAGATGGATCCTACGCCGAGTTGAACCGTTTGTTTCATTACCACTACCAGCGCCAACACGACGTCCTTCTTGCGACGCCCTCCACGACTTGCCCTACAGCTACTATGGCCCCATTGACGCGCAAGGAAGAGGAAACTCTAGCTACCTTTCGGAAACAATTATCTGAGGAGGGGATCCTAAATGATGGTGATTCCATTGGGACCGACGACGAGACGCTATTGTGAGCATTTGGCATGCATGACAGCGGCGAGTGCTTATGACTTGGCTAGACGTTTCCTGAGAGCTCGGAAATTCCATTTGAAGCAAGCCAAGCAAATGTTCCGGGATTGTCAGGAATGGAGACAGACAGTGGAGGGTGTGGGGATCGACGAGCTGTACCGGAGGATAGATCCCTTTGATGTAAGCTCCACATTGAGTCTAGCTGGTTCGCTATTGATGATGGTCGATCAGTATCCTGAGCGTGCAGCTGTCTTTGACTCATGGCCATTGTGGTAAGCATGTAGTCATTAACATGGCGCCGTCACGCTCATGCAAGCCCTTTGTAGGTTCCATAAAGTAAGCTTCGTTGACTTCTTGCGGGTTCGGTGCTAATACCGAAGCTATCAACAGACAGATAAGGTGTTTATTCATCCATTGTCTATACCATTAACTAACGCGACACTCTAAAGAAAGGCCGCCCTGTGAATATACATTTCCTTGGAAATCTGGATACATCCAAGTTGTACAAAGCATGTACACCGGAAAAACATTGGCAGGTCATGCTCGTCAATTGTGAACTGTTGACGCGTGAAGGTGTGTGCCGATATTGCTGATTACAATAATCTTTGTTCTAACTATCGGATTCAGTGATGCCCGCGGCGAAGAAGGCGTCTTCAACCGAGAACGTCAACACCGTCCTTGTCATTGTCGACCTCAAAGGTTTTGGTCTAAGCCAATTCTGGCAGATGAAATCTCTCGCTCGAAATTCATTCCAAGTGTCACAAGACTACTACCCGGAGACAATGGGGCAGCTGGCTATAGTTAATGCGCCGTCGTCATTTACAATGATCTGGTCTATGATCAAGCCGTGGTTATCGAAAGAGACATGCGAGAAAGTGGATATTCTAGGGAGTGATTATCGCGACGTGTTGTTGGATTTGGTTGATGCAGACTCGCTCCCGAGTGTTCTTGGAGGAAGCTGCACTTGTCCTGGAGGGTGCCACTTGAGTGGCGCAGGTCCTTGGTTAGATGGCCGGCAGGGCTGGGGCCCAAAGTCACAGGTGCCATCGAGTGGATCGTCTAGTAGTTCGGAGTAATGCACCTTCGCGCGCGCACTGTATTATATTGTATTTATTGTAGAATTTAGATTGTTGTAATGCATAATTTAAATGTTCGCAGCACTCCAGTCTGCTTAGGGGCTTCGGCGCGCGTCGCTAAAAACGCGTGCCACGTGACCTCGTCTAAACCTACACCCAACACCCACCATCCCCCGTCGTTGTCGCTGTCACCGTCGCGGTCGGCTCTTTTCATGGACTCTACAATGCGCAAGTACAGTGACGAAGAGAAAAAACAGCTCATTGCCAATCTGAACCATGAGGGTCAGTGTGCTCGGTCGCCAACCATGACCTTTGTGCTTATCGTTGAATAGTTGAGCATCGGACTCGCCAATTTCGGTCGTGGCTGCAAGATCGACTAGAAGCTTTTCGAATCCATCAGGAAGGCCATATTCTGCGCATACCAAAGGAGGTTAGAAGCATGACGATGCGCGAGTTTGGCGAGAAATACAATGGCAACGTGCAGGCGGCGCGGCGGGGTGTACAGCGGGAGCGCCTCAACAGTGCTGAAGAAGATCCAACTATGAACGATTTGGACAGGAAAAGAAAGCGGATACCCAGCCAGGAAGATGACTTGGACGCGACTCAAAGCGGTGGTGAATCCTCAAGGGCGACAAAGAACGGTGCGCATCTTACAGTTTATTGTCGACGTGTTTTGAGCTCACTCTGTATTGCAGCTCGGCTGATGGAGGCATCTCCAAAAAAGGCGGGCTCGTCGACAGGCCCTGGTACTGCCCAACGAGCAAGAATGTTGTCTGGAACACTGAAAACACCAGGAAAGGTAAGTAAACGACCTGAATTCAACAGATAGTCTGCTTAACATTACTTAGAATCGACTACTAGCACGTATTGCTACCTCGCCGAGTACTCAAAAACAACGGCCGCCTTTCAACGCTGGTATCGGTCCCAGTAAAACACCTTCATCTCCGTCAAAACTACGGGATCTAAGGCCTCCTCCTTCCCGCTCGCGAATGCCCTCTTCTGCTACCTTTGCCCCTACTCTACCACCCAAGACTCCCGGCTACCCAGGGAGTAAGCCACCCTCGAGTAACACCACCAATCCTTTGCTGCGTATGCCTCGCATAGACGAAAGCATGCTCAGTGTCAACGGTTCTCCACTTGCGAATCCATTTGAATTTGGCATGAAATGGGCAAAGTCATCTGCAGAACCCTTCCCTCCACATGCGGCTCCACTACTCAAACGAACAAAGAGCAATATTACCATCTCTCGAGATCCGTCCTTCAACGATGGCTTCCACTCGCACACGGCTTCCCAATCCAGCCTTCTCGTACCTTCTTCACATCCTCCTTCATCATCATCACATTCGCGCTCAAATTCAGAAGCGCCGGATTCTGTTGGGGTGTCCCAGTCACAGCCAAATCCGCATCACCAAGTTCCATTGACGCCTCCGCCTCATGCACATTCGCAGCCTCTTCCGCAGAGACCAGCTGTGACGCCACTCCCTGGGCTTGCCCGGTCATATTCCATGACAATATCGACCAAGGACGGACATCTTTTGGAATTTGACCCTTTACAGACATCACCGGCTTCGCTGGACGCGCTGGAGGGCATCAGTGCTAGTGCGAAGAAACAGGCGCGAGAGGAGATTGGCCGGTTGGTGCAGGCGGCGTCGGAAAAGTGGAAGATTGACTAGATGCTTTTTCTCTTGCATTCGTTCTTCAGTCGTTTGGCGCTATTTTATTGACAGGACTTGTTCATTCTTTACTTATCTGCATCTGTATACCAAGACAAGCACAGAGATATAGTGTAATATCTGTTCGTAATGCTGTGTATTATGACAATTCAGAATCTGCTTGCGAAGAGTGGGAGCGGGACAATATGTTGCCTCTTGGTAAAATCAACATAAGGTCTGTATCTCAAGCATACTAGAAGCATCCCGACGATAGAGAGGGGCCGAATAGCACCGTCTTGGGCAAGTCGACACAACAAACTGTTAACGTTGATAAGTTAGCCCCACTTTGACGCGTACTTTCTCACGATACCTTCTTGACACCGCACCAATGTCACCGTCCGATCTAAAGAACCGAACAAGAGCAGACTACGTGTACTCTCTGCCCTATCGCACGCGATGGCGAGTCCGCGAGAACCAGGCCGTCCAAGATGATACTGACGCGCCACGTACGTATGTAGGAGCGACAACGATCAGTACGGCCACATGAACAACTCGATATACTACCACTTGTTCGACTCCATCATCAACGACTACTTGATCAAGCACTGCGGGCTCACGGGGAACCCTCAAACGACGCCTGTCATTGGTCTAGTGGTGTCGTCGTTTTGCGAGGTACATCCTATTAGGCGCCTTTTCCGTGATTTGGGAGGCGCGGCTGACGCGACGTTCCAGTTCTTTGCCCCTCTTTCCTTCCCACAGATGATTTCTCTGGGCCTTCGTGTAACGAAAGTGGGGCGTAGTTCTGTCTCTTACGAGGTCGGCGTGTTCCCCGACGATGCCCAGCAGCCTGCTGCTGTTGGCGGTTACACCCACGTCTTTGTGGATTCAGAGTCGCGAAAGAGCGTTACCATAGGTCTTCACCAACAGTTAGAAACCGGGCTAAAAGCCCTGGCTCAGCCGAGCATTGCCAAGCTCTGAATACTCTCGCCAGACAGTATCACATGTATATACTTGGTTGGTTGTACAACGCTGTCTTGTCGAATTCTACTTGATTTATGAACCGTACTTCTCGATGACAGACTTGGGAGTGATGTATTCGCCGACTGGGACGTACGGATGATCGAGCCTGTACGACAGGTTAGCGCCACGGGGAAGTAGTGAATTTGCAGACTCTCACTAACCCGAATGCTGGTGGTCCGCCCATTGTTAGGCCTTCCTCCGTGTTCCACAAAGGCGAACCGGCCATTACGATGACCGTCACTCGCAGGCCATAGGAGTCTGTGGCATGCTAATAAGTACTTTTTCCGATTTCTTGGAGTCGAAAGAGACTTACAAGCCTGTGTTCCAAGGTGAGAGCCACTCTGAGAATCAATAACATTGATGAGATCAGGAACAATAGCGGCAACCTTGAGGACGTAGGTGTTAGCGAAACATTGTCCCAGACAACTTCTTATCCTGACATACACTTCGTGAACCGTCAGATTTCTCGACATACGCGCATATATTCTCATTCTGGAATGGAATGATCATATGCGCATCCGGCCCATATTCCATGCCTGATTCCCCAGAGGAATCTTCGAGTTCGTCATCTTGCAAACGAGCAATTTTCACCTCGCCCCAGGTGAAGCCAGCACGGACTTCCTATCGAAAATTATCAGTATGAGCATGTAAGGCAGTATCGTGAACTAGAGTACTCTTGAGACTCCAACAATCTTCCCGATGAACAAGCATTTCCCGTTTTGTAGCTTCAATATCTCGCTGGGAACGCTCTTCAGATCGCTAAGGAATATGTCAATCCTAGCCTTCAAGTCGTTCGTCACATCAAGCTTACTTCTTCTGTCGACACATAGCGATCGCGCGGCCAATCCACCACGCTTGGCTCATACTTCTAGGGACGCCAAAATTATAAGTGTCTGCCACCGTAAGAGGAGCAGGACAAAAGGCAGCAGACGACCCCATCAAAGTAGTAACATGGCGCATATAATATTCTGGGCCGTACTCCGTTTTCGTATTTGCTAGCACCTAGGGATGCTCAGCCGAAATAAACGGGCCAAGAAGCCGTCAAATTCTTACAAGCGTGTTACCATCACCATCGGACAATGACAGAGGCGTCAGTCTGAGCGTGTTAGTCCAGCTCCACTTCACCAAATCAAGAGCCTACTCACGCATTTGGGCGACCATAAACACCTGCAAAAGGTATCACTTTCGTTAGTTAAAGACGGAGAACAGAGATTTACGCACAGGGAAGAACTTGTTGTAAATTGGGATAAGCTGAGACATAGCACGACCATGAATGCCTCGTAGGAAACAGGACGAAATGAACCGACCTCGGCCCATCAAGTCACCATCCAAGCAGGGCACATTGCGATAGCTGAAAGTTCGCTGAGTACTCTGCACTTGTAATGAGAAAGTACCAGCGCATACTGAGCCATGAGGAGAGAACGCATTCCGTTACCACCGCCGATTTCATCACTACGTGCAACTCCAGATAAGCGTGGCACAAGAACAAGCGAAGCCGTACACACCATATGGTCGCCGCAAACTCCTTTACACCCACGTACTTGGCGAGGGCATCGCTGGCCATTAGCATCATTTCTGCGCCACACATGCGCTCGTTGCTGACTGACGGGGAGCCCATAAGAGCACCGCGAGCTATCAAGGCATCGTCCGCCAGTGACGTGTGGTCCACCATTTTGATAGACCCTCCATTTCGCAGTATTTGCCGGCACATCAAAAAGGTAGGATACGGCGAGCCGCCACCTCCCTAGTACGTGTAAAACTCGGAAAAATGACAGAACAAAAAGATAGCACGTACGGTTCCTAGGATACCACATCCCTCCATTATGAAGACTGCCCATGTGTCAGACGATGCTCATATGAATGACGAACATGCATTTACAGAGATCCGTTTCGCTCAAGTCCCAAATCTTGTCAACTATGGATGGCCTGTATGACTCATAATCAATGTGCTCTACAGCGCTAGCCGCAGCGGCAAGAGACTCCTGTAGCGATTCAACATCTACATCCTCGGGCGTGTGGGATTGGTCGCTGATCGTGAGGGGCAATGCTGCTTTCAACTGGACTTCGTGGGGTGCGCCAAGTTCACCGATAGCTTTGATGATGATACGCGTGGCTTGGTTGGTGACATACTAAACCGCATGATGTTTGAACGAGATTGACAGCTTAATACTTGAAATACCTACCTGCACTGGGAGCACATTGATCTCAGCAATACGTGTTGTTTCTGGATCCGCGCCAGCATCCACGGCCTTTTCAATCGCTTCCCGCTTAATCCTCTCGAGTGTGGCGTCAAGACTTTTGCCTTCTAGAATCTCTATTGTGTCAATCTCTCCGGAAACGTTCGCAATAGCAGCTCCGACTGCGTTGGCCACGCTGTGGTACGGCGGCAAACTGAAGTGTTTCTCAGTTTTTCTGCAACATCGCAGTATCCAGAGTGACTTACATGATCTCTTTGACACCGCGCAGTGAGTTGGGCGCGATGACCGATCCGCCTCCCACAAGCAACAAAGTAATATCTTCAGGCGTAGTTTTCATCCGGTCCACGACACCCTAGTAAAGGTATGTAATTCCAGTAAGACGCCGTCATAGTTTTCTTACCTCCAGCAACTTCTTCATAACAGCTTGGGCTTTCTCAACAGTGTCGTGAGTGATATCGGCCACCAGAGTAGAGTCGCCGATGTTCTTCTCCCCTGCGCGCGCGGCAATATCTGTTGCGGTGAGAACACTTCCACCGAAAACGTTCGCGTCTCGGGTAAGCTAACACTTTGTCAGTGACCGGACAAACACAGGAATGGATTCGGCACTCACGTAGTGGCCAACAGAGTCCGGTCCTACGAGGACTTTGCTACCTTCCACGCGAACCCTGGAGCCTCCCCCCAGGCCAATAGAGTTGACATCAGGCATAGAAAAGCTATAGACTAGTGTCAGTTCTTCTAGACCCATCAGACTACAGAAATGACTGTTACTTGGTTCGAACGCCACCGACTAAGAAGTAGATTCAGCTTTAAAACATGAATGGGAGAAGGTCACTCATACCTTCGATAAAAGCAGCAGCCTGTCTAGGAAATCCACTGGGCAGAAGCATACCCACATCCGTCGTGGTACCGCCAACGTCAGCCACAAGCATACTCTTGCCTGTCCCATCCTTCTTCTTCAAATCAATACCGGCCAGGTACGACGCGCCTCTCATGGAGTTCGTAGCGCCAGACGAGAAAGTCCTGATAGGAAGTCGGGCAGCATCAGCTGCGCTAGTTAGCGTGCCGTCGTTCTGCGTAATATACAGAGGACACGTTAAGCCAAGACGGATCATGGCGCGTTCAAATCCGCGAATGGTATGCTGGGCAAAAGATGTGATCGATGCGTTCAGAATCGACGCGTTTTCGCGTTCTAGGAATCCGACTTGGCCGACTGGGGCAAATTCAGCAAAAAGCCAAGCATCTAGACAGTTTACTCACCATCACGAGAGCAGACAATATTGGCAACGTCGCCGAGCTCTTTGCGGAGAATGTCGCGGACTTTATATTCATTGTCACCAGAAACATCGAGCGGAGAAACTGTTGATAGTAAGCACAGGGTGCATGGATGGTGAGGCACCACGTACAAACGCCTATGACGACTACGTTCTTCAGACCCTTTGCCTTGATTTCAGTTGCTTGCGCAAGGACTTCTGCTTCATCTATCTCGCTGATAGCGCGTCCGTCTCTAGTAAAACGCGGTCGGAGGGACACAGTGGTGAAAGAGACTCAAGCTTACATGTGGAGTCCTCCTTTGATGAGAGCCGTGTGCCCGTTCATCAGCAACTTGAGATTATCAGGAAAGTCAACAAACTGCGAGACATTGAGACCAAGCTGGAGGAATCAATGGAATTAAC
This sequence comes from Hymenopellis raphanipes, assembly GCA_036872995.1. Lineage (NCBI taxonomy): Eukaryota > Fungi > Basidiomycota > Agaricomycetes > Agaricales > Physalacriaceae > Hymenopellis > Hymenopellis raphanipes. Next base: position 1,223,802 of record JAYMDG010000012.1, read on the forward strand.
TACCGAAGGGACTTCTTTGGTGTACGGCGCGCCTAGACGAATAACGGCAACCTTTTCCAGTCTCCTGGCGTCTGATTGGACAACTGCATTGATAAAATGCTGCACATCGGGGTCAGAAGGTTCCTTCCAAGCCGGAAATATGAACACACCGTTGTCCCGATAGTTAAACTGAGAACCTGCCCATCGCGAGGATCGACACCCGCGTCCGCCAACACTCTCCGCACGGCCGACTCGATGCCATCCGTGACATTAACAGTCGTCTCGTGCTTGAACGAGGCGACAACGCCGCGTGTTAGAGGATCGCTAGTCTTGGTGAGATCAATGAGAACGCCATCAGTATTCGTTCCTGTATGCACTCAGTACCAATCAAGTTCCGCGCAAAGCCGACTCACCACCAACGTCGACACCGATTCTGTACATTGCGAGTAGATGGTGGGTAGAAGAAAGAACGCGGATAAGCTTATTCGGCGGAGCGATAACAAAAGTTTGCCGGGGCGACCATGGCTGGCACTGTCAGCGGAGGACTTCCGCGGCCAAGCCTTGTTGCCAATGCTTAACGGCAGCTTAACGAGGCGAATTTCACCAGGCTTTCGGCTGTCCCGAAATCTAGCATTGACAGTATGAAGCAAGTTGAAGACGGCATATGCCGTGGGTCGATCAGTATACCGTCTGCTACTTCAAAATGTGGCGAGCCTTTCTTGACTCTCTCGTCAAAAATCAAGTTTCAGCGCCCACGTGCATAGCTTGAGCGCTCCCTGAATACCGGAGAGCAACGATCGTCGGACTTGAAGTGGTGGGCATCATAAGTACTCAAATACTACATCACGCGTTTCGCGCCCCATAACGCGCTCATTCTCCTGCGGACACTCAATTACGTCCAAGATCCATCAAGATGAACACGGTCGTGCATTATACATCACCCACACGCCCTGTGGGTTCGTCGACGAGACCACCTCCGTGACCCACACCCAACGATCTTAGTAAATATCATACCCCAACCTTCCACCCACCACACTCCCACGTTTCCCATGAAGACGGGAAGGGATACCCTAATATTGATTCACATTTCCGTTTCCTCGCCGATGTCGTCTTCATGACTTTTGCCTACATGGAGCAAATGCGGAAAAACGGTGAACTAATCGCAGAAAACGGCGCAGGGAGCGCTGCAGACAGTGTCGTCGCCGCCATATTGACATAATTTGTAGAGCTGGTGTATACAGTACATCATCATGAGTGTCTAGATCAGTGGGGAGCGCCACTATTTTGCCTATTGTCGACGTCAGAATGAAGAGCACAAAGTGAGCGTACAATGATGACCGATTTTCTTCTACTACAGCAAAATAATGATTACAGCATACATTTATATCTTTCAACATCTGCCTCTCAGAGACGGCCTAGAAGAAGTGTCACTGTCAGACGTATGATGGAACAAGTCTCGACTCGACGTACCAACATTGCCGAGATCAGTACAGGCCTCCTTTACACGGACGGTGAGAGTCTTCTCACCCTCACGGACCCATACACGGGGATCGTAGTACTATGAGAAATTAGGATCGAGGGCTAAACGACGTGGCTGGGAGCTTTACCTTCTTGTTGGGCTTATCCTCGCCCTCGGGGTTTCCAACCTGCTTAGCAAGGTAATCCTTCTTGGTGAGGACAAAGTCCTAATTTAACACTATGTTAGGACGAAAGAGTGTTTGCGCAAAAAAACTGCACGCACCCGGATACCAGCCAAGTAAGCAAACTGCGTGTCAGTGTCGACATTCATCTTGACAACACCGTTTCCGACGGCGGTCTTGATCTCATCTTTAGTCGAGCCAGATCCACCGTGGAAGACTAGGTACAACGGCTGCGCAGAGTTTCCGCCGAGTTTCTCACTAGCATATGCCTGGTGCTTGCCCAAAAGGTCGGGCTGGAGACGAACGTTACCAGGCTTGTAGACACCGTGCACGTTTCCGAATGCAGCGGCGATGGAGAAGTTCGGTGAGATCTTGCTGAGAGCGTCATGAACGTCAAAGATATCGGGTGGTTGGGTGTACAGGCTGGCGTTGTCGACACCTGTGTTATCAACACCATCTTCCTCACCACCGGTGATGCCGATTTCCATCTCGAGCCAGAGACCAAGGGGAGCCATGCGCTTGAAGTATTTTACGCAAGTGGCAATGTTTTCCTCCTTGGACTCTTCCGAGAGATCGAGCATGTGAGAGGAGAAGAGGGGTTCGCCGTGCTCCTTGAAGTAAGCTTCATCGGCATCGAGCATGCCATCGAACCAGGGGAGGAGTTTGTGGGCACAGTGATCACTGTGCATCACGACGGGCCTAAATTGACTATTAAGAGGACGATGGGATATAATAATGGTGGAATAACGCACACGCCATAAGCCTTTGCGACAGTGCGGACGTGAAGAGCAGCGGCGGTCGCGCCAGTAATAGAAGCCTGCTGCTTGTCGTTGGCAAGACCTTTTCCGGCATAGTAGGCACTTCCACCCTGCGAAACTTGCAGGATGATAGGTGACTTGATGTCGCTGATGATGCCATAAGCTATGAGAATGCCAGCGTTACAACAGCGACTGACCGGGCAGCCTCAAGCAAGCGTTGGCAGTGGAAGACGAGGTTATGTTCTACACGAAAAAAAGGATGAGAAAAAAAACGACGCGAGTAGCCTCTTACAATCGCCTAAATAAAAACCTGAGAATGAGAATTTCGCTGGCATAATAAGTACTCACGGGAATGGCAAACTATAGGCCAAGTCAATCATAGCCAGGCAATCATAGCACATCTACGTACCTTGTGTTCTTTGGCGTAGTCGAAGAGCTTGCGAACGTTTTCGCCAGTCAGGACGCCAGCCTGGCACGAAGACGCGGGTCAGCTCATCGTCGGCCATCGACAAGGGCGATGAGGTCTTACAGGCACGATGTCAAGGATTCCCATTGTTAGTTGCGATGAGTGAGATGGTGGTGGTAAAAGGATAAGTTCAGGAGGAATCGCGAACGGAAATCGTCGGATTTGAATTCCCCAACGCGGACCGCGGACCGATCTAACCGATCACCTTCACTATCGGCGTTCTCGGTCAACTCTCTTTCTTGAGCGTCGCGTCTATCGCCTACGCACAGAGAAATGCTTATGTTCTTGCTCTGGGGAGATTCTCCTTACTCCGTCATGTCATGGTAACCAAGTTCACCCCCCCCTTTGGCGGATTTCCGTCAGCTTTCTGACGTTCCGATTTATTCCTATACTTCAAATGCTTCCCATCAAGATATCGGGATGCCTCTGGGGCAGGATTTTCGAAGTAACGTGCAACCCCAACGGATTGACGCGTTTGAATACGTTATGATGGCGCATCAAGGTGGATAGAAGATTCCTATTGGGACCCACGCCAACCCGCCGTAATTTAGATCTTGCTCGAAATACAAAATTTACCGCCGAAGCCGACATCAAAGCGGAGGACTAGTCTTCCCCGTCGACATTACCATTGGGCATAGAGGATCGATATATTGTGGTGCTCTGGCCCGCGATTTTGCTTCAGTTCCGCGGATAGGTAACGGCTGCGCGCCGGGGAGATGGACGATAATAAACACATGGGACATTTGCATGCTACGGGTGAATAACGCGCTCTCCGCCGTGAGCATGGTCTAATGAAAAGGTACACGATCTGAGAGGTGCTGTGATTATTTGCTTCTCAACGGTGGGTTCCTGTGCCTACAACTTTTAATGAAGTTGATAAATCCTTGAATATTTACCGTGCACAGTTATAAGATAGGTAATCAATTGTTGGGGTGATATTCAAGCTGTATAAACCATGGTATACACGCCACACTTTTTAATGATTCCTGTTGAGCAGCGGAACGGTGTCTGATCCGCAACGATGACGATTTCCGCGCCGCTGTGCCACGATGCCTAACATTGCCAAATAGCGCCTTACCACTCCATCCACACGACCTGGTCCCGACTTGTCCTTATCTTTCTTCTCGCCATCTGCATCTTTCCTTTAATTCAATTCCACCGCTGGGCCGTGCCGCCTTGCAATCCATTGCCTCCGCGGTTCTCACCGTCGTCGCTGCTTCACATATCAGGAGGCATCCACAGCCATGGTCAGCTTCCCTTTTCATTTCATTTTTTCGCCTTTTAAATCAGTTCATCTCACTCTTAGGGTCAAACTCTGTCTTCTCCAGGTCGGTGCCTCTCCATCCGTTATCTGGATCGATTTTCTAACCATCCGCACTCTACAGCTACCAATAAAATTTCAGAGACCGGTCAGAATGCAGACTTTGCATATGCCGTCACGGAGATGCAAGGATGGAGAATAAGTCGGTTACTGCTCGTGCTGCGCCCATCGCCATACTGATGCGCCGTTTCGTTTGCAGCCATGGAAGACGCTCATGCCATTGTGTTGGATTTGGACGAGGGTCAAGTGGATTCTAATGCTTTCTTTGCTGTGTACGACGGGCATGGTGGTACGTGTACTGCGCTCCGTGCTGAATCCGCGTGTTCACCAGGTGACTTGCCAGGTGGAACTGTTGCAAAGTTTGCTGGACAGAATGTCCACAAGCGATTGGTAACCGAGGAGTCCTACAAGGAAAAGAACTACGAAGAGGCCCTCAAGAGAGCATTCCTAGGTACCGATGAAGACATGCTCGCCAGTGCGTTATCTATGCCTGTCCTTATAAATGCCTGCATCTAAATTACCCAGATCCCAAACATTCTAGAGATCCATCGGGCTGCACTGCTGTCGCTGCTCTTGTTACAAAGGATAAAATTTACGTTGTACGTTCCCTCTGACCTCGTTATCGACCTGTGACTCATTCCGTACTAGGCTAATGCCGGCGATTCACGATCAGTGCTGAGTGTCAAGGGTGAAGTTAAACCGTTAAGCTTTGACCACAAACCGACAAACGAAGGAGAACGGCTACGCATTACGGGTGCAGGAGGCTACATAGAGTATGGCCGCGTCAATGGTGCGTCACTAGGTCATTCTTTAGGTGACTTTACATGACCATTACGCAAAGGCAACCTCGCTCTTTCTCGGGCACTTGGTGACTTTGAATTCAAGAAAAGTTACAACCTTCCTCCTGAAAAACAAGTTATCACTGCCGACCCGGATGTAACGTCCCATGACCGGGGCGACGAAGACGAATTCCTTGTTATCGCTTGCGATGGTATGTCAGCTCGTTATCACTGATTCAAACTGTTCTTTACCTGTACCCATTAGGAATTTGGGATTGTCTTTCTTCGCAACAAGTTGTAAATTTCGTTCGTTACCAAGTTTCTGAGGGAAAGAGTCTTGCCGACATAGGAGAAATGATGTGCGAGCATTGTTTAGCACCAGACACCACTTCGGGTGCTGGCATTGGGTACGCCGACAACCAGTTTTTTTGAATTGCATTGTAATTAATTGTGTTTCCCTTTAGCTGTGACAACATGACTGTTCTCGTGGTTCCCATATTGAATGGGCGGACCTTGGAGGAATGGACCAGTTGGATAACAACTCGTGTCAAGGAACAATACGGCTACGCAACCCCCAGTACAATCCCACAATTGTACGCCCAGAGCCGACTCATGTCGTTCCGCGCACGTCGAGAGGCGCAGGAAGCGAGGGATCGTGCACGACAGGACTCAGATTCCAGCGGCGATGGTGGTGGCAGCTTTCTCTCCTCCCCGGCTGGAATGAGCACGTTTGCGCGCATTTTGGGCAGCACTGGCGGCATCTCTTTCAACCCGCAGAGTGGCATAATCACCACCGATAGCGGCCTCATGTTCGGCACTGATGACAGCGACGAGGAGGAAACGGACGACGATACTTCACAATTGACATTCGTCGATTCAACTGCAATGTTAAAAAATCAGCTTGCGCAGTACGAAAACGATGACGAGGACCATGATATACACGAAGTTGGGATGGAAGAGGATGGTAGTTCCCAATCGCCAACGGCTGATCATTTCGAAACAGCCCCGGCGCAGGTGGACCTTGATGTGTTGGAACAGCATATACCGTTGACGAACGGGACGTCGAGTGCTGGTACACCGTTCTCACCGATGAGGATAGAGACGCCGCCGCCTCCGGTAGAAAGTCACGTCAACGGGGACGCAAAGCCTGTGGAGCAGCTCAAGTCGCTGCCCGGTGGAGATGAGGCTAGCGCTGCCGTCAAGGCAGAAGGTCTCATGGATACCAGCGAAGATCCTTTAAAGATGTAGTATGTACTAATGTGTATCCCTACGCGTTTCTTTTCTCTTCAATTTCTTGTTGTCTTAATGGGTCACTTTATCTATTTGGCTTGTACCATCGTTTCATTCTGATATACCTGATGTAGCACTGTGCACTCACTGGCGTAGATGGTTCTTACGCATTAGTACCATACAACTGGCTATTACCAGCACAACTTGGGGACAATCAACTTAATTTCGACTCAACATGACTGCTGACTCTGTACGAATCATGTGGTTGCGGTTGACCCGGCGCGCCTCCTGGACGCGTGGGCCAACTTAAATCAACGTCGTCGTTTTCGACTGTCGAGATTCTGATTTGATCAAATAGATCGACTTCCATGTAAGAAATCTTCTCCCGCAGTAATACAAAGAAGAGCTACGATAATGTATTCCATTCAGTCAAAGTTCCACCAAGGGTTCATATATTCCACCTCTGGTTGATGAGTCCAATCAACCCTTTCGTAAACTGAGCGCACCTCCACCACATCCGGCTGATGAGTCCAATCAGCACTTTCGTAAGCTGACCGCACATCAGCTCCTCGAGAACATAACAATCTGAATACGTCTCGTCCAAAAACTTGTTGCGATGCGAGCCCCACAGCAGTGTCGCCCAGCTTGGACCGCGCGTTGATGTCAGCTCCGTGGTCGAGCAACACCTTCACAACCTTCGCCGCATTCTCAAATATAGGCAAAAGCTCTAAAGCCAAACGTACTTCCCCTCGTCTTAACTGGATGCTTCGGATCCAGCGCTTCACTTGAGCAAGCCCAGGGCACGGACTGTCGCTCTCATAAGGCCGGCATGCATAATGCAAAGGAGGAGTGAGCCCCAAGCTGTCCTGTACATTCACGTCCGCTCCATGGGAAATCAACGCTTCAACAATCTTCTCGTAGTCATCAGCAAATCGGAACGCATTATGGAGAATCGTTACGCGTTCTTTATCAGTCAAAGTAGGGTCCGCACCCGCATCCAAAAGCGCAAGAACGGTTTCCGGACGGGAAGCACAATGAAGAGGTGTTTCGTCGAAGGAATTGCGGGAATGAATATCAGCACCGTACTGGATAAGAAGATGAATAAGAGTAATATTCTCTGAATGCCCGCTATAGCCTATCCAGTTTCGAGCAACCAAGTGAAGTGGCGAGTTCATATCAGAATCGCGACTGTTTGGATCCGCGCCATGCTCCAGAAGAACCTTCATCAGCCTTGAAGATGGGATGGATGAGGAATATTCCAGAATGTGTTTCATCCCGTCATTCAGTTCCGACCGTTCACTGGTGGGAAATATTCCTCTCCTGCGTCTTTGAGGTTCTTTCCTATCCCGCGTTGTGAGCCACAGCCAGAAAATGGCTGTATCGCGGGAAGCTATGACATGTAACGGCGTGTCTGACCCGGAATTAGGATATGCATGCACCCTCCGACGAAAGTTAACATAATCTCTGCAGCCGTTCTGCAGCAGATACTCCATTACTAGAGGTGAGAGAGTCTCATGTAAAGGCGAGCTCTCCGCGCCCTGTGGCGTAGGAATCACCGTGCCGGCGGAGATAAGTGCCGCGACTGCCTCAGGACTGTTTGTACGACACGAGACGAAGCGTGAATGTTGACCTTCGAAAAGAGCACTCTTTCCTGATGACGAAAGAGCATTAACATCCGCGCCAAGACTAATGGCAAGCTTTACTGTCTGACCATTCCAGTAAGTTAGGCCGTCATGAAGAGGTGGCCGACGATATCGATCTAGCTCCATCACAGCCTGGGGACAGTGTTTCATTAGGAACACTGCAGTCTCATCAGATACCGCGCAGTGCAATGGCGTTCCGCCATTCAAATCGCGGGCCAAAGGATTAGCGCCGTGATGAAGCAGTACAGAGATCACTTCGACAGACTGGGCTGTATGCAGGGGGGTTGCGCCAAACACGCCTTTAGCATCAATGTCAGCTCCGCCATCCAGTAGCGCCTCCGTAATGTGGGCCGATCGACACAAGTGTAAAGGTGTATATCGATCCAGGAGGTTAACATTAGCTCCAAACTGGATAAGCATGCGTGCAGCGGCAGCCGACCGAACCATATGCAACGGGGCGCGACCTTCAATATCACGGGCATCGACGTCGGCACCCTTCAAAAGCAGAGCATGCATGATCTCCACCGCGTCGGTGCGAACAGCTAGATGAAGAAGGCCACTGCTATGGTCGCCCCGCACGTTCAAATCGGCGTCCAGCAAAGTTTGTAGGGCTGTCTTCATTTCGACGACATCCCCGTGCACGTAGAAGTGAAGAGCAAGTCTAATAGCTGAGATCCAGTCACGAGACCGACGACTGGCGTCTTGAAGTTCTCGGAGAATGAGGCTAACAAATGCATGGTCGTCGGTCGACAACTATACTGAAAAGGATCAGTACTCACGACATGTAGCCTTAAGGAGGAAACTGGTACCGGATAAGGGATCGTCGGCAAGTATGAACCGTACGATTGAAAGATATTCCAATTTATTTGTTGTTGGCGAACGCTGTGGGTTGTGAAGTACTAGTCATGCTCGTTAATACTCTACGCGAGCACTGATTAATATGAAGACCCACTTCTTTGAATGTACTATGACGATCTGGGCTAGGCAGCCCTTCACAGACAGCGCAAACGATATCGAAAACCTCTTGCCACAAGATTCTCTTCATGGGATCTCTGGCAACAGTGCCTTTTATCACAGTAACCAAGGCACCCCGAACACGCTGTTGAGCACGTAGAGAACCTTGGACACCGAAGACGCCACTCGTGATAAGTTGATTGGCTGCGCCATCCTCAGATGAAAGTTGAAGATGTACCACCTGTTTGTCTTCGACATCGCGAAAAGGAAGAAGTCCGGCATTCATGATCTCCGAAAGCATCACCCCGTAAGAATACACATCGCGATGAGGCAAATTTATGTGTCGGCGCAGCAGGGGCGGCGCTTCAGGCAATGCCTCGGGTGCTTTGAAACGGAAGGTACCTCGTGAAGCGACATATACATCCCTTGACGACGTGTCGGGCACACAGAACCCGAAATCGGACACTTTGGCAACAAGCATGGGTTGGACAGCAGCTAGAGCCCAGTTACTGCAGCTATAGACCACGAGGATATTGTCGGCTTTGACGTCGCCGTGGACCACTTCGAGGAGATGGAGTGCCTCGAGACCAGCAGCGATTTCCAGGAGAAAGCGGAGCTTTAGCGAAAGTGGCACTCCACCGGAAGGCGATGAGGATGAGGATGCCCGTAATATGTGCCCCAAAGATCCGACTGCATGTTCGACAACAAGTCTGGGAAAGAGAATATCACTGCTCCTTTCCAGAACAACGCCAATCAACGTGACAATGTTGGGATGAACCGACAAGAATGACATGACACGTATCTCGTCCAAGACCTCTTGAATGATGGAGCTACGGACAATTCTGTCTTTATGGATATTCTCCCTCGGAGTTTTCACTGCGACCAACATTGACCGGAAGCTATGATTCATTAGTCGACCCTCTTCGACATAGAACGTCGCCCCACATCCGATAGGCTTCCCAATTGTAAGATCGGCGGAATCTATGACCTTTACTGAGAGCGTGTCAAGGTAGTCGAGAAGCTGATTGTATGTTGTTGGACGACTGGACGGGTCTGCATGTGCAGAGAAAAAGCTTTGCCTGGCACCATAACCATCAGAGGACGGTGGCAAATAGCTAGCGTTGGATCGATATATGTGGTTCCCCATGGACGTGGAATTGGAAGGGGGTTCGAGGTGCATATTCGGCATTGTCTACATACTTGGACTTCAAGTTGAGTGCGACCACACACTAAGACAACCACTGACCAGAGGCTATAAAGACTGCTTGGCTGTAAGCTTCGTGGTGTAAGACGAGTTAACAGTGGGGAGAACTACGATTTCGCTCTTGGTCGTCGTCCAAGTACAGCTTTCAAGCGCCCTGTTCCAACAGTGACAACAGAATACAGTTTCGGCACGTCCGCCAAACTACCGGCGCAATTGAGAGGGCTGTCGGAGATCTCCAGCGTTGACATCAAAGTAACAGCTGAAATCTGTATTCCCAGGCATTAACCAAAGTGTAGAACTCAAGTAGAGCTTGAAGAGATCTATACGCTTGTCGGTAATCACCGCCGCAGCTGAGTGAGCAGAACCTTGAGGGCTTCGGCACGTCCTTGGTTGTCCTTGGTCATTTGGTGAGTGGATGATGAGGCACCTAAGGATCCTGACGGTTCGTTGCCTCTATCGTGGCGGGTAAGATGGCTTTCGGACCACGTGGTTGTACATCTCAAACGCCATACTCCACTTTGTTGCTAATGCCAGCGAGATGATGGTGATAATGCATCTCTTGCACTATTACCACCATGGACCTTCGTTTGATTGACGAGAGCGCACGAAACACAGTCATCATTCTGCCGGACAGTTCACCGCTTTATCAAGTAGAGACGCGGACACGATGGCTCTCAGTTGAGCCGACGAATATAAAGAAGATCGACGGTGCGCAGGCTATGGATATGGCTGTAGTCCAGATACCAATGGGACTGGGTGGAAACCCTGTTGTTTCGGTCTGGGGCCGCGATATCACTCCTGTACGACAAGGCTTGATATCGACGTACGTTACTACCTTGTCTGCTTTCATGCATTCAATAACGGTTGGGTATAGATCAGAAACGTTTATCGCGTCTGACGGGAAATCATACAAATGGAAGGTTGATATGGGGGATCTTTATGTGCGGTGACTTGATCAGTATACGCTTCTGGCCGTGAACTACTGACTTATGGTTATTAGCTCAACATGAACGATGGATCACATACGACCATTGCCGTCTACGATCCGGGATCGTTGGGGTTCTTCTCAAAAATGCGCGCACCAACTCTGACTGTGACGCCTCAAGGGATGCATATTGGGGACGATATTGTGGCGACGTTTATCTACATGCTGCAACAGCAGCAACGAAGGCGAAGGCGGAGAAATAATAGGTAGCATGCATGTATGATAGTGTACTTGTCGATACCACTTTGTATGAAGGGAAGGAACTCGAGAGCTTGATGTTGACTACATTCTGGAACGTGCCGTGCCGCCGGCTACCCATATTGCCTTAGGCTAAAATTGCCTCCTTGTTTTTTCACCACGACGTGACGCGAAATACGCGTCCGGGCTGCCTCATCATTCGTCCATCTCCTCGTAAAACCCTCACTCAATTCGGAGTAAAGGACCCTGCCGGACGAGGACGAGTGAGTGATTCTGTAGTCCAAAGTGGTTGGCGCTAATATGGACATCTGAACCCAAAGGATCTGCTCTCCGAATCTATACCCTAGCGCCCACCCGGTGACCATCTCAGACAAAAGACGCGTCGAGCTCACCTCGAGTCGAGAACTGCCTTTTCAATGCTATCACTACTACGATGTCTTCGTCGTCCCCCCAGGCCCTTCCTCACGTTCCACCGTTCTATGTCTCAGGTCTCTTTCCCTGAAGACGCCTCAAATATTCTCCTTGAACTAGACTCTTCTGATAAAGAACTCTCCGAAAAAATTGTCATATACGAGGAGGACATCAGCTCTCCACTTCCGTTTGGTCTGGACTTTCTCGATGTTCAAGTTGGCGAACTGCTCCCACCAGAGGCCGATTCGGACTGGGGTGTCATCAGGCTGGACCATGAAGCCGATGCACGAGTGCAAGTTATCCGAAAGCTCGGGTTTGGACGACATGCAAGCGTGTGGTTAGGGCAACAATATCCGCTGAAGGAGGTGAGTTGACACGGTTATTCTATAATCCTCGCGATGTGCCAAAGCTGATATCTATTTCAAGGGGAACACCACCTACTGTGCCATCAAAGTGTTTTCAGCTTATAGCACTTCCCAAGGGGGTGATGAAATGAAGGCCGTGGCAAAGATCGGCGAAACTATCATGACATCTCAGTCGCCCGACCAACGACATATATGCCGTCCCGTCTTCAATGCGGTGCTGCTACAGCCTACTAATTTCAAGCACATGCCAAATTTAGAGAGGATGATAAGTGTAATGGAACTTTGTGGGCCTTCCATATCATACATGCAGCGGGCCCGCACAAATCGCGTCTTCCCTCTAGAAATTTGGAAGAATGTTTTTAGAGACATCCTTAAAGCACTTCAATACCTGCATGAGGAATGCAGGCTTGTGCACGGTGGTGAGTCCCTGTATTGAAGAACCCAGACTGCTTCTCAACGTCAATCAACAGATATCAAACAAGGCGACATTCTTCTCAACGTAGACATGGGCCGGGATGAGGTCTCGGAGTATTTAGCCAATGAAGAGGAAAAGCAACAGTACTATGAACCAACACAGGCGTTTCGAAGAGATTTGTACACGCGCGATCCAGAGGACCGATCTACGGTCATGCGCACTATTCGGGAGCCTATGAGCCTACCGATGATCAGCCCACTATGGCAGCGGGACGAATTCGGTGATCCAGAATACAACGAACATATGTCTTTCAAGTTGGCCGATTTCGGAAGTGGTTCGTGTCTGCTACTCCACGCTTACCCACTACGATCACTTACCTGTTTGCTTTCTAGCGCAAGAGATTCCCGCTCCCGGTGCTTCAGGTATGATGAACATATTTTCAACTGTGTTAAATGCTCAAGCTTTAACGTCGGTTTCAGAGATACTCGAAGCATTAACATCTCCCAGGCGAAGGGCTCCCGAACTCGTACTAGGTCTTCCTTGGAATGAGAAAGCTGACATATGGGCGCTAGGATCCACGGCAAGTCGACACGTTGATTAGTCTGCCATCGCTCATCTCTGGCTTAGATGCTGGAAATCCTTGCTGCAGGCCCTATATTCCATGGACCTTTCGATGAAGACTACCGTGACGCTGTGGAAGACGAGAAGTTTTGGGAAGAGCAACAAGCGTACACGCCCGAAGACCATCTCGCCGCCATCCTAGCGTATGCCGAAACTGAAAAGGTCCCGTCCTGGATGGTGGAACAATCGCCTCATAGGGATTTGTTTTTCGACGCTGATGGTACGTAGTCGTTCCTGCCTCCCACAAATACGTGATTCACAAACTGAAACAGGCAATTTGAGAAAGGGCACAGTGACTGTGAAGTCTGTGTTCGATGATGAATGGTTCCAGCTGCAGAAGGGATTTTTTGACCTGGAGCCCCACCAGCTCATCGAGAGAGAACTGTTTGCTCGGACGATCTTGATGAGCGCGCAGACCCATGTCACAAGGCGGCGAATACAGCTGGTAGAAGGCGGGCGCCCGGAAGCTGAGGTGCAGAAAATGACGAACGAGGAAGTTATACAGACGATGGATTCTGCGAGTGGCGTAGACATTGACATGAGGCTACATGACGCGGCTTTGTTGATCAAGAAATGCTTCACTGTAGATCCGAAGGAACGCCCGAGTGCGAGGGAGCTACTGGCCTTGGATTTTTTCAGGGAGACGCCGGTTGAGGGTGCTGAAGGTCAGGCTGAGGAGATGCAGTAAAGGTTCTCAAACGTTCGAATCTGCCATGGGGGAGACAACTGTATGTATGGTTTAAAATTCGAACTTTTTCCTATGATGTCCAGTGTCCACTCAGCATATTTGGAAAACAGTCATCGATTATCGCGACCATCACTATTTCAGTGCTCCTATGGCTCCATGCGCGAAAGGAGCTAGGATTGCTCATGGTGGGCTCCGGCGTTCTTTGGTTCGGCTAATCGGAGACAATGTGCGACCGCTTTATTTGTCACTTACCACTACAGAGTCCTCAAGTTCGCACAATACAAGGTCCCGAATACTGCTTTCTAGTGCGCAAAGAGAGTATTCCGGCCCATCTCGGTCTTTCTCACAATGATCTGCTGAACGAGAGGGATTTCTATGACTGACAGAAATTGCGATGACTGGATGCGTGTACTAACTTCTGCCGAGGGTAGAAGTAAGCGCGCGGCCGGGATGGCGATATAAAACAGTGAGAGGTCCGGTAAATCTGATCCCAAAGAAAAATGACTGCCCAACGCATTCTAGTACGTGTTTTGATCTAGACGGAAATTCAGTACTTGCTGAGTTTTCTACACAGGTTACAGGAGCATCGGGTTACTTGGGGCTTCATATTGTTAATCAACTGTTATCTGCTGGATATCTCGTTCGTGGGTAAGCGCAACATTATTTCTGTGATTATTTTCGGCGCATTTTATAACATTTAACTAGTTCCGCGAGAGGAAAGAAGTATGAGCTCTTAAAGAAGGCTATGACGGGGAATTCTGCCTTTGAAGCAGTGAATATTGCTGATATCGGGACTGGTGATTTCTCCAGTCTTCTGCAGGGTGAGGTCTCTCTGTCGGTTTAGTTTCGTTTGACTCTGAAGTGGTGGTTGTTAGGTGTTGATGCAGTGATACATACCGCTGCGCCCATGCCTGGACGCGTTGATCCAACGGAAGCTCTGAAGGTGGTAATCGTTGTTTTCATCTGCAGGATGACTTACTGGATATTGCTAGTACGCGGCGGATGGTGCTGTGCATGTACTTCGCGAGGCGGCTAAGGCAGGAATTAGGCGAGCAGTAGTGACAAGCTCTATCGTCACGTTCCCTTTTGGCGGACCGTATGGTGTCAATGGTGCGTACAGTTCCTTTTCTGCACTTGATAGGGCGCCACGTTTGAACTCTTTTTTTTTGCAGATATAAATCCTATAACCATCGACCAGATAGATTCACACTCGGCCGCGCCTTACGTTTTGCAGAAAACCCACGCTGATCAAGTAATTATGAAGTTCGCCGATGCGCATCCAGAGATGGATATCACGATTCGTATGTTCCTACTTCCTGCAAAATACTGTATCGAACTGACGACACCTCCTCAGTTGGACCTGCTTGGATCTTCGGTCCTGTCGCACCTCAATTCATAGAGATAGTGCCGGAGCCTGACTATGCCGCCCTTGCCACTGCGTTATATGTATATCGGCTATTGCGAAAGGACAACAAAGTGTATGTCACCGCCCCAGGCTCTATCGACGTGCGCGACGCCGCACGACTCCATGTCGCTGCTCTGTCGTCTCCCCGCACGGAACAGCGAATGCGCTATGTCGTGGCGTCTCCGTACTCTTCGTCGTGGAAGGAGGCTCTCGGACTGATAGCGAAAGAGCGGCCAGAACTTGCCAGTAGACTGGCGGATCCCAATGGTGCGCCTGATTGGCCGGAGAGTGAGAATAAGATTAGGGTGCCCAGAGAAGAGCAGGAGAGGGTGTTGGGTATTACCTGGGACACGTATGTGACGTGGGAGAAAACGATATCGGATGGTGTAGATAGTGTGCTTGAGATTGAGAGGAGATGGAAAGCTGCGGGATTTGAAGTTGAGCCACCACAGTAGGCTTAGTTTTCACGAATAGGATTTCGATGCGCGTAGTTTTCTATTCTTATCTGGCGGCGAGGTGGGAACATGATGTTCAAGCTGGCCTTCTAGAGAAATTGCTGATATGGCTCGGAGAGCTAGATTCCTCGATCTCTACAAATACTCAAGAACCTTTGCAAGAGGGAGGCTAGAACGTTATGCTTGTCATGCCATTTTTGTTCGCGACACAGTGACAGACTGATTGTGGCGTATTCCCATGCTTAAAACCTCCGCAAACCATGTCCTGTAATCACTGGGCGAATAATCTCCGTGAGATTAGAACCCCAATAAATGGGATGGTTTCGTGCATCTTGGAGATGTAAGGTGAGCTATTTGTATAGCTTCCGGCAAGGCTAGCCCTCAGGAGACTTCATGCGGCATTCGCGTGTGAGGTAGTTGGCTCTCAACCAGTTAGCTCGCAATGCGTCTATCCTTGTGAATTCAGTTCCTCCCAGATACACCAAAGGCAGAATGCCCTCCCTGGATGAGGACTTGGTTTTTTTTGAAATGCTAGTGCCCGATTCATCTAGCCAGGCACGGTGCTGTGCAGACATGTGTGACTGTTTGGCAGAGGCGTCTTTGACCACGTCCTATCCTTCATCTGACCTCGACGCCTACCCGACTTCAAGGTGTCTGTGCTCTACAATTCGTTCGCCATGTTGAACAGCCCGACCGGCTCCAACTGGCTCAAGGTGTCGCCGCTCGAGGTCCTCATTACGCGCGCCTGCGACCCGTCACTGCCCGAGCCCAACTATGCTGTTCACATTGAGGTCGCCGACTATATAAACAGCAAGAAAGCCAATACGTGGGTTTAACAATTTATTAACCAGATTTAATGAACTCATATAAACCTGAACAGACCACGGGAGGGGGCGATGATGATTGCCAGACTAACCAACAATCGTAATCCGCATGTCGCCATTCTTGCACTCGCTCTGCTTGATACACTGGTTCAATCATGCGGATATCCATTTCACTTGCAAATATCGACCAAAGAATTTCTTAATGAACTTGTCCGCCGCTTTCCGGAGCGCCCGCCGCCGTTCCCGGGCCCAGTCATGTCCCGAATCCTTGATCTGATACATACCTGGAAAGAGACCATCTGTGTAGACTCGCGGTGGAAGGATGACCTCAAGAACATCTGGGACATGCATCGCCTACTGATGTTCAAGGGATATCGCTTCCGTGACTCACCGCAGCGTCAGCCCTCACTATCGTCTGCTTCCGTGAGTACCGTCTATCCTTGTCCATTTCGCGCCTGATGCTTCTTATTCAGAATTTAAAAACGGCGGAAGAACTGGAGGAAGAGGACCGTGATGCGCAGTCAGCCAAGCTGCAGGAATTGATACGACGAGGGACACCGAGGGATCTTGCTGCAGCACAGGAGCTTATGAAATCGCTTGCGGGTGCGAACCCCGACGCGAAACCTGATTACCGCTCCCAAGCGCTTAACGATCTGGCCAAGCTCGAGTCCAAGGTTATCTTGCTTAATGAGATGCTCGATAACGTGGACACTTCGCGGGGAGAACGCATGGTGGCCGGTGATGTATACGAGGTATTTGAATTTGTGGTCTTTTTGAAAATCCATTCAAGATTTTCTACAGCAAGTGGCGTCGATATTAACGGCAGCACGGCCAAAGATACAAAAGTGGATATCGGATGCAGAGACGCACGATTCGGAATCTCTAGGTTCGTCGATTTATCGTGCTTTCTTTACACTCACCCAATACAATGACTAGATACATTTCTACAAATCAACGACCAAATCAACACGTCCCTCAACCGATATGATGCCTTTAAACGGGGTGATTACGCTGCAGCAGCTAATCCAGTGCCACAGGAACTTTCGGCCGCATCCGTGGCGCAAAATGATTCCCTCATTGACTTTGACGATTCAGCCCCTTCGTCAAACGGGGCTTCGGCTGCTGGCGGTGTTGATGATCTCGCAGGTCTCTTTGGTTCTATACAGCCTACACCTACGACTCAACCACAGACTCAACACGTACCGCTCCACACCCTCCCAACACATGCACCCTCTCCGATGAACCCCGCGAATAGCTTGGGGTCCTTGATGCGGCCACACTCGATGTCACCGCCGGCCCAAGTCACGACGCCACCAGCAATCATGCTACCGTCGACGCCGGGGATTGGTACACCTAATTATACTGGGAACGGCATGCGTTCGCCACCTCACCAACCTTCGTACATGCCGCAGCAGTCGTATACACCTCAGCAATCGTTCTCCCCTTCTCAACCGCCTCTGTACAGTTCTCCTCAACAGCCCATGCAGCCGGTGCAACAGCAGCAGCAGCAGCAGCAGACGCAACAGACGCAACAGCAGGGCAAGGATCCATTTGCGGACTTGGTGGGCTTGTTCTGAGGTGACCATATTGTGCATAAGCAGAGTTTGTATTTGTTTCTTGAGTAGTGTATGGAATCTGGATCTTTCTGTGATAGCAGGATTGTACTTATCTTAAGTACATCTAGCACTTGTTTCTTTCAGAGTTCGCTTCGGCGAGATGAAGCCCCGAATCAACATAGTTGCTCCCGCATGAACAAGAAGCATACTTCGGGAGAAGCGCAACACTGCACTTGTTTATACGACAGAACTGGCAGATGATAAAGTATGTATGTCGTTACGAACCGGTACCGGTACTCGGCCTTCTCCTCTCTCCGCGTGATATGTTCCCCGCATATGATATACCCCTACCTGTAAAGCTTACCAGAGGCCACCATTACTAGCGAAACAATACCGACACGATGCCCATAACAACTTCAGTCACAAGGCTTTTAGGCATACGAGTGTATGTGCTGTCGATCCAGCTTTGCTTCCGCTAACAGGCGATTCTAGTCCCATCGTTCAAGGTGGCATGCAATGGTAGAGCTTCCTTTCGCGCTACTTCAGTCCCCTGCATCGCTTACAGACTTGTACTTTAGGGTCGGACTTCCCCAGCTTGCAGCGGCGGTATCGGAGGCAGGGGGCCTTGGTCAGATTGCTTCTACTTAACGTGACTGGCCTACGCGCGAGGGAACTCATCCATTTCGTTACGTAGGAATCTTGACGGCCCTCACGCAACCAAATCCAGCTGCTCTCCGCGAGGCCATTCGCGCAACGCGTAAACTCACCTCGAAGCCGTTTGGGGTGAATATAACGTTGCTGCCTAGTATCAACCCCCCTGATTACGAGGGCTACGCGCGTGCTGCTGTCGAGGAAGGCGTGCGCATATTCGAAACGGCGGGTAACAACCGTGAGTCCTGCGAGAATTGGTTCGAGAACGCGGAAACAGCTGACTGCTTCGCAGCGGGTCCTTTAATCAAGTACTTCAAGTCGCAGAATTGCATTGTTGTACATAAGTGCACGACCATTCGACATGCCAAGGTTCGTGGGTATTACTCACACTGTGCCTTTACTCTTCCCTCATTTCGCCGTGTTGTTGTAGAGCGCTCAGAAGCTCGGTGTGGATATCTTGAGTATCGATGGATTCGAATGTACGTACTTACGGCTTGTCACCGGCGGTTCTATCGGCTAATCCTGACCTCCATGGAAGGTGCCGGACACCCCGGAGAAGACGACATTGGCGGTCTCGTATTGGTATGTTTGATTGAAATCACTGGAAGCCAACGTTATCCTAAATGGGTCTTTGTGTGTAACTGTGTAGCTTGCGCGCGCCGCGAAGGAGTTGGACATTCCCTATCTCGCCTCGGGAGGTATTGCCGATGGGCGTGGTTTCGCGGGCGCACTGGCTCTAGGTGCTGCTGTATGTGCCACCCATTCTTCGAATCCTTGATCATTTCCTCATAATTACGTCTATATTAGGGAGTGAATATGGGCACGCGTTTTATGTGCACTGTCGAAAGGTTCGTAATATTCGTACCCCGGAAGTTTTCGACCCAGAATAACGCGTTCCCTAGTCCCATTCACGAGAACATCAAGCATAAGATTGTTGGAGCAAAGGAGACCGACACTGTCCATATATTCAGGACCCTGCACAATACTGCTCGCGTCTTCAAGAACAAGGTGTCGATGGAAGTAGTCTCTCTGGAGCGTCGGCCCGGAGGCGCGAAGTTTGAAGACATTCGCGAGCTTGTATCCGGTCAGCGGGGAAAGGTCGTGTACGAATCTGGTGATCCTGACTACGGAATTTGGAGCGCTGGTGTGACAGTCGGCCTCATCAACGATATCCCAACATGCAAAGATCTGATAGACCGGATGGAACAAGAGGTTGAGGACATTGTGGGAAGTCTGAACGAGGCGGTGTCTTCAAAAGCCAAATTATAGCGCGGGAATGGTAGATAGATGGTATTGTACAACATACAACATATCCCTGAAAATCCATAGCCCTAATCCCTATGTCACCGTGAAAAAGATATGCATGGAACCCAAAAAACGTTACAGCTAGCCACTTGGCGGTGTTTGTACACCAGGTAATGAGTCGTCCGCATCCAGCCGGTCAAGCACCTGTCTTATGAACTGAATGTGGCCGGGGATGTTTGTATTATTGCTAGATGAAAATGCATCGCTACAGTCGATGTTCAGTTCACATAACAAGAAACAACGGGCTGGACATACCGAACAACGCCACGTTCGTCTATTACGAACGTAACATGATCTATCCACAGTTCAGGCGCGAGGCGAAATGTCTTTTTCACGATCTGTGTCAGGCGGCGCTCGCCCACAGCTCCGTAGGCATTCCGTGCTACGCCCATTGGGTCGTTCAACAAGGTATACTTTATAACGGATGATCGACGTTGAGGACGGTGAAATTAAAAAAAGCACAGAGGTGTGCTTACCGTGAGTCCTCGCCCGTGCGCCAGGTCCGCGAGTTTGGATGGGTTCCTCGCACTGTTGAGAACACCCAAGACCTGCATCTGCGCTTTCCCCGCGGCTTCCCGCTCTACAAGGGAGGCGAGTAAGCACAAGCCACTGGGCGGGCCGATTGGAGCCATTAGACGGACGCACCTTCGATTAAGTCCTGCACTAGGGTGACCTGTCTCAAGCTGCTGGTGTTAAAGCCAGACATGAAGAACAGGACGGTCCTCAGCGCCCCCTCCAGAGGCTTGAACTCGAACGGCTGTCCATTGTGGTCGACCAGTGATAGAGGGGGGGCACGTTGTCCCTTCAGTTCTTGATAATGAACCATAATCGAAGGCGAGCTGAGCGTGGTCGAAGGAAAGCTGCGAACGTCGTCGGGGGCTCGACTTATATGTTCTTCTGCGAGGGAAAGTAAGCGCGCATGTAGCACTTTCGCGAGCCCGGATTTTGGATGCTGATCTATAACTTTAAGAAGCAACCAGCGAATTGGAAACTTCCATTCGATGCAGCCTAGTCTTTCTCATGCAGCTCTCCGGACTTACCGCAAGGAGATCAAGTTTGAATTGTCGACTTACACTCGCGTGAATGGATAAGTGAATTTCAAACTTGGGCTTGAGAAGGGAAGGAACCTGCGAAATCAGGGTCAACTTGTGGTGACAGCGTTCCTCAACTCATCCCAACACGTGAAGCCGAGTGGAATAAAAATGATATTGGGCCCATAGAATTGACCGATCCAACGCAGAGATTCAATGGTAACAATACCTGGATGGCCTGAGAAGGACGTACACAGAGAACCGTGATAATCGGCGGGAGATAGGATATCTTAGGGTGACCGTATCGAGTGCGAGGACTGAACACCCCACAACGTGTTCAGCACCGATCAACTATCACCTCCCGCTCGCCCAGGTTCGACGACAGGACATGCGGCCGAAAGATCAAATGCTTCCCAAAACAGCGACGCGCAAAGTAGTGTACACTCTGGGATTGGTAGAAAGAGGAGAAACAGACAAGAACGGTCATGTCAAAGTCTTAGAAATTGGCTGTATGCGATGCATCCCCTATAGTCGCCTATATTCCTGTATCAGTTGAGATACACATCAGAAATCATGGAGCTTTTGCGCTTTACCTCGTTCCTTTACGACGGCCAGAAGCCTTGAGGCTTACATTTCGCGTCGTGGACCGATATGTATCAACGAAAGGGGAAAGCTTTAGCTTACGACTGCTCGGGTATTGAGGTGTGCGTACTGAAGACGGGATATTATTCAAGACCCTGAAAGAAAGAGGAAGTCTTGAAAACCCAACACGATGGTACGCGCAATCATAAGACGTATATGAGAATTTGTGACCACCTCCTTCAAAAGAAAGCCGAGGAACATGTACACGTCTCCTCCATGTTGGCATCTATCAAAGAATTAACGCGCAACGAAGAGTTTGATGCTCACGCTGAACTGTGAGTCCCTTACTACGCGTGCCTCGGCCTCGGTTTTCTCTGCAACGGTCCCGACAGACGGCAACGCCACGGTAACCCGAGGAAGATAGAGTGGAATGAGTCGCTGGTAACTGCAAAGAACATGAAAACGTCAAAGGGTGCGAGCACCTGTCCGGATCACTAATTCTCGCACAATCATGAGGCGACGCAAAGTCAGAAAGCTCAATCGAAGCCGTAGCGAGAGCGGATATGCATTATTTTGAGGCGGCATACAGGCCAAGACTGCACACAGCGTGGTCCTGAAATGAACACGACCTTTGTGCGGCCTTTCATAGCCACTTCTGGAAGGCTCTGAGTAGATCCCCATCTGATAGGCTCGTCAGGTTTAACGTACCGGTGTTCAACGATCCAAAGTCTGCTAGTATGATCGGGCGGCAGAGTGGTGATTGAAAATATCCGCCACACTACAAATGGAGAGTAATCAGGCAACCCGTTCCGATAATTCAGAGAAGTCTAACCGTGTGGCAATCACCCTCGAACTAGTACGGAACTTCGTGAAAGAGTTTCGATGCGCTCTCCCCGTAGGGCTCCGTCTTATAACCTCTTCCAACACAGCACCGATGTCGATAACCTCAATTTTCCCACGTTCGCCCCGTTCTCTTGCCGCGGCAGCGTATTGGTCACTATGAGCTTCTCGAGAGCACTTTCGTTCACCAACTTGAGTGCATCTCCGCTGCATATGCCGTGCGTGACGATCGCGTAGACTTTAGTTGTCCCAGCCTCCGCAAGGTGGCGTGCGGCGAGACAAAGCGTGTCGCACGTGTGTGCATGTCGTCCGCAATCTTGTCTTTCACATGGCCAACAAGGACCATCTAAAAGATTTCGCTGACTTTTGCGGAATAGCGCAAAGTCGACCCCTATACGATCTACAATTGTGATTGCCCTGTGGGAACATGTTAGAGCCGTTCAGACACAATACTGACCGTAATAAGGACTGCCAGCGTCTAGGAACACGATGATTACTTGGTCGAGGTTGAAATGGGTCCGGATGTATAGAATGGCAGAAGGCTCGGCATAGAGCTTCGGTGAATGTTAGAGCTAAAATGAAGAATCGAAGTCTATCTTCCTCGCACTGTTACACTGTTAATGAAGTAGAAAGTTAGCACAAACGTGGCGTTGGGACAGGAAG
Source organism: Hymenopellis raphanipes (assembly GCA_036872995.1). Taxonomy (NCBI): domain Eukaryota; kingdom Fungi; phylum Basidiomycota; class Agaricomycetes; order Agaricales; family Physalacriaceae; genus Hymenopellis; species Hymenopellis raphanipes. Next base: position 1,246,771 of record JAYMDG010000012.1, read on the forward strand.
GGATAACTCACTTGTCTACTAGAACACTGAAGAACCCTTAGATCTGTAATGCGTACCAGTCCATAGTCTTCCAAAGAACATGAAAACTCATTCATGAGTAACCTATCAGCAATGAGCTTGGCCGTTATAGGCCTACGACTTGTCTTTTGCAGGCATGGATCATTATACAGAGCTCCATCAAAGCGGTATTGACTTCCGGCAACCAGTGTTGATGATATAAACGTCCTTCTCTCGTAGACTGTCTCGCACAGGCTCCGCGATACGGACATTCGACTCGCCTATACCGCTTTTCGTTACCTCGGCCTTGGAGAGGGTAGAGAGCATCTAGACCAGCGACGAAAATAAAGATGGCACACGATATAGCTGCGTGCGACTATTTCCGCGAGCTCTGGATGGCTAGTGCCTGCAGTATGAATTGGTGGGAATGGAGCATATCCGGGCATATCTTGATTTTTAAAGCCATTCAACATGATGGTGTGCGGAAAAGCAGGTCAAGATCATGCAGTCGAGGTGATGGAATCAGATAATTTGCCAACCGGTCCGATGAACCCGATGTGGCCCTCCTGAGCGCTGTACTCGGCTCTGCCGCAAACTCTGAACAGGACAGTAAGTAAATTATGTGGTGGAGCGTAAATTGTTAATTACTTCCGAATTGTCGTCGGAGTCACGACTACCTATTTCCGCGCGTGGCTAAAGGGGAAACTGGATAAGCGTTCCCTAACGGTTTGGCGAGTGCAGATCTCTTCTGTTTATCACTGCTCCGGGGCCGCCACCCCATTATTTCTAACCCCTTCAGATGCGGATTGTGATGCAGACCGTCCAATGAGGGGGCGATATGTGATGCCTTGTCGGTGAGGAATATCGACAAGATGGTGGCCTATTCTTTGACTACTCTTGGAGCGCTACACCCTCGTGCGAATTAGCAGCGCGATGAAATAAACGAGGATCATCGACGTGTCAGCCCGCAGTTCAAATGGAGAGAACACTCCCTAATCATTGTGACAAGCGAGTCGGCCTTACGTTCGGTCGCAGTTTCGAGGGAAGGGAGTGCGGCAATGCAATTATACAGATGAGGGCAGTCAAGCAGGAACGAGTAGCATATTATGATGAAGGGTGTTGCGCCTGTTGCGCTTGCTCTGGAACTTTGGTGAGTAATGGGGCAAAAGAAGCCAGAGCATGTGTATTTACCAGCGTTCAGCTCTGCGAAACGCGACCCTATCCTCTCAGAGTGTTTCAAGAACTTTTCCGCGCAGTTGTTCACGCATTGGTCCTGAGAAAAGTTGAGTGAACACAGCCAAAAGGAAGACCGACGGAGTTGGTAACCTCTTTTGTCGATAGCGCCTTGCTCGTAAAATCATTGCAGCATGTGTTGAAGCATTTTTCCGTGATGTTGGCGTACATTTTGAGGAAATCATGCATCTTTTTTGGACGTCAAAAAAGCTGTACTCCAAAGAGGAACTGGCTGTCGTACCTGCTTTTTCTCAATGACTTTGTTGAAATGAGCCTGCTCGGCGCTGCTGAGACTAGAGAAATCCATGAGAGCTGAGTATACTGGTACGCGTTGGTCTGGACACTATTGGTGGTCGGAAAGCAACACGAATACTGCTGCCGTCCGGTCCAGGCCGATCTGATCGATCATCAATTACTTTCAACCAATCACGTGGAGCACGAGTCAAGATCATACTCTTGCAATACGACAATTCCTGATTGAGCTGGCAACATCCATTCCTTCGCCCTGTGATTACCATTCATCACGGAGCGAACAAAAGTACGTAAATAACCGCTATATAAGCCTTTGTTCAACACCAGTTAAACTCCCATTAGTGACTGACCTCAACATGGCCATGCCCTTCAAAGATGCTCTTGCCCGTCTCGAAAACAGTCGAGTCAAGGCGACTCGACCTCTCATCCCGCCCCAGATTCTTCAAGAGGACCTCCCTTTGTAGGTTCTGTCTATCAAGGCTTAGATCTGCTTTATATCTGCCCCAGAACACTCATGGCGGCACATACTGTCCTCCACGGACGAATGGTCACTGAAAACATCCTCAAAGGCGATGACGATAGACTTATGGTCGTAGTTGGGCAAGTCGCGGCGTTCTCTACTTATCCATAGTCACAACTGACCAATTATCAACAGACCTTGCTCAGTTCACAATGTAGATGCTGCCATTGAGTACGCAAAATTACTAAAAGCCTACGCCGACGAAGCGCAGGACGATCTTCACATCGTCATGCGTGTCTACTTTGAAAAACCACGAACCACCGTCGGCTGGAAAGGACTCATTAATGATCCCGATCTCAACGGAAGCTTCCAGATCAACAAAGGTCTGCGTATAGCTCGGAGTCTCCTTCTGGATGTCGCGAAAATGGGGCTACCCGCAGGGTGTGAGTTTCTAGATACCATCACACCGCAGTTTACGGCCGATTTGGTGTCTTGGGGTGCCATCGGAGCGCGTACTACAGAGTCGCAGGTCCATCGGGAGCTGACATCGGCACTTTCCATGCCCACTGGATTCAAAAACTCGACCGATGGTAGTGTCGGGATTGCCGTTGATGCCTGCCGTGCGGCCCGCTCTGGTCACGTCTTCCTCTCTGTAGGTAAGGAAGGCCTAAGCAGTATAATTCAGACTGAGGTGAGTATGGTCTTGTGGCGTTTCACAATTCGGCTCGCTGACGCGTTCCATTCCAATGTCAAGGGCAACCCGTATGTGCACGTCATCTTGCGGGGAGGGGCATCAGGACCCAACTATGGCGCCGACTTCATCCGAGAAGCGGGTGTCAAGCTGGGGAATGCAGGATTACCGCGAAAGATTATGGTGAGTCAGAGCATTCTGATAGAGATGCGGAACACCTAATGCGGGATGTTTACAGGTTGATTGCAGTCATGGGAATAGCTCCAAGCAGCACCAGAAGCAGATAGAGGTTGCTGATGACATTGTGAGTATTCTTCTTGTGTTGAGTCAGACATGACTGATGTTCGGGTAAAAAGGCTCGTCAACTGGAGTCGGAGGATACGTCTAGCTTGATCATGGGAGTCATGATAGAGTCCAACCTGGTAGAGGGACGACAGGACATTCCGTCATCTGGACCGGCGGGCTTGATATATGGACAGTCGGTTACAGACGCGTGTATATCATGGGAGACGACAGTGCCTGTGCTAGACCGGCTTCGGGAAGGTGTACGTGGGCGGCGGGCGCTGGTGAAGAAGCAAGCATCGCGGGTCGGGGTAAATGGGCAGTGAATGGTGTGGGTGTAGCATATCGATCTAGCGTGTAGATACGCGGCCAATTACATGTACGATGCGCACGAGGAGGCAAATGTATTGTTCAGCTTGTCAAGGAAGTGGTTGCTGTCCACTTTCGGGGAAGGAATTTGTCGGAATTCTCAATATGATATGTTAACAGTGTACCCGAAACGGAGCGCTTTGCAACTCTTTTCGGACATTGATGAGACGCGGTTTATTATAGGCTGACATTCATCGCCGCTGTTACCCGGCTTCGTGGAGGGCATATATGGTTGGGGAGGCGCAGAGGAGGGTCTTGAAGGCCTCATAACGGGCTGGTATGGATTTGTCTCGGACGTTTAGTCACTTTACGAAGACCCCCGAAGTACGGCTGTAGTGCAGGAGGAGGCTTGTCCGTGGTTCGTCATTCGTTTTATTCATCTGAAAAGAAGGCCGGCGAATGATGTGTTTGATTAGCGTAATCATATAAAGAAGTGTGGCAAAATGTCCTGGCGTTCTTCCTATTCACCCAAGCGAGCGATGACTCTCTCCTCCTTTCTGTCGCGCTCGTCGTCACGCGCCTCCAGCATCGACGACGATTCCGTTGTCTCCGACGAGAGCGCACCTCCGCCTTCTATCTCCGCCATCTACAACAATGCTGAGGCCTATGACAAAGTCCTTATCAGCGCTGAGCGCCACGACTCGGACCCAGACTCACTCGACGAGCCTGTACGCTCTGGCTACCGCGGCCTCGTAGGCAAGGATCTAACACCATCCGAACGCGCCGACGTACGCCAGGCCACCAAACTCACCGTTGCAGGAGCCACTTGGACGCCGGGCAACCTCACGGAAGAGCCAGAGACGTATGAAAGTGATACGGATACGTCGTCTCAGGAAACAGCGGCGGTGCAGGAGGGTCCCAATCTCATGTCGTCCCCGGTGCCTGCCTTTCACCGCCCCGCGACAATGGAGGGTGATGCGTGGAAACTGGAACCTACGGAGATTACTCGTCTTTTGATCTCAGAGTTTGGTCCGCTTTCTGAGGAAGGCGAGAAGCCCGAAAAGTTGATATTGGAGGCTGACGGGTGCATGTTCAACGGAGTCTTCATTCTCGTAAGTGTTGTGCGTTTTCTCACTTTGTCCTTTCACTGACGTTTTGTTGTTTCAGGGAGTCCTTCATTTGACTACGCATCGATTGACGTTTCACGCCTCTCTCTTGTCCTCGGATCAGTCGCCTACTGAAGCGAACCAAACCGTTATCAAAGCCGGGTCAATCACATTACACAGGAAAGGATGGCGATCGAAGCAACGCGTCTGGCTTGAACTCTTTCCGGATATGATCGTCACCTACGCGTCTAGCAGTGAGGAAGATCGAGTCCGTCCACTGCGAACCGTACTTTGTGCGTCATTTTATCTTTACATCCCCATTAAACGTGCTAAAGGGCAGAACTAGTGTCAAACGTCAAAGAAGTTCTCCCGCATGATGACTGTAATCCTTGCGCGCTACACATCCTATTCAGCCAGATTTCGAATCATTCATACGACTATGCTGAATTTGACACGCCTGAAGCTGCGCAGGACTGGAGACGCGAAATTATTGGTTAGCCTCGTCCATTCTTGTCCTGTGATTCGATTTGACGTTCCTTACAGGCGCGATCTTCTTGTACAGACACCGTCGACGCGAAATCTTGGATGGTACTACTTCCGAAACAGATCCCGATTCGGGTATTCGCCTCAGCTGTCCCTTGGATCGCGTCTCCAAGTTCGTGTCGCGAAAGGAGAAAGCCTCGCAAAACATGACTTTCTCGACCTTCCATGTCAAAGCTCCTCCAAGCGACGACCAAGAAACTGAGGAACATGTCTTCCACCTTTCTCCCCTTGCCCCACTACCGGCCTGGGATAAGATGGAGGATTACATCAATGCCGCCAAGGCGCGCCATTCAAGACCCAGCACCCCAACTTCTTCTCCCGTTATAGTCGACTTTGGTCCTCTGAATATTTCAGAGGATCCCGTCACTGATCCTGTGTACACAGACGAGAAAGAGAAGGGTATCAGAATTGCATTGGGTCTCGGTGGGGAAACCGAGTTATGGAGTAGGTCAACCTTAATTATTCTTTCGTTCTTGTTCTAACAGATTCTCAGCGATGCGTGCTCGTCTCTTCCGGAGCATCTCATGTTCAGGCGTCTTCGTTATCTCCTCCCGCTACGTCGCCTACTGGAGCAAGTCCTTCCCCGGCGGCGACATCAAGTACCGTCTCCCTCTGTCCAAAGTCCGCTGCGCCAAGACCTTCCGCACATTCCCCATCAAGTACCATGGTCTCACTCTTGAGCTCCTTGGTCAACCCGACCTCAAATTCCAATTCAAAACTGTTGAGATCCGAGACGAGGCAATGACTCGCATCAATACAGCCATCATGTCGCGCTCGGACAAGCTATTGCGGTCGCCTACACGCAGCAAGCAACCCAGTATGATCGAGGTATTTTCACCACCCGCTCGCACCCTGGCGGTGGCAAAAGCTTCAGAGCTGCCCTTTGAGATCAGAGCCACGCTTCCCAAGGTCATCAACGTGGATCGCGAGACCGTGAATGCTAGGCCGAAGATGCATTTCGTGTGTCTGACGATTGGAAGTCGAGGGGACGTTCAACCTTACATTGCATTGGGCTTAGGTTTGATGAAGGAACACCATCGTGTCACTATTGTGACCCATGAGGAATACAAGGAATGGGTCGAGGGCTTCGGAATTGGGCATCGGACAGCTGGCGGCGATCCAGGCGCGCTGATGAAGTTGAGCGTGGAGAACAAGATGTTCTCGCCCGAATTCTTCAAAGAGAGTCTGCAAAATGTGAGTCTTGAATGCATGTATACACTTTCTTGGCTAATAGCATCACAGTTCCGACCATGGCTCGATCAGTGTAAGCTCGATGAATCTTTCGTTGCTCAACGACAGCTTATCTCGATATTTTAGTACTCCTTGACTCTTGGGAAGCGTGTCAAGGTGCTGATGTGCTACTTGAGAGTCCTTCAGCTATGGCAGGTGTACACATTGCAGAAGCTCTGAGTAAGTGACGCGTCAGCTCGGATTATATGGGTATTCATTCAAGTCTAGATATTCCCTACTTCCGCACATTCACCATGCCATGGACCAAGTACGTCTTGCCCCAGTCTCGCAAATTATGCTTGACTAACACGAACCTAGAACCGCTGAATTCCCTCATGCTTTTTTGTCTCCGCCGGTGGAATACTCGACATTCAATAGCGCGTCGTAAGTCGGATCCGTTACCTCCATTGGATCCACCATCCTAACCCGGTCGCCCTCGGATAGATACGTGCTGTTCAGCAACGTCATGTGGACTGCAACGTCGAGGCAGATCAACAGATGGCGTCGGCATACACTAAAGATCGGCAATACTGACATGGGGCATCTGGCACAGTCCAAAATTCCTTTCATCTACAACTTTTCACAGGTGAATGCAGTCTACTATCATCGTTTGATGGCACTAACATGATTTCGCGTAGGCTGTTGTCCCGAAGCCTCTGGACTGGAGCGACTCTATTTGCATTTCCGGCTAGTAAGTGTGATATTGACGCGTTTTCACATGATGCTAATCCTTTCGTCAGTTGGTTCCTCGACAATCCCGATCTCAATTGGTCTCCTCCGGAGACTCTGGTAGAGTGGATGAACAAGGCGAGAACTGACAACAAACCTATCGTCTACATCGGCTTTGGAAGCATTACCGTGCCTCATCCGAATCGCGTCACGTCACGTATCATTAAAGCGGTCTTGAAGAGTGGGTTTCATCGAGTACGTTGTGTATATTGTTTGACTCATCGGTTTGTTACAGGCGATGTTCGCGCGATTATATCGAAGGGATGGTCAGCAAGGATGAGCCAAGGCGGAAATGACGACGGCACGGAGCCAGAATACCCGCCGGAGTGCTACGCGCTGGAAAAGATTCCTCATGACTGGTTGTTCCCCCGAATTGATGCGGCTTTGCATCATGGTGGTGCTGGGACCACGGGGGCTAGTTTGCGCGCGGGGATACCGACGCTGATCAAGCCATGGTTCGGAGATCAGTTCTTTTGGGCCTCAAGGGTGCAGAAGCTCGGGGTGCGTATCCTTTTGGCATGTCCTGGTCGGATGGATGCTGATGTACTACTAGGCTGGATTGCGGGTACCGAGTCTGCGGGTCCATGATTTGGCAGACGCGCTGACCAAGGCAACGACCAGTCGGGTGATGAAGGAGAAGGCGTCTGACGTCGGGGAGAAGATACGTTCGGTAGGTCATGTTCTTGCGAAACGGGAACTCATTGCTTATGACTGTTCTTTCTGATGCAGGAGGACGGTGTGCGCACCGCGATACACACGATATACACGTATCTTCCGCGAGCGGGTCAAGATAGGCGGACGCTGCACAAGGAACGCACCAGCACGTTGGCGATGGCAGGATGTCCACTTCGTTCCTCGACACTTGACACCAAGCATCGTTCTTACGATTCGCCCGAACCACCCACTGTCGCGATCTCACCCACTGTGACGATCTCGACATGATTTCTCATTTTCTCTGTATACCATCTAGTACACGGGGACTGTACACCGCATCTGTACTTGATTTCTATGTTGTTTGTTGTGCGACCAAGTATTTTAGGGTCTGTATGTTATTAATCTATCGCTGTATACCACATCTCATGACCAGATAATGACCATTTGCTGCTTTGATACCACCGTATAATTTGTGGTGATTCTGCCGTACGCTAATACTGTACAATTCATAGGATGCACTGAACTGTTCGAGGTCTGTGGATCATACTCTCCAGTTCTTCAAGAGCATTCATACTCATGATCAATTTGAAGGTCGTATTGCTGCGTATTTCTCTCCTCGCTTTCGTAGCCCGGCTACTTTGTGCCGTTATTTTGGAGGACCTTCCCGGCGAAAACATAATTTTGGGGCTTCCCAGCACACTGTCATACTCAAAATTCATCATGTGTGAGCATGGTGGCAACTGTCGTCTGCAATTGGAGAATGACTGTTGATCAGCCTAGAAGCTTCGAGTTCTGGAATGATGCAAGTCCGTTGATTCCGCTCTATGAACTACAGGAACGGCATCTTTTGTGTTTTCCGTGTCTGCATCCGCGCGCCGTGCGCTCGACAGGAGACGCCTGCATAATGAAATGTCTCGGGAATGCTCTCCAGCACGTAGACAAATTCTAGAAGCCTGCAAGGTATTTGTCTTAGAGCCGGTCAAATTCCACGACGGTCATGATTGGAGAAATTATTATGTACGTGCATTAGATACCGGTCTGCTGAACGCTGCGATGCAGCTGCCTTTTTCTGAGCAGTCCCTACATCTGGCTGCATGGGGGATGATAAGAAGGGATTCTGGTCTGACAGCTGTACCAGACGGGCGCAGAGAAGGTGGGGGCATTGCGGAAAGTGGAAAATTCAGGAGGCGAGGGAGGCGAGGAGGACCGTTTCCGATCGTGCCGCTTCGACGGATGGGTGGTGGCGTTTTGTGCTTTTTAATCTTGGACTTGTACCTTTGCCTGGCTGCGTTTTCCTTTCCTTTCAATGGCGCAACATCATAGCGCAGGGGAGACGCAGCCCAAGACGTACAAGGTCACCTTACGGTCTCTCCTTTTGTTTCCGGTATGTATTGGGCTCGTTATCGTCTTGGTTTTCTGTATTGACCGCTCTCAGTTCCGAATATGCAATCCACCGCCCGCTGTGGGGAAGGTGAGATCCTGTAGTGGTGAGTTTTAATAAATCTCTCGACAGCGGCAGGTTGTGTTGAGTTTTCATCTCCAGTGACGCCGGCTATGAACGTGCGCTTGGAGGATGTGCTCGATAGAAAGCATTTACCTCCCCTGGGTATGTCCTTTATTCCATTTTACACGCATCTATTCACCTGTTTGCAGGTCTGAAGGATTTCGAGGTATAATTGACGATTTGTCGCTCGAGGTATCCCGCTGACTGGAGGAAACAGGAATGGCTCCTCTACGTTGAGTTCTGTCCGGAAAATCTGTGAGTGGGGGCTTGATTTACGCGTCAATAGCAAGGCTAACGATGACCAGATACTTCATCCTATGGCTCCGCGAATACACTCTGAAATACAGCCAGTGGGATGCCATGAGCAAGACACGGCGACGCGAGACGCCGCAGTATCTCGGCGTTTGGCCGTCGCAGCACTCGACTCAGCTCGCCATGTTCTACGCACGAGCCAAGCAGACGTTTCTCACCCCAAACGCCAATCACGAACTCAACCTCCCCTCTGACATCCTTGCTCCTTTCCATACCGCGAATGGGTCTCCACATCCAGATCCGGCAGTCTTCAACCAGGTCGCGGTGGAGACCCGCAAGATGCTTAACGAGAGTCTGCAGCGCTTTGTCGCCGCGCAGGTCACCAACGTTGGCAACAAGCGCGTTTTGTGCGGTATTATTGCCGGCGTTGTTTGTTGCCTTGTCGGAGCCCTCTTTCCCCTTCTCTACACCATTGTCCTCGGAGGCACGCGTTGGATCCGGCTGGCATCGCTTCCGGGTCTATGGCTTGGGTTCACGCTCCTCTTGACAAGTCTGAATGGCATCTGTCTCGCGGTCTACGTCTTTGGTGACCTTAGGCAGCTACGCAAGTTCGAGCTGTCCCGGCCTCCCATTTCCAAGCCTCAGCCTTTGTACAGCTCTCGGCGCCATCCTATCGGCCCTTCACCTGTCTCGCCGCCACCAGCACGGCTTTCCGCATCCGTTGATGTGGCGGTCTCCGTCCATTCAACGTCGACCTTCGATTCCTCCTGCGAGATCCAGATCTCACCTGCTTACTACGAAGTCGATCCCGTCGAGGGAGCTGCTATCGCACCCATTACACGTCTTTCTTATCCGTTGTCAGAAAAGCATCAGCGCTCAGGCTTTGATGATGACGGCGACTCAAGTAGCGGAGACGAGGAATACCCCGCCACTGCGCTCTTTATACATCCGTTCATCGACTCTTCTGGCTCCGTAAGTGATGAAGAGTCAGCATTCCCCACACCCAAGGGCACTCCTCTCCCAGAGCAACTGCAGCCCATATCGGAATTCAACTTTGACGTCCTGCCTACACCGCCTCATAAAGAATCAAAGACGTACGCTAAAGACGCGCAGACACTCCAAGTCGGTGTCCTTATTGTTCCCGAGGCTCCACAGCCCGAACATGGCGCTTCGCCGAAGGCTTTCATTCGTCGAATACAGAGCAAGTGTAATATCAATCGCTGGTTGGTGGTGTCTTCCAATGAAGGGGAGAAGGACTCGTCGATCAAGAAGCAGTTCAAGAAGGTCAAGGCCGTCCCGGCCTTTGCTTCACCATTGACCAAAATCCTCAGCCCCGTGGTTGTGCGGACGCAGTGGGAGATCGTTGTGCGGTCGATGCTGATCGCCCTCGTCCTCAGCTGGATTATCGTCGGTTCTTTGCTTGCAGTTCCCGTTCTAAATTCTTAATTCTTTTGTTTTCGATTTTGCTATCTGTGCCACACGGTCATTTGCTTTTCCCTTGTAATAACATCTACATATATGTGTGCTTGTACCTTTTGTGCTCCGAAGTATTATACGTGTATTACTGACCTTATATTACCACCTACCAGTACCGCTTGCGTAACCGTACATCACTCCTTTCGTCCTTCCGCGTTCTTGCTCTTTAGACACTATCAAAGTCCGATGGAACGCTATTGGAATTTTGAATGAGATGCGGAAAGATATTCAAGGTTGGCATACCTTGTATACTCGGCTCTTGATGTGCTTCTGTTTTACCGGAAGACCTGGTGGATCTTCAAGTGTCATCCACGTTGTGGTGCGCCTCCGAGCCACGACTCTACTTTGTCGAATCGTCGTCCGATCGTGGCTAGGGTTCAGGACCGCTTCCGCTAAGCTCTCGCTTCCATGCACAATCACAAAATCAGATGGGTCGCCCTTCTCTGGACATAACCCACGCGGTAAAAATGGGGGCTCAATACCTATCGCGAGTTTCGATGTCAGGGTGACGGAGTGCTAGAACCAGATAAATTGAGTATCAGTAAAAAGGGCCTGGGTACTCGCCGCAAGTATTCTGATATCAGCAGGCGTCGCTGATTGAAAAATGGCGGCACCAAGCGTACACAGTCCAAGGGGGTCCACCGAGCCCTGAGGTGTAAACGCGTTCTCGATGTTGTTCACGCTCATGGCCATCTGGATGTCATGCTGGTGCGCGATGTACGGGACGCGAAGAGTGCTTCGAGGTGGACCAAGAGGTTTATCGGTCTCTGCACGTCCTTGCATGTACATGTCCGAGTTGGGCAACCCTACGAAGGTGATTGGAAGATCCCCAATCACGAATTTGAGTTCGTTCCATTGTGCTGGGGTGAACAGCTGGAGACGAGTGGCGTGTCCGACTGTGATACGTTTCCTAGGAAGGCTACTAGTACCATCTGGTAACCAGAAGCGGTGTAATCTTTGCGCCTGGGTGATAAGCTCGTAGATGAGCGGCTCTGATGTCGGATCCAAGTTGTAGTCCAAGTGGAAGTCCGCATGCATTCCGCGTTGTCCTGCGAGTTCCAAAATGAGGGCTATATTCTTCTTGGCTTGTTCAATCGTTGGTTCCACGTACGGCGCGGAACCAATGACTTCGACTTCCGCTGTTTCAGAGGCCTCTTGAAGCAGTCGATAATTAGGGCCAGCCTCCACGTCTACGTCGGTATTGAATAGGGGTTCCTGCGCGAATACTGGACGAGGGAGAGGTTTCATTGATACCGCAATATCACTTCATTGTGTGAACTGCTTACCGGCAATTTGGACATGACATGCTCGCTTGAATTCTTCCTTCAACTGAAGGGCGACTTCCAAGCATGCCATTTCCACGTATGTGTCGACTTCGACGTGTGCACGCATCGAGGTAACTCCACATTCAACGCTTTCGCGTATTAAACGACGCCCTCGACGAAGGAGGTCATCTTTGTTGAACCTGAAATTACGCTTGGCCTGCGCCGTCACCTCTAGTGCTTCCTTGAAATCTCTAGATTTGGCTTCACAGTCTAGGTGAAGGAACAAGTACGTGAACTTGAACTAACCCAGTTTCGCATTTACACCGATCTAGGATGTAGCATTTGTCCAGATGGATATGGGAATGGCATAAACTGTGCAATAGATTAAAAAGCTTTCGACGGAGGTAGATAGGAATAACTTGCGAGGGTAACATTATGCTTCCACCTGCGTCAATTTCATGTTTATTAGGCTCAGGCGGGATGTTCTGTTGGTCTGCTAGAGAAACATTTATGACCTTTTCCCCCCGACATTCTACCTTCCAGAGCTTCTTTGCCATTTCTTCATCCGCACAGGCGAGACGAACATTGTTGATGACAAGGGACGCTTGTGGCGCATCTGTACAACGCGTTTCTGAAGCATTAATGGTTGGTGGAAGCCCATTGAGACCCTGTGTCCGGCGACCTGACAACAAGTGAGATACCCGCAAGCTTATCCGTTTCGATAGCCTGGACATTCGGAGCAAAAGACAGCAGTTTCCAGGTCCACGAGACGCCTGATAATCTGTTGGTTAAGACAAAAAATACGCGTAGATGATGGTTAGAATGCACAACGGCAAAACCGGACCGTGAATTGATGACTGAAGAATCGTCCCTAATTCACAAGTGTCTGCCAGTGGTCAGTGTGTTCGGTGAGGTTCAAAGACTCTAGACCAGCCAAAAAACGTCCTCACCTGAATGTAGATTCTAAAATGACTCCTCCCATTGATACTTCCGTTCCTCCTTCGGACCGGTTAGGACAATCGGAGTATGTCCCCTCCCAAATCGAGCGGGCCGCCATTCAAGCGTTCATCCCAACTGCAAAGTCCAGCCTCGAAGAGCTAGAGCTGGAGCTGCAGGCAATACAGCGCCGCAGGGATGAGGCAGCTTCAATCGTAGCCAACGCCGAATCCGCGCTCTCGCCGATACGCGTCCTCCCCACTGAGATGCTCCAAGAAATATTTTTGTGGGCTTGTGCAGGCCGGACGCATAAACTGTTGCTTCCTGCCTCATCATGCGAACAACCAGAGACGCGTTTTCAGTGGTGTCTTATGCGTGTCTGCCGTCGCTGGCGAACCGCAGTGACCACGCAGCCGCGGCTGTGGAATACGATCGCAGTGGGCTTCCACGACTGGATTTCCGGGAGCGACTTTGAGAGCGAAGAGGAGGATGAAATGGAATCACGAAGTTACACCGCATCCGAAATGGACCGCGCCGTCGACTACATGTCAACTGTCCTTCGATATTCCAGTCAGGCAGCTCTCAATATGACGCTCGAGTTCACGGTTTGGGAGACGTTACCGGATTCCAAATCTCAATCCGTCAATAACCTATTGGACTTGCTATTCGCTAGCTCCCCGCGATGGAGAACCGCTTCATTGACCATGGCCGGCGAATACCCATTAGCCCTGTTTACTACACTGCGCCACAACCTCCCTCGACTAGAGAATTTAAGTGTGTCTCTCGACCCACTTGCGTCTCCGGATGTGGACATCGCTGATGTGCGGCTCGCCGTTGAAAATATCTTTTTGGACACACCTCGGCTCAAAAACATTACATTCTACGAGTCATTCGCAAATCTAAACCTGCCTTGGGAGCAGATAAACGTCTTCCGTGGCGCCATGTGTGCGTCGAGTCACGACGGGTTTTTTCACTCCCTGCTACAACAGTGTCCGAATCTTAAAAGATTTCATGCACCCGTCTTTTGTCCCAATCCAAATGCCTTCCACCCATTCCCTATCACTCCCGATATGTCCCCTATTGTGCAGATGTCGCTCAAAGACATCTACCTCGCACAGGCTGAGTACACCGATCTCCTCACCTTACCAAAGGTAACCTCATTGACAGTTGCTTTCGGCCAGGAGATTGTTGAAGAGGAATCGGATGGCATCGACGAGCAGTGTGCTGCTGTCAAATCCTTCCTTGCCCGTTCGGAGTGCATGCCTTCTCGTTTAACCATCTCCCAATATTTCCGCGAGTTCACGGACCCGTCTTTCCAAAACCTGCTCGCTGACGAGCATTTCGAAAACTTGACGACGCTTTGCATACTGGGTGTACCGCCGCATGACGACAGCATCACGAATCCTTACGAAGACGTGCACGATATCTTCGAGCATTTGACGAAACTGCGCTCGGGAAAGCTCGTACTACCCAAATTGGAGGTCCTCGAAATCAACTTCATGTCCACATTCGATGGTTTTGCCCTTGAGACGGTCACACCACCCAACATTGGCCCACTTTCAGCCTTCAACTTGTTGGAGAAAATGGTACGAGCTCGAGCAGGCCATCTACGAGAGATCCGTCTTCTCTTCAATATGCCAAAAAGAACGGAATTATTTCCTTGGACGTATGACATCCGCGACGCCATTTCAGAAGAGACGCTGAAAGATTTGCCTTCTGTATTGCACAGTCTGTGCCAGTTCAAAGGATCTGTGAAGATTGAGTTAACCATGAGGTGTATGTCATTCTCATCACCACTCGCACGTCAATACGCTAACCTGTCGAAGATTCATTCAGGAGAAGATTGCCCCATCGGATCGTCGTCATCGATCTCACTAGGGTCCCAATACCGAAGCAGCTGACAGAGTTCGTCTAGGCTTTCATAGCACGACTGCCAATCGCGCTGTACGGTTATGCGATTCGAAAAACAAGAAAAATCCATGGGCTACAAAAAGTGAGAACAATAATGTTATAGTAGTTTACTGTATGCAGCAGGCGCGACTCGACTGCGTATAAGCTTGATGATCCATAGGGGCATCGCGCTGATAGCAACGATGACGGCTACCTTCCATCCAAAGTCCAATGTAACAACAAAAGATAGATCTATAAGAAAATATCAGACAGGCCGTTGTCGAAAAGGTCGCAAAGACAACGTACCAAAGTACTCAGGTAAGAACGCTAGACTGATCACGTAGAGAAACAATGTTACAATCTCGGATACCGCCATGTACAAATGCCTAAGAGTCAGTGTATGAGCAGCAAGAACTTGTCAAGACGAGTAGACATGCTTACCATGTTGTGATCTCCAAGGCGACCATGATCAGTTCGTTGAGAATGAGAGCAGTAAACGAGATAGACACGATATGCAGAAACTCGTTCTCAAAAAGAACAAGCGACATGATCATGATAGCCGCGCCTTGGTAGAGACTAATCATTAACCATTGGAAGAAAGTCTTGTACGACAGCGCTCGTCCCTATTGTGTACCAATTAGCCAATCAGAGACGGGAAGAGGAAAAGAAAAAAGATACCTTGGTCAACTCCTTGTACAGTTCAGGATACAGTAAAGCTAGATCTTCGTTGACATCTCGATCCAAAACCAGGGAAAAGACTGGCGCCATCGTATACACAGTCGCATAACCAGCCATCAACCAGCCTTGGTACAGTGCAATCGGTGCAAAGTAGAAAATCGCCGAAAACACGGCCTGCATGATAGAGATAATCAACCCACGATGTATAACGAACTGGGCAAGTTTGGCGGAGCGTCGGTAGGAGTTTCGTCCATGCCACAGGAGAAGTTTCGTTAAATGGCTGAACTGCGTCACAGAAAAGTCGGCGGCCAGCGAAGCCTGCTTTCCTTCCTTTCCAACGATACCGACACCAACATCGGCGGCTTGGATCATGCTGACGTCGTTGCCACCATCACCAATACAACAGACACGTTTTCGAGTGTGCTTTCTGATGAGGCGAGCGACGTCGGCTTTCTGAGTGGGTGAACATCGGCAAGCTACAACCGCCGAAAGCTTAGTTGCGATTTCTATGAACTCGTTCTTGAACATATTGAGGCACAGCTGAATAAAATTGAGTACATCTGTTCGCTCTCGAGTATGAGACGGCTTGCCTGCAACGACTCTCCATCGATGACCAAGCAACAGTCAAGTTTATTCTGAAGAAACTCAAGCTGATCGCGGACTTCATCCGAGGTCTTCACTAGCAAAGGAGTTCAGAAAGACATTTGCAGAGGAGTACGAAACTTACGTTTGGCCACCTCGTGTATGTATTGATTTCGCGCCACCAATTTTGTTGAAATGGCGATACAGCGAGCCGTCTCGATCTTGTCCCCAGTCAACATCCAGATCTTAATGCCTGCATTCCGCAGAAGTTCCAAAGTAGACTTGACATCATCCTGCAATTTGTCCTCGACACCGGTTAAACCGAGAAGCTCCAAATCGTGCTCAAGGTATTCTCCGACGACATTAGCCATCGCCTCGTTGCGTCCTTCCAGACGAACACTAGCCTCGTGATGCTTCTCTTTGAACTCGTTGTAAGATTGACCACTGAGGCGTTTCCGTGCCATAACGAGGGTACGCAAACCTTCCCTGGCCATATTGGCGGTCTCCTCTTCGAGCCAATCGTTTCGTTGGACAATCTTCGCCATCACGACGTCAGCACCTTTTTGGAGGAAGGTAATTTCGCCGGACTGAGCATCTTGTACGACGATACCCATACGCTTTGATTCGCTCGTGAAAGGGAAGATGTCTAGAACGTTGAATGTTATCCTGGTGCCAGCTGGTGTTTGTAGTTCAATCTTGGTTCTATCACGGAAGACTAGAGTCAGGCCGATAGACTGGGTCCATTGCACAATTGCCACCTCATCAGGTGAGGATGCTTGGTATGTCACCGATCCATCATCGTTGGTAACGGGGGTAACCTAGAAAGGAATGAGTACGCACTTTTCGAAGTGCAGAAAAGTCACGTACATTATGGCAGAGACCGAGACTCAATACAACATCATGTACTCGAGAGGACATATCTCTTCTTCCACGTGTAGCTAGTTGGGCACCAGTGGTAAGAGAACCATGTCGGGCGTGGGCTGAGGACATGACAGTTCAACAGCGTAATCACATAACAAAAGATGACCTACATGACCCTCCGAATGCCATTGCCAGTTGATGAGCGACCTCATCCATAGAATCAAATCCATAGGACATGGTGCCCATGTGAAGCTTCTTCATTTCCATTTCTATACGTCATGTTATAGCGTTTAACTGTTACGAGCGGAAGGGAACACACCATTCTGAGTTAGGGTGCCCGTCTTATCGCTAAGAAGATATTCGATCCGTCCTAGTTCCTCAGGCAACGTACTCGTTCGTACAATTGTGTTAGGAATTTCTGGGTCGTTCATAATCTGCTGCGCATAAACTGTCTTGCCCATGTCCAGATTGACTCGTAAACTGGTAGATTGATTGGACAGGTGTCTTGATCGCGATAAGAACCACATACCTGATAGGAATGATAGAGGAGAAGAGAATCAAGAACCGAAATACATAGATGTACCAAGAACCACGGAAGCCATTCAACGCTACGAGGACTAGCGACAGCGCAAATGTGACGGCACAAAGAATCTAATCCCAGAAAGGTTGATTTGCGAAGAGCAGGTCAGAACGTGTATCTCACCTTGGCTAACTTATTGATCTCTAGATCTAGTAGACCGACTTTAGTCTCAGGATGACTAGTATTCATGACAGCGCGAGTTTCTGGGCCAGTGTAAATTACGAAGCATACTGCGGAGCCTGCAGCCAAAACAGTATTCGACCACAGAACGTTCTCGGCAGTTAGAGGAGACACCGAAGGCGGTAACGGGTGCATGGGGACGCCGGACTGTTCGAGGGGAACAGACTGCGGCGTGTTTAGCGTGAATGTTCCGATGAAGGAGTGGATATCCTTGATGGGAGCATCTGCGTAAACTTCGGCATCTAAGCGTACAAGGTCAGACTCGTCCAGTTTCTGACATTCTGCAACCGCGACACGCAGTTTCCAGTCTGTTTCTCCATCCAACTGGTCTGTGCGGATGAAGCAAGTTCCAGATGCTTCTGACGTATGAAGAAGCACCATGTCTGCAGGTACTCTCTGGTTCTTCTCGAGCTTGACGAGATCACCAACGCGGATGGATGAGGACGGGACAGAACGGGTGTTTGCATGGGTATCAAGAAGAGAGCTGGAGGAGTGACCAGGCGGTTCAATGATGAGATACTTTTGCGAATTGGCTTCACGGTCGCGCACGTATCGTTTGTAGTCGTCGTAGGCCTCCTTACCCAGCGTAACAAATAGCACGAATGCCAAAGGCGCGATATAAGTAGCAATCAAACCTGTGAACACGTTGAGACTGATTCCTAAAGGTAAAGTATTGAACATACCAATCTTGAGGGCTGGTACAAACTGCGATAGCGCGACGAGAAGAAAGTATAGATTGAAGAAAAACTTGAACTGCTCGTAGAAGACCATGGGCAGAAAAGTGAAGGCATTGTACTTTTGATTTCGCACAATGTTGGGAGGGTAACGCGACTGGAGTTTCTCTGCAATTTAATTACTAAATGTATAATTGAACGCTGCTTGTGGCGTACCTGTTGGCCGGAAGGGTATAGTTCTTGACTTATCCTTGCCCTTGGACAATAGCGATGGAGTCCGCTATTTGCAAGGTTACCGAGTAGTATCCTGTGAATACAATATACACGCACTGATTTCAGTACGGGGTGATTGCTCTCTATATCGCGCTCAAAGTCATCGCCCTCCTCGTAGACATCCCCTAACAGGCCAGCCTCCTCGTCAGGTTCGTCTGCGTACTGTGTTCGGCGTTTACCCATCTTCCTAAGGGATGGTCCCGCGGTTGAGGCTGCTATAACCGCGTGCATATTGCTGGGACCACTGGGAGATGACGACGCCTCGCCGTCGTCGTCAGTGTCGGGTAATTGCGTGTATCCGGCTCGATTCTTGTTTTTCCGCAGGGAAGACAGGGGGATTTCTGACATATACGAATGCGGTTACACAGTCGCAATGCACAGAACAACGTTCAAGACCAGCTTCTCGTCGTCGTAGCGGTCGTACAGATAATGAGCGCCGACGCTGGCTGCTGCAATGAGCTCAGTGAGTTAAGCTTGAATGAAATCGGCGTGGCCGATGACCATGACCGTGGCTGTGCTTGAAGCTTTACTCGTAAACAAATCCGGGCTCGCTTGTTCGAACCAGGCCAAACCGTGACTTTTCCAAAGTCTGCATTCTCCGTCGTACTTGGTGATGCCTGCAAGACGCGTTTTCGACACCTTGGCGCGCGTATCTTGTCGCGTTTGACAGCATTGGACGCGTACTTACGGCGGCACGCTACCCGGAGCACTTCCGACCACAATCGCAATCGCGTGAGCTCAATTTGATGAAAGTTCCATTCATCCATGTTTATTTATGCACCACATAAAAGTCGCATCGAAAATTCTGTCTAGCCCACAAAAGCTTCCCTTCACTTCTCACCATGAGCTGCCCTGACTGCTTCAAAGGAGTCGCTCTATCTGGCGACACCGTTGGTTCAATCTCTACAAATGGCGCCTACTTCTCTCCTGCTCCATCGGGGACCTCAAAGGTTGCTGTGGTTCTGCTGACTGACGCCTTTGGGTTGGACCTAAACAATCCCAAAGTCATGGCAGACCTCTTTGCTAAGGAGCTGGGGTGCGATGTCTGGGTTCCCGACTTATTCGCTGGTAGCTATCGCGCCGAGTCTATGACACTTGAACTAACTCAGACATCTTAGGTCGACCTCCAGTGAGCCCCGAAGAAATGAAGACTCCTGAACGCGCAGGAGACAAGATGTCCTTCTGGGCGAAGCTCCAGCTGTTCTTCCTGATCTTGAGGCGCTTGCCTATCTTCATCTTTAACTGTAGACCCTCTCTGGTTGACAAGCGTGTCACTGATGTAGGTTCTCAATCTTGAACATATAGTGCATTGTCTGATTCAGTCCGTGCAGTTTGTCGCCAAGATTCAAGCGGACAAGAAATACGAGAAGCTTGGTGCCGTAGGGTAATCACCAGCTCTTTTACAATTTGCTTTGAGTTGACTGAAGCCCTTCAGATATTGTTTTGGAGGTTCAGCTGCTATAAGACTTGGGCCGACTGGTGTATTCAATACCCTCGTTATCGCGCATCCTGGAGGGTTCTCCTTCGAGGAGGTGGAAGCGATAAACGTTGGTCACAGTCCTTATTCCGCATGTCCGATTAATCTTACCATCCTACAAGGTACCTTCTTCATGGGCATGTGCTGAGGGTATGTTATGCTTATCTTGAGCGCGACGCAGAGTCTGATTCATCCCT
The DNA here is from genome assembly GCA_036872995.1 of Hymenopellis raphanipes. Classification (NCBI taxonomy): domain Eukaryota; kingdom Fungi; phylum Basidiomycota; class Agaricomycetes; order Agaricales; family Physalacriaceae; genus Hymenopellis; species Hymenopellis raphanipes. The sequence goes on from JAYMDG010000012.1 coordinate 1,267,082, forward strand.
TAGAGGACATGTCGTTCTCACACGAGAAGCGTCTCAAAGCAGAGTCGATAATAGCGGCCAAGAAGGAGAAGAATCCCTCTCTGGAATACGAGTTTATCGATTATAAAGGTCTGCTAAATTCAGGTTGCACAATCTGGGCTCTGATCCTCATGTTCAGGGACCGCACATGGCTTCGCGGCCCGTCCCAATCTTGACTATCCCGAAGTGAAAGAAGGATTCGAAGCTTGCCTAGCGCAGACCGTGAACTGGTTTAAGAAGACTCTATTGGTCTAGTGGTGGGTGGCGCAATCCACCCACATGGCGTAGTCGTAGTATTATAGGTGTGGCAAATTTCAGTCTTCGATACCCAAGCGCTAAGCGTTCGACCTTGACCTTGACCTACTAACGAGATGACGGACACGTGATTGATATTTATCTGCGCGTGACATAACCGTTCTCACTCAGCAACCGCTACTTCTCCCACAGCAACCTAGTTTTTACAGCGTTGCTGCTTGTTTCCCACCATTCAAGCGACCATGAGCTGTCCAGATTGCTATCGAGGCGCGCTACTTACTGAACAACCGAAAGGAGTTATTTCAGACGTTGCTGGGGCCTATTTTGCTGCCGCTGCGGGGCAAAATCCTTCGACGACCACAGCCATCGTGCTTCTTACGGACATATTCGGCCTTGCCACTCCCAATCCCAAAGTCCTGGCCGACTTTTTCGCTGAGAACCTCGGCTGCGATGTCTGGGTCCCGAACATCTTCGTGAGTAAGTAACTCTAAACCATCACGCCTAGTACGCCACAATCAACGCCGAGTAACGCCTTTCCGTGACACCAGGAGGCCCACCTATCAGCCCCGACAATATGCTCATGCCGGAACGCGCTGGGGAGAAACGTTCAATCTGGACGTGGATCAAGATCATTTTCACGCAGATTATACCGGCTATTCCAGCGCTTATACGCGAACGGCCGTCTGTGGCCGATGCACAAATCACCGATGTGAGTTCTTGATCCTCTTGGACATGCAATAATGACACTGAACATGATGCGTATCCCCAGTTTATGGCCAAGTTAAAGGCACACAAGTCGTACGAGAAGATGGGCGCTATTGGGTATGTACATCACAGATGTTGTCGTTGCACGTGTGTGCTATGGAGATTGACGCGACACTTGTACAGGTATTGCTTCGGCGGAGCTGCTGCGATTAGATTCGCTGCTACAACGACATTCAACACCGTTGTCATCGCACATCCAGGTGCTACCAATCTTGCTCAATTCAAAGCTATGAAGGTTAACCGCACCCGTCGTTCCTTCATGTTCCGTTCCACTTATAAGTTTGATAGGTGCCATGCTCATGGGTGTGCGCAGAAGGTTAATGCACTTCTTACTGTATACAGCGGCGCTCTAACTTGAACTATACTTAGAGGATATGATATTCTCAAAAGCCCTCCGTCTCCAGGCAGAAGCCGAGTTTTCAGGGCGCACCGGGAAGGATAACTTTGTCGACTACGAGTTTAAGGAATACAAAGGTACCCTCTCTCTGCTGTACCTTGTCTCGTACACGTTTACTGACCCAAATGAATCATGTACTATAGGCACAGTTCATGGATTCGCTGCTCGGCCGAACCTTGAATATCCTGAGGTCAAGGAAGGCTTCGAAGGCGCGTTAAGGCAGACTGTGGAATGGTTCCGGAAGACATTGTTCGCGTAACGCGGAAATTTTGGTTTTTTTATACCGTTTTCGTTCTGCTTCGGCTTGGCCTTCTCGCTCACGGTGTGTAGTCCAGGTTTCTTTGTGGAATAGCATCAAAAAGGCTTATGACCCACCATGCGAAGACGACTCCTGAATCTGGGAGCTAACGGGTCTACATGATGACGAGACCGTGATATCCTCTTCTCGGTAATGACTTGCACGAAGAACGGTAAACACATCTTTTCCATTTGCGCCCCCGGAGAAGTCTTCACATGGGGACTCCATAGGTATGTGAAGAAGTACAGCAACTCCATCCGCCGGCTATGCAGCTATCTTCTCGGCATGTTTGTGCTATGAGCGCAAGAACACAGTCATACCTCACGCCGCGTTTTCATTCACGTAACTGAATGAATCAAAATTGGACTTATCACGACTATCTCGAGGACATGGTGAGAATACGATTGCCACAGATATTATGTGCGACTTCTGCGCAGCCTGTGCGGGGAATCGTTACTATGAGAATCGTCTACTTTCTTATAAGCCGGCGCGGCCACCTCTTAGAAGGCTCGGGGGCATTACGCACTGGAAGGACATTGCTCTTTTTAGTGCTGTCCGCATACAATACATCAGCTGATGTTCTCCATCTTCTCTGGTCCGTTTCATTATCGATGTCGAGCAATCAATTTTTTCCAAAGTCATTCCGGAAAAGGCGGATCTACAACAGTCTACACGAAACTTTTGAAAAATTTTGCTATCATTCGGCTCCTACTACCGACTTACCAGCATTGATTCTTGCGCCACGCCAGATATACGGTACTATACTTAAATGCTGTCTTCGAGGCACCAGCATTACTTCGTGGAGCTAGATACCTCGTGTATCAATCGCAACTGCCTAATGGACTTGGTGGATACACCTCGCGTCGAACTTGCCTTTGCAGGGCAGTATATCGTCCGCCGGATGATTCAGGCCTCCAGGACCCGGCGAAATGGGTGTCAATGAGTCGTGGTATGTGTGATGGCTCGACCAGCATGGTCCCCTGGGCCCATTTTGGCATCCCGCGAAGGTGTCATCTGCAAATGCGTGTGAGTAATAGTGCAAACAGCTCTCTTGAACGCATTCCAGAAATCAGTCGAAAGTTTGATCAAAGTAAAGTTTTATTATATTTTTATGGGTGTGAGACGCGCCTCCCCACAGTATTACTTTCATGACTTCCCAAAAGATTAGTATCGTACAGCGTCGTATCAAAATGCCAAAGAGTAAGTAAAAAGGATATGTATGCCGTAGAAGGATGCAATGGTGATAATTACGGAAAATGATAATGGAGGTATCCCAGAGATGTCCAATTGAATGTGTGCGAACGAAAACGAAAAGCGACATGAAGCAAAAATCATGCGAACGAGGAAGTTCCGCCATTAAGCCATTAGCTCCAAGAAATTGGGATGCTCGTATAAGGGTAAAAAAGCGTTGAGATGGATGAGAGCGAGACGGGATATCTTCTCGGCAAGGTTGCGAATTTCCTCTGCAAAAGGTTCCATGCCAGTAGCCGAGGCCATGTCATCAGCCGATGGTCGGGTGCATCCTAGAAGGGAGAGGAAGTGCTCTTCGGACAGCTTCCCAATGGATGAGTCCCGCCCAGGATAAGACATGGCCACGACAGCATTGAATACGACGTCACGTAGGCGATCGCGAAGTATGTTTGTCAGTGAAGAGGTGGGCTGGAAGTTGAGATCTGCCCATTTCTGGGCGACTGCTAATGTCCGTTCATCTGGAACGGGCCCAATAGACGGACACGAGGGTGAAGAGGGTACTGACGGAGGAGGTGAAGTGGGAGATGGTGGCGCTGACGAAGGCGAGAACGAGGACGGAGTTGAAAGGACAGGAGCATGAGGGAAGGTTAACTGACTCTCCCTCGCTCGCATAGCAATTTGTAGGACGACATCGTGTTTGACACGTCTCCATTTTGCGTCGTCCTTGGTGCTCGAGTCCGGAGAGAGGAAGCAGTGTCCGAGACGCGAGGAGCCGATAGCCCGAATTTCATTTTTGAGTTGCACCAAAGCGGCGGCGTCCACTCTTGGATTGACGGGGCTCCCCGAATTGCCGCTTATCGAACACACTAACTGTCGATAAAGAAGCAGGAACATATAAAGAGCCGTCAGGTCTGAGATGTCGGCACTGAGCAGCACAAGTCGATTGTTGTCAAGATAAAACGTTTCTGGATACCCTGGTAGTGGGGTGGTTGGATATGTTGGGGGCGTCGCCGAGGGGCTGGGTAGTGAGGACGGCGATATATGGATGGGTGGAGTGAAAACAAGGTCGGTAAGACCTTTCAGCGTTGCAATATACAACTGCTGGTTTCGGTTTAATTTGCGATGGTTGAGCCCGCCAGGATAGGAAGGATGGAAAAGAATCTCGGAACGAGAAAGCATAGATGAATGCGCGCGCCATATCCATTCCCGGGTGACTGTCAAAGACGACTGGTTTTGGAGAGCCTTGAAAGTCCTAAGCTCCCAAACACCCGCTGATCGCTTCAAGTACGGCTGAAGCGTTTGAATCTGATGGTTAGCAATATCCTGAGGACGCGAACGTTAGGAAATTGTCGGCGCGGAGTTATAACGGATACTTACCAGCTTCATGAGCTCTAGAATGTCCATACATTGACGTAGAGCCATTACGGACTCGGATCTGCTAGGATGCCCAGCAGCCTCAGCCATCTGAATCATGGCTTCGACTGCTTTATCCCTAATAGGAGCGCAGTGGGCTTTGAGGGTATTCCCAATGGCGCGGAACAATCCCGAAGGGTCGAAGACGCGATGCTTAAGCTCTTGCTCGATGAGTGCTGGGTCGAAAATGGAGCGAATGTGGCTAGCTTGGTCCCTGTGCTCCTGCGCCTGACTTTTGAACGATACGGGATTTACGTATATGCCAGAGATGCTTGAAAGAGGTTGAAGAACACTAATGAGAACTTGGAGAAATTCCGTAAGGAGCGGGCGAATGCGAGACGGCATTCGTATCGTTACTATGCCAAGGGACGGTGATATTGTAGAGACGGGCGTATCAGATGGAAGGGGAATATGATGGCAAGCACAGAGGACTGTGGGGGTGGGTTGACTTTGGCTGTCGAAGGAGACGCACGTGCATCCGGTCTCGAGTTCAGTTATTATGGCATTCCAGTATTTTTCAGAAAGCTCTTTCTTGCGTTTACTTCCGGTTGGACGGAATTGCAAACCAGAATCGAATAATAGATCGTGTCCTTTACGAGTGATATTAATGGTTGTGATACGATGTGAAGGTGGATAAGACACGCACGAAGCTGGGGATTGCGAAGTATAACGTCCAAGTCTAATTCCTTAAGACTTTGACGGTTGATAAGAGGAAGAATGGGGGGTATATGGTGTGAATTGGATTCAAACGAGAAGAATGAAACTGTAGGAGGCGTATGGGCTTTTGAAGGGCCACGGAGCGAAAGCAGCGAGCCGGTGGACGGTCCTGGGTCCGAACCAATGGCGGTGCCGATAACGCCAATATCTTCAACGTCGCTACCACACCTGTCGGTTGGCGGCGGTCGCGCAGGAGACATTCTTGTTGGAAAACGCCTGGCCAGACGCCGCGCGGAGTGGGGACGCGGAGAAACGTGATGCTTGTCGTGTCGCGGCCGTTTTGGCGGGGGATGATTGAGAATGGAATCGGTGGGCTGCTGGTCCCAGAGGGTCTCCGGGGCTAGATTCCAAATAACGGCCGACGAGCAACAGGCAGCGGCCTGGTCGACGAGCATAGCGTCGACTGTGATGGGCGGGGGAGCGGCGTCCTGACGGTCGTCGCTGTCGGCTTTGCGCTTGCGATTGAAGGAAAAGCCATGGTCCATGGAAGGGGGGAGCGGGGAAAAGGAGAGACGTCAAACGAAGGATTCGATATAAAGGGCTCTTATGGAGGTAGGTAAGGGGTGGTAACACATGGCCTTGAACTGACAAGCGTTTCTATTAATTTCACTTTTATTTCATCAAGTCCGCATTCCAAGTATGGCTCCGTCCATACCATGCCGTCGCCGGTCTGTCCTGTCTCTGCCTCGCCGTAGTATGGTCTCTTGCTGTGTTCTATTGCTCGTTGCTCTCTGCCGGTCTCTGCTGTCTGTCATCCTTGTCTCCAAGTTCCCTGCCTGCTCCAGGTACAAAGCCCCCATCACCTCTTCCCTCGCTTAGAACACCTTGCGGTCCTTGCCTTGTACAGTATCTCGTGCTTCCCAAGGGTGTGGCAAGGGTCAGACATATCAATGGAATTATTCGCGCTGATTGATTTCGTGACCAGGTCCTTCTTGTTCTAATCAGGATCTCGGTATGTTTTCAGCTATCACCCTCCTGGGCTTCAACTTGCCTATTCCAACAACGGTATTTGCGGCGTTGCCCCGTATCTATCCGAGTGTATCCGTTGCGTCCTTCGTCGTCGTAGACCTCTAATTCTCCTTACAGCTCGGCAAATCGCAACATTAAGAGATTCACCGCAACTTGTAATCAAAGCCTGATATCGGTTGCAGGTTTCGCCCCCCCTTAGCTATCCTCCGAGCTTTGATAGCAGCTTCGATCTACGGGTCTCATCGAGAAACCCTATATCTGCTGTATTATTGTCAAATTGACGTGTTCCAGCGCTAAGCGCTCACCATTCAGAAGGGTATGTACAATGGAGGCTGTTCTTCAAAGGGGACCTTCTGTAACATCTGACTGCCCTAACCGTTTTCCGCGCCGGGTAAACCTATCTGAGGCTCCTGCCGCCGTGAACTATGTACGCACGTATTAGTCCCAGTTAGTCCCGAGGTATCTTTGAACCGGAGTGGCACACTACGATGACACTCCTTACACGATCTGGAGTAGCGTATTGATCGCCTCTACTCCCGCAACATAATTTCGTCATGTTGCTGGTCACCTTGCGCGGGTCAAGCGCGGGTACCCCAGACTGCCAAGCGGCGGGTGTGGGACCTAGTCTCCTCTCTGACGCCCCTGTTATTCTACGATGTCGGCCTTCCAATCCAACAAGCACTCCGTCCATCAAAAATCTCCTTCTCATCCGGCATCATTCCTTCGTCGGTCGACTCACCATGGTACAGCTTCTGCATGTACACGCATCTGTGACACTATGGAATCTTGATCAACAACCATGTTTGCCGTCACCGACACGCTTACCTCTTCACTTTCAATTCATTATACAGTAACCGCATCTGTACACCACAGTCCTTCGTGTCCGTTGCTATACGAGGCGAGGATGGGGCGAGGACATCGCTTGCTGTACTCGACTCCTTGCATGTCCTCCTGCCGCATAGTACGGACGCCTCCGACGTGGCATCTACATGTCTCTTTTAGGTCGTTCCCGTAACGAACTCCTGCATCACTGCCCGATTTCCCTCGCTTTCTGATCAACACCGGTACCCTGTACACGCTCCGCTCTTCCTTTTGTGACAATGTGCGACCGTGTGTCCAGCGCGTGGCATTCGTTCAACAAAAAGCGCTTAAATGTTATCGACAGATGGCACGCTTACATGAGGCAACAAACCCGACGGAATGGCGCTCTTTTGTAAACGGTTATAGTATCTTCAAAGGCAAGAACATGCTTGTCTTGTACACGTTGGTGCCTGTCCTTGTTTGCAACTCAGCTCAGACAAAGGATAAACCACGATATGTCGAGACTTTCTTCCCAATATATACAGGATATATATACCGTCCTTGTACCGTCCTATGTTTAACGTGATCTTCGCACATTCGAATTCCATCTACGCGAACCGTCGTCTCAGGTCATGTAGTAGTAACAGACTGTGCCGTGACTCAGTCCCAGAAGTCGCACTAAGTCAAGGGGTCTACTATGGCCCTTCCAGAACTTTGGCATATGACCGGTCTCTCGAGTCTGGACGTGTAGTACTCCATCTAGCCGTGTCGATGTCGTGCTTATCGCTTTGGAATTGATTGAGAACCACAGCAGACAATCGAACATACATACGCCCAATCTTATGGAGAAAACGCGTACGAATGGAACCTTCGTCTTCAACATACCAAACTTGGCTTAATAGACGGCCACTTCGCGCAAAGACGACCGGCGAGCTAACTCCAATTACCAGGAACAAGCCACCAAACATGAGCCGCTGGCCCTTGGAAGTTCAAGTTCCGTGGATACTCTCGGGACTATGATGTATCATCGCCATCCATGGTCGTACGGTTTAGCGACGCCACAATCAAGCCACAAAGTCCGCAGAATCAAAATACCTACAGGCTCGCGCTTTAAGGAGGACGAAAGTAGAGTCACTGCACAAGATGCGGCTGTTGAAAAGATAGGTAGCTGCTAACAAATAATTATCTCCCGGAATACGGGCATATACTGGGTATTGTGGATGGTCCTCTTGAAACTGCTCGTGAAACATTACCTCGACAATAATCTATGCATCGATTAACTTTTCTTCCGGCTGGGGCTCCTCCTCCGCGGTCGTAGCCTTCTTCGTGGGTTTCCGTCCGTAGAACTCAGCAATGATCTTGGGGTTGATCCGGTTCAGCTGCTCCTTGGGGAAGATACGGAGTAGAGACCATGCTAGATCGAGAGAGTCGAAGATGGTTCGTGATTCATATGGTCCTGTGTGGCATGTTTAAGTTCGGCGTCTGACGGTAACAACAGGTACGAACCTTGTCCGACAAACTGGCGTTCGAATTTATCCAAGAATTCGAGAGCGAGTTTATCCTCGGGAGACAAGGCCTCTTCTCCAACGACGGCTTTCATGGCAGCAGCGTCACGTCCAATGGCGTATTTGGCATACTGTACGGAAAGAACGCTTCAGACAAGCAAGATCCGAGAAATGCAGAAGACCTCTCCATACCAGCTGGTTGGACACGTCACCGTGATCCTTTCTCGTCAATTTCTCACCAATAGCACTCTTCATGAGACGGGAAAGCGAAGGCAGTACATTGATAGGTGGGTAAATTTGCCTGTTGTGGAGTTGACGGTCAACGAAGATTTGACCCTCTGTAATGTAACCAGTTAAATCGGGGATAGGATGAGTGATATCTAGAGAAAGAATTGTATCAGAATCAAAAGCGTCCCACACCGCATGAAGGAACTCACCGTCGTTCGGCATGGTCAGGATGGGAATCTGGGTGATGGAGCCATTTCGGCCCTCAACTCGCCCGGCACGCTCATAAATGGTCGACAAATCGGTATACATGTAACCGGGATATCCACGACGACCGGGTACTTCTTCACGAGCGGCGGAGACCTGGCAGGGTAAATTCTATAAGAAACCAAGCGAGACTATTGACTGCGCCCCTCACCTCTCGTAACGCATCTGCATACGAGGACATGTCGGTAAGAATGACCAGAACGTGTTTTTCCAATTGGTACGCGTAGTACTCGGCAGTTGTGAGCGCCAGCCGAGGAGTAATGATTCGCTCGATTGTGGGATCATTGGCCAGATTCAAGAATAACGTTACTCGGTCAAGACTGCCATTGGACTCGAAATCTTCTTTGAAGAACCGCGCGGTTTCCATGTTGACACCCATAGCGGCGAATACAACAGAGAAATTGTCTTCATGGCCATCGTGTACGTCCTTTGTCGGTCGCTTAACTAGACCAGACTGTCGCACGATTTGAGCAGCAATCTATATCGAACTTGGTATCAGCGAGATTGGAACAGAGGATGTTGGCAGACCAACCTCATTGTGGGGGAGACCAGCAGCCGAAAAGATGGGGATCTTCTGGCCACGAGCAATGGAGTTCATGGTGTCGATGGTCGAGATACCCGTCTGAATCATTTCTTCGGGATAGATGCGAGAATAGGGGTTTATGGGAGAGCCTGCAGCGAGTAAGTCTACTCAGTACTCGCACAAACATGTCTATGTTACATACCGTTGATATCCAGATAATCCTCAGCGAAGACCTTCGGGCCTTGGTCGATCGGATTACCAGAACCGTTGAAAATCCGACCCAACATGTCCTCGGCGACGGGGAGCTTCATGCTGCTACCGGTGAACTCGACGTGAGTGGCCTTTACATCGACGCCGGATGTGCCCTCGAAGACCTGCACGATGGCCTTCTTTCCTTGCACTTCAAGGACTTGTCCTCCACGCGTTGTGCCATCCGGAAGTGTCAGTTGGACAATTTCATTGTACGACGGGAACTGTATACATCGTCAGTGCTATTTCCCAGTGAATTCACCGCCAACATCGCTTACCTTGACGTTGTCTAGAACGACGAGGGGTCTACAGGGGAAATGAGTATAGAGGGATTGACCAATTGTTGCATCGCCGCTCACCCGTTTATAGCAGAGACAGTTCGGTAATCTGTAAAGTACGATAAGACAAAACTGTATCGGCAAGACCGCCAGGCGCCGCTCACCAAGATGAGGCTTAACCCGATATTCCTTGGTCACTGCGGCTGCGTTAATGGCAGCCATCTCCCGGTCGCTCATGCGGGGATCGCCAGGCATTTTTCACGGAAATCAAGCAGTATTGGCGTCGTCCGGACGAGTGAGGAGTACTCTTGAGTCTGAGCCCAAGCGATAGTCGAAACAGTGGAGGAGGGACGATGGCGCTGTCAATGACGACTCGATCACATTCCCACGGGTCCTGATACACTTGGCCACCAGAAAGTATCTATCATACATGACTCTGGAATAAATCTACCACGCTCTGCGCTTTCTCCATTCCAGCATTATGATCAGTAGATGACCACTCCGTCTCCAGCAAGACCTCTTCTACTTCATCTGTTTCCCTATCGATATCTATACTCTGCAGTGTAAGATACAGATACTCCGCCGTCTCCGACCGGACCTGAGGCCATATTTGAGTCTCAAGAATAAACATCACATAAAACTCACACTCGGGAACTGGTGGCCTAGGAAATTAATTAGACTGGCGATGCACTGGTCGACGATTGGTGCGAAAGCAAGAAGGTTGACAACGCTGATAATACATCAGATCTCTCTCTCTCAAGTTTTTTCAATTCCCGAAAGATAGACGTACACTTTCATGGACTCGTGGATACGTTGCACGTTTTTGAGTTTGTCGACATGACGAGATACCATCGATTGTAGAACAATTAGTCTAACAGATAGTGAGTGACGCATGGAGTGAGATGCAAGAAGATAGCCACATGTTTTGTCCTTCTTCGCTCAATCCTAGCCCCACAAGCGCACCACCTTCCAATAGGATATTGAAAGCCTGTAAGACGGGCACGACCACTCCGTTTGAATTAAAATGGGTCTTCGCTAGCTTGATCAGGTCCTTCACAAATGACACCAGGTCGTAAGTTGGGTTGCTCTCGTCATAGGGTAGCGATTTAATGTGTGCCACTAAGCTTGATGATACAGGTTTATGCTAATTTCACACGTCAATATCTGGTGTGGCGTTCCGCAGAAGATCACTTACGGTGCTTTCAGTCTTGCTTCCAAGGCTGGTAATGAGACCTTGAAGAACGGCGTGTCGATAAAACTCAACATCGAGAAGTCGAACGGCTCGAGGAAACAGCCAGTTTCCATTACTCCAGTCAACATCCAATTCGTTGCTTTTGGATATTCAACAAGTAGACTCAAGCAGAAGGGAGATTGACGCACGTAATGAATAATTCCTGTAATAAAGAGACACTAGGTAAAGTCCACCGCTCAGACTTATCCGTTTTAGGTAGGGAAAGGCGTAAAAGCCTCATTATGCACTCTCCGGCTTCGTGGCGCACATTATCCAGGCGCTCTAGACCCTGCTTGAGAATCCCAGTCACAGCCGTGTGATACATCTCTGGTGGAAGGTATGCGCTGTACTCATCGAGACTCTCCGATCTCGACACCAGAATTTCGGTGATTGTGGTCAAACCGCCTATACAGGTAATCCGAATCCAGGAGCCTACGTCTCCACGTTCATCAACAGTATAATCATCCAAACCCGTAATAAGGGCATCCAGAAGCGATTTGAAGACATCGGGGGTCATGTCTTTCACACACAACAGTCAAGGATCAGGATGATCAAACACTGGATAGAACTCACGCTGGGTTAGATGGGGCGCCACGTTTTCAACAATCCTTGGAACAGCCTTGTAGCAGTTATGTCTAGCCTCCAAGTTGGCATTGATGCCCGTAGTCTATGAAACGATGATGAACAGTGCGTCAAAGAATTCAGGGAGATGATTATACCGAGGGCTTAACACATTTCAAAAGACATTCGATGCTCTCGGGGAGACACGCGGGGAACTTATCATAATCAACAGACCCCAAAACGCGCCCTAGACTTTGTTGGCTGGCGAAAGACCCTGATGTCAGCTCGCGTATCAATGTGCACTATGAAAATGATAAGGGAAGCGAACGTGGGGTCAATTGAAAGCAACATATCTTCTCACAACCGAGGAACAATCGACCAACTTGCTGATCGCACCTATGCCATTCGCAGCGGCCTCCTGCACTGGAATACTGCGGTGCTTCAAACCGTGGTCTAGGACTTGTCTCCACTTTGGAACTGACGATCTTTCATGTTGCTCGATCTCTGAGAGCGTCACCGTTTGCGCAATGAACTCGCAGGCCGCCGCAGTAATGATCTCATTTCGTGGCCCGACCAGGACGGAATATGGTATTGCTGAAAGACACTTGAAGATCTGCATGTGTAGGACGTGCGGTCATTATCGAGATTAAATCGTAAGCGCCCACAAGCAAGAACACGAACATTCCGCATGTCCTTTTCTCGAATTTCAGGGGATCGGGCAGTCCCGCAAAACGCGATTGATAATTCCGTCAAGGCGAGTAGTCCACCATGCATATCTGTGTTGTCGGTCGATTCGAGTAATCTGTTCTGAACTTCCTGTTAGATCGAGACGCCAAACGTGGGAAAAGTTCTCGACGTACAGCTTTCGAAAACACCTGTGGTGGTAACGTTTCCATGTCCTCTAGGCAGATGAGGCGAATAGATTGGGCCGCCAAACTTCGCATCGCAGGGTCCCAGTGCCTTAGGGGAACATCCATTAGATGATCGAGCAAGGACGGTCGGTACTCTGGATGTCTGTCCCGCATCGTAAGATTAGGCGGTGAATTACAGAAGGAATGACATACTCGGCCACCTGGGGAGCAGCAACCAAAAATGCGTTCCTCCGAATACTCACTGAATAGAAGTCCGTCTTCCGCAGAACATCTATTCCGTGAGGGAATAAGCTCTGATGAAAGACTCGACATGAGTGGGATGTGAAAGACCTCTTAAGATCACCGACCGTTCGCCCAACGTTCTCCTGGAATGCAGCGCTAGCCGCTCTGCGGATATGAATTTCTCGATCGAATAGCGCAACTGTAGCGAGTTGGCGGGCTAGCCTATCGGCGTACGGTGCTAGCTCAGAAGGATCCTTACTCCTCGCAAGCGACCAGATCACGTATGCAGACGCATCTCGCACGTTGGAACCAATGGAATGGGCACCCTTCCTCAGATCGAAATGCAGACCCTGGAGAATCGCCATGTCAGCATGAAACCACCCCAGAATAAGAGGGCTAACTTGCCTTGGACAGCCACTCAACCAATTCCGAAAGTAGTTCTGGCCTTACTAGACCCCGTCGGGCCATCTCTGCACATGCCAGACAAGCGCCATGCCATGTACTCTCAGCAACAGCGGGCATGTCATAGATGGTTGCGGCAGCAATGGAATGAACAGAGAAAAGACCCATGATTGTAGACAAGACTTGGTCGGCGAAGTCGGCAGGTAATGCACTGGCTATGCGAGCCACGCCTTTGGCGGCTGACCATCGGACTATTGTATCCTGAATGATGTGAGCTGTAGTATACACAAAGCAGACTGTTTTTTACCTTGTCCTGTAAAGACTCAAAGAGCTGCTCGAGAATCTGTTCGATGGGTTCTGGTACATCTACTCCTTCATCGAGCTGAGACTTTGTTGGAATCATCCGTAAGCCTGCCCTGGATATGAGCTTGGTTTTGAACTTGCGAACTACCGTGTTGGAGGCCAGAGTGGAATCCAACATGGATACTACGGAAAAGACCTCTGACAACACAACTTGAACCTGCGCAGCTGGTCCTGACTTGAGAATTTCACAGTGGACTTGTAAAGCACCGATAACCTAACAGGAGTCAGTCACAAAACGCGTCCAAAATACAGGGGACCGACCGAGAACAACTCTTTTGTGTTAATGGTCCATGCCATAAACGCGCGAAGCTGATCTAAAGTATCCTTTCTGCATGAATCAGCTCTAACGCGAGACAATACGCTCGGTGACATACCTCATATAAAGACGCGACAATAAAAGAGCCCCGCCGTGACGCTCTAGCCCCGCACTAGTTAGATAGTTCTTGCCAACTGCTTCGATCGCTTTCGCAGTACTGTTCTCTCCTTCGACCTCGTCAAATTGGGCCAGATCGAATGGTAACATGCAGATCAAGGAAAGCCAGATGAGGAAGATGTAGCGCAAAGGCCATTGCTCAGGATCTGAGGCAAAGTCTCCGGCCCTTTGCATGAATCCTAGTACAATAGACAAGTCGCCGATTTCATGGGGAAGAAATCTGACTGGGCCAGCATCAGTGGACGGTGCTTGAGGGCTTGCCTGACTCACTTATAGTCTTATATCCGCGACATTTGACGTACTGATACATCAGCAGGGCCGTCCGAGTTACTCTGCTAGAGGAGAACGCTATGGATGGATCGGAGGCCAACAGAGTGGCATATCGCTTGAGACTATCCACCACCGGGGTAACCAATCCTTCGAGATGCGGATCTAGAAGATATGACTGCTCTTGATACGAATCAAGCTAATTGCACGTCAAACTTGATCTCGGAGGAGGATAATCAACTTACAATGTTGCACAACTTGGTGAGCAGTGCAAGCTCTTCCTTGTCCTCATCCGCGGAAGGATTCAGTGTCAGATCAAAGGAAAGAAATTTGTTCTGATAGCTCAAGAACTCGTCCTGTCTATCAAAGGTGGCGAACAGTTTTCGTTCAATGAGCTCCTCCGCCATGAGCGCTCGGACTAGGTTGAGTCGGCAGTCGGGTCCGGCTTCCGGCTTGGGGCTGAGCGTGCCTTTAGTTTTTGCGATCACTCAAAGTGCACTCTACGCGTCTGCCGCCCTCAATTAGTCTCGCTCGCACCATTCTAGCTTATAGCATCCTTTGATTCCAGTGAACGATTACACTCAACACTCTCGCGCCGTATGTGATTTCTCGGATTTTGTACTCACATGTGTTGACCTTCTCACACAGCGAGCACCATGTCTGGGGATAGATGGCAGTCCTGCATATCTGCAGATTGTCCCTGTCCGAACCATCATATTCCGGTGCATACCTACCCCCCGCTGGATATGCTCGATAATAATCCTGCATTTCACCACCTCACTCGAACCAACGATGTGCCATCGCCCGCCGAAGATGACACCCTCCATGGGATGATTCTGGACTTTGAGTCTCGCTATCTGGCAGCTGGCTGTAACGCGGACAAACTGCGAGCTCTGCAGTCAGACTTCGCGGCCAAGATGGACCAAATCAACACACAACTGCAGGTCCTCGAGGAAGAAAGGACTAGACTATCCCAATGCATAGCAGACAGGAGGCGTCTCCTTGCTCCTTCTCGTCGTATTCCCTCCGAAATCCTCACCCACATCTTTTCTCTAACCATCGACTTTCCCGCTGAGCAGGCAAGCATGAAAACGCCGGATGGAGAAATAATGTGGCAATTCGATGCTAAGGAGAGCTCCTTGTGGATGATGGAACTCGTCTGCAAACGTTGGAGAAAGGAAGTCCTTGGATCTCCCAAGCTTTGGTCCTTCATCAACATCGTTATCACGAATGACCATTTCGCGGATGATAACGATCGTTATCTGCAACGTCTTGCCCTACATCTGAGCCGCGCTGGTCTCTCTCAGCTGTCTATGTGCATCTGTGACCAGTCAGACCATGCTTCATCCTGTTTTAAAGATGAACTGCCATCTTGTATTCCGATTCTGTTAATGCCGTTCGCTACGCGTATCAAGGAGCTATTTCTCATGGTTCCTCTCACAATGCTTGCTGGAATGTCACGCGTGCGTCGAAGGTTTCAATCTTTGAAGACGCTTCGCGTGTTAAACACACGGTTCGCCGACGTCGAAGGCGGCGTGTTCCCAACTTTGGAGGTCTTCGATATGGCGCCACATTTGAAAACCTTAGAGACGTTCGACATCGAGACACCTCTTCAAACCTTACCTATCCAATGGGATCGAATCACTTGTTATGAGTCCGGTCACTTTTTCAATCCTGCCCGCGACCTGTTGTATGGCGGACCCTCTCCACCTCACATTGTGGAAATTCTTCGGCAAGCTACACATCTCCAGGAGCTTGATGTCACCCTAGAAAATCCATCTGACACCTCGGAGAGTGGGGATGTTATTTGTTGCCACCTTGCTTCTTTGACTATGCTGTCGCATCCAGAAACAACAGGCAGCAATTCTCGGCCAATTTCTGAAGTTTTAAAGCGAACTACACTTCCCAACCTTTGTAGGCTACATCTCAAGACGTGTGGATCGCACGCAGACGCAGGCCCGGGCTCTAGGCCACTCGACGGGCCAGAAACGTTCCACGCTGTCTCTGACTGCGTTGATCGCTCCCGATGTCCTCTATCTACTTTCAGCTACGATAATGGAGAGGTTTTGCCAGAGGACCTCAGCAACGTCCTTCGCCTGGCCCCTACCCTCACCGACCTGCGCCTCACCAACATCGGAGCGTCGCGGATCACCAACGACCTACTGAACGAGCTCTTCGTCCGCGAAAACAGCCAGACGCTCGTCCCTCTTCTCCGCACTTTTTACATTAGCGGCCGCCTCCGGTTTGATGGGGATGTCTTCGCGGGAATGGTGCAGTCTCGGTGGAGCGCGGCCCCGTTACACGAAGTCGGTATTTGTTGGCACATGGATAACAAAGAAGAGGGTGACGGGGAGAAAGCCAAACTTGAACAACAACTGGTGATGAATCACCTGCAGGCTTACACGTCTAACGGACTGCTGCTGCGCGCGAGTGTTGAATACCTTAATGTATAACGTCGTGCCCATATTGCGACTGTTGATAGAAATAATGAAATTAACTTTGCTCACATCTCACGGGACCATCTATCGTTTCCCATTCGTCCCATCGAGTAGTTGGCTCCGCATCTACGACTTCCCACTTGTCATTACTCCGGCAGTCATTTGTAGTGACTTCTATATCAACGTCGCGCTTTGTTAGTTGCAAGGCTAATTCCACGAAACAATAGACTGACCATCAGTATGCAATAGTGTCTCTTTAACGCGAGATTCCTTCTCGCCTTTCTCAGCTTGATCATCGCATAGGTTACTGGGCAGTCGTTCATCGTGAACAGAGGAACAGTCTCCCTTGGCTGCAGAAGAATAAGTAAAAGGGCAAAGAACATGAAGGCACGCTTACAGTCAAGCTCCAGAGTATGAGATGAGTCTTGCGCTTCGTCCTGGAACCCGCTGGGGGGACCATATTCTTCGTACCAGTATGATTCATCCGAATCATCTCGCATATCATAATCAGCGCTCTCCCACTCGCCCAGGGGACTGTCGAGATGCAGAGAGCGGCTGTGATCGCGACCCAGGCGACGTGTGTATCCACTGAATATGTAGTATCCCTTGTTGTGATGGGCAGAAGACATGATTGTCCGAGGTGGCGCGACATATGAAGCACTGATATAAACCAGCAGGTACCGTCGCGAATCCGGTGTACGACCATCTTTGAGTCACAGTGAGGTACCGACGACATCACCTATCAAACATCGCCACTCATCATCGAGGAACACGGACCCGCACAGCGTCTACCGGAACCAACAGTGGTCACCAAAACCATACAGATGTGGCCCGGTAATTCATAGGCAAATCTGCAATCGTGAGAGAAGTCAATTTGTAAGAGGGGAACAAGGGTGCGCACCTAAAGACACGAATAAACACGGAAGGAGCGCGAAAGACAAATTTAGATGTTGGTAATAACGAGCGAATCCCATGCAAAGAAAAAAAAATCATATATGTAAGTTCATAAATGCCTATTGTACATGTTCTTGTAATGGTACGAGAAGAATGTTATGAAAAGAGGAATGATTGTAGAGGATACAGTAACACAAGTGAGTGGGCGTTATTATATGTGGTAGAGCGGTAGACAGGTGGGAATGCCATCCTATCTCCTCTTGCGGGGCCGATCGTCCTCTTCTATATCCATTGCAGAGCTCCTAGTACGTCGGCGGCCACCAGGCGCGTGACCAAGCGGGGATGATGAGGAGGAAGCCGTTGGGTCAAGCATGGTGATCATGGCATGTCGCCGTTTCAAGCCAACTCCAGCAGGGAATGGGGTGAGATGGGTTGGCTGATTTTCATCGGCCCCGAATGTGAACGGATAGTCCAACGGCACTGTCGGCGGTGGCCTCGCTTTATGCGCGCGCAAGCTCCGGGTTGGAGGGGGTGAAGGAGAGGTAGGCTGAGGTGATCGCCGTTGCGGGCGTGACCATGAGGTCTGGATGAAGGGTTAGATTTATGACCAAGCATTACAGTAGGAAGCATACCTGGTCGCTGGCGCTGGTTGACGGCGGGGGTGCCGGCTGTTCCGGAGGGGATGGCGCCTGTACAAGTCAGTCAGTGGCAGGTTGAGCAGAGCAAAGCTTGACAACGCACTCTTTCCTTTGGCTTGGTCGTTTGCTTTCTACGAGTAGTCTCTTCATCTTCGAGTTCCTCCTCTTCCCTGGACTTGACCGCATCAAGGCGGGCGTCGAGCCAGTCCATAACCCGCCCAACAGTCATACCGTTTCCATCTGACGACACACCATGCTGTATCATCTGCATCAGGTCCTGGCATGCTGCAGTATAACCTGCGCTGTACGCCCTCTTCGACGCTTCCTTTGAGGACCGGTACAACGTCGTGATGCTCAAGGCAGCCGCTATCACACCGCGTTCGTCAGTTCAAAGGACAAAAAATAGAGGCGTAATATTCACCTTTAAAATTATTCGTCAGCTCAGCCTCTGCATTCTGGTGGGCATTGGGCAGAGAGCTTGCGAGAGTGTGCAAGTCTATTGATTCCATGTACGTCGTGGTAGGAGGACAAGGTGATATGGGCAAGGTGGCTTAACTTGGGTTTTGGAAATTGCAATTTATTATGTAATCAACCCAAAAGAGGATTCTCCTCCGCCATCGATATGACGGTATTTTTAACAGGCATTTTCATCTCCCAAGGAAATTTCAAGCCAAAGAATAGCGAGTACAGAACATAAGGTAAATTCTTGTATGGAAAACATGAGTCCGTATAGAAGAATGGTACAAGTCCGAGTGGATCCATCTATGTACAGACTCTACGTAGATAAAAAGAGAAAGGGTATCTAGTTTAGTATCCGGACGTAAGGCGCTCTTTTAAGACAAGGGCTTCCGTGAATTGCGACATTTCTCTGATAAAAGCCGGCGGATGGAAGATGTT
This sequence comes from Hymenopellis raphanipes, assembly GCA_036872995.1. Lineage (NCBI taxonomy): Eukaryota > Fungi > Basidiomycota > Agaricomycetes > Agaricales > Physalacriaceae > Hymenopellis > Hymenopellis raphanipes. The sequence goes on from JAYMDG010000012.1 coordinate 1,286,171, forward strand.
GAACAATACTACAACAACCGTCATGAAAGCCGCGTCAAAGACGTACAGCCACTGTACGAATGGCGGTCAGCTGGATGACTGTCAGTTGCGAGGAAGGTACTGACCACTTCGTTTCTCATCAGGACTCCGTCGTTTCCTCCAGAGAACTCGATCATTCGGAATACCGACCGAATCAAGATCAGAGCACTCGCGACGTACATGACATACATGAGATGCGTCCAGCGCGTCTGTCGGGAGGGAACTTGATACCGTCGCATACGGTAATGGAAAACCGCCGACACGACTACGAAACCCCCGAACCATACTATCTGAACAGCAAGGCCAACAAGTATCACCTGGAGTAGTGTCGCCTGTCAGTAGTGAAACCACGTTGGGGCGCTCCAGTACGCACGTATTTGCCCAGGTTCTCTGAGCCAGACTGCGCCATGAGTCCACCACCTAAGAAGTTATGAATCAGTACACGAGGTTGAGTTAACACACAACAGCTAGACGTACCAGCACTCTGTATGAGGAAACTGAGAACGTCTCCAGTAACGAAGAATTTCGTCAACCAGGTAACGCGAATAAGCGACAGTTTTTGAGCATCAAGAGTGACAATAACTCGGCCAAGAACAACGTATATACTGGCAGCCTAGGAATGTGGATGAGCGTCGAAAAGGAAGCTACAGCGGTAGACGCACGAAGAGAGCGGGTGCGAGGAGGATCAATAGAGATTGCATGATGTAGGGCCCAAGGGACTTGGGGTCGTTGTGTGATATTATCCTTCCAATATAGCCAATGCCTTCCACTGAATGTCGAAAAATGATCAGCCCCTTCCTCAGTTCAACGAGGAAGTAGAACATACTTATTGTGCCAATTAACATAGCCGTAAAGTACCATCCTTTGGTTCGAAAGATTTGCACGCCATGAACGGCACCAGCGCCAAAGAATATTATGGCGAAGATGGCGGCAGCCACCACTGAAGGGGTGTATCTGGAGACGTTGAATACTAGTCAGGAGTATCCAAATGTCGTCATACCGGTAAAGCTGGAAGTCGTCGGCCATGATGCAAGAGAGTGTCAAGTGTTTGTGAGTTCCATTCCAACACTCGTGTACCTAAAAAGCCCCAATTCGCTTTCGTCGCGTTGCAGCGAGCCCGAATGCGCGCGAATCCGAGATCACGTGCCGTACGTTCACAGCCTCGCAAGAAGCTCTCCGCCGGCACTACATGTTGCAGTGCAAGGAATTGCTGCGCAGTAGCATAATAGTCAAGACATAATGATGAGCCTAACGTTACAAACAGAGACACGAGTTACAGTCATGGTAGTAAATCGCGAAGTGCAGCTTTGTGTGGCCTCCAAATACATTGAAGTCTCGATTCAGAGCCTCAGAATATACTAACAGTAGTAGTGTGCGACCGTGAGTGGAAGGGCTTTCTGTGGTTCACACTGCGCTGACGTTTTAGACTTGCGTAAAGTAGTCCCTAGACGGTGATGAATCCCCGCCGCAGTTGTCATAGTGCGATGAAGAGTGCGTGCCAGAGTACAGCAGTATTCAGATCGCCAGGTATTAATAGCCGAGGACAACCCAGTTTAAATAGAGAAAGGATGCTGTGTTTCATCGCAGCTTTCTGGCCAGCGGTTTCGTAGAGCTCGGGAGTGGGCGAAAGTCGAAGAGTCAACGTTATGAGTAATCTGGAAACGTGCGAAAATCCATCGTGATGATCATGCCGCCCGCGGCATTTCGAACTTGCAACAAGTTGCCACTGGACAGCCATGGCTCCAATTCGCCCTCACACCAAGTCTCGCACGGGATGTCGGACGTGTCGCAAACGCAAAGTGAAGGTACGCGTTTTGTAAATCCATATACTATTTCTGAAAAGAAGAAAGTAGTGCGACGAGCTAACTCCAATATGCACCAATTGTTCCAATAGGGACATAGAATGTATCTGGAAAGAGTCAGAAAAAGGCGGAACACCTGAAGCGCCTACGTTGGCTCCCATGTTCCTCACCTCCTCTTCCTCCTCCTCCTCCTCCTTCCAGCTTGATTTCATGTCCTTGGAGCTCATGAACCACTACGCGAATCATGCATGTTACACGCTTTATGAAGAGCCTGAGGTTCTTCATGTGTGGAAACACGTTGTACCGGACTTGATCTTCTCCACCAATTGCGCGTCTCTGCTGCACTCTGTTCTCGCCTTCTCCGCACTTCATCTTTATTATCTACATGAATCAGAATCCTCCGCTTCGAAATACGCCTATGCTGCTGCTAGTCATCACAGTCAGGCATTGCGTACGATGCCGCACACCTTACCTGCCGGCGTTGAGCACCACACCGCCATTGTTACTCGCGTCCTTACGTCGATATATGGATTCGCGACGTCTCCTTGTGTTTATCAGAACAGCGATTGGCTAGAGGTTTCGCGTGGTACTCCTTCAGATGTTAAAAACGGATGGGGAACTCTCCATTCAGGCGTCTTGGCGCCATTAATGGCCCTCTTTGCTTCCGCGCACGCGCTCGTTTCTGCTGGTATCATGCTTGACATGAGTGGGCCTTCCCTCTTCCCCAAATCATTATCCACACTCTGCGATCCCTCGTCTGGCGTTCCCGATGCCGGTGAACTCAAGGACGCCGCTGTCTTGGAGGCCTATGACATGGCTGTTCAACATCTGCGGCGCGCCTTCGTGGCGTCGTCGTATCCCGAGCATCAGGTGTACACAGCCTTTACATGGCTAGTGTTCATATCTGATTTGTTTCTTAAACTGTTGCGGGAACGACGGCCGCGCGCCCTTATTATTGTAGGACATTATTGCGCGTTCATGCGACGTATGAGGGGGAATCAGTGGTGGACCCGCGATAGGAAGAGATTTAGTGACGAAATAAATAGTATACAGAGTACGCTAAGTGAAGCTTGGAGACCTTGGATGGACTGGTTACCTGATACAGAAAGTATGGGTTCTGAACTAGTCCCGTTCGCTGGTGGTGGTGGTGGTGTTTTTACATGGATGCTGCAACAGATTTGACCTGATGATGTAGACCACGCTAATACACGCTTGTGTTACGTGACGCCTGTGACTCACTGCTTATTGTCGAGGACGACGACGACAAATATTTCATCGACCGCCGTTGCACAAGTTTATTCCCAAAATGTCCGGCAAACCGAACAAATTGGCGTTCTTGTCAATGCCTGCGCCGGCATCGTATGTGGCCGGTCTCGGTCGAGGGTGCGTACTTGGTAAAGTAGCAGTACCACAATATTGACAATCGCACAGTGCTTCTGGTTTCACAACACGGTCTGATATCGGTCCAGCAAGAGAAGGACCATCGGCTGAAGCTGTCGCGTAGGTTGACTTGTTTGCTCGACCATTGTCTTTACTCATTCTACTTAGCGAGGCGCAGGCTCGTCGAGGAGAGGAAGCTGAAGTCGATCCAGATCAATTCCAGGATCCCGACAATGAATATGGTCTTTTTGCTGGAACAACCTATGAACAAGATGATGAGGAAGCTGACCGGATATACGAAAAGGTCGACGAAGCCATGGATGCCAGGCGGAAAGCGCGTAGGTTCGTCCTAGGTCAGTTTACTCTTTTTGGCACCCTCCAATTTTACCTTTTCCTTTGTAGGGAGGCGCAGGAACAGCTTGAACTTGCAAGACATCGCGCGGAGCGTCCAAAGATTCAACAGCAGTTTGCTGATTTGAAGCGTGGACTATCGGCAGTGACTGACTCTGAATGGGAAAATATACCCGAAGTCGGAAATCTCACGCGAAAAAAGCGTCGCAGAGAGGAGCGTGCATTCGTGGTGCCCGACAGTATTCTTGTCGGTGACAGAAGTAGAGGCGAGTACGAAAACTCCCTTGACCCGGCGCAGCAACAAGTATGCACTTAACCCTCCTTTATGAATGTTTGTTGATTTTTTTTGCCCAGAACGGTGGGTTTCAGACACCAGCAGATGGCGGTCTGTCAAACTTTTTGGAAATCGGTGCCGCCAATGAAACCGTCCTCGGACTCAAACTCGACCAGGTAAGCCTCCAACCTTTGGTATCCGCGGTCTTCTCAGCCTCATCTTAGGCTTCCGCTGCAGCGTCAGGCACTGCAACGTCTGTGGACCCCAAGGGTTATCTTACTTCTTTGGACAGCGTCGCCATCAAGTCCAATGCCGAGATTGGAGACATCAAGCGTGCTCGTATGTTGTTCGAATCTCTCATCAAGTCTAATCCGAAGCATGCGCCTGGTTGGATTGCTGCGGCGACACTGGAGGAACATGCAGGTCGCATGGTGCAGGCGAGAAAACTCATCATGCAGGGTACTGAACAGTGTCAAAAAAGTGAAGATATATGGATAGAAGCTGCACGGTTGCATGTGTGTAATCCTATTCCTCCTCTTTTTGCCACCTAACCTTGAACTAGAACAATCATGACGCAAAAGTAATTCTAGCAGATGCCGTCCAGCATGTTGGGCAGTCCGTCAAAATATGGCTTACTGCAGCTGATTTGGAGGGTGACGTTCCTGCGAAGAAGCGCGTCTTAAGGAAAGGTAAGCTCGAAGTTAGCTCAATACCGACATAGCTAATTTGTTGTTGTCAGCATTGGAACACATTCCGAATTCTGTGCGACTTTGGAAAGAAACCGTCAGCCTTGAAACATCCGTTTCTGATGCTAGGACTCTTTTATCGCGTGCAGTGGAAGTCATTCCCATGTCTGTGGAGCTTTGGCTTGCTCTGGCTCGCACGGAAACTCCTGAACGTGCTAAAGCTGTTCTCAACAAGGCGCGAAAAGCCATTCCAACGTCTCATGAGATTTGGATTGCGGCTGGTCGACTTCTGGAACAGATTGCTGTCACCGATGAAAGCAAGTCCCTCGAGCAGCGTATCAAGGAGCTTGAGATGGTGGACAAGACAATAGAAATGGCTGTGCAGCAGTTGCGAAAGCATCAGGTACTTTTGACGCGCGAACAGTGGCTCGGGGAGGCGAAGAACTGCGAAAAGCAAGGGTCGACGAGGACCTGTGAGGCTATCGTGAAAGCTACTGTAGCGATGGAAGTCGAAGAAGAAGACCAACTGGCGACATGGGAGAGTGATGCTGACGTTGCCGAGAAGGAAGGCATGATCCACACTGCTCAGGCTATATTCGCGTATGCACTTAAGGTGTATCCGGACAGAAAGGACCTATGGGAACGGGCCGCTAATCTTGAGAAGGCGCATGGAACGCCAGATGACTTGGATCGTGTGCTAAGTCAAGCCGTTGAGAGGTGCCCCCAGGCGGAGAATCTTTGGTTGATGCGGGCGAAGGAGAAATGGCTTCTGGGTGAGGTGCCGGCTGCGCGGGAGATTCTTGAGAGGGCGTTCGTTGCTAATGAGGCGAGCGAAAAGATTTGGTTGGCCGCCATAAAGCTTGAGGCGGAGAATAATGAGCTACACGCTGCTCGACAGATCCTTGAGCGCGCGAGGGAGATCTCCAACACTGAACGTGTAAGCATCTTCTCTCCTATCCTTACCTGATCTAATTCTGTTCTAGATCTGGATGAAATCTGCTGTTTTCGAGCGACAGCAAGGGCAGGTGGATGAGGCTCTGAATATTCTAGCGACGGCCATCAAGAAATTCCCTCGTTTCCCGAAACTTTACATGATCCAAGCTCAGATCTTCCAGTCGAGGAAAGACTTGAGTGCTGCCAGAGCAGCGCTTACTGCTGGATGCAAGGCATGTCCCAAAGAGCCTACGTTGTGGATACTTGCTAGTCGCCTGGAGGAGTCGGACAACCGGAGCATCAAGTCCCGCGCATTGCTTGAAAAGGCGCGCCAAAGCAATCCCAAAAACGAGATTCTGTGGGCGGAAGCAATAGGCGTGGAAGACCGTTCGAACGCGCCAGTTCAAGCGAAGGCCATGCTCGCTCGTGCGTTGCAGGAGTGCCCTACGTCGGGATTGTTATGGCGTATGCAGATTATGAGCGAGCCTCGCCCGACAAGGAAGACGCGCGCTACCGATGCGATGAAGAAGACGGAGTCTCACCCGACGATCATCAATACGGTTGCACGCTTGTTCTGGGCTGAGCGGAAGATTGAGAAGGCGCGGCAGTGGTTTGAGCGGGCGGTGAATGCTGCTGTGTCGCAGGGTATCGATGACGGGGATTTGTGGGGCTGGTGGCTCAAGTTTGAGCGGGAGCATGGGACTGAGGAACACCGCGATGCTGTTCGTGCTAGTTGCGTGAAAGAGGATCCGCATCATGGATTGGTTTGGCCATCTGTAGCGAAAGATTTGGCCAATGTTGGCAAGAGCACGAGCAAGATATTGGAACTCGTCGCGAATGCTTTGCAGTAGTAGCTGTGTATATGTTGCATATATTGTATTATAGTTTTTTCCCGCTCTCTGCTTCACTAGTGTTACGAAAGGAGTAACGCTTCCTGGCGATGGCGATCGTCTCAAAACGGTAAGCGGCATTTTAGCGACTTACCACCACCATGCCTCATGAAAACATTGGACGCAAACGAAAGCGCTATGAACCGGCAGAGGTGGGATTCAGACTTCTATAGATGATTCAAATCTAATGTCCTGTTCAGAAAGATTTGAGCACAAAGATTGGCGGCAGACTTGTAGGAGCTGTTCCATGCGACATGAGTGGCTTCGCTCATGACTGCACACTCAGCATCATGACCTCAAAGAGGCAAAGAAGGTAGCTAAGAAAGCAAAGACCTTTGAAACACAAAAAGTGGTAAAAAAGTTGAAGAGTCTACGGTGCGCGCGAATTTACTCTTTTCCGAAATCTCCTACTAAGGCTACCGTAGGCTTAAGCAAAGTGATACTGCCACTATAGCTGCCTGTGAGCTAGAATTGAGCCAGATCAAGGTATTTTTGTTGACTTTGTACATTCCTTTTACTTCACGACAGCATGTGTAGGCACTCGACCACGAGGCTTTGGCGCGGACGGCTCTCAAATCGAAGCTAATGAAGGACAAACTCTTGTCGGGAAATGAACACATTCAAGCTGCCATTCTACGCGAACTCCAATCACATCTCCTTGCGTCTGCATCTACTGGTCCCGCTGCCAAAGTTCAGAGTCGCGTTCTTAGCTCTAGGCTTCTTGCTCTGGAAATCGCGAATATCATTGACGGTCTGCGGGCCGTTGTGATTCCTGCCACTGACGAGGACGGTGCAGAAGCCCGGCCCGCAAAATTAAAGAAGCTGGATGAAGACGAGGACGTCGAGATGGCTTCTGTGGATGGGGACGAAGACGACGCTGATGCTGTGAGTGACGTTGAAGAGAATGGTTGGGAGTCGGGCACGGTCGGAGATGATGAGCGTGAACCCGATGACGGCTGGGAGTCTGGGTCGCTAAACGGAGATTTTGAGGAGGACGGGGCAACAGATGGAGATGAAGACGCGGGCGAAGAGGATCCGATACCATCATCATCATCAAGGTCCCCGCCTACGAAAAAGGCGAAACAGCAGGACAAACCCAATGGCGTTTCCACTTCGACGTTTCTACCTTCACTATCAGTCGGATTTATCAAAGGCTCCGACGACTCTGATTGGGATGAGGGAGAAGCTAACGCAGGCGACATTGAGCAGAAAAAGAACCGACGGGGCCAGCGTGCACGGCGTGCGTGAGTAAAACCTTTTGTATTATGTTTCTCTCATCTGAAATCTGATTTCGCTATTTCAGAATATGGGAGAAAAAGTACGGAAAGAATGCCAATCACAAGAAAAAGGAGGCTCAGGTGGAGGCTGAGGCGAATAGAAGGAGGGAGACGCGTCGTAATGAAGGGCAGGGTGGACGTGGGGGAGGAAGGTTTAAGAAGTCTGGTGATGTGGGCCAGCATACACAACGTCCGGATACTGGTTGGGGACAACGCTCTGGGGCATCTAGCACCGCCGGCGAGAGTACACGCCCAGGAACCACACGTTCACAGGATACCTCGAAGTCTGAAGCTCTGCACCCTTCTTGGGCTGCCAAACGAAGACAGCAGGAGCAACAGCAGAAACTCGCCGCCAACGCTGCACCTGTAGCTAGTAGGAAGATCAAGTTCACATGATGTATTTCTATCTCTCAATGTGACTTGCATGCATTCAGTCGAAGAAATAAAAATTACATTCATACAACGCCGGTCGGAGATAATACGGGACGGTGGCGCAAGAAGAATAAATACTACAGTGTATGATAAATCTATGAGTGTAATGCAACAAAAGTTCATAAAACCCTAGAGAAGCTAGTAGTCGGATAGAACAAGGCATATAATGAGATGAAGTATAGGTGATTCATAGGACCTTAGTCTGTGCACAAACATGTCGTTTTCCACCGTGTGTTCTGCACTCCCGCGAGCACCACATTTCTCCGCAGCGACCGCACCGGGGGTAATCGTTGCCTGGCTTACCGCAAGTAGCGCATTGCGCCTTGAAGGTGCAGAGCTTCGATTTGCGCTCCAGAGACGCAAGAATAGGGTTCAACGCGGTGGGAATCGTGTGGTGGTGATTTTTAGGATGCATGACTAGTCTATGTAGGGATGCAGTATCAGAGGGAGTATCTGGTAAAGGAGTGGTGTAATCTGATGAGTCGGAGAGGGACGAAGTGCGGCTGATGGACGGAATAGAGGGTGGGGAGTTCCACGAGTTCTCGACGTGCGAAACAGAAGAATCAAGCCATGGTAAAGTCGGACGCTCGCGTCCGCGGAAGAAACCTCCGCTTTTGCTCGACTTGGAGAATTGGTGTAGCGTTGATGTAGCGGGTGCTGTGGGAGCGAAAGCGCCATAAGCATCTTCATGTCCGAACCGCGATGCTACCACCACCGAGGCATCCGCCTTGGATTGCACGGAAACCTTGGAGGAGCGAGCGGAGACGGTGGAGAGCGTCGAAAGTGTTCGCTTTCGCTCGCGACGCAGTGGCAGACGGTTGTCCGTCTGATAGGAAGACATGATCAGTATTGGGGTAACATGAAGAACAGACGAGCTCACCATATTGTTGATATTCGTGTTTAGATGGGATTCAATAGCTAGTTGGGGGGTGGACTTTACAGACATGATAAGGCGTGGGGAGAAAAGGTTTCTTCTAATAGCCGAGCATAAGAGGACGACTATATATGAAAGACGGTAAGCGACACCAGGTACTAACGAATGGGGACCCACCGTAAGTCTGACAGAGCTGGTGACTGCAAACGCTGCAATTTTCAAAGTCCTGCTTCGCCCGGAATGTAGTTTTGGGCAAAGATCAGCAGTGATTTTGTGAAGTGATCGTTGACCCAAAATATCCAGGTGTCTAAAAAGGCAATCCTTTTCCAGGCCTCCTTCTCCACCACCACCATCGTGTTCATGCACGAGACCACAATAACGGCAACATTGTGGCTTACTACGTACACGGTATCGTCCGCAATCTGCTCAGGCAGGCAGAGAGGTTATTTCCCTAAATTGCACTCACCTGCAGTGGAGATGTACTAGACTTGCTCAAGTCAAACGCGCTCCAATCATGATAATCGCTGCTAACTATAGCCTCCAGTGGAAAGGAAAACATCCGACTCCTGGTCTTCGAAGATGGCCTATTGATCGCCGTTCTACTCACGTCCTGCTTCTGGTGTCACTCATTGGAGTACCTCATTCTTCCCGGCAACTTACTTCTTTGTGCGAGAAGACCTACTCTCAGATGACCACTCTTTTGCCCGTATCTTGACGCGTCTAGATCCCGCTTTGACACGTCCCCTTTCCGTTTCTCACCGGACCTTCGCGGAGACAATACACGAAAGCCCAATATGCTCGTGGAAGTAAGCCTCTGGATAACGTCGGGAAATACTGACATCATCAGTAATAGAACGTGCGCTCAGCATTGTCCAATATAATCAACCTCTTGTGTGCAACGCGATAGGATTTCTGACCCCTCATCCAACCCTTCGCTCTCGCGGGATTTTCTATCATCTTGTCATCTCCATGTTTGACAGTCTGTACCTTTTGAGGGCGACTGTAGCTACTGGATCATCCTCTAAGGCGGAATTTCAACCAGAATCTACAAATTCCCGTAGTCCGTTGGTAGCCGTTTGCGTGCCCACCGTCGGGTCTTGGTCCGTCTTGGTGGTTGTTGTTTTGATCTGCAGACGCGGTGGCGTCATTGTGGCCGGGCCGCTGTACCTCCCCCGTCCAATCTTTTAATACCTCTAAACCCTCTTCCGACGTTCCTGGGCGTAGCTGGGCCCGCTACTACTACTGCCTGGTTCTATATGAAATAATCTCACTTGGCCCTTGAGAAATGCGGAGGATCCGTGAGGCTACTGGACCGAACCTGGGCGAGGCAGCCAATGAATGGACTTTCTGCTCGCCTGACCCCTTCATGCAATCATTCACGCGGTCATCTGACGCCAAGCTTGTCGCCCAATTCCCCACACTTTCCCCGCATCTGCGCACTACGACGACCCTTGCATATACAATTTGAAACGCAATCCGCCTTAAAAAGCGCCCCAAGTCGTTGCAATCAGTTTACCGAGATCTTTTTTCTCGCTCCTTCCTTGTGCTTTGCGAGTTCTCAACGTTTTCCGCACGATGGCAGAACCGCAGACGCTGAGCCGCAACGGTTCCTTGGATAAGCAAGACCTTGACCACAAGGAGATTGCCAGCCCCGCTCTCCATGGTCATGGCTACGTTATGACTCCCGCCGAAAGGCAGGAGGCTTTGGATGCGGCTACAAAGATTGATCCTGGCCCCGCTCCCTTCAGTCTTGCGGCATTTCAGGTGCGTCGCATTGTTTTCTTCAACCCAATACACGATCAATGTATTTTAGCTGTATCTCATCGCGCTCGTCGCTTGTTTCTGCTCTGGAGATAACGGGTTTGACGGAACGGTCAGCGTGTGGCCTCTCCATTCAATCAGTGACTGATGCGATTGAACGACGTAGGTCATGGGCGGTATCAACGCCATGAAGCAGTTCCAAGATTACTTCGGCTTGTCGGGTGCTGGCTCCAAGACCTCTATCATCTTTGGAATCTATACAATGTGCGTTCTTTCTCTCATCGAACGTGCTCGTACTGATGTTCAGATAGTGGATCTATTTCGTACGCCGTGTTCTTCTCGTCAAGTTCATTGGATCTTACATGTTCGTGTGAAGGGGAACTATTCCAGCAGGTACTGAGTGACGATTTTCTGGTTCGTTCCTGCCGATCTGACCATCGTCCCAGCCTACTTACCTGATCGTTTTGGACGTCGCTTTCCTATGTTCTGTGGAAATATCATTTTATGGTTAGCCATGTCTTAACGCCCCATCCTAACAGATTATTGAACATGTGTACAGCGTTGGGGCAATTATATCCGCAAACTCCACATCTATGAAAATGTTCTTGGTTGGACGGTGGTTGACTGGTACGAGCCGTGATTTTTTTACACTTGTGTCCACTGCTGAAGTGCTTCCAGGCCTTGGGTGCAGCCTTTCCAGTACAGGTAAATTCATTCTGCGTTAGATGTTTGGCCCGTGCTGACGCGCAGCAGCTGCTAAATCCTTCTTGGCTGAACTCAGTCCTGCGAAGCATCGTGGCGCTTACATGGGATTCTTGAACTCTTTGTAAATTCATTCTTTTCTGATCTCGGTCTTGTACTAAGTACATCATAGCTACTACGTTGGTCAGATGACTGCGTCCGGTATGATGGTTTCCACAGGAGACTTCAGCAACGATTACGCGTGGCGTCTTCCTCTTTACATTCAACTCGTACCTGCCGCACTGAATGTCATTTTCGTCTGGTTCTGTCCCGAATCGTTCGTATTCTTTAATCGATGTTGTCGAACGTGCTCACCCTCCTTAATGATAGTCCTCGCTGGCTTTACAGTGTTGGGAAAGTGGATCAAGCCAGGAGTATCCTTGCGAAATATCACTCCGCCACAAACGACCTTCATTCACCCGTCATCGACCTGGAGATATCCGAGATCAGAGAGAAAATCGAGATCGACGGACAGGACAGTGAGCGCAACGTTTCTTTAATCCTACCACAGTGCCTATCTGATCGCCATTGCAGAGCGCTGGTGGGACTTCCGACCTCTGTTTGCCACCCGTGCAGACAGGTACAGGACGTACATGGTCATTCTGATTGGTACCTTTGGGCAACTGTCTGGAAATGGAATGATCACGTACTTCTTGCCTATCTTGCTGAGGAACGCCGGTATCACATCCCAGAGCCGACAGCTCACTCTGAACTTTGTGAACAGTGTTACGTCCTAGTGAGTAATGGTCTGAATCGACGGGCCCTATTTCGTGCTAACGGCAATGCATATTTATAGTGTTGGCGCTTTGACTGTATGCTCTACCCTTTCCAGGTCACGTCTTACTTTGATACTAACGTTACGTGTAGGGATCGTTCACTGTGGATAGATTCGGCCGTCGGAAAGTCTTGCTTACTGGAACCATCGCCATCACCTGTATTTTGGCGTTGGTCACTGGCTTGCTCGGCAGTTCTACTGCCTCAAACACTACACAAGCCAATGCTGGAATCACTTTCATCTACCTGTTCATGGTGGTGTTCTCGTTCGGTTGGACAGCCATGTCAGTCGTATTTCATTGCGCCACTGTTGTTTCGCTTAACCTATTACCTTTAGGCAAGCTCTCTATCCTGCCGAAGTTCTCGGATACCAGGCCAGAGCGAAAGGTCTTGCATTCCTAAACATCTGCACCCAGGCCTCGTCTTGCATTAACACATTCGGGTAAGTGCTTCTCTTCTGGTCACCCTCAGTTTCAACACTAAATTCGCTCCTTCTAGTTTACCTGTTGCGCTGGAGAAGCTCACATGGAAAGGTGCGGAACGAATTGTTCAGTTCGTTATTCTTTGTTCTGACTGTGTACAATTCAGTGTACTTGATCTTCACGATATGGGATGCTTTCGAGTCGGTCGTCATCTACTTCTTCGTTGTTGAAACCAAGAACCTCACTCTGGAGGAGATTTCGGAGGTCTTCGAACAGTACGTGATATCGTTTCAGTTATGACGAGCACATCTACTAACGCTGTGCTTGAAAGACCGAACCCACGGAACTACAGTATACAAATTGCCAAGCGGCACCGCGAAGCGCAGAGAGCCGACGACGAGTCTCGATGAGGCAACGAATCCGATTATATTATGCGTACTTACGAGCTCCCAGTGTATATTACATATGTTCAATTCATGGATCCTATGTCTACGGATAGCATCGTCGTCAAGCCCTTTCGTCTTTCGGTTTGTGTTTTCACGACTACCCGTCTCCTAGCTTTGAGGTTGTGAAGCAGGGAACTATTGGAATATGAAGCAGCGGCAGTCAGTACACAGTTTTTCAACTGAGCTTGATTCCGTTTGACAGATCTATTCTGTCTGGAGTTTGAGTCGATTTAGAGACATCGATATATCATTCCGCTGTACACCTAGCTAGAGTCTAAACAATACGGACGACATTTTTTTTTACATTTTTCGACCTTGGGGCTCTTGGTGTGAGCGTCATTTGAATTGTCCGCAGGTGACCGCAATCATGAATGACCTCACTTTCTTGGTGACCACCATCATGTCCCAGTTCACATCGCGTCGGGAGCTGCTGAATCCATTCTTCGAAGGATACAGACTCTCTATCATACCTCAAGAGGACGCCGTATCACGCTGTAGCCTCGCTGATCATGCGGCAACTCAGTCAACGGCCTCCAACAAAACGCTGTTAACATTCAAAGAGATGCAGAGCAGGATAGCCCACAATCACCTTGCGAGCCTGGGAAAACAAGCAGTGTATGTGGATGCTGAATTTAATCTGATTGCCATTGATCTTGAACCGGTGAGCAGGTCTGTCTAAGCTGGATCGACTCCAGAATTCATTGAAACCTAGGTGTCGCTTCGCGTCGTTTTCGAGCTTCCGAAACCGGTGCAGTCAGCGGAAGTCGTGGAAAAGCAGAAGGAGTATCCCTCGGCTGCGTTCCTCTCCCCGACTGCTCTGTTTCTATCAGATGGTCATGGATCGCTCTATTTGCTTGAGCCATCGGACACGGGTCCATACAGACTCGTTTCTTCCTACCAATTCCCTGGATCTTTCGATGTACCCTTCAGAATTCATTCAGCAGATATTGCCTCTCCACAGTCTGCTGTTGTGGTTCTGTCTTCGCGTAATTATGAACCCTCAGAGACGACGAGCTCCAAACATGTTCACGTCGATTTCGATGTCTGGGGCATCCGATTTGACTTGTCGACGTCTGATGCGATCCCATCTATGAGTATTCTCTGGCATCGTCGCGGAGAAGACGTGCCTCTGGACGTGTACTACGTTCCATCCACGGAATCGCATCTCTTGCTCGGATCATCACAATACCGGAATGTGGGTAGTGCTGCCGCTCCATCATACGAGCCTAGCGCAGATGAAATAGCGCCTATCCCTCGCGCAAATGAAGATTTGGATGCTAAGGATACTACTCCGCCACCATACTCGTGGCATCAGACGCTAGACTCGTTGACGGTGGCTTTTCCACTACCAGCCACGACCGTCCGGTCCAACATACATGTCCGATTCTCCCCACACTCCATATCCTTGCACGTCGAAGGGGATCGGCCTGAAGGATACGTATTCCCGGAGTACGACAATAAAGCCCTATGGGCTCCCATTGACTCGTCTGTCAGTGTTTGGACATGGGATCGAGAAGCTGATCATGCATTTGGTCTGCTTACCCTCCATTTGGAAAAGCAACATGAGGGGACCAAGTGGATGCAGGTCTTTTCAGCGGCGGCAACGAGCGGGGAAGAAGAGGTGACTGAGACAGTCGATCCATCTGAACTTTACAAGGTGCGAGAGGCGTTGAAAAAGTATACTACGTCGCTTCGAGAGGGTGACGATATCAGCGGTCTCGGATTGGGAAAGGGTATTCCTAGTTTGGCTGAGGGCGAAATGGATGAGGAAGTAGATGCGTCAGTAGGCAAACAGGGATTCCTCACCGTCGTACCCGCGAATGGAACGGAGTCCACAATATTCGGCACTTACCCCCTGCGGCTTTTGTCGACACCTTTACCGGGCTACCCGACCTCCCGTCTATCTCTTATTTCGAAAGAGAATGTGGATGGGGTTGTCTTCTCGCTCACCGACGACTTTTCATGGACTCATTCGTCAACGTTCTCTGCTCTTGCATTTGTGCTTGCTTCGAAACGCGACGCCCGATTTGTGTACCATACGGATAATACCGTGCTAGCGTTCGAGAGTGGCGCTCAGAACCGAGGAGGGAATCTGTATATTTATCGTTCGGTTCCGCCGAAGGACAAGTGGGCTAAGCAATCTGTTCTTCAAGTAGGCGATGGTCTTGGGGGAGCGTTGTTGGGTGTTACATGCGTGGAACGGAAGGACGGAAGTCGTTGCATAATATGCTTGACTGAGACGGAGCTGATAACGATACAAAGTATTTGGTAAAGGCGGTAAGCAATCTTAGTCTCTCGGAGTAAGATTGTAACGCAAGCGTAAAGTGACAGGATCTGGTCTTGTGTTTATTAATAATTCAAGTGAGTAGCCTAGAAGGCGATTTCCAGATTGCATTGGCGCGACCAACACAACATTACTCATGCTCACATACTACACTCTATTGGATGACACTGTTTAGGCTCGTGAGCGATCCGAGTTGCCCATGAGCGTAGACATGATCTTTAGGCACGTGACTGGAAGTACGAGGACCCTCCGATGTCGGATGCGAACGAATCAGCGTCGAGCATTGTATCGAGCGCTAAATCACACGTTACTAAGAGATAAACATGCTAAACGCGTCAGCATTGCAGGGATCGTTCAGATCGTTATATCCGAGGACGCGACGCGCAGAAGTAAATGAACTACAAGTCCAAACACGTTCCGTGCTTAAATAGCACAATAAGTTTGCAATAAGCCTTACCTACACCCCATCTTTCTACTCAACATGGTCCTCCAACTGTACGGCTCCCCCGTGTCTACCTGCACCAAGCGTGTCGCCCTCGTCCTCCGCGAGAAGCAAGTCCCTTTCGACTTCCATCCCATTAATCTTGCGGCGCATGAGCAGAAATTGCCCGAGTTCCTGGCCAACCAGCCATTCGGCCAGGTGCCCTACATCGTCGACGATGGCTTCGTCCTGTACGAATCCCGCGCGATCTGCCGCTATATCGCCACCAAGTACGCAAATCAAGGAACCCCCCTGCTTCCCTCGTCTTCAGACTTGAAAACGATTGCTCTCTTTGAGCAGGCCGCCTGCATCGAGCAGAATGCGTTCGACCCGTATGCTTCCAAGTGTGGATTCGAGAAGATCATCTATCCGTGTGTACCCCTCTCATGAACAATCTGCATTCTCACAAACTGCTTTTCGATATGTACAGCCGCATGGGATTGACGACTAACCAGGAGGCGTATGACCAGGCTCATCAGACTCTCGACATGAAGCTTGCTGTGTATGACCAGATTTTGGGCAAGCAGAAGTATCTCGCGGGCGACGAGCTCACGATCGTGGACCTCTTCCACCTTTCGTGGGGTGTCCTGCTTAAGGCCGGAGGAAGCGATATCATGGAATCCAAGCCCAATCTAGCTAGGTGGGTTCCCGTTATTCTATTTCTACGACTCATTTACTCATGCATGAATGCTCTTCTAGATGGTGGAATGAAATCAGCTCGCGCCCTTCCTGGGTGGCCATTAAAGACGGCGTGCAAGCCGTCGACAAGTACTAGGTGGATTGGTTATCAAATCAGGATATCAGATTAGAAATGCGTGGAGATTGCATGTACTTATCCAGTATACGGACTATGGATTTCCCGCCTCAATACATCAAAGCTGAGTAACCCACATCCTTTTTGATGTTCTGTGGCCAAATTAGCGTTGCCGCCATCTTCCCGCTTCCATAACAGAAGGTAAATGCTTCATGTAGGTGCGGGATGCTCTCATCCTAGTCATGGGGTATTCATTATTATCATGACGCGCGCAGAAGCGTGTGTCAGTGTGATCTCGTTTACTTTTCTAGATCTCCCCTCAGTTCGCTATGCTTTTCTTATCGAAAAAGTTCCCGAGAAACACACACGTTGATCGCACGTGATGGAGAAGTTGTTTGCCGGCGGCGTACTGTTGTAGAGGCGCGGACCTCATATATATTCCGAGAGCCTCACAAATCATTGGCAATCAATACTCAAAGGCATGAGAGTATGATTAACCAATGTTGCTGCTTCAAGTTTTTATTGTAATCACTCCTGATTTGCAGAGAGTCGTTTATATAAACCAGGGCTTCCAGGACGATGTGGGGCGACTCGGGGCGTCAAAATGAAGCCAGTTGACTATTTTGACCTCAGTAGAATTGCTAGGACGTACTGTGTGGGATTTAGCCAAGCACCTCTGGAACGTATCGAGCTTCTCCAGAGTCCTCGTAGTGTCGCAGATGCTCCAGTGCCACGAGTGATCTTTACCACACCACACCACTTGCCGGAGGCGGCGCCACCCAAAGACCGCATACCAAGCCACCGTGAATCGCTCAAGTGGGTTGCATAGAACTTGGCATCATTCTCCGTTCCCAACAGAATGGAGCGCGACCTGGATGCCCAGTCTAAGGTTGGGTATGCGCCTCATCCCAGACATAAGGCCGACCCGGCGATGAACGCTTTCAAAGTCTAGCGGTGTGGGTGCTAAGACAAGATCCTCAGGCTGGTGGCGTTCAAAGTCTTGAAAGTCAGTTGGACTGTAAATCTTTGTTCAAAGCGGTCCAACAGTTGGTGATGAGAGATTAACTTTCCAGTAAAAATAAGCCAGAAATAGAAAAGAAATTGAGCTTGAAGCTTGGAGGAGTACGATACAAATGAAGGATGTGTGGCAACTTCCGAACTTCCGCTTCTAAACCGGTGCTCGCGCCGAATGCCGGAGGCGCACAGCTTCTCGAGGCACTGCTCAATTGCTTAACTTGTCACCTTCACTTGCCTCCACCATGGATTTCGAGGATCCGTCGCCGTCGTCTGGCACAATGAGTAGAAAGGCGGAGCCTGCCGCCTCTGCTCTCAATACCGAGTCGGTTGGTGGCTCATTTTCTACACCGGCAGACACGACTACAGCCAATGATGCCGAGGTACGAAATTGCTTCCCCCCAATTCAAGTTTTTAACATGCGACGCAGCAAGTAAACATATTTATTGCTGCTCAACGAGGAGACGTCGCACTTATCCGAGAGCTGATAGAGAGTGGCAAGGCCAAAGCTACAGATCGTGACGACCAGAACATCACCCCGTTGCATTGGGCTGCCATCAATGCCCAAGTCGCAGCTTGCCGGTATCTTTTGGAGCAAGGTGCCGAAGTCGACGCACTCGGTGGCGACCTCGTTGCGACCCCCATGCAATGGGCTTCTCGTAATGGCTACCTCTATGTCATCCAGCTACTTATAGCCCACAATGCCGACCCGACCATCACCGACTCACAAGGCTACAATGCGCTTCACCTCGTTACCCATTCCTCCTCGATAATGCCATTACTATACCTCCTACATCAGCCCATCAATGTCGATTCGCGTGACCTTCAAGGTCATACATCTCTCATGTGGGCGGCATACCAAGGCGATGCGCTTTCAGTGGATTTGCTGCTGCGCCACGGGGCAAGTCCGAATACCACCGATGACGCGGGTCTGACACCTTTACACTGGGCTGTAGTCCGTGCTAATAGAACTATCATCCGCCGTCTGGTTGAGAGGGGCGCAGATCTGACTGCCAAGGATGGAGAAGGACGTACTCCTCGCGAGATGGCGACAGAGCTCAAGAGTCTTGGCGCTTGGAAACGCGCTCTTGAAGAAGGTGGGATGAACGAATATGGAGTAAAAAAGGCAAAACCCTTCAGCGACGTTCGTGTTCCTTTAGCTATGTGAACTTGAACTGATCTTGTCTTTTAGCGAAACACCAAAATCGCAATATTTGTGCTGCCGACCATATTCTTCTACATGATTTTCATGACTCTTACGATTCTTCCATGGTACACCGGCATTCTACTCGCGCTCGCGTTATTCTTCGGCATGCACCATATCGTTACTCGTGTCTTGCTTAACAACTCGACATACACCGAGAGCGTTCAGCAGACACCTTACTTTGCTGGCATAATATTTGCGTCAATGGTTTGGGTTCTATATTGCTGGTTCACGCGCCTTGTGCAACAAACTCAGTCGCATGCGGTTGCGCATCTTCTGTTCGCGGTGTCTGTTGGCTTATGCGTTTACAACTTCTTCCGCGCAGTTATGCTAGACCCAGGCACCTGCCCGAAACCTGCCAGCGACAACGAGCTGAAGACCATCATTGAGGATTTAGCCTCAGAAGGACGGTTGAACGGACAGACGTTCTGCATACAGTGTATGGCACGGAAACCTTTACGGTCAAAACACTGTCGTGTCTGCGATCGCTGCATTGCCAGAAGTGATCAGTAAGCATTCTTCTTCCATATCATTCTAAGCGAGTGTCGAAATCGATTGTACAGTCACTGCCCATGGGTATGGAATTGTGTGGGCTCCAACAACCACCGTCAATTTGTGATGTTCGTGGCAACACTGGTATCGGGTATCATTTTCTTTGACTACCTTACTTATCAATGTGAGGCGTCCTGTTTCCTCCCGTCGACATTATTAACAGTCTTTAGTTTTCTCATCCCTTACATTGTCTTCCAAACCGGAAGACATCTCTCCATCCTGCCCATTACCCTCCGACCTTTGTCAAATGACATCGTTTGACACCTTCCTTGTCGCCGTCGCTCTCTGGTCGACCCTTCAGCTATCATGGACCGTCGTTCTCCTCGCCTCACAATTCTGGCAAATTGCTCGACAGATGACAACTCTTGAAGTGAGCAATCTTGGCCGGTATGGCTTTATGGGTGGACGTGGTGGTGCGAGTATGGCTGGCCAAATGGGGCACTCGCATTCGCGAAGCGGGACGTCGTCGCCAGATTCAGAGGCCCCAGTACATAACCATCGTGCAGGCGGGTTCATTATGAACCTTCTTGGCTTCGACCGCTTTACAAAAGGTAAGGCTGTCGATGGGCTTGCGCGTTCTAGCAAGGCTAGCAATCCGTTCGATCTTGGAATGTGGGGTAACTGCAAGGACTTCTGGACGGCAGGGAAGGAACTTGGGGTGGAGTACGACAAACTGTATGACGTGCCTATGGAAGGCTTTAGGGAAGCGAAACGGCGACGCGAGAGGGACGAAGAAGACGATGGCCCGAAGAAGAGCGGTAGAAGAAGTCTACTGGGTCTTGTTATGGGTGGCAGGAGCTCTAGAGGTGGATACGAACCTGTCAATCAAGTATAGCCTTGTTCACAGGACGAACATATCGGATGATCTTCATGCTTTGTACGATTGCAAGTCAAAATGTAATGTCGCTATTTCAGATCGTCGATACCTAAATTATATTATAATTCGAGTTGTGTAGAGAAGAACGGGGATGACGGAATGTCTCTAGTACACGAGAGGTCGCACAGACTTTTGAAGAGAAATTTTAACTACACTGAAATACTATCGCTACAGCACGTCCATATCGCAAACCCCAACAAGTCTACTCTCAACCATTACACCGTTTCCATTCTTTTCATTTGGCGTTCCCAGCCGAGGGACGAGATGGACATGATATCAATGACTTTGAACGGCCATGTTAGCCAATTGCCACCTGTCCTAGCCGGCCCACTCGTTAGACCCATGTCTTCCAGCAACTCATCCGCGTATTGCGGCCAGCTGCGCGATGAGGTACATCACTTTACAACGCAGATAAAATCAAACAGCATCGGACGTACCTCCAAAAAGCAATATCCGCACAGTGGCTTTCGTTGGTCCAGTGCAGCATGTCCGGGTACCTCCTCCGCAGCCAGGCAGTCGCGCGTTCAGTCACCTCGATAGCGACTTTTGGTGATCGAGGGATCTCGAGGAAGCTGTCGCCGAGGAAGTATGACGAGATCCAATGGGCCGTGGTCTCAAATACGAAACCGTTATTGGTGGAGAACTACATGGTGAGTGAGCTTGGGACCACCCTTTGCTTATTAGAGGCGCACCACGGCGCCGTTGATAGCCAAATCGCGCTTCAGAATATTTTTAGCGGGCACGATGCCGCGATAGATGCAGGACGACCATTGTCTGCTATCCGGGTGGGTAGTCGGCGGGTTCTTCAACGAGGTGTATTGCCATTCCCTCGCGTGCGCGACTTCTGTGACGTATAGTGGCGGATATTTCCCGAGTCCGACTTCATTCATCGTTTCCTCTAATGGATGTTAGCGATTCATATTATTATAGACAAAGAAACGAGCAGACACACCATCGAATATTTTAGTCCAGGAGGACTTGTATCCAGTGGCCAAAACGATGGCGTCGGCGCGCACAATGCTTCCATCGCTTAACACGATTGAATGTCCGTCTTCACCGAACGCAACGGCACGCGCAGGAGCGATGATACCAATTTTGCCCTCATTCGCAAGGGTGTGAAATCCGTTGTTCCGGCGCTGAACCTCGTCGTTGACACGCAGACTCCAGAACATGTCCTGGGCAAGTCGTAACGGTGATTCAGGTGGGATATGAAACGCTTTATACTTCAAAGCGCGTCAGAATCAGCTAAGCATACGTAGGGTTGACGCACAGAGTGTTCTTGAATGTGGCCAAAGGCGGAACGAACGAGTTTCCCGCCGAGCCAGGTTTTATGGAGGAAACGTCTGAGAGGACATTCAATATACCACTCCGTCAACGCTCGTAAATCCACCCACTCGTAACCAGTTTTGATGTCGATATGAGGGCTTAGTATTCCTATCAATCTACACTAGAATCTCAGACGCAATCAAGGGGAAGGGGTCACAACATTTCCACACACCTACTTTTCCTGATCCAGTCAGGTATGTGCGCAGAGGACGCAACAAACGCATCCGTCTTTTCAAAAATCATCGAGACGTTGCGCTGGCGTCCTTCATGCGCCAAATACGCCGCGATATCTTGAGCCGACTTTCCGCCCCCAATAACGACTACGGAGCCTGGATTGTCGTCCGTGACGGGCCGGACAGCACTGAGAACATCGTCCAGACGCATGCGAAAGTCGGACGAGTGCACGACGGGTCCCTTGAACCCTGCGCTCTCGGCTGCGTCCTTGTCGAATTGTCGAGGAATGCGCGGCGCGTGGCATCCCTAGTGTAATGTCAAGTCTGGCGCCACACAAAGTCGCGAGACCGCACCCCAGTACACAAAATAACGCGATCGAAACCCAGATCCCGCACACCATTCTTGTCCTTGATCGTGACAATCCAGTTTGGCGGCTGGATGATGTAGGGCGGTTTCGCGCGTCTGACCTTGACGACTTCGGTATTATAACAGATGCGATCCTTCAACAGCGTGTCGGCAAACTTTTCCATATAAAACAACATATCTTCAGCGCTCAGACGCGTGTCGTTTGGCTTCCTGTCCGGGTGGCGGGGCATCTGCATCGAGGAGAACCGGTAATCACCGTATACACTATCGTCATCGAGTTAACATCGCGCGATGGGGAGAAGGAGGGGGCGAAACGTACTTATTAATAAATACACCAGAATATACTTTATTATACTCCCACACGCCTCCAGGACAGCTATCCTGCGTGAGGATGTGCACCTTTGTGAATCCGTCCTGTATGAGAGTGTACGCCGTGATGAGGCCCGCGGCCCCGGAACCTATTATACAGATGGACTTGTGGGTGTTGGGGTTCATGGCGTTGAGTTCTGCGGGCGAGGCATCGATATCGTTGTAGCGCTCGTACATGTCGCTGGGGTATAAGGCGGGAAGAAAAAAAAGAGAAGAAACGGTGCGAGGCGAGGCACCTCAGCGAGCGATATATCTATATCCAATGGTGGAACGATGAAGCAGCCAGAGGCCGACGCTGCCCTCATGTTTTCTATGCGAATGCCGAAAGTTTCCGCACCCACCCCCAAATGTTCCTCCGCTCTCGACCCAGCCCGAGGAGGTCTGGACTGTACTTATCAAGTGGAATCAACGCTTGTCAATTGAAAAGGCCGTTGCTAACCAGCTATTCAATAGCGGCCAAGGAGGTTCTGGCCATTCTGGAGAATGCGATTAAACATTAGTCAATCCTGGTGGAGGCAAAATTGAGAGAACATACCACTACTCAACAGGGCGGTTGTAACAGGTCAGTACTGGTCAGTGCCTGAAAAGAAGCGTGGCGTTAGGTGCCTCAAAATCACCGGTGCCTTGGGGTCAATTGGGGAAGGCTGGAAGCTTCTGGGTGTCAAGTCGTGACTCGGAAGTGGAAGAGTGGGTGTGCAGCATGGCAAGCAAGCCCGAAAGGTGTATTCCTGGAACGGACTTGCGAGACGAGCCTTTCCTTCTCCAGGATGACTGTATTCTCTTCCCTCGCATCGTAGAAATTTCCAAATCAGCAGCGATAGCATTTAAATAGCGATATGTACAAAGAGCGACGATGATATCATGATGGCGTGTGATACAATAGATGAATGAGTAGCTCGAAGAAAAAAATCAAAACCAGTCTTGTGATGTACGAAAGGAAGGGGGGAGCGGTGCAAAGGTGAGAAAGGTGCATGCGACGATATAAATACAGAAATGCCATACAACATAAACATACAGATTGTTGCGAACAGATAGCGATGGAGTCCAAGCGAACGCACGAACTTGTGAGGCGACTATGAGGACGCGGAGGTTGAACCCTCTGACTCCGTCTTCTGAGTTTGTTCCTTCGAGGCATCCTCAAAGGTGAGTTTCCTCAGCTCGGCTACCAATCGCTAATATAATGTCAATTACCGAAAAACAAAGGATATAAGCCGCTTACCTCTGCGTCGTACTCCAGCCAATCATTACTAACGCCTTCTGGCTTCTGTTGCCCGAGTTTAACGCCATATTCTATCAATTGCTTCATATAATGCGGGTTGATGATTGTTTCATCCAGTGCAAGTTGCGGCCGAGATGGGGATGCTAGACTTATAATCAGTAACAAGATATAGCCAAGGAAACGCAATACTTACGCTCCCTCATCGCAAGCCAATCATGATCAAAAAGCTCGGGGATGGTTATTCGTTCCTTCGGGCTTCGCGCTAGACAACTGGCCATGGAGTAGATGATACCCGGTCGTACTCTCCTCTTCAGATGATCCATATTTGGAGCAGACTGGCTGGGCGATCCTTGCTTGGGTGGCGATGGAATAGAGTATTCCGGAAATGCGATGACGTGGCTAACGTCTGGGATAGCCTTCATTTTGTGCAAGACGGAAAGATGTTGGAAGGGAGGGAAGCCGTACACCATTTGATAAAGGATGCATCCAAGAGACCAGATATCGCTTGACCGGCCGACTTTGAGGCGTCTCATACCATCTGGCAGTTCGATGGCCTCTGGTGACATATAATTCACAGTTCCGATCTGAAGAGTCGTAAGAGGAAGTAGAGTTTGATATCAGCTTAAGACGTACCTGATGATCTCGCTGGATGTTGGTCGTGTCGTTCGCAATAGCATTGGCAATACCAAAGTCAATTAGCTTCAACTGCCCTTTGACAATGACAAAGTTTGCTGGCTTGAGATCGGAGTGCACAATCTTTTCTTCGTGGATGACATGAACGGCCTGCAGCATCTACGCAACTTTGGTGAATCTGTGGCACCGTCGAGGAAGGAAGATACTTACCTGCTTCCAGTAATACGCAACCCAGACCATATCCAACGCTTCGCCTTGCCTCTCAGCTAGAAGGCGTGCGAGATCAATCTCGCCACACTCCATTACCAGCAACAGATGGCCTTTTGTTCCACCCGGACCACCTTTCAATTCACTGTCCAACAACCGAATGATCCTTGAGCTGCCTTCCAATCGTTTCAAGAGTGCGATCTCGTTCATGTAGCTGGCCATTGTCTCACTATCCGTCTTTTCCAGCGATACGCGTTTAATCGCATAGATATCATGCGTCGAACTGTTCATCACTCGGAAAACGCGCGACGTACCGCCCCTGCCGATCATGTCAAGCCGAATATAGGGCTTCTTGTTAACCTTCACAAAGATGACTTCAGAAACACGACTACATGAGACGAAGAAAAGCAGCGCACGTAAAGTGTTCGGTTCGCAGCATTTTGGACCGCCTGCAATTGTTGTGGGCGAGAAGGTGGTTCCAAAGGTGGAGCACTGTGGCTCTTAGGTTTTCTTTCCCTCTCGCCTTCTCCCTCGCGATCGCCAGGCGCCCATGTTTTCCCAGTCGGAGCAGAGAGTGCTCCATGCTGCAGCACATCACTCGTAGTTGGAGGCTCGGGGGCAGTGGGACTGCGACGGTGCTTCACATTGCCGGCTGATATGGATGAAGGTGATGCTTTGGAGGGAGGAGGAATATCTACTGCCGTTGGCGATCCCGACATATATTGCGCATTTTTCAGTGTGTCTGATTCGCGGCGCTTGTGTCCTTGATACGACGCCCGGTTCACTGCATTGGTAGGGTTATGCGTCGGAGGAGGGGATTGACGCGCTTGAGATGCGTAAACATGCTCTCGTTCAGGTTGGCGACCTAAGGTTCCACGAATTGAGATAAGAAGCCTCGGGAAATTAGTAGACGTACGTTCTGGTTCCTGATATCCTGAAAAGACGTTCCAAGTCAGTCCCATGACGGCAGACCACATAATAACACGTACTCTTATGATCTTGTCTGTCATCGATTTGAACACGTCGGGCAGAAGTACCCGACGCCTCTCTGTTGATACCGAGGCTAGTTCCTGGCCGTGCGGTAGGTCGCGCTTGTCCTTGGAGTCGACTTTGACCGCCCTGATTGTGTTCATCGGCAGCTAATATTAACGTTAGCATAAAAGATTGAGAAGTGGAATAAAGGCGGACCCAAAGCATCACTTAAACTTGCTGATCTTCGAGTACGCGTAGCTCCGGATTGACTGGAAGACAAAACATTATGTTCTGCGATGGGAGATCCATCCTCTCCTACATGGGGGCGTCAGAGTGATCAAGTGACGAGTAATAGAGACGCATACCTGGGTCAGCGTCTTCTCCAGTGACGTAGCTCGGGCTGCCGTCAAAATGAACTCCCCGACGGCGGTCGTCTTCAGCAGAATCTACCTCTGATATTTTATCAAAACCAGGCTTGACGCCAGATCCTTTCAAGAGGCGATGACCGCGCGCATTGAGAGCTGTTGACGAGGGGGGTTGACGCATGCGAGCAGCATCTCGCGCACTGGCAGGGACAATTTGTTGATGCGCAGTGCGGAGAGGCGGGACTGTACGGATGATGTTATTGATCGGCTGAGGTTCAGACCCAGTTCCATACATCTCCTCAACGCTCAGGACGTGACTCTGACCGCGAGCCATGTTTTCCTTTTCGTCAGGGAAATTAAGCTGTTGTTCCTTTTCCGAGGCCATGATGCGCGCCTTGTGCTCGTCACACTGACTGGTGCGTTTTTTGCGCTGGTCGGGGACATCATCGGTGGGGCGACGGGGAAATGTGCGCTTGGGTGGCCCCGGAAGAGGAATGGCGGGTGATTGGGGGGAAGGGCCAGCCGTGCTAGAGATGGCAATCGCGGAACCAGAGGCGGCACGTTGGAGTGACCTACGGGTTTGCAGGGCGGTGTCCTGCTCCGCGTCCTGGTCAGCATGGGGTGTAGGGAGTACAATGTATGCGCTCTCTGAGCGGCTGAGAGAGGGGCGGCGGACAGGAGAGTTGAGCGCCGATTCTGCTGCAGTTCCCAGAATTCTTTTGGCTGGTGGAAAAGACTCTCTGCCCGAGAGTGGCGAGTCATTGGGTGTTGGTGGCGACGAGCTTGCGGTAATTCTGCCTAATTTTCCCTTTGATGTGGGGACAAGGTTGCCCTGGCCGTCGGGTTCATAGTTGAACGATAACGAGTAGTCGAGTTCGAAGGATGAGTCGATTGAGGCTATGGACGCGGCTGGCGAGTGAGCCCCGCGAATATCTTGAGGGAGTGGCGAAGAGGCCATGGAGGTTGGGATCAAAGGTGAGCGCCTCGTTGCAGAGCGTTTACAGTAAACTCGGTCCAACCATGTGGCCAGGACACGATCACGTGCATCTGTCACAATGGACTTGGCATGCGTTACAGTGTAACAGAGGATAAGTTGGTAAATAAATAAATAATTTAAATTCAAGTCTTGAACGCGACGCGCAACAGAGTGAAATTTTAGATGGCATGGAGCATAGCATAAAACAGCAGTAGTACATGCAGAACGGCAGGCTGTCAGTTTACTCGTCGTCCTCCTCAGCCTCCTCCTCCTCTTCCTCTTCCTCCTCCTCCTCAGCCTTCTCAGACTCGACAACAGCAGTAGCGATCCGGTCCAAATCCCGTTGGCCGTCTTGGCTTATCCTGCGGCCACCATTTTCGGTCTGCTCCAAGACGCCAATCTTCTCCAACGACTGACAGACCTTGCGCTGGACAGAGGCAGATGATTCGTGGTGGTGTGACGGGCGGTTTCCCCGACGGTTACGACCACCGTGCAGTTTTGTGAGGGCACCGATGCCGACGTCTTTGCGTAGGTAGATGTGTCGTGCGACGGCAGCTATAACAGACGAGTCAGCATTTCCTATTGCTCTACAGTAGTGATATGACGCACCAGCACGGACGTAGTACCAGTCGGGATCATACGGTGCGAGCTCCTTGTAGGATCCAGTCTTGACGAGATCAACCCATGTTGGCACCTCAAGCTTGCCAGATCGTTTTAAGTGGGATGCATATGCGGCAATGAAGGCCTCAGCACTACCAGCCAACTCGTTTTTAGGTATTTTGCGATATCGACTACATAAACAACACACCTGATATCTCTTACTCCCGGCATGGTGGCGTAATAATCTTGAGGAAAGAGCAGAGAACGGCTACAGCGACGACGACGTTTGTGTTATGTGAAGTCAAGCTGGAAATGGCAGGTACGGCAACTTCCGTGAACTGTACAGTTGCTGACCATGCACTGCTTAGTCAAATTCCACGTGGACTTGCGCCACACTTCAAGGTGCCTAGCGACGATACACAATAGCGGGCTATGCACCTCATCGCCCTCTCTAAAATTAATCTCGAAAGTCCTTGAGAGATCGTCCTGTACAACGACCAGTCCATCTTCTCCGAGAATGGCTGTTGCCATTCAATAATCTTGACGTCCTATCTATTGCTGGACGTTGCTTCTCACTTCATCGCCATTGTAGCTCGGGCGCGGCTAACTACTGTCCTTGGTTCTTCTGATGATATTCTGTTGGTGAAACCGGGGACCTTGTCAAATGGTCTTCAACTTTACCGTTTCCCTTCACGGTCTGACGAGTGGGATATTAGTTCCTGCTGATTGACGCTAGCTTTGAGCGCGGGGTTCTCCCGAGAGTGTGCCCTCACCTCATGCTCATCCGCATTGTGATCTGCGTCTACAAGCGTACATTTGCTGGATTGTTCATTTTACATCAGTCTAACGGCGATGCCGGAGGTACGACTTGCGTGATACCGAACATGCTGGATTCCTCCGCAAGTGTAGAGAACCGGACGATTATATACATATGGAGTTCCTCCATTGCCTCGTTCCTAAAATCGTGTGCAATGCTATTCTCCGAGCGCCTAATCTGGACTTTGAGGGTTTGCGTGTTGGAGCAGTTGCGGTTCTTTACCGCCCGAGAGACTCGAGTTAATTTACTGCATCGCCCTAGTCACCAACGATACGAACCAGTAATAACAATACACACCGCGTTCTGATGCCATGCTGGATGTACCGCTACCGTGAACTAAGCAAGTGAACAGTTGTCTTGTTATGGCAGTACCCGTGACGCGTGGCGTACTTAAAAGTTAAACCGGAACCACCAGGCGAACCGCAGGGCCCACTCATGACTGCCACGACATCGACACGAACCTCCATTACGACCACGCATTCCTTGTTATCCAGTCCTATCGGCGCTTTACCAGCCGAGTTGCTCATAGAAATATTCACTTTTTGTGCAGCAACGAACGCGCTTATTCCCCTCACCTTGCGCGCGGTTTGCACTTTATGGAATGAGGTCGTCTCCGCGTCACCACATGTGTGGCAGGTTATTCTGCTCGACGATGGGACGCGCTCTATCGCCGCGTCGCAGAAACAGACGGAGTTGTGGATAGAACGTTCTGCCCCTCTCATGTTTGACATCCAACTCAATGTATCCACCCCGGACCATCTCCTGTCGCTTCTCTCGCCATGCCTTCCTCATCTCAGTCGATGGCGCCAGATCGTACTGACAGGACAACGCGAGGAGGAGGTCACTATCAGTGATATCCAGATGGTGTCTCTTGACCACCTCCTCATCTCAGTCGGACCAGAAGACGACGACCTGTCCGAATTCATTCCCAAGTCTACATTCGTCGAGTATTCGCCCCTTTGGCCGGGCGTAATGGCCATGAATGTCTGGCTCGGGCAGCTCCCATCATCACATACCATACCCAGTCTTCGGTTCACGACTATAAACATCACAGAACAATCATTGGAGATACATGTCACGGCACAGTCTATCTTAGACTTCCTTTCCGCTTGCCCTCACGCTCGCACGGTGTCCTTTGCTGGCTTTGTACACACCGACGAAGCCTATACCCCATCCGGCACCATAGTCAATCTCCCCGATCTCACCTCACTCACGCTCAAGACCACTAGTCTCACCCGTTCCATATTGAGTGCCATCGACGCACCCAAACTCTCGGAACTTTACCTTTCCCTGCTCAACGTCGACATTCAACTTCCTACCAGTGATGTCTACGAGGATGGCGACAGCGATGACGAGGCTCAGGACTTCTCCTTGTCACCTTCTAGCGACCGTGCAACGGGAATGGGCCTCCGCAAACTTCTTGCACGTTGCCACCCGCCCATCCGCGTTTTGGAAATGAACTTTAGCGACATGCGCACCAAGGACTTTAGACACGTCTTCAAGCGGCTCAAGTCCCTTGAGGACTTTGTTATCGTCGCGTCAGACATGTCGGATACTGTCATCAACCTGTTCCAGGACTGTTTACCGATGCTTCGTAGAATTGAGCTTTATAGCTGCCATCGATTCAATGGCGAGACAATTATAGAAGTCCTGCGGACGCGTGGTTTTGCTCCCTTGGACGAAGTTGTCATCTCGGGATGCGATGGATTTTCGGCAAGTCATGCACAGGTCCTGTTCAAGGAACTGGGGAACAAGTTCAAGGACGATTGGTCAGTGGTTTGCTTGTGTCGAATCACCCAGCTAACCTCATCACCAGATTTATACACTTATAATCTAGCTTCATCTATACCCACGAAAGCTTCTTACTTTCCTCTCAATGCAAGTCATTCTTTATTTCCGTCTTGGGGTATTCCTGTTATTATGATTATCGAACTGCCACGGGTCCCATGCCGCCTGACGTAGCCTGAAGCCGAAGGTCGAGCCTTTTCACCATCAACCAATCGTGTCGAGGCCTTTTCATCACAACGCCAGGTACGCGTTCTGGCCCCTAGGCTCTCAGTGTCTTCATAAAGGGCGGGCGCTGAGCGCATTGATTGTCGTAACCCCCATGGCTGACGGTCCCTACAAACTATGCGACGTGCCAACCGTCGTTGGCGAACAGGGCGACTATGCCGAATCATTCTACTGGGACATGGCAATCACACACAACCTCTACTTGCGAGCACTCAATTCTGTCTGGATCAACGCACCCAAGGTGCACCCGGGTGATGAACTGTCGTTCGTCGGCTATTGCCTTGTAGTGAGTTGCGCCTCATGTTTGATTCTGATGGGTAAATTTTCTGATGCCTTCACAGTTGACGCAGGCTGTTCACGAACATCATGACATGGAGGAAGAAGCAGTGTTTCCCGTGTTGCAGGAGAAGCTTGACATGAAGAGCAATATTGATGAACACGCGGCGTTCTTGCCTGCTATGATGGACTTTAACAACTATTGTAGGAAGGTGCAAGCCGGGATGGAGCCGTATGATGGCACGAAGATGCGTGAGATGCTTCGAGCATTCGGGGACGGCCTTGCCCAACATCTCCTCGACGAGGTAAACGTCCTCCGGACACCCATTAACTCGGCGTTCAATTGACACGTCTCATGTAGATTCCCACCATTACGCCCGACAAGATGCATCAATTCGACAAGCCGGCACTGGATGCTCTAATCCAGGGTAATGAACCTGTCGAACTACTCTCCGTTGAGTTTGAAGTTGACGAATGCGCTAGACGTGAAGAAACATGTCAAGCATGCAGCACCGCTCACCGTTTTCCCGTTTATTATAACGCATCATGACTATAGTCAAGTGCCTGGTTGGGTGTGTAGACTGCCGTTGCCTATGGGAAATTGACACTTAGTGTTTAGCCTCCTGCGCCGGCCCCCATTATGTGGATGATGCGCAATCTGTTTGGTCGATGGAATCAGAGGTAATGTCTCTCGACTTTTGCCCAGAAGCTTTTCACATTTTCTCTGCTTAGCATGTGGAAGTTTTCGCCTTTTGACTTGCAAGGAAATTCCCAAACATACGAGTAGTGATAGTTCTTTTTTTTTTTTAGTTTGACCTTGTAATCGAGAGCTGTATTTTTCATCTGATTATTGGTCGGAACGATGGGCGATGTCCGCCTTGAGGGCTCTCAGAAGTTGTTGAAATAACGCTAACGCCCTGATCGCAAGAGGCGTCCATAGAATGAAAGAGCATTCAATATTCAATCTCCAGATGTGTTCCGCAAATTAATTCGTGACAGGTGCCTGGCACAACAGGACGCGTCTCAGGGTGAGACCCGAAGACGCGTTTGGCACGTGGCCTCTACATCTTCGTTCCGTGCTACCGCCATGTTTGGATACCCTGTACGTGCCCAGCCCGCCGTGTTCCCTACTTTCTGGTTTAGTTATTTCTAGCCGCCTTTGCCTCCCAACAGCCCGCAAGAAGGGCCCATCCTGTCCCAGCTTCATCTGCCCAAAGGCAAGCGCCGACCACTTGCCTCGGTACGCAACGGCGAGCTGCGCAAGCTCCTGAGCGACGAGATCTCTGCTACCAAGGCACTACCCGATGTCTTACAGCCAGCTAACAGAATTGTATCCGATCCCCTTCCGCGACGTCCATCGACGTTTGCAAAGGAGCTAGGCGCCGTTATTGGGTCCAGGCGAGCAACATCCTTGACGCGCGTGGAACCAAAAAAATTGTCTGCGTCCTCGTCTTTGGCGTTTAGTAATCTGGCCCGCGGAAGGCGTGCCCGAGCGACATCCTCGTCAGACAGTCCACCTCTTGCTTCTGAGAAGAAGAAACTCCTCATTTCCCGTCCTCGATCACCTCTCAACGCTTCTGACTCAGATCACGAACACGACACGACGCCTCAATCTTGCATTAGATTACCTATCGGCACTGTCCGACCTACCCCGCTCACGACCTCATTGCTAAATCCCCGGTCACACAAGACTGTTCAAGGACACGTTACTGTCTTACCCTCCCGTTCTCTGCTTGTCGATTTTCGAGAAGGTGAACGCAGGAGAGGAAACCCTGGAGACCAAGTTTTCATAGTTAGCCCCGACGGACTGAATGTAAGTTACATATACCCCCATATACGCGTCGGACTAACGGCGATTGAAAGATAAAAGTGTATAGTGCGCCACACTTAAGCACGCCATGCTACCTAGTAGAGCATGTGTCGGAATATGATATAGCGTCGCTCCCCACTGCGTACTGGAAGCAATACAACGACGCGATTGAACTGATCGATAGGATCAAGCAAAGGACACCCAAGGTAATTAAACATTTGTTTCCGCCGGTCTCTGTGTTGATGGAGCCCCTCAGCTAGTCCTACACGAAGACAAAGTGAAATACACGCTCATGGCGAACGAACCTCTTGCGGATGTAGAAATTCTTGCTCTGTCAGCTCTAGGTTCCCATGAACGCGATGACAACTCTGAATGCGTTCGAATGCGCGTCCGGGTATCCCGTCAGCGTCGAATGATAGAAATTGCTCATTACAAGACCGATACTCGTGGCAGGGAGTGGAAAAAGAAAACAATCCCGACTTCTTCAGACTTCCGAGTACCTTTTCCTAAACTGGAAGAGCTAGACGAGGACGAACGTGCAGCTCTTTATCTTCTACCAGACTTTTTCAGCCTTTGTGATGCGTACGAAAAAATGTCTCAATGTCATTCCACGCTCGCAACCCGCCGAACCGAAACGTGCAGTACACCAAACGATACAATCCGACCTCCTCCCACGGTAACCGAAACATCCAAACTCAATCGACGCTCTAGCTTTCGATCTCAGATTAATCTAGTATCATCCTCCGTGACAAACCGTGCGACGACTCCAACTCTAGAAGAAGAAGTGCTTCCTCCCGCTAAGCTCTCCACAAATAACTCCTCTTGTTTGCCCTACCCCTCGTCTCGCATCATCGACAAGGAAAACTTGCAATACAGTCCAGCTTCTCTGTCTACCAGTATTCTGACGAATCGAGCTACTTTCGAAGCTACGCCAAGCTGGACTCAAAATCCAGACTCGACTATTCATACAGCCAATGTCAGTACTCGGTTCATACCGGCCACTGGCTGGTGTATTCGACAGTGTTCCCATGTATCCCAGGGAGGGCGATATAAGATCATGTTTCTCGACGGCGCGGCTCTAGATGTAGATGTCGATGAGGATTGGGTCGAGTTACGCGATCGGACAGGCGATGTCACGAGGCGAGTGCATCATTTTCCTGACTTTTTTTTTTCGTTATTCAATCCTGCTACTTTAGGTATTCTGTGCGAGACAAACGCGTGGAGAGGGCCATTGGAGACCGCATGCGGGCTTTCCGGCAGTTTGTTTCGTTGTTCGAAGATGAAGAGTAGATTATTGTAGAGCGCCTTTGTCCCCAACAAACAATTAAACTGTTATCTCGCAATTGAGACCAAGACATGGAAGGACACCTGTATGTTCCGATTGGCTCCATATCGCGTCGCCACTAATTTGGTTATCCAGGCCGAAAATTCCATATACATAGTTGCGGACTGACCGGGCTTTGGTGGAAAATGCAGTGCCAATAGGAATGGCGGTGTGGTGTTCAGAAATAAATCCCAGGAACTGAATGAATGAGATCACCTGGATCGAAGCGTGGGAAAAGAAGGACTTCCTCCGCATTGTCGTAATCTGCTCGTAATGGTACCGACCTCAAAAGGCTAACGCTTATTTAGACAGGTGATTGATGCGCTCTGATAGCGCAACCACCTGGCCAGAATTCCCTTGAAATACAGGTCAGTGGCGACGTCGAACGGCTCAACTTGTGTCTGTTTTCGATCATATCCCAGTGAGTCTGTGATTATTTCGAATCCCGAGCGATCGAATTCATTACTTCCAGATTCGTCTTTGCTGGCGGAGCCGGACATGCAAATATACGTCGTCGATCATCTCAAAGTGAATAAACGCGGAGGTGCGCCACGCTATTCTCTTTCCTATTAATCCCCCATGTCCTCGCCAAGTAGCCCCCACAGTGCTACTTCCAACTACAACGCTCCTTCGCCCTACTCATCCGCGTCGTCTATTCTAGACGACCACTCTGCCTCCCATCCTACTGTGATGACCTTTTCCGGATCATCCCACTCTCCAAACTACTCCTCTCCGAACGATATGGTCTACTCTCATGACGGGGAGTCCACATTCTACCACTCATACACGTCCACGACCACATCCATGCCCTGGCAGCACATTGCTAAACCAAACCAGCAGTTCCCGCGCCAGGAATCCTGGCAGCAGTTTTCGGGCAACGGGTATACAACTTCTCTCTCTTGCGCTCACTCTATGTCTCAGCCTCATCACAGAGTCGAGCTTGATATGCTCAAGACGGATGGGTTATCCTTCCATCCATCAAGCAGCCCTCCGACATACAGTCGTAACATTTTCGACCTGTCCTTTCCCGTGCATCATCAGGCTCCCGTTCAAACCCAGCCAAACTATAATGTACTTGGCGCGTATTATCCGCCGTCTTCGCCGCAGGCTCAGCTTCACGAGCGCTATATCCAACCTTCGGACTTGTCACCCATTGACTCTCCTCTCTCGCAGGATTACCCAGGCACTCCGGAATCCCCCCAGTCGGGGTGCGATCCCCGCCATGTGTCGGGTGTAATGGGCCTCGCGACTGCTGCTGGTCGGCAGAGCGTCGAAACATTCAGAAGCGGGAACTCTGAGCGTGACGAAGAAGACGCCTCCAAGGAGTTGGATGGCGATGATACCTACGCAGATGACTCTTTTGACGATGGTGACTACGACGATGAAGACGATGGGGACTATGTTACTGGACGCCGCAGGCGCAACACAAGCAAACGCAGCGCGCGTCGCGCCGCGGATCGATATGCGCCATACCACTACGGCCCTTCCGGCTTTGGCCAAGAGGCGCTGGAGCTCAACGGCCGCGTCCGGTGCACTGGCTCTGACGAGACCTCATCCATATCGTCCGCGTCTTCGTCTTCTCAGAGACGTTCGCGCGCGCCTGCTACACTTCCCGTTCCCGTTCCGGTCCCTAATCTCACGAAAAAGTCCCGCGGGCGTCACGTCCCCACTGTTGGTCAGGAGCAGAAGCGGAGCGGCGGAGACGCTGCCAAGGCGCGGATCCACACCTGCAAAGTTGACGGGTGCGGAAAGTGTTTTGCCCGGGGGGAGCATCTCAAGAGGCACATTCGGAGCATCCACACTCACGAGAAACGTCAGTGCTTGCCATTTGTTGCCATGGCTTTGCTAACCAACATCTGCCCATCCCAGCTCACAAGTGCCCATTCCCTGGCTGCGGCAAAGATTTTAGTCGCCACGACAACCTTGGTCAACATATGCGGGTTCATAAAGGTTACCGTGGCTGACGCGTTGACGCTTCAGCGCACTCAAATATTTATTTATTCTCCTCCTTCGCTCTCATCCTCCTCCTCCTCAACCTGGAATCTTTGGTTTGTCCTATATAGGCTGTATAATTGTATAGGTTACTTAGTCTGTGCGTGGATTATTTTATTGGTCTTTATTCCAGCTTGTCACTCGTTTTTACCCCATCCTTTCCTTTTGGTGTACTGTCGTCCTAATGTAAAGTACTGCAAATCCAATATTTACTGCTTCTGGCTTGCCAGAGGACTGGCACCTTTGTCACGGCTGCAATGCAAGGAGATCTGATGTTTGATGGATGGAGTGTATTGGAACAGAAGACAGACGATTTGAATTGCGTTCAAGTTCTGCTTCGTCTGCCAAACTGATAATGAGAGATCAAGATGATTACCGTTGGCGCTAGAACGCAAAATATAAGTGCCTAGCTGTCCGATTCGGCTCTACGACGCGTTATTTGACTGACATTGTGTGGGGCGGTGCGCCACAGACATGGCTCCGCACCATCATTCCTGGAAATTTGAGAATACATGTTTATTTAGTATCAACGGCGATATGATATACGCCAGACACGCAGCCTTCCGCGTCATTTTTTTGAGAATAGATATTTATTCCGCGTCAAACGCAGGCCCAGATACAACGTCCAATATTCCTTGATAACAAACTGCCACAACTCTCAAGCATCCGCTGAGGATCTAGGCGGTTCAGGTTTCGGAGAAGACTGAGGTAGCGGCGCTGGCGCGTCGGGCGGCAGAGCGATAACCCCTTCTTCCCGCCCTCTGCCTTCTTCCGAATCAGCATCAAATATGCCATCTACATCACCGTGCTCGAGATCCGCAGCTTCCCTTCCAACAAGCCTCCCAACAAGCCAGCCTCTACCGTAATCTTGGGAATCAATCAGAGCACCTCCACGAAGCTTGATCCGCTGTCTTCCATAGTAGACCCATGCAAAGTCGAGGTAAAGGGCCGTCTGGATGATGCCGAATGTGACTGCGATGGGGTCTGTCATGCGCTCTGTGAACCAGCGGTAGATCCAGTTGAGGATGTAGAAACCGCGGTAGGAGCCGAGGGCGAGGAGGTAGTAGGAGTCGATGACGGTTGGGACTGTTGTTTGGCGGAGGAGGACGAGTTGTGGGAGGACGCAGACGGATTCGAGAATGATGGAGAATGCCCAGAATACCTATTGGAAGAATCACGTTAGTACATTTGATGATTTGAGAACATATTAGTAGAAGAGACACACTTCACCGCCGAAGCGACTGAAGACCATGCCCCACCCAAAAACGAAGCCAACGACCAGCGGGGCAATGATCATGGATCCAGCAACGGAGTAGATAGTCATGCCATATGCCTTGTGGCTTTCGCGTGTATATGGGAAGACTCTGAGCATGATGAATAGTATGTAGAAGGAGGAAACGATGTAGAAGATCTTGGCGACGGTGTTGTATAATGATATCCAAGCCCAGAAGAGGTCGAGATAGCGCGTGCAGAACACAAGCGCGTACATGCCCTGCGTCAACGCGGATATGCCTGAAACTGGTGAGACGACAGGAAGCAGATAGAAAGTGAGAACATACCTTCAGCGCTTTTGTTGCGGTGGATGGCCCAGATGAGGATACATTTTGAAGAGATGTGGGCGAGGTCACCAGTAATGCGAAAGAGGTTCATGAGAGTCAGGACGAGGCTATGCAGTGATTATAATGGTAATGATCTGAATGGTATCCAAGCTGTTATTTATGGCGCTTATAGTTGGTGTATAATACGTGTTCCAAGCGCCGACACGTATTCAGCTTGATTTCAAGTTTGAATCGACGGAATTGAGCTGGGCAAGGGTCAAGTTGACACTCGGATGTCGGGCCGGAAGACTGAATAATTTTTTGTTACTGCTTTTGGAAATCAGTAGCTTGCCTCCTCTCATCCAAGGCGCGTCTCAAGGTGCTTGTGTTCGTCCTTTGACCGTTATTTTTCTTACCATCTTTCCAGGATGTCGTCGTCCAATCCTCATAGAAAACAAGTCGAGGACGACCTCAAATCGGAGATTGCCCAAGTTATGAAAGACAACCCAGGCTTGAACCCAGAAGCTGCTCTCACCCAAGCCGCTCAAAAATTGCTCAAGAACAACCCCTTTGTTCCCCCGAGTGGATGCCCCGTCAACACTCTTCCCAACGAGCTCCTTGCTTACATCTTCTTTCTCGGAATGAAGATGCAAGAAGAAATGGAGGAGATGGGCGATGATGACGATGAAGACGAGCTATTCGATGACTTTGATATCGAAGATGTTGATGATGACGACGACGGCGAATCTTCCGGCGACGCCATGGATGTCGACGAGAAGCCCGCAAACGACAAGGAGAAACACACACCTGACGAGAAAGAACACAACTCTGACTCTGACTCTGATGACAGTAGCCTGTTCGAACCAGAACCACTGTTCCAAGTCCTTGTTTCCCATGTTTGCACTCGGTGGCGCCAAGTCTCGGTCAATGAACCCGCCCTCTGGACTGTCCTTAAATTCAACGTCGGCTACTCACCAGACGCCATCAACACCTTTATCGAGCGATCCAAGGGTCTCCCGCTCGACATTACAATTGACGCGTCTGCCTCAGATGAGCACTATCACGACCACGACGATGGCGAGGAGGAGGAGGAGGTATACGAGGTGACCGTAGGCGCAACCCTCACGGTTGTCTCTACTTCTCCTTCCTGCTCCACTGTCGGAGACTGTCCTTGTGACCACGAGGATCGCCAGCTGTCCAAAGATGACATTACCACCATCTTCGACATTATCGTTCCTCTAGCCCAGCGCTGGCGACTCTTTGATATGCAGACCTCGGAGTACGAGATCATGTTCCATGCGTTGAATCGTCTCAAAGAGGTCCCGTCGGCACCTCTACTGGAAACGCTGCAACTCTATCAATATGACGATCAGTCTGAAGAGCTGGAAGAAGGCAGCTTCACTCCCCCTGAATTCCGCGAACCTATGCTCCTGTTCAACGGGAACGCGCCAAAGTTATCCGCCCTGGGTCTATGGGGTGTACACATCGACTGGGACGCGTCGCTATCCTTTTTGTCGGGTTTACACGACATTGAACTGGCATATCACTTCAACGACGTTCGGCCGTCGTTCGCCACATTTGCCGCGATACTACAGTCGAGCCTCGAACTCAAAACGTTATCGCTATGTGGCTCCGGACCTGCCGGTCCCACCAAAGACTGGGGTTCCGACCCCATCTCCGTGCCATCGCTGACGGACCTCGTCCTAGCCCAGCACGACGCCGAATACATCGTAACCCTCTTTCCCCTCCTCCACCTCCCGAACGTCCGCCACCTCGCGCTGGACTTCGACGGCAGCGACTGCACGAAATTCGTCGAGACCCTCGCCGCGCCGCACAATAAGGAAAAGCGGAGCCTCCTCGAAGGGCTGGAGCACCTCAAAATCAGCGGCCTGCCGTCCAACATGGCGTCCCAAAAGACCATGCTGAAGCAGCTCGCGAATCTCAAGTCGTTGAACCTGCACTGTTTTGGGCAGGATGAGCTGAACATCTTTGAGGCGCTCGTCGCGTCGGCAAAGACGGCGGAAGTGCTGTTGCCGAACCTGGAGGCGCTTACGACGCGGAGTTTGGATTCTCAGCAGGTACGCGGATACTTGGAGGCTCGGAAAAAGGCTGGTAAGCCGATATCGAGGTTGGCGATGAGTTGTCAGGATGAGGTTGAGGACAAGGATGCGCGGTGGTTTGAGTCGAATTTGGAGGATTTCCAGCGTTTCGAGCCGTCTGACTCTGAGGAAGAACTGACAGAGTTTGATGAAGAAGACGATTTATAAAAATTTACAGGTTTCGTTATCCAAGTACCTCACCTATGTACATTCTACTATTTGCCTCGCACGTCGAACACTGTACGGAAGAGTCAAATTGTGTGATAATTTACAGAGCTACCGAAACCACTACAGATAAATCAAGAAATAACAGCAAAGTAGATCATACATATAGATAACAGCCTGCGCCTGCCTCCCGCCGCGATAGTTGTTGATTAGATGTGGGTATCCCGGTCTTAACGCTCATTTAGCGTGTGGATATACATCATAGCCAATCTCCCTGTCAACTGTAATTTTGACGCCAATGTTTCCGTCTCCTTCCGGACTAGCAATCTCAGGCTGGCTGCCATCAATGGGCAGAACGCCCTTGTCGTCCTTGACGCTGTTCTGGGACCACTCGCCTTCACGCTTGGAGCGAATGTCGTCCAAAGTGTACGTGTGAGGCGCGCGCGACACCGTGGTGGTGGGACCACCAGAACGAGTGGAAAGGACATGCGTGGTACGCGACGAGGAAGTATGAGCGGAGCCAGTGCTGAACGTGCCACCTTGTGCGAGCGATCCACGGACGGAGAGGATGATGCGAAGAGTCATGGATGTCGTGAGAACAGCTGCCATGCTGTAAGAACCGGTCAGAAACAAGTTCCGTAAGATGCAATGGCCATTCAAACGACGTACCTGGTGACTATGGTCTTGACGGGATCAGTTTCATCCGTGGGCTTCATGATGAACAAGAAGAGCATGTTGGTCATGTTGACTAACCAAACAGCCTGAAGGAAGTGATCAATTTGGGGAGCTAGAGGGATAGATGGCACACGTACACCATACAGATTCAAGCCATCACGAAGCATCAAGCGCCACAAGGTAAGAGGTTTCTGTTCCAATGATTTGAAGGAGCGTATCAAAGCCAGGCCAAACTGTAGGGTATTGGTTAGAAAATGATCGCAGGGAATTATCAGATAGACGGACCGAAGCGGTGTACAGCAAGGTCGGGAAGACCCAGTAAATTCCAACCCAATCGTGCTTGATGCCTGCGATACATCCCTGGCCCTGTTCGAGCGGGACGTCTGAAATGGTGAGGGAATCTAAAATGACGACATGAAAAGATCCGCTTACAACGGTAGAAGGCACAGCACACTGCAGTTACAACGACCTGAGCAGCAAAGATACTACCCAAGCCGAATAGGACTACTCTGCTCTTGTCGTAGATGGCGTGAATCCGAATAACATGTACGGCTGGAGGCATTATGAGACCACTTGATCAGAAGCGTCCATGGAGTACTTGCCTGAAGCCGCAGCAAGAAGGATAGCCGTGCAGATTGGTTCAAATAGGTAAAACTTTTGACAAGACTAAGGAGGGACGATTGGTGAGGGAAGATATGGACGGGGTGAGGGCGTTCTCACGGATTGGGACCATCGCGTATCGAAAAAGGCGACGCCTGAGAGGTGATTAGACTACGAAAGGATAGTGAATGCATCCTTGCGTACCGACGATGGTAAACTCGATAGGCATGAAAAGGCGCATGAAATGGTATAGAATTTTGAGCAAAGGCCATCCTGGGGTTCTAAAAAGCTTCCAGGTACGAGGAGAAAGAACGAGTGTATCCCATGCTGCAACAGTCAAGGTGCAAACGAAAAAGTACTTGTGAGCGCTGAGATGAGGCGGAAGGTCCAAAGATTTAGGGAGTTCCAGCGACATGAGTGCGATGGGAGAGGTTGCCAAGCACTCTGCACGGCTATTATGGGATTGTCAGGAGCCAATGACATGGCGTCCCTTGAAGTTCCCTTATTTGGGGTCATCTCCGTTTTGGAGAGACCGGCCATGGCGGTGACTGCCAGAGATGCCTCAAACAGTCCGGGGAGTTCCACCACCGACGGTTTTCAGAACACATCCAACAGTCTATACCTGTGAGATTATCACAGGCTGTGTGGGGGCGGTCAGTTTGACTGATTTTTTCATTTTTAGATTCACCTTCCTTGCGACCCTACTTTTACTCGTCTTCCTCACGTCGTCAATCATTCTTAGGTCGCTCTTTCTACGCGCCCGTTTCCGCATGCAGCAGGAGATGGCCATTGCCCAAGGTGTCCTCCCCCATCCACAAGAACAAGAACCTCGCACGCATAGGAGGAAGCACCGGCTTGGGAAAAAACCAAAGCTTTACGATACTTGGGTATCCTTTCCCGGGGAAAGTGATGAAAGTGTTGGTCAATGGCATGGAATGATGGTGAATGCGCTGCAGTGATACTCGGCGTTGCATCACATCTCTGATACGATCCGTTCTCATAGCCGCTCGGAGCGCAAGTAATCAAAGATCCTGTTCGAAAGGCCCGTATTGCCCGCGAGCGTTTAATGGCGGCCAGGCTGCAGCACTACGCTAGCTGCCAATTGGAAAGAGATCCACATATAGAACCATCACCATTTGACAAGTCATTGATGACTGCCACAAAGACGCCAGCCGATACCCGGAAGATTGTCCAGCTTTCGGTTCTTATCGCCTTACCACGTCCCGACCAGTGCCAGGGAACTGGGGAAGTCGCTCTTGGGACTATTCGTGTTGCGTTGGAACTCGAAGACGAGGTGGAACATTAGCGCGACTTGATTATTATCTTGATATGATGGCGGGGCCATTGCTTATTATTTCTTGATGTATCTTTAGCGGTAGACTATTTACTCATTAATTTACTGTGGACGCAGAGGTGTCCGAATAAAGTAAGAGCTCGATCACATGCATGGTTTGAACATTGTGCCAAACTGGAGCAAACAAAGGGTACCAGGCGCGAGAAAGTGTGACAAAAAGGCTGCAGCGATACCACGACGGGGACATCAAGCGGTCGACACTGGTGCTCGACATGTCCACCGTCAACGCGTCACCTTTTCTCAACGTTCCCTCCATGTTTTCCCGCCGTCGCCACCAGCGATCAGACGACTCCGACGACTTTGCTCACGACGACCTAGAGCTTTCCTTTTCCTCCTCAGTTTCACTCAACTCGCCACCTCAGAACCCCGCTGAGCTCACTCCAGACAGCGACTATGGCGTACCCATGGATATCTCACCTTTACCACCTCCAAAAAGCTCAGCAAAGCCGATGACCCGCCCACGGGCATCCACCATGGCCGCTCGTATATTCAACGATGTCAGCAACAAAGAGCCTGTCAAGGGTGCCATCTTCCAGCGAGGGCGGGCTGGTTCTACGTCTGTCAAGAAAACCCAACGTCCAGGTCTGCCAAC
Organism: Hymenopellis raphanipes; assembly: GCA_036872995.1. Lineage (NCBI taxonomy): Eukaryota > Fungi > Basidiomycota > Agaricomycetes > Agaricales > Physalacriaceae > Hymenopellis > Hymenopellis raphanipes. The sequence continues at coordinate 1,328,860 of JAYMDG010000012.1, forward strand.
GGAATGGCGGTTGGCACCGAGTCCTAGTGCTGGGCTGGTATGTATAACATTTATTGCCCCCCTACGGCTATGCTCATCTTTCCTTGTAGGTTGAGCCGTCATCGCCTATGGATGACGCCATGGACGTGGATACTTCATTCATTATTGACCACCTGCCAACATCTGTGTCTTCACCCGTCATTCCCCAGTCCGCGGCATCCCCGAATCCATCCTTTTCAAACTTATTTTATGACACGGCGTCTCCGGGACCTCTCCTCGCAAGTCCTGTCGATCGTCATTTCCCGAAGCGCCGTTCGACATCACCAGAGCGCGCGCTTGTTTTCCAGAATCTGGCTCCCGATTCCTCGCCTAGTCAGTCTCCAGGCCTGCCTTCGTCACCATCTGACCGACACGCCAATCGTGGGCATACCACCAAGCCTTTCTTTCTTGGTGACGATGCATCTTATTTCCCGAAGCGGCCTCGCAGACCTACTCTGTCCGGTAATGTTCACGATACAGATTCGAGCAGCGTTCGTTCTGCATTTCCTGTCCTAGATCATCCCGAGAATATCAACTCGGAACGTGTTACTTTAGAGCCGCCTCCGCCGAGACGTGCTTTTTCTGCGACTTTGGCTGCACAGTTCTCGGAGGACTCTTCTTTTGAAGAACCCGATGGGTCTTCTCCTGCTCAAGCTTATGCTCAGCGCCAGCAGGCCCGCACTGTAAGGCGTCGTGATGGCACTGAGAACTTCTTTCCCGCTACCGGAGCCACGGCCATGCTGTCGCAGGAGAGTCCGTCACGCCGTATCGTGGGCACGGGTCTGCCTGGATTTGGAGACAACGAACGTGTTGGAAAGATTCTTCCTTGTCGGTCGGTGCGTGAAGATGGTTTGATGAGAATTACGCCTCAAACGGTAAACCACATCCCTTGTTTGTCTTTTGCCAACCGACACTGAACTTGACTCAAGCTCAACGCCTTAATGGATGGTGCGTTTAACGACAGAATTCACGATTTTCATGTCATCGACTGCCGGTTCGACTACGAATATAACGGTGGTCATATCCCTGGAGCCGTCAATATCAACACGCCCAACGATGTCGAGAACTTGCTCTTGGGTCCGAGTCTCACTAAACCGAAACCATCAGTCAGTGGCGATGCGTATCGCAAAACAATACTGGTATTCCATTGCGAATTTAGCATGAAACGGGCTCCTACCTTGTATGCTGCTTCTTTTTACGCGTGCGGTTCTAGCTCACACAACATCGCTAGCGCTAAGCATCTTCGTGCCAAAGATCGATCGATGAACCATAGTTCGTATCCCAAGATTCACTATCCCGAGGTGTACATCCTTGAGGGAGGTTATTGTGGCTATTTCAAAGTCTCGGCCTCGCGATGTGAGCCGCAGAAGTATGTAAGGATGGACGATCCCTCCCATGCTGCGTCCCGACGTGAAGACCTCGACCACTTCCGCAAGGCCAAGTTCGGCCGCCACAAGTCTTATGCATATGGCGACGCCAACGGAAGAATGGCGACCTCTATGCAGTCTTCTAAAAGGAACACGATGCCCAGCAATGGTGGTTCTAACCACGTCTTCGCTGCGGGTAGCGCTGCTCGCGCTCGTCGTGGAGGTGCCAGCAGCTCCCTCAAGACCCTCGCTGAGGACAGCGCAGTAACCGCTGACGATGATGACACTGATACGGACATTGGTGACAGTCCGTGTCCTCGCCCACCTCAGACCAAGAAAGGGCGTGCCCCACTTTCGCGCGCCGAGACTTATGGTCCTTCGAGGATGCCTTATTAACCCATTTTCTTGCGCTCTATGTTCTCCTTCGCCTCACCTATGGCCTCTTTGATCGCAGAATCCCACGATGTTTCTCACATTTCTTTTACAGTTTCCTCCTCGTCTCTTCCTTCATTCCTTCCCCCCAGGACACCCCATCCGCTCTCAATCGCTCGACGCGGGCAGTGTACCATCTGATCAATATATTACGGACGACCCCATCTATAAGACTCATCAAAGTAACCCCCACATCCCTACCCCCGTATTGATCTCAGTTATTCCCGTTCCCTTTCTCTGTCATCTATTTTCTGAACATAACACAAGAAATGTATTTATTAGCTTCTTTTACCCCCCATGTTCCGCAAAGCTGAGCATTATATAAGTATGATTTATTGTACTCGTACAGTATCATTTGTTTTTATTTTGATACCGCGCGCACTTTCCCTCGCAGATGCTTTACTTAGACATTTACATAGCAGCGCTACGCACATTGGTCACATCTAGGATTACAATCTTTCTTTGGACAATGAAGATTTTTGGTGATTTAGCATGTTGACGTATGTGGCGTAAGTATAGCCCATTCGCACCATATGAATGTACTTAGTATAACCAGATCCAATCTAGCAGCCACTGACTTGGGTTTAAACATATTGTACACGAGACTAATAATCGAGTAAGCACAGTTCTGTTCCTCTTCTGACCATGAGTACCCTGCTTCAGGTCATAACGTCCCTCCCACCTGTCGGTTACAGAAGGTTTATTGAGTACCCGATACCTCGTATTCGCGTCGCGCACTCGCAGGTCGCAACGAGTATGTCCACCTGCGCGCTACGCCACATACCTATACTTTACTTCCGTTCCCTCGTTACTTTTTTTTGGATGCGCGCTTCAGGCGCCCTTTGGCCCCGGCATAGTTCCCTCGTTACTTGATTGTTCAACGACCTTCAGGTCGATTCATGGCTGCCTTGGGGGATCAGATGATTGATTGACTGGCTGCAATATGGAGAATCAGTGGCGCTCAGAACTGTCAGACTATTTGTTATCGGTAAGGAGATGACAGATTGAATGAGGCGCTCAAGCTCATTCGAACAACTTCAATTCAAAGTGAACACTCTGCCACAGCTCAAGCTCAAACTCAAAGTGCTATCTGTTCCATGATTACTCTATATAATTATTATCCAGTCAAGCGTGGGTACATGCCAAGTTTACATCCATCCAATGATACTTATTTTACAGTATCCTATAGTCCATTGTGCAGTCGACAAATCACCTCGAGCGACCACTGTCACTGCTACCCAATCCCTCACGCATATATTCCTCGAACAAGGCCTTGTAATCCTTATGCCAACGACTGAGCGGCGGGCGTCCTTCCACGATGTCTCCAGCGCCCCACATGATGCGCAACTCGTCCACCTCCCGCTTCGTCTCGTTGTCCGGAACAAGGATATAGAAATCACCCGACCTCGCCTTGTCAATCATGTAAAGAACGGTCTCTTCGGCCGTCCACGCGCCATCCGGTTTGGTTTGCAAAACTGAGGCACCGGCGAGGGGAGTGAACGTCCATCCCGGACTAGAAAGAAGAACGACGTCAGTAATGCAAATGGAAAAGATCATGCGAACCCCCACATGAACAAATGGGCGGTAACGTTACTGTGCGGTCGCTCTCGGAGCTCGTGTGCCAGGCCTTCTGTGAGACTTTTGACTGCGGCCTTGGACGCATTGTACGCCGCGTTGCCACTGCATACGTTTGGGGTGCAAGTTTCCGAACGGGTGATTAAAAAAAAAGGAAAATGAGGGCATGACGTCAATGGGAATCCCCACACCAAAAAAAAGATGGTACGAACGGAGGATTGGTGATGCCTTGCTTGGAACCAGTCGTTATGACCATGGCTGCATTCTCCTGATGAAGCATTGCCTAGAAATAGTTAGTACTGCTTATCAACAAGTAGGAAAGGTAACATACAGGGACAAAGGTCTGTTGGACATTGACGATACCGAAGACGTTGACATCGAAAACAGCCTTCCAATTATCGAGATCACCTCCCCAGGAGGTTCCCTTGTTACCGATGCCAGCGTTATTCATTAACACCGCCACCTAGTCAAAGGTAAGTATTCCACGGGGGGAATTCGACAGAATAGGTGGAGAGCGAGAGGAAGAGATGGTATTATAAAGGCGCATCTTGAGTGGGACCACTGCTAATGATCCTCACCTCATCCCAAAGCTCGTAGACCTTGTCCTTGAGTCGAACGACTTGGTCAAGCTTGCTAACGTCGGTTTCAACGACCACGACGTTACCGTCGCCAACGATGCTCGCGACTTCTTTGCCCACGCTCTGAAGCTTCTCTGCCTGCACGTCAGCTAGCGCCAGTTTCAGGCCAAGCCTATCAGACAGAATCAACCAAAGTGGAGATACGGCCAAAGTAACGCACTTTGCAAACTCGATGGCAGCAGCACGGCCTATACCGCTTGCAGCGCCCGTGATAACAGCGACACGGCCAGGCTGGATAACAGGGTGCAGCTCGTCGGCGACCTGCATACTGTCTGGTTTGTACGACGAGGTTGCAGAGAAGGCTGGGCGCAAGGGCGAGCCGTTTCGACTTCTGTCAGCGATGGGCATGGTGGTGGTAGTGGAAAGAAAACGAGTTGGAAAGCAAGGCGCAAAGCAATACGACAAAACGATGGGGAATGATGAGCCAAATTGGGATTTTGCTCGGAGTTTATATAGCAGACGGTGGGAGGCAGGAAAGGGGTTGGCCATCACGTTGCTTAATTGTACGTGATTTGTCGCCACCTTGACCGGAACGTTTGTTGCCCTAACGTAAATAATTTACACCCTCGTTCACACCCTACAGAAGCCTTTATTTACTTCTACTATCAGATTCCTCTATTCAACACAGACATTGATACTCCCATCGCTGAGAACCTTCACAGTCCCTCGCTCATGGGATTCGATCTAATTGAGGTCTACAGAACCAATCAAGCGTGCAAATGGCGCAATACATCCTCCAAAATGGTTGACACAAAGGAGCCGTTAAGCGTTCAAAACGTCAAGTTGAAGTACGTAGTCCCGCACCTCAACAGATTCAGAAACTCCGATGACAGCCGTACATATACCCCAGCTTGACTAGGATGAACTGTATACCACCTCCAGCCGTCGTGGACATCACGTTGAGGATAGTGATCCTAACCAAAGCATGCAAGCTTCCGGGGCTCGTCGTCACGGGTTGTTCACGCTCCACGAACAGATCTTCGAGGCGCCTCGCCGAAAACAAGCCAATCATCACGCGCCAGACTAGGACAAAACTCGAGACCTACGCTGACCCACTGACTGATGCTGAACCCATCACAAATGGGGTGCACTCCCCGATGAGACTAACTCGGAGTTTCTGTAAGAGTATTTCGGAGGTGCAAGGCAACAACTCCGGAAGAGACTTGCGCTAGAATAGACGGACAGAGCTCCCCCGAGATCTAGAACTGTGGGGCGGACATTGGAGTTCGCGAAGCGCTGTAGTAGAGTTTGAATCTAGACACGAGAGCAGAGAGGAGACAGAACGCGATAGAAGTGGCAAATCAGCAGTCCAGCGGTCTGAATTGAAGACTAGACTTCTTACAGTACTGGTCATGATCAAGAAGAGCATGTCATTTCGGCGCGAAGTCCGATCGTTTATTTGTTAAGGGTGGGCCGAACTGTCCTGCTTGTTTGATTCAGTACTGTGGCAACACTTTGTTGTCTTCTCTGTTCTCTTGAATTTAATCTCTACGACGCCGCTTCGCGAGACTATTGGCTTTTAAATGCATATTTATCCATCTTTTGTGCACGTCCTTCTTGACGGTCACCGGCCCTGTAGAAGGTATGTATTGAATACACAAGGGCCTGGGCCATTCGTTAGTAACGACGCGACTTTGAAGTGAACCATAACGATGACAAGCAGGTGCGCATGACTTTACTTTATTCTCGTACTTATATTCAGAACGCCAATATTGAAAATTAGAATACCATGCATGCGAAGCTGTCCGCACACATGTCCACACGACCTCAAATCCCAAAACACCACAGCCTATGGAATCTTCACTTTTCCCGGCGGTGCAGTGAATAAAAGTGGGCGGCACATGAAAGCGAAGGACTTGCACCCGTTTTGCCATGATCCTTGCCCGGAAGCCACAAATCCTACGAACAAGACACGGCCTGCGACCGACCGAGAAATAGCTCGCGCTCTGCCCCATTTTTTCCGAAACGGGGAAAACAACCATGACATTATAAAGTGGCGGGAACAACGTCGGAGAGACCCGAAGTGGAAGCTGCTAGTTGCTATCGCTTCAGAGCTACCTCCTGTACAGCCCTCCAACTTCGTCGACGGTTCCTTAGGCGTCCCAACTGCCGTGAATTGGGAAACAATGCTTCACCTGCGTCAGTTTCCCGATATCCCCACCCCAGAGAATCCCTATTGCAGACCTTTTAACACTGAATATGCAGCGAAAGGCTGGCCGGCCATCCAGGGGTCTCCCGCGCCCATCGTTGGTACTATACCTGCCCCACCCGCTCCCGGATCACATCCTCCCCAACATAGTGTTACCGCCCCTGCCCCATCTCAGCCTTTACCATCCGCCGCCCACCATCTTGCATCGTTTACCTCGAGACCTGAACAGCCCCATGCTGAAAGTTCCAGCAAAGGGCAGAAGCAAGTTCCCCTCGCACTGGACCAAGCGGACGACAGCTTGGAGTTTGCACAGCAACAGTACGAATCTGCCCCCTTTGGAGACTTTAGCGATCGCGACGAGGAAGAGGTCACCGCTCTTCTACTCGATTTCCAAGTTTCCGACGACGAGGTGACCAACAGTCAAATGCGAACATCCCGGTTCGTGTTCGTCATACCATTTCACGATCGTGATCCCCTGAAGACGGCGGACATGGCGGCAGCTTTATGTGAAGAGTCCTCATATTTTATGACGAGGACGCTCGATTTTTCCAGCTGGTCCGCGCAAAAGTTTGAGATGGTGGTCAGCCAGCTCGAAGACTTACAAAAGTGGGTTTGGATTGACCTCAGCTGCCCTCCAGATCGTAGACGAGTAATAATGATGGAATGGGTTTGTAGATTTTCAACACATACTCCGCTGTCCTAATCAATTCGGTGTAGGTGTTTATGCTGTGGTTACTCATTGTGGAACACCAAAAAGAAGTTTGTATAATGTCATACGTCACTTTCTGGGCGGTAGTTGGTTCTTTGGGGGAAACAGGATTATCAGACCAGCGGTACAAGGTCATCTCGGAAGCGGCCTTCATTATTGGGTGCCCAAGCCCCATGATAGAAAACCAGTATGTTCTCTTACAAGTGCGGGGTGTACAGTATGTGCTGATTTGTTGGGCCCTGATTGGCCTTTAGACTTCTCCTTGACGAAACAGGTCCATTATATCTTAAAGGACTGCGATCCTTGTTTGATGCGAACATCGGCATTTGGCCGAATCCTTTCATGCAAATGATGTTATACAAGAGGATGCATTTGCATGCTTTACTCTCACCGCTGGTCGCGATGTATAAAGGCAATTGGCCTGTAGAACACCTGGTGGAAAGTGTCAATGAAGGAGTTAGCTTCTTGGAGGGTGGTACCCATGTGGTCCAGCGCGACTTCACTCTCCAACGCTACCTCTTTTCCCAATCTAACATCCCTCAATTCATCGAAGCCTTCACGTCTATGGAAATCATGTTCCAGCATGAGCCTTGGCGGCCATGTTTCTTCGCGACTCCGATTAATGACAACATCGTAAAGCATGGGGAGGTTGAAGCCTACTTTGCCTGGGGAAAACTCAGCAATTTATTGCACGTCATACGAGATGAAACTCGTCTCCCCCACGTCCAGCCTGCCCGCCACCGAATCGCCCATCTGGAAAGTCTCCATAACACCCCCTGGGTTGATGAACATAATGTAGGATCACCGGGGGAGGACGACTTGATGGCCTTTCTGCACGCAGTGTACCAACGCCTGGTCCATTCAGAACGTGAACCGTCCATGCACATTTTCTGTCGCATAGATGTTTCCATTGTTGAAATCGCCAATGAATACAGGTACACGTTGACCGGCGTGAAAACAGGCACGGCAAGGTTATGGATGAGAGCTGAGGAAAGCTGTATTGTTATGAGGGACATCTTGGAGGGTATGATTGTCAGTCGCTAGTGATCGCGAGAATGTAGTCGAATTCCGTGGGGCATATAACGGAAGCAGCGGAGGCCAGGGATAAGTACAGTGACTGCAGTCTCTCCAAGCATTAGAGTGCCACTACAATGCGCAAGGTGAAGTTGAAGCCCACGTCAGTCCGGACTTGAACAAGATAGTTTGTTTGTCTGCTGAAACGTCTCGAAGACTAGAGGATGCCTGAATCAGACGACGAATCCTCTTGGCTTTGGCTTAGCGCGTTTAGTCTCGTCGTAGACAGGATTTCAACGAACGTCATCGTAAGAAGCCGTATGGTTATCTTGAAAGGTCTCCGTGCCCCAGCTACCCGCTATGCGATTCTTGACTTTGGCAATGTTTTACTATCCTGAAGTTAAAGTCCTTCTTGAAGCGATGACACCAAGATAACAGCAAGCCCGTCAGGCGCACGATTCAGTCCAAAAGCTTCGTCGTTCTTTTTCGCCAGCTCAGTTCAGCCACAAAATCGAGGTCCTTCACTGGACTCGGTGCGTCCATCTTCTCGAAGAGTAGCAGGTTCTGAAGCCTCGCTAGAACGCATCACCCCGAAAAGAGCTTCACTCTGGTGATCAAAGGAAATGCCTTCATTCGACACGCAAGGAACGGAACTAACAACAGCTTAACCAGGAAGTCAACAAAGCCGGACTTTTCCAACAGTAGGGTCATGGTCGCTAATGCGGTCGTCGTAGGAAGGTGACCAATTGTTGACCTGGTGAAGTGTCAGTCAAGGAATGACCGAATGGATACCCCACACACATGAATATGTTCCGCCTCAACACCACGTAATGCCAGAGCATCAGAGATGAAGATGTGATCAAGCTGCTGCGTATTCTGGTCGTAGACATACGTATAACGCTCCACTGGGTCGATGCTTGCTACTTCGTCGATCTCCTGCAACAGCTCCGTTATGGAGGCGAACACGGAACGGGTTTGAGCGTATTCGTTGAAGTCCCCAGCTACGATAACGTTGGCATATGGATCGATGTCCAATATCGTCTGAATGAAAGACTGACAGATTCTGGTGAGTAATAATCCTTGAATATCGACTCAAGTTGACTTACGGATACAACTTCGACTTGTCCTGTCCGCGTTTCGACAGGAGAGTTGACTGGTGGTCGAGCGTCTCCCTGAGTGGATGAACTACCGCCCTTGGAAGACATGTGAACATCGACGGTGAAAAGCTTGGCGCCAGAAGCTGTCTGCCATTCCGCCACTAAGGGCTTTCGAGTTGATTCCCAAACAGGATTGGTAGGATCGATTCGACCAGGATTGTAACTAGGGAAAAACATCATGAGACATAATATGCCTAGGTCGCCATGAACATACTTCAGCGTAGGTAACCCAGACGCATCAATCGTGACGTTAACCTTGTCCGTGGCGCTACCCACCGAAGCCCCCGATACTAGTGATAACTTGGCGGAGTTGTATCTAAGGCGAAGTAAATCAGCAGGCCTCATTAATGTGGATAAAGCATACAAATATGCGACACGGATATTTCCTCCGGGTTGGCCTCCATCTTGCCCATCTTCAGGTGCAATCTCAATGAACTCGTACGTCAGGTCACTAACGTTGGCGATGGCTGCAACCAACGTAGAAAGGGTGATGTTAGCATCAACTGTACCATCATCGGTGGGTCCAGAGTTGTCCTGAATCTCTTGTAGAAACATAATGTCAGGAAGGAGTAGGTATTTCGCAATGTGTTCCGCCACGGCTGGGATGTGGTCGGAAGTTGGCGCCATATTTTCGACCTATACATAACGCACATCAGAATGGCTTGGGGATACCTGTACAAGTAATGCACATTATAGTCACCGAAAGTGACGACGCAAGAATCGTCTGGCACCGAAGTAATGGTAGTCGGAGAGACATCGTAGTCAGGCGTGGACAAAACAGTCGGGGCTGTAAGAGGCAGCACATAATAGAATCCGAATCTGTCAATATAATATCGAGATTTGGAATGCACCTCTTGTAAAGACCACACTCACGCGTAGGTCACCACACCCGTTATATTGCTCAATTGAACGCCAACCGCTACAGTAGGATTGGTCGTTCCATCCAAGGGATCGCCGATGATGACCACCTCGGGATTAGCGTCGGGAATATTGTCTTCGCCTGCACTTCAAGTGATCAGTAAATTTGGAAAGCATACGGAACCGAAGCCAGCAAACCGATGGTAATAGTCAGTCCTCCACGCTCGTTCAGACCGGTAACCTCCCAATCTCCTCGGACCCAAAATTCACCGTAGCTATTTTCGAAATTCAAGGCTACTGGACTGGGAATCGTGACCAGCTGACCGTCAAGGCTCTCCCAAAAGTCCATCCCATATAATTCCGGTTGGAGAGGGCCATCCGTGGCGGTAACACGACTGACATTGTTGGGAACGGAAAGCCAACCATCTGATCCCACGTCCAAAGCAGACATGTACTGCGTGGGAGGAGAACGATCGACTCCGAGAACAACAGGTGCGGGCGTATTACCGCTCGAGATGACAGTGATGTTGGAAGGCGACGTGATTTCGGTCAGATACAAGTAGTTCGGAGACGAACTGGGGCGATATTCGGAGACCTTTCCGGTGAAGGAAATATTGTCTCCAACCTCGACGTTACGAACAGCCGAGGATGAGAAGACGTAGATGCCATTCGATGCGCGAATATTGCCCGAAGGCTCCCCAAGCAGATAGAAGCCTGACGAACCCTACAGCAATCAATGATTGGTACCAGGATACCACACTGCGGAGCGGACAAACCTTGGCCGTCACGACACCACTAATCCCGTCAAGCGTCTGACCAACGTACGACGAACGATATGAGATGCCTTGGATGTCGGTAATGAGCGCCGGAGTCACCGAAGGCGCGAGCACAGTCAGGACGCAGAGCACAGAGAGCCTTTCAAGCAACATCTGGAAGAAGGCTTGAACGGTCTGCCACGCGTTCGCATTATATACGGTCGACTACTAGGCACAATGTCAAGCACATGCGTCGGTTTTTGAAAGCTTTGATACCATACATAGGTGCCATGCAGATGCGATAGGAAAACACGCATGAGGTTGTTGCCTCAGTGCCTGCGGAAAGAAAGATAGTCCTGGCCGTGCCACGTGTATAACACGATTGACGTATGCTTGAACCTTAAGATTCTGAAGAACCTAATCCTTACTCAGTTACTCAGCTCGCTTGAGAGTCACACCAGTTCCAGAGTCTTCCGCTGATATATTCGCCAAGTACATGTATGTTAGAGAAAGTAAAGTAGGGATACAAAAAGAAATGCTGTTCAGAGAGGGGGTATGGAAGAAAACATCAAGACATTTATGCAGCAGCATGGCAGTCGTTGTTCTGGGCATCACAGTCACCAACGGAGAAGCCTCCTCCAGAGTTCGCAGCGTTGGCACATGCGTTGTGCTGGATATCGCAGGATCGGCCGAGAGCAGCACCGACGTTGAGGAAATCGTCAGAACCTAGAGCCAACAGTGAGCGTATGGGCGGTGGAATCAGGCTATGAAACTGACCAGAGACTTGGAATGCACGACCGCCGCGAGTGACAGCAGGAGGGAGTCCGCCAACTAAGAGTGGGTCAATCGAAAGCTCAAAGGAAAGAGCGAGTCCACTTACGGCTACCAGTGAAAGTCTGGAGGTTGCCAGTAGTGGCAGCTCCGCTTGCGGCAGCAGCAGTGGTAGTAGCGGCGCCGGCAGCAGCTCTATAACACTGATGAGTATGGGAACGAATAAGCAAAACGATGTGCTTACTGAGTCGCTGAAGCGGCATCGGTCGCAGCCGCGGCACCAGCGGTAACAGTGACGGTAACAGCTATAACACAGTCAGTCAAAGAATCATTGAAGAGGTCGCATAACTCACCAGGAGCACAGGTAGCAGTGTCGGCAGTACCAGCGCCGGTACCAGCACTTGAGTTATCGGTACTAGCACCCGTGTTATCGCTAGTAGCAACACTACACAGGTATCAGAATGAAGTAGTAGCACTTGAAGAATAAACAACTCACCCAGCCACGGCAGCGTCGATTTCCGCAGCAGTAGCGTCCTCAACGAGCAGGTTCTGCGTGAAGATGCACCCGACAGGGTCATTGGCGTCGTCACAAGTGTTTCCGGCAGCGGTCGGGTCACCAATCGTCCCAGGCGCAAATGTACCCGATTTCAAAGCGAGCTGGGGATCGCCACCAACGGCAGCGATCTGCTTGGCGAGTTCAAGCACAATAGCCTTGTTGGCCGCAGCGGCACCGTCTGAAGCGGGATCCTGGTGTTGCTGGAGGGCAGCAATCTCAGGGTTGACGGCAGTGATACTGGTGCAGAGGTCGCTCTTCTGGCCGACGGCGCCAGAGTTTCTCTCAAGGGTACGGAAGATGAGCGCGTTGACCTGACCGTCGACATCACCAGCAGCTTTGGCGTTGGTGAAAGCCTGATCGGCAACAGCTTGTTGCAGACATATAGGGTCCTGGTAGAACTAGTGAGCACTCAATTTCACGAGTTTTGTAAAACATACAGCAATTTTGCCGAGACCTTGAGCTGCAGCAGCATTGCCTAGTAGTGAGAACACCGGATCTACGATCGCATCGGGATTGTTAAGATTGAGGCTGGTCCTCACTGCAGTGAGGAACTGTTCGTGTGAGTGCTCTACCGTTCAATCAGTACATCATCATAAAACGTTCAGCGATGAACTCACCCTGGGGCACTTCACGACGAATTGGGGCAGCGATTGACGAAACCGCCAAAGAAACCAAGGCGTAGAACACAGTTGCAGTGAACATGGCGAGATGTTTAATCCAAAGAACAGAAATCTGATTGAACGAAGAAAGAGTGAAAGAATGGACGCCCGCGATCTTCAAAACACGCGTTAGAAGAGCATCCAACGATGACGGTGAGACGCCACATACCAACAAAGAACGAGAAAGTTGAAGGGATCTAACAAGAACCTGTCTTGACTGACGAAAAAAGAGTGGAAGAAACGTGGGGAACCTCAAACAATTCAGCGGGCTTTTATACGGAAAACATACGAGGCACGAGTCCTGCATGAGTCTGCAGAACATTCCATGTTGCTATGTTCGCTTACAACGCTTGCCGCGAGCGCTATAGGCTCCGTCCTCCTTCGGATTCGGAGAATTAAGATCATCACCGAAACCACCGTTAAACCGTGATGCTCTTCTTGTCGTTGTTGAGTGGAGTGTGAACATCAGGCTTATTTTGACCTAGCAGTATACAAACGATGGTCTTCGCGGTATTCTTCGGGTACTCGCCCGCTTAAATGCGACTTCCGACGACAACGACTCGGATGATGATCAAGGACGATCAGCCTGGTCGCAAGTTGCATGGAATCCACGTGTAATTTCATTTTAACATCAGGGCAAAGCCAGGCGTACAGGAACGTACCTTACGACTCTGTCCCGCTCAGTTCCCGCTCTCCCGAGACGTTGAGCGCGTTCCTATTCTCTTCCAGGACTACCGAAAGACTGAGGCCACGGAGCTAGACATTAACGCAGGAAAGGATTAAAGTTCATATCATTGTATTTCTAGGGTGACTTCCAGGTGACTTTTGAGGCGGAGAGCGACTGGAGGGTCTGGATGGGGTCGGCGAGCGGACAGTCCAGATGCACATCCCCAGTTGTTTGATCGATGATAGTCGAAACGTTCCCATAGAACCGAAACGCAAGAGAATTCAACGACCTTCGCGTAAAGTCTTGAACGGAGTGGCATGTTCAAACGGATACTCTTGAGAGTGAGTGAATGCGCGCCAACGGAAAAATGAATGCATAGAAATCTCTAAACGCGAACAGAAGTTGACTCTTTCTTTGATAATGAATGCAAGTCTTGTTCTGTACATGGTCTCAATGACCTTGAACTCGATAGAAAGGGAATGACTTACGAACACCCCACACGTGAGTTCGTAGCTCCAAATATTCTGCATGGAGATTAATGTGGAGTATAACTGAATATTGCTATACGAACCAACACGCAAACCGTCGTAGAGCTTCTTGAGTTCTGCCCTAACCTTGGATATATCTTCTTTGGACGCAGAAGCATTTCCTAATGCTTTGAGGTCCTTTTCCACGGCTTCGATCCGCCTTACATGGGCGGTTACCTGCGCAGACCAAATAAGCTAAAGGGAGAGAGTGGCTATACAGAAATCCATGCCATTTCAGTGCTCTGTTGTAGTTTCTCTACGCTGACCTGCAGAGCAGCCGAAGCCTGCTTGAATTCGTCGAGAAGATGATATGCTGCGTAGGAGGACGCGAGAGAGAAGCCAAAGAGAAATCCAACGATCCTGTATTACAAGTTGAGACACATATTCGCCGACGAAGCGGGTTACTTTACCCTCCACGAATTCCGCCGATGGGTTTCTTCTGCACAGGTGGAGCGCCGACCTCGTTCAAGAACACTCTACTCGTCGAGAACATGTGCGAGCGGACAGCGACCGCATTGACGCGCGATAGTGACGCCGGTTTGAGCAGCAGCGAGGCCATGATGGTCGACGTCGACGTCAATGGCCAAGGTCAGAGTTGGCTGCCGATAGGCCGGCACGTTCCGCTCAGCTTCTTTCCTCTTACCTTCACCAATTAATTCTTTTTTTGCTCGATATGGCGCCCAAGCGACCCAATGATGCCACAGAGGGCCTCTCTGGCCGCGACAGAAAGAAACAGAAATTAGCCGTCGCCCGCAACATCGCGGTTGAGTCAACCCCTCCCAGTAATGCAGAGGCCGGGCCCTCGAATACCAGTAACAGTGCGATGACTCTATATCTCTTCGGGTCAACGCTGAATTCGACTTAGGTATGGCGAATCTACCGAATGTTATCGATGTTGAACGGTTTACCGAGGTACTGTAGACATTTCACAAATATTGTCTGTCTCATTCATTTCTAGAGCCGTGCTTTCGAGATAACAGCGATGCAAAACTCTATCAAGACTGCCGGGTATGTTGTACGTTTTACCGAACTCGAGTAGTCGACTGAACGGCTCACAGATCGAGCGCGGCGCACCGCGTTTGGCAGACTTTGCCGCGCGAATTGCGACGACGAGCGGCTAGTCACGATGTCCGTCGCGTCCCCGCTCGACTGCGCCAAAAGGCTCAGGCAGAGGTCGCGCATTTCTATCTTTCGGTCGACCTGTCCTGATCGTTCTTTACATCATAGATGGACGTAAAGAAAACAGTCGCCAAACACAAAGCGAAGCGAGGAAAGAACAAGCGGATCTCCAAGACGGATGCGTACCTTAAACGACAGCGTGAGCTTCCTTTTATGATTGGTTCAATTTTTTTAAATGTCTGTAGGAGACAAGGTATGGCTTGAGACACATATCTGGCACGCGAAACGAATGAAAATGGAAACAAAATGGGGTTATCGTTTGGTCGGTACCTCTTTCGTCTTGAATTTACTCGTGTTTAACTTTTTTATAGGCAATACATCCTTCGGAAAAGGCATTCAGATCCTCTCATCGCGCTTCTGTCCATGGCTCGATCCTGCACGACGCGTCTTACCAATCTCTCATCGAAATTTCTGGTCAACAAAGAGTCCTGAAGAAGATCCTGGATAATTGCCGCTCTCCCCAATCTGTCAGTCCAGGTGCAGTACGGTTTGTTCCCAGAATTCCATTGACTCAATCCTCGACATCTGATATCTGTGTAGATACGTCTCCGGTGCGCGCACGATCGAGACACTTTTCTACGAATCCAAAGCGTATCCTTTCGGTTTAATCGCCCGCGTGACGATAATGTGGCAGCCGTTGGCCTCGTCTGCATCTGAGCCTCAACAACCAGTTGAGGAGGACCAAGACGCCCAGGCTTCTACCCCACGGCGTAAGAGGAAAGCAAGCTCGAAGGGAAAAGAGAAGGCCTCGGAAGAAGCGCCTCCCCCAGACGAAATATTGCGTTCCCTCTGGATAAGAACGCACCCCGCAGTGCATGATCAGGTCTTCAATGCTTTACATGAGTCTGCATCCTCGGTAATAGATTCCTTCAAGCCTTCTTCTCAGGCAGATGAACCTGTGGAGGTCGAGATCGCTGATATGCGTGGCAAAGTGAACATATTCGAGATTATGGGTCCCAAGTCCAGCCAGGTCCTAAAGGGTGCTTTGCAGCCCGTGCCTGCAGATGATCGTGCAGGCTTCAAAGAGGTAAGCGATTCTATTGCAAACATGACTTTCGTTCCAACCCCGCAGTAGTTCTGGGCATCGTTGGCCAATTTACAATCGACTGCGTCTGTTCCTCGGGGTATGATAGTCGGGTTTACAGTCACCGATCCGCGTCTAAAGTGAGAGCTCTTGTCTATCGTGTTCTTGGTTTTGAAACAGCTCGCGTAGATTCCCACCGCAGAACGCCAAACCTTCAAATAACTTGAGTCAGTTTACCACTTTACCCACCTCGAAGTTGGCACAAAGTGGTATATGGAACGAAACCGAACGCAAAGCGCCCAAGTTCCGGAAGAAAGATTTGGATGAACGACGCGAAAAGGTTTCTTTTTTTCTATGTTGTCCGTTCTAATTTTTCTAATGTTAATTCCACAGAACTTGATTCCTGGTACCAAGCTCACTGCTCTCCGTCAAGATGACCGCATACCGGTCCTCCTGATTCAAAACTCTCTCGAGCACTCCCGGGATGCAGAGTCCATACATGGATGGACACTTATCATTCCTTCTGGCTGGGCCATGGCGTTCTTTTCCTCACTCATCTACACCGGCACGCGCGTCGGGGGACAACGCGAATGCCAGTCCCAGTCTTTCGAAGCGGGTGTTCCGTATTTCCCTCGGGACTTTCCTTTGACAATAGCGGGCGAAGAATACGCTGCTGAGAAGGAGACGGAGGAGCGAGAGCTTTGGGAAAGAAAGCCACCTGCGAAGCGACCGAATTTTGAGAAGCTGCGTACGCGGAGTCCGTGGCGACCTGATTGGGACGTCGTCTTGGGTAAAAGGAAAGAGAAGAGCGGTCATGAGGAGGGTTTGGTGTCGACTCAGCGTGGAGGCGAAGACGACAGTGCGATGGTGGAAGAGGAGGATGAGGATGTGGTGCAGTCTATGAAGCCTTGGCTGCTTTGCGGGGACGACGTTCCGAGTCTCGTTGAAAAGCTTTGCAACGTGTCTGCGCCAACGATCATCCTGCGTGCGGAGCTGAACGCGTCCCGTGCAAAGTGCTTCCTCGATCCGTTGAATGGCGTCAGCTCGCTAGATCTCTTGAATGGTGCTCTGGTAAGTGTGCGTGTGAAGATGCACAAGCGTGGCTCCCCGGAAGATGTTGCCATGTTATACGCGATGTCCGATGAGGAAATTCTGGAGTGGGAGAAGGACGTCAATAAGAGTGTAGCGGAGGAGGTTATTGATATCGATGAGGAGGATAGGTCGAAGGTGAATACCTCCGATTTATGTGAAGATGTGGGCTCATGAATCGAAGCCGGTAATTCCTCCGACGTCGTCTATCATTGGATATATCACGACGGGCCATTTCTCGCTCATGCGCGGGGAGGCGTATGGCCTCGCTAGCATGGCGCTTGTGAAATATATTGAATTGGACAGGCAGGCTAAAAGGTCTGTTGTGATCTTTTTCTTTCTCTTCGTTTGTCTGAAGGAATGGTGCAGGATGCATCCCGATGCACCGAAGCTTGTCGTACGCGTCAGGAATCCTTCTCAAGACATTTGTCGGGTGGCATATGTGGAATTGCTCTGAATGTCTCACAATGTGAAGTTCGAACTTTCAGTGAGAACGCAAGGATTGACCATGCAATTATTGAAGAGTAGAATAGAGATGAGACGACATGAATGGATCTAATAATTCATGGTCGCAGGCTGCGTCATTACTTGACGAGAATAAGAGTAAACGGTCTAGCATCTATCATCTAAAAGGTGGGTACAAGTATGCATCATCTACAAACTCTCGCCCACTACGCCCTCCGCACCTGCTCTGAGATCCGATAGCAGATCTTGCAGTCGTTGTCGAAGTTTCTTGATGAGCTCGTCATCGTCGGCAGATGGGGGCGGCTATGATATATGTCAATCCCATGGCAGAATCTACCACGTCATTCAGCGCACAAGCTGGTCTAGCAGATACTGTAGATGACCTGAGTATTTGATAAATTGTAAAGACTGGAGAGAAAGCGCACCTCTGCTTCGTCTATGGTCTTGTAGCCGATGTTAGAACATTTGTGAGTGCGAGATGTTGGACATTTACCAGGACAATTGGGCCTCTGCGATTTATGATATGAGATACTGCTTGACTTGGATGGATTATGAGGACGCTAACCTATTCATTATCTTTGGCTAGAGTTTCGTCCGTGATGGTTGGAGGTGAACAAGGGCGGCAGTTGCCGAGGCTGGGTCTGGCTTGCTCTTCACCAAACTCGACGGGAAGGGAGGTTACGTGTATCGTTGCCCGTGGATAATCAAATCTAGGCGAACATGCTGCACCTCACTGGCCGAGGCTCACTCTGGTGCTTTAAAGGCTCAGAGCATGGATATCTCCTCGTCAAAGAAAACGCGCCATGTCGCGGCAGTGGTCCATCGTCTCCACTCAACCCGCCGACGGATGTACTCAATGTCTGCTCTCTGCTGCAGTCGAAGAGGCTCTCGCTACCACGCCAGGGTACCCATGTCCGCCTGTCCTTCCCCCGTCTCCAGTGCACCGCGTCGGCCCATCCCTCTTAGGCGGCCAAGGCATGTTTGCGGCTCAACCAATAAGACAAGGCGACCTCATCTTGTCGGAACGTGCTCTTCTCATAGCGCCTGCCGAGATGAGATATACGACGGAAGGAGTCGAAAATTTAAAGGGCGTTAAGAAGACGCGAGGCATCCTGCGTGGTGCAGAGAAGCAACTCGAGACCTTGTTGCGCCGTATGGATCGCCAAGATCAGACAAAGTATCTCTCGCTTGCGAATGTACACAAAAAGGATGGGAGCGGTCCGTTGTTGGGCATCCTACGGACGAACGGTTATTGCATCGATGGCTTGAGAGAACCTGGTACGCGACAAACTAGCTTCTAGCAGTTTCCAGACTCACTGACACATGCTCAGGCGTTGATGGAAATGCCGGCGCGTACTCGGGTGTGTTCAACGAACTATCGCGTGTCAATCATATGTTCGTCCTTATCCTTCTTGTCTACAACAACATCCCGTCTCTTATATTTTCTTCCACAGCTGCTGTCCCAACTCAACGCGCCGCTTCCATATGCCTTCATTCTCCATGCGTCTCTCCGCAATTAGAGATATCGCCGAGGGAGAGGAGATCACCACAAATTACACTGGCACATGGGAGTCTACCGTGGCGCGCCAAGAAAAGCTTTCGCCTTATGGCTTCACTTGCAGCTGTCCGTGCTGCTTTAATTGTGAGGCTTCCAATCGACGTCGTGCGCGTCTTCAAGAGCAATTCAACCCGCGACGACTTTCTATGCGTCTGAACAAGTGGGTGCATACAGACACCTCCGGCATAACGAACGAGGAGATGACTGCTGAAGTAGAAGAAGGGCTTCGTCTTTATGCAGAGGAAGGGCTCGAGTCGCACAATCTATACCCCACGTTTCTCTTGCACGTTTGTTCTGTCTTGAGTGCGATGGGTACAGATTTCCGCAAGTACAGTCTGATTCTCCTCAGGCTTTGGATCGTACGCGGTATGGATCTGGGCAAGATGTTTGCAATCTTCCAGATGCTGGTGCTTCCTCTATATCGCTTGCGATACTTACCTTTTTTTTTTTTTTTTTTTTTTTTTTTTGGTGGAGCGTTTGGATTGGCCGTTGGCGCGCTAACTTGGTTAGCCCCGTCGGCCCGCTGGGTGTGTTGAGGACTTGCACCTCGTTTGTTGAGGACTTGCACCTCGTTATACTTACCTGACCTTGATTAGTAGAACATAGACTAGACTGATAGAGTCTCCTAGAACCATACATAGATGCCACCAATGGAATATAGAATAGCACAATTGACACCACTGATCTTAGAGATGTCGTAGGATTAAGAGTGTCTAAAACCATTAACACGAAGCTTGCCTTTCGTCCAATGATCGTTTCCAGCGATAAAGTCAGATCGGACAACCTTCGACCTCGAGACAACGTTGCCGCCCAGCTCAACCTTCACATAAACCCCCTCTACACGTCCATCCCAAAACGAAGACGACCGCTGAATCATCTCCTTCAACTGCGCATCAGAGGGCATATCGCCCTCATACATAACAGGGACTACATGTATCGAGGTGTCCACCAATGCCGCCAAAAGACCTTGACGACTAGCAAACTGCCCTGTGACCCTGTCATACAAGTCGAATGCGACGAACATGTCGGGCAAGTGTGTATAAGGAATCGAATGCGTCGCGAAGAGCCACTCCCCGTAGAGAATGAAACGCTCAGGGAAATGTTCATCACGGTCAAGCACTTTGAGGAGGTCGTCATGGTGTTGCTCCATCCAGTGCCCGAGCTTCTTGAACTGCGCGTGCGTCGACGAGTTCACGTAGTGCGATCGGTTCTGCACGAGCACTTTGCTTTTGTCCGCGGATAGAGAGAACCCCATGTTCGCGCCGTCGACTTTCTCAGTGATAACCACGTGTCCCGGTATCACGCTGGTGTCCAGGACTAGGTCGTCCGGTGTGGCGCCACCAACATCTATGAGATGGGGTGTACGAGGAAATTTGAGAATGGGAGTCGAAGGGGAGAGCAACTCGATAAGCTCGGAGCAGGCAGAGAATGAGCGAATGCTGATCACTGCCTTGAAGCCTTCCTGAAGAGTTGGAGGCTGGAACTGCTCGTGCATCTGTGCCACGGCGCTTCGAACACGGTTCCCGGGAGGTAGCGTAGGGTGGCTTGCACGCTGCTGCGCACGCGACAAACAAAGGTCGCGTTCGTAGTCAAACCACACGCACACGGGGGAACGCGCCCAACTTGAAGCAAGCTCCAACCAGACGCGCCGGTCCGCTGCAGACGTATTGCATCGATCGAGAATTACGCGTTTAGTCGACGGATGTCTCCCAATGGCGTTTTCGCAAAAGGCGCGACTACCGATCTCGTCTTGAGAAATATACGTCCAGCCTTCGGGATCTCGTTTGACGAGTGTCTGTGAGAGCCAGGACTTGCCCGACCCAGGAAGCCCGACAAGGATGAACAAGTCATTCTCCGAGTCGAGTTTACCGTCAATCTCCAGAGGCCAAGGAGGCGGTTCTGAAGGCAACTCCGGGAGAATGGACTGTTGTTTCCAGATTGTGCTGCACCAACGAGAAACGAACTCTTCCTGTTGAATGGTCTCTATACTTCCAGGCCTGATCATGCGAAGAGTGGAGATAGCATCCGCTGCTGACATCTCTGGATGTTCTTGATTGGGCTTAGGCGTTCCGAAACCATAGGCTGCAAGATAACAAGCGGCAACGGTCCCAGCGCGTCCTTTTCCGCCTCCACAATGAACCAAAAGAGGAAGGTTGCGAGCATCGTCAAACAATCTCATGATGACCATCATCTGTTCTATGGAGGGAGGGTAATAATTGGGTATTGGGCAAAAGGTGTTTGCGACAGGCTTCCCGGTAAACCACGCCTTGGGAAGTGGTTCCTCTTCCGTGAGAGTCAAGACATGCTTGATCCCCAACTCAGCCAGGAATGCGATATCCTTCTCGTTGCGCGGGGTGGACATGATGGCGAAATGAAAGGGTATAAGCCATCTAAAAAAGCGAGGAAGACGGTGGAAAAGAGGACGCCCTTTAGTGCAGCGCCCTAATGAAAGAGACTCCCGGGGCGAGAGTATGAGTGTTGGTAAGAATTCCATATCCCTGAGAGCCTGCCGCAAAGTGTCCGGCCAGGGTGCTATAAGGCTCGACAGGAGATCGTCGGAGAACCGCCCCTTCTCGTGTTCCTGGAACACAAGCCCCCATTCAGCGTGGCACGCGCAATCCGCCAATTTACGCAAGCAATAGTTTTCTACCTTTGGCTCGGAACCGCTCCTAGCGAAGGCGCACGCGTACCCGAGCATGGCCAGTTTATATTTCTCGAGAGAATAGGCAGCATCACCAAGTCTGAGGAAGCCGCGGTGGGAGTCTGGTAAAGCTTTAACGAGTTGAATAGAATACTTCTCCTCCTCGATGTGGTCGGAAAACAGATGGAGCGTGTAGATGACATGGTCGAGAACGTCGGAGGAAGGTGTGGAAGGGAATTGACCATGGAAGAGGGAGTTGATGCCCTTCTTCAAGGTGTGATCATCGTTGTGCGACAAGGTGATGTGGAACTCCTTCGGGGGGAGGCCCAACTGTCGTCGAAATTGTTGTCCGGCAACCCATATGATCACGACGAAAAAGACTCCCTTGCTCGCGCTACTACCGATTCCTAAACACAGTCAGATATTCACTGAAACATCTTTCGAAGGAACAAATGTACCTGTACTATAGATACGAGATGTATTGAGGAGAGGTAGAGTGCCTTCTCGTATGCTCGCTGGCGAGCTCTGAAGTTCCGCCTTGGTTAGAACGGTGATGTGGAATTCGTCCACAATTCTGGTCCCACGAAGAAGATCTTCTGACGTGTCAAGAGAATCCTGTGCTAACGCATTGACTAAGGGCCCTGTAAGGCTTAAGAAGCCGCGAGTTCGAAGTAGGGAGGCAGCCATCAGCTGAGGAAGATAAAGGAATACTGGATGTGATGAATATTTGCCTCAGATGCATGAAATATAGAGACATTGGCGATGAGCAGAGTCAAGTATAGTCACCGCGTCGTCGTCGTCAGTGTCAAACGCAACGCAATCGGCACCGCGCACAGCCACGCGGGCATCGCGATCACGTTTGTGCCGAACGGTTGCCGAACTTCACGGCTATTGCCGTTCCCGCACCTTTAACCTGGGTCCCGCTCAGCTTCACGGACCATCCATGGTATAGACTGCATCCAAGCTCGCTGTATGAGAACAGTTCCTTATCTTTTTCTGAGTGAAGGAAGCACAACAGTAAGTAGTATTGCCATAGTCATGTAGGTAGCTTGTATTTAAGAATCAAATCGAATTCGTATATAATATTGAGAGAAGCCGCGATTTCAGTTCACTGCGTCGGCGGTCAACTCATCCATCTTGTACCGTGGGAGACTCCGGTGAAAGGCGACGTAACGCTCTGTGAAGCCAGTGTACGCTTTCAAGGCAACAGCATCGCCCTTCAGCATTGACAACACATTCGTGTCTGACTCGATGATTTCGTTGGAGAGGTCACGAAGGACAACATTCTTTGGCAAGCCGAAACAGCAGGCGGTGATGGAGACCAAATTCGTCTCTTCGCCTTGTAATTCTTCCTTGTAGAAAGAGAGGACATCGCTGCTAGAGATATGAGCGGCGCTTAGTGCTGGATAAAGTGAAAGGCTTACTTGACTTCGCACAGGACTATCATCAGGTCCGGCACAGCGTGGAGGTACGAAACTACTTGGACTTCACGGGGAAATATGAAGACGGCGTATGCCTCTGCCGCGCCCGAGAAACGACGCGAGAATTTTGGATATCTCTTCGCACAGACTGGCACCTGTGGGGGGTTTAGACTTCGCCGCAGGGTTAACGAAGACCTAACCTTCAAGTCCTTTGTACGATGTTCCAGCGTCATAGCAGTAACAAAGTTGAGGGTGGATGTTATGATGATGTTCGCAGCCACATAGTCGAAGTACGCATACGTGCTGCGTAGAAGGCTGGCAAAGAAATCGAGTACGGTGTCCCCGTGGGATTCTGCAGAGCAGAATTGGCTGTGGAAACCGGCAAGACCCGTCACTTCGCTACCAAAGATGTCCTCGATGTAGTAGAGGGCCGCCGTGTACAGGGCAATGTACATCCGCAAAGATGGCTCTTCTACATGACCATACGCTATCGTCGTCATATAGATTCCACGAGGAAGAGACGTTGCGAAAAAGAAGGCCAATGAAGGATCCTCGACAGGATACCCTCCAAGTCGCGACTGGACTTCCTGAAAGCAGAGATCGTGAAGAACGGGATCATCCCCGATCTTAGGGCCGGAGGTGGACTTGAAATGCGTAAGCAGTTCAAGGCAGACGTCTCTAATCTCCTTGACCTCTTCATTGCTGATAGGCGACTGCAGAAACCATTAGACTAGAATATCTAAGAGAGAGAGCGCGAGAGAGACTGACAGGTCCAAGTCCCGACGAGGCGGGCGCCAGACCGACGATTGCTGGATTCACTTGGGGTTCCATTGTCGAACGATTGGAGGGAAAATGTTTGTTGTGAGTACTTCTAGTTAGTTTCACAGCCATATATACATCTCAAGACATACCGGACGCGAAACTTCCGACGAGGACTGATTTAACAAGGACGTGACGAACCAGACGCATGAATTGACAGAGGTGACGATACTCGCCAGCAGTATCTCTACTACAATGGAAGACACGGAGATAGCTGGTCCGTGAGTTGAGCCACAGACATTCCGTCAGTCTGTGGCTAACTGAGAGGCCGATAAGCAGGGAGGAAAGTGCACATCCTAGCCGAATAAGAAGAAATTTTCGCAGAAAAAGCCCTTCTTCATATCATTATGAGAGCTTTTCAGATAGAGGTTCAACCAGATTTGGAGAGATTAAGGTCCATGGCGGCCTAGAGCAGCTTTCCAGGGCATAGGTAGCTATTACTGGCACATCTAGTAACGAGAGTCCCTGTAGAACTTCAGACGCCTTGAATGAGTAAACCGAATGAACCGATGGACTGTAGATGTCAGATATGTCAACGGTACGTAGCGTTCCGTCTTGTATGTTCGCGGGCTTTGATTCTGACACGGTTACGACAAGCTACAACAATTCGATGACGACTTTAGTGGCGTGAAAATCTTTTCAGATCCAAGAGAAGTCTCCGGGCCAACGTGCCATCCAAGGTTCAGGATTGAGTAAACCTCAATTTTGAGGCAGTCGTTGGAACAGTAATGGCGACACAGTGTCAGAAGAGTCTAGTTGCCGCGTCACCAAAAGAGTAAGGATGGCAAGCGGCCCGTGCACAGCCACTTAGCCTCTTGGATTACGTTCGCGGATAGCACCCCGGTTCTCATTGGCTATGTTGATTCTTAACTTGCGACAGAATACCCAGGACTACTTCACCCGGCAACCCATGACAGGCGCATTCAATCTTCAGCGGATCAGATTACTAGAAGGCTGCCCTCGGCTTTTCTACACCCGTAATTATGGCTTCGTACCAGTACGCCCACCAACCAGCAAAGGCGCTATTCCTGTTCTATAAGATCTGCTGTATCTTACTGGGCAGGATGCCACTCTGGGTCCTGCACGCTCTTACAAAGCAAACATGCGAATTTCCTATCGAAACGAGAACGCTCCAATCCAGAATCAACCTGTAGGGAGTATTGGTCGCGTCTTCCGCTTATTGATATTTATCGTGACTTCACTGCAAAGTCAGTCTCGTTTGGCTAGTCTTTTCAACCATTCTAAAGCAGACAGAGCGGCCGTCTTCTTACTCGAATTTGAAATTACGATTGACATGAAGCCGACACTCGAGGAGTCTGGATACTGCCATTAACTGAGAAGCCACTCATCGGAGACATCAAACATTAGGTGGAGCAGAACAATGTCAAGCGCCTCAGAATCCCTGGATATTGGATGCACAAACAGGGCCTGACAGCACCTTTTGGTAGTTTCCCGTATTCGACAGAGAAGGTCCTTCTCGCCTTCTACCGTGGTGCCTGTATTCGGCGGTCGACACATCCGGAGGACTTCACTGCGAATGTTGCACGGGGGTTCCCGCAAGAAGTTCCCTCTATGAAAAGATTCTTCTCCGTCGAATACCTTTCTGAACCTGGTGGCTGCCCATTCCCTGCTTCGTTACTCGACGGTCTTGCAGCTTATGACTCTCCCGTCAATGTTGTCGGTTATCATCCTTCCGACATTAATCATTGATGATGATTGAGTCAGTGAGGCCCTTGCCCTCCAGCGCTCCCTGAATTCCTCGTTGACAATGCAAGCCGCGTAGACATGCCTTGCCCTCTTTTCTTCTTTTCCTCCTTCGGAAGAAACGGGCAGGACCAGTTAGGGCGAGTAAGTGCACCTTCATCGTTTCTGGAAATGCGGAATTACTGGCTGATAGCATACGTATCGCGACATGATGGAATACGGGTGACGAAGAGGAGTATTCTCAGCTTCGTGAGCTTGGATCGATGTTATTTGATTGTCCGATGCACCCTGCTCGTAGAAAATATACAACCGGAGACGAGATTCCCGGGAAGCCTCTTTTGCTTCAATGGTATTTCGAATCAGATACATGACTACGCTGTAAGCTTGGGACTGTATGCGGCTCTCGTGCGGTCGGCACACACGGCTTTGGTAAGTAGCTTCGCCTTGGCTTCTCGCTACCACTGCGCCAAACTTGACTGACGTATTGAAGACTCCCTATCGGTGTTCCATGTCATGGCATTTCGAGTCTGATCTCAGAGAATGGGAAAACGAAATCACCAAGTCCTCTCACTTGTACGCCAACTCCGTTCTCGATGAGAGATGTAGTTGTTGACCAGTTTTTTTCCATCTTCTTGTTATTCTCCTCGTGATCTTGCGCTCGCCTGTGCCGTATCAACTCAACGGTGTGCAGCCCATCAGGAATACTATCATCATATCTTACGTCGTCTTCTGTCTCGGTTTTTTCCCTCCCCATGAGGAAGTCTGCGCAAGCAGAGCTTGGTGTCCTTATCTCTGACGCCAGTGTCGTTCAATTCTTTCGAACGAATTTCTTCCAAACTCAGACCTAGACGTGTATGTCGAACACCATCGTGGCAGCTTTCCCCTCTCTATCGGATACCACTTTCGTTCCTCGGCGACCTCAAAATAAATCTGGAAAGACGAATTTCGTGGAAGAATTCGACATCATTCACCAGCAACTCTGACCCTATCGTCGCCGATACAATATAGGAGACGGCTACGACTTAGGCTATGACCATGTTCTCTTGTATCAATTCACAAACCTTGCCTCGGAATTTTTAATATCTCCTCGCTGGATTGGTGACGAGAAAACATTGTCTATTCCGCTACAACCTCGATACTCGACCTGTTCCTACCCCTCTCGCCTTCAGTGCGCACACGTAGAAAATCAAGTTTGGAGCGAATGAATAGACGCGCACAGAAATGTTCGCGGATCTCCCCAAGCTCCTGCAGGGTGAAGCGGTCATGCGTCTTCAGGTACAGGTGGGGTATGTTATGCTCACAACGTGTCTTGCTGCCACTGCTCACTTGTTGTCCTTTCTTTCAGCTCTGCTGGCGAAATCTTGGAAATGCTTACATCTATACGTTTTACGCTCAATATTGCGTTCAACTTCAGCCTTGTAGAACAGAAGAATGGTTCAATGATACCGAAGTAATAGACGATTTGATCACCGAGATGTTGAAGGTCAAGGGGGTGAAGCGAGAAATTGACGTCGAAGATTGACTCGTTGCTCTATAATCATTGATCCATGCTGTCTGGACGACTGGAACGTTCGCATTCCTTCTGATTAGACTGGTACAACGCAATGCATATATCGAAATCTGTAGACTCTGTCTTGAATTAATACTACATAACTGCCCATATACCGAGCAAGTCGCGTTTGACATGAGAATCTCAACCTCGTCCACCAGGCTGTGCTACTAAGTATCAAGCTTCAAGTACCAAGACTCCCGGCTCCACTTCGGCTTTCTGACCATGCTCGGGAGTGTGTGCAGAATCTGGATGATTCTTTACGGGTATCCATACTGTACTCCGTGTCAAAGCGGACAAGTTCAGACCGTCTCGGAACACTGCCTGTGGTCAGGTCGTACGCGTCCGCCAGCTCCTGAAGACAATGGAACGCGTAGGCCCCGTTATTACCACCATTGCGATTCTCGGACTGAGCAACTAGGCAGTTCAAACCTTAGATTCAGAAACCGGAGGCTCTGTTATAGCTTAGATCTTGGATCTCTTCTGATTTGCCTCGTAGCTGCTCTCGATCAATGTCCTTCTCGACGATTCCTCCTCCTTCGATAACCTTCCGGATCCTCTGGGTATGTTCCCGTTCGTCGCTTTTCTTTGGATGGGGTATATAGCGGGCTCCTAGGGGCGTTCCAGCAGCGGACTACTTAAGCGACCGAAACCCCATTGCTTTACATACGTGCTTGAAAGCCCCTACTTCATCATTTGATAGCATCACGGAGAAGTGACTGTTCTATTGACTGGCTATTGTACGTGAGGTGCTTCGAACAGGCCACGGGTACTCTTGTGCGCCCGTTCGAGGCAACTTTGTTGTCTGCTCATTGTTCTCGATCTCGGAAGGGAAAGGGTCGGAATCTTCATATAATAAGCCCTCCAGGCTCCGAGGGCCTTGTACTGGTCCTCGTTTCTCCTTCTCCTCCCATCTAGACGCCGTTATGTCGACTATGACCCTACCTCCACTATGCTTTCAGGACTCGCAATGGCATTATCCACAGACGACATCCTCTCCATCAGCATCTCTTCACTCGCCGCGTCATTCGTATTCATCTGCGTGGAACGCATTGTCTATATGGGACAGTCCTCCGCGTGCCACTGGTTCTCCAAGGTCCAATGGAGATCGGAACATCTGGTCCCCGGAAGCGGTTCACTCATGTCGAAGTGCGCCTTCCCGTTCCGGGTACCCGCTGAATCCACTCGACCTTTCTGCTCAATTGGCACGCCTTTCTATCCTCCCGCCACCACCGAGCGCCCAGGGATCGCCGTCGGGCGCGTTCGCGGACAGGTACATGATGCGGGGTCACGCTCCGCCTGCGCCACGCTCAACAGCATCATCATTCAATCCATTCGCGGACGACGACAGCGATGACGCGCACTCGCTAATGCCTTCTCGTTTTCAGTGTACAGTGGGGCACTCGTCCTCGTCGTCTCGTCCAGCATCGCAACCCACGTACCGTGCATCGGCTGTGCCGCCGCCTATCAAGGTACCCAATCTACCGTTGCTCGACCTGAACTGTACGTCTGGAGCCGGTACGGCGCAGATTCAGACACCGTCTGTAGTACGGTTTGCTGAGAATCCGATGACAATCTCCATCCCGTCGGCAGAACCTAGTTCTCTAGACCCACAGGGAGATGTGGCGAGAACACTGCTCACGCGCGGTAACAAGCACAGAGCGCGCACCAGGCGATGCGATGAGCCGTGGTGTTATCAGAAGAGCAGATTATCTGCCGTAATTCACGGCTGAATGGGCGCAAGATTCAGTCTTCTCCGTTTCTCGGAAGGTTTCTATTATTCCTATGTCATGCATTCATTCTTCCATGTTACATCCCCTCGTTATCGCTGCCACATTGCATCTTTGTATCAACCCATCATCTCACTAGACTGTATTAACATGCCATGACTGTGGCGCACATCCATACTTTTTATGTTTATGTAGAACTTAAATGTTGGACTCCGGAAAGTAAATAGAAAATCAAGGGTATTACGGACTCAAGTCGGTATGTAAGTACGTAGATGTGTGTATAAATATATGTCCTCGACCTAATGCGCTGCCTTGTAAGAGCCGGAAGCGACCTCATTGGCAAACCACTGAGACAGAGAAAGAGTAAGTCTTGTTGATTTGGCACTCAGAATAACGAAATCTTACCTGAACCATTCTCTTGATACCATCCTCAGCGCTAACCTGTGGCTCATACCCGAGCACCCTCCGTGCCTTCTCAATATTCTGCCATCGGTTCACAACGCTAAAGGTCACCCTGAACTTAGTTAAAGCCGCTGGCCGACCGGTAATCCACCCAATAACCTCCAACAACTGCGCCGCCATCATGCCTATGCTTGTCGGCAACACGAACGGCTTCTTCTCTTTTCTTTGGCCGGGGAAAACAGTATCAAGCTGATACCATATATAGCGCGCAAGATCCCAAAAGTATATCGGCTCTCCATTGCTGATGAAGAAGGCCTGACCTGCGACAGAGAGAGGCGACTGGTCCGGATTGAACAGTTTTGACCGCGCGACACCATATTCGGACATGGCATCAAAACGGGTGCGTACGATTGGACGCGAAGTGGCGCCATCTTGGGACTCAGAGGCCCTAAATGCTGCCTCAAGCTTTTCCGCATTAGGAGGGGGTGTCACGTACGGTCCTAGCGGACGTGCTGCCGAGGTAGGTACGCGTCTTGGCTTGATTGTGAGTTGGATGGGGGGAAGAGGGTAACCAATTATTTCCTGCTCAGCGTCGGTGAGAGGGGGAAGGTTCTTCATGTCGTAGTCATCCTTTTCCGGGACTTGACTAAGAGGAGGCGCTGGTGGTGGTTGTGCGAGCTTGTCGGCCGCGAGTAAGTGAGCGTACGCAGCATTCTCGACATAGGTAAGATCAAAGAGATTGTTGTTGTCACCGATCTGGAAGTGAGTCTGACCCTTTTGGTAAACCTCATACATGCCGGCCATCATTTGACGATCACCAGGTCTGTTTTCCGCGTGAGCTCAAAATGGGTCGACATCGTTATTTTACATACCCGAAAATACCTGCTGGTCGCAATGCAATGGTCAAGAGGCCCTCTTTGCCATTGGCTGCAAGGACAGCGGCCTCTCCGTGTGCCTTGGAGTCGTTGTAGACATCGAACGGCTTTTCAGGCATAGGCACACGCTCGTCACAGTCGATCACATCGGAGCCAGAGAACACGACGCCCGCTGAGCTGGTGTAGACAAGCTTGGCCACACCGGTTTCCTGTGCAGCGGCAATAACAGCCTTTGTGCCATCGACATTGACCTTCCAGTACGCAGATGGGTCCTTGAGGCCATGCGGGGGAGACGCAGTGTGAATAATGCATGTCGTACCACACTAATCATCCAATTAAAATGAGCAATAATCAAAACTGTTCGAGGGGATGGCACACCCGTCTAAGCACTGTAGCGACCTGCTCTTTTTCGCTTATGTCCCCGGAAAAAAAAGGCACGTCGTCGTACCGTTGGACGAGGTCGAAGACAGAGACGTTATCCCCGCGGGCCAGAAGTTGCTGGACAATATGACGACCCAGAAAACCGCTGCCGCCGATGACAAGATAAACGTCCTTCTGTGTACCAGCCATGATGGAGGGGAATAAGAGAATGTAGGGATGGATGCAAAACCTGAAAGAGGGTCGAATGACTTGCCTAATATGGACTGCTCCTCGCGCCGCCATAACGCGACACACGTGATTGGGAACTAGTCGCTTGATTCAATGGATGGACAGAATTCTGAGATGTCTTTCGCTGGAAATCGTTCATTTGGAGCTTAAAGTTGGTCCTTAAACGCTATGAAATCTGCTGAGGGCAGGTAGAGGAGAGTTGGAATCGAGCATTGTGCGCATACAAAGTGGACACGTGGCAACCAGATCATTTGCCTTTGCATCCCACCACAGTCCTTTTTCTAAAATTGCCATGACTGACGGTGCCCGCATATTAAACGACGACGAGAAGGAGGAGCGGCCACGGAGAGCGACTTATTCACCGTTAAAGCGTACCATTTTATTTATTTTCGTCGGTCTGGCCTTTGCAATTGTCTACTCGCGACTCAAAGCAAAGTCGTTGGAAAGACAAAACAAGATTGTCTATGCCAAACGGTAAGGCGCGTCCGTTAACCGGTGGACACATAGTTGCATATTTACCCCCAGGTATTCCGATGAGTTCAAATTCAGACCCGCCGCGAGTCCCATCATCACAGAGACACTCAAAGGCGGCGGGACAAAGTTAAGGGGCGCACTCCCGACACCGACGCCGACACCAGAGAAGAAAAAGAGGAAGAGGACTAGACGTTCGAGGAAGACGAACGCCAAGAAAGCTAAAAACAACAAATAGTGCGTTCTCCATTGACGTTACAACATGTGCTTAGCCGCGGCGTAGAGTTATCTTAAGCATACCTTCAGCATACTCGGGAATATAATTCATCTTTTGGTCGAGCGCGAACATGTCCGGGAAAACATTACCTCGACGTTCATGTTGAACGGTAACCGTCTACCGCTCCAAGTTCAATTTTAAGCTTCGAGTACTCGAAGAATTCGAACGGAAGTTGCGGAATGGATGTAATGCCGAAGAAATAGCCGGAGGCACATATGCATCTGCTTATCTCACGCTCACCTTCTTCTTGCTTTCCTATAACCATGTCACTGTCAGGCAAAGGTGACTCACTCCCAGCCCCAGCGCACTGCGAACCCTCCCCCAAGCGGTCGCGGTTTCGCCGCCATGCCGCCTACGTGCTCATTTCCTGCGTGTTCGTATGGGCTATTGTACCACTGGACCGGCCAATCCGTTCGATGAAGAAGGCTTGCGGTCTCACGCACAAGCCCACCGCCGAATCACTTTGCCCACAGGCGGCCGCGACATACCCGGTCCAGAACGGCGCGCTTTGGGACGAGTTGAATACTCTCATTGGTACGGACGCGTTCAAGACCAAGGCAATTGCCTGGCTTGCTGGTGCTGTCCAAGTACCGTGAGTGGTGTGCATTTGTAAGGAGGCCTGATTCGCACCCTGAACAATGTCGCAAGATCGGAATCGTTCGATAACATGGACCCCGTGGGTGTGGACCCTCGTTGGGAAATCTTTGGATCCATGCACAAGTATCTCGCTGACGCATTTCCTCTCGTGTACGTATATCTGTAGGGCATTGGTCACCCTCTAATGATTTCGAACAGCCATGAAACACTTTCTTTGACCAAAGTCAATACGTATGGCTTGCTGTATGAATGGACCGGCTCAGACGCGTCCTTGAAGCCTCTGCTTTTGGCCGCTCACCAGGGTATACGTTATGACTTTCCCAAACGCCTGAACTAACGCAGTTATTTAATATTATAGATGTCGTTCCTGTTCATCCGAACACGGTAGACGAGTGGGACCATCCTCCGTTCTCCGGATACTTCGATGGTAGACTCTTGCTCAATTTTTTATCAAAATTCCATTGAGCCTGTATAGGAACGCGTATATGGGGTCGCGGCTCCTTCGACGACAAGTCTGGCCTGATTGGTATCTTGTATGCCGTTCATTCGAGTCCGTTAGTCGCGCACTTATAGAAAAACAGAATCATCATCGAGTCCCTTCTGGAGAAAGGTTTCAAGCCCACTAGAACCGTTGTTCTTTCCTTTGGTTTCGACGAAGAGACTAGTGGTTTGCAGGTTTGTAATCCTTGTGGGTATATGTACTTCACTAAATCCCCATCCGTTTATAGGGCGCAGCTTCATTAGCTAAAGCTATGTTAGGGATCTATGGAAAGGATGCATTTGACCTCATCGTCGATGAAGGAAGTAAGTCAAGTACATTAGTTCTTGTAATTCTGATTCTGAGCACTTCGTAGGTGGCTACACTGAAATCTATGGCATTCCTTTCGCCACACCTGGTATTGTGGAGAAGGGTGCTCTTGACACCAAGCTTGAGATTGCTGCCCCTGGTGGCCATTCTAGTGTTCCTCCCAGTCATACTGTGCGCGCTTTTGGTTATCTGCGTGTCATCCAAACTTATAGAAGTACAGAGTATCGGTATGCTCGCCGCGTTACTGACTGAGTTGGAGAACAACCCATTCCCACTGAAACTCGTATGTTTTGCCACTGAAGTTCCAGCGTCTCGTTCTCATCCCTCCGTGTTGTAGTCCAAAAAGGATGTGATCTACAACAACCTGCAGTGTCTAGCCGTTCATGGCAAGGATGTACCCAAGAAGCTGCGCGATGCCATCAAATGGTCATCATATTCCTCCAAGGGTCTCCGCGCAATCGAGAAAATCATCTTCAAGGACCAGCTATTCCGAAGTCTCGTAGGCACAACTCAAGCCATCGACCTTATTGATGGTGGTGTGAAGAGCAACGCTCTCCCTGAGCAAGCATGGGCTGTCGTCAATCATCGCATCTCCATCTTGAGGTATGCTTCGTCACCTTTAACAATCTTTCTATTAGAGCTGAGATGTTTCTAGTTCCCTCGACGCAACTATAGCACATGACACCAAGACCTTCAAGAAACTTGCAAAAGAATTCAACCTGACATATACCTCGTTCGGAGAGGTCATAAATGAGGGTGCGCCAGAGAAGACTCTTGTTCTGAGCGACGCATTCGGCAACGCGTTGAGACCCTCCCCGAGGACGCCGTCTTCGGGCAAAGACGCTGCTCCGTATGCGCTCATCTCGGGAACCATAAAGGCTACATTCAATGCGCACCGAGGCATTGTGGGAGACAATAACATTGCGGTTAGTCCGGGCATGATGACAGGGAATACCGGTATGTAGTTCTTTCGTGCCCACATCGGGCTAATACTCTCTCGTTAGACACGAGGTACTATTGGGACCTCTCATCGCACATCTTCCGATACAACCACCACGGAACGCCGGCTGATGCCGTTGGAGGTCCATTGGGTGGCATACACACTGTCAACGAAAGTAAGCGTCCTCCCTTCGATTCTTATTCACGAGTGTCCTGATGATGTCTAGACATCCCTGTCGATTCCTTCCTGGAAGTTATTAGGTTCTTCTCTACCTTAATCCTGAACACTGACGAGGCTCGGTTCTGACTAACTCAATACCCCATCCGAAAACACCATGTGCACAAGAGAATGAAAATAATTAATGTACAGATGCGCCCTAAAGTTAGTGTTCAGACCCAGCTCCAGATGCTGCTGCCACGGCTTCAGCCACAGTTCCGCAAGTCAGCATCTCGTGTATTGAAATTTGTCCTGTGTAGAACCAAGATATTATCGCCTGCAAAGGTGACTCAGTATCGGGCTCGCTCTATTGCTATGAACGGAGCACGCACGATCATAAAATAAAACGTCACCAGCGCGAATCCTTCGGCCCAATTGGTCTTCGCGTCTGCTGTCACGTAGTTGATCAGAAAGCAAGCAGAAATGGCTATGGCCACTTCGAACATGTCTGGAAAACAATCAGTCGATTCGTCTCCTGATCTGTTGGAACTTACCAAAAAGCAGTAACAGCGGCTTGTCCAGAAACCAGGAAAGCAAGACGATGAATGGCATCCAGAATAGAATATACTGTATGCTCAGGTCAATTGCTTGAGCCTGTGCAATCG
This sequence comes from Hymenopellis raphanipes, assembly GCA_036872995.1. NCBI lineage: Eukaryota > Fungi > Basidiomycota > Agaricomycetes > Agaricales > Physalacriaceae > Hymenopellis > Hymenopellis raphanipes. The sequence goes on from JAYMDG010000012.1 coordinate 1,363,691, forward strand.
TCGTTGGGGGACTCGGATTTCCGAGATAATGGCGGAAAGCGAGACGAATCGTATAGATTATCGTAACCGCGCCGTCCGCTGAGAAGGAGATCAGTGGGAGCAGAATGAGACCAAAGAACTCTTCTCCCACGTCGCCCCTTTCAGCAATGAATTTGATCGAAGAGACAAGCTGTATCAGTACTCATTGAGCATGACGGGGTTCGACGGTACGGTAAACACTATAAATACTCACCCACTCGGCTGTGAAGGCCATCAGCCCGATGGTGATGACAAGCATTGCGATGCAGACCCATTGGTTGACTTCGGGTTCGCCTTCGTGCGCCCAGTCGTTTTCGTGTTTTAGTTCGGCATCGCCAGGCGGGTTGTGGGTGTAGATGAGCGATACGATATACCTGGAACCGATCATCAGGATGGCCGACACGCGTCGAACGGGGACACTTACACCAGCAGAAGTATTATGGCAAACCCATGTGTCACCTTGAGAAATGTCGCACGCGTCGCGTCGCTGATGGACGTGGCGGCACCCGCTTCACCTGCTGCTCGAATCGAGGCAAAGTAGGCCGCAGGTAGGAGAAGAGCCAACACGCCGGTGGTGAGGAGTGTATGATTTAGTTGCGAAAGATGCGGGTGAAGCTCTTGATGTATAACGCGAGCGCCTCCGCTTATGAAGGCCGTTCCGGGAATAAGCAGGAGGTTGAGCACAATCACGCCTGTGAAGCTGTGTCAACATACAAAAGTTTGTCGGACACGAGGCCGTACCGATCATGGTGGATTGAAGAAGCTTGAGCCTGGCGACTGAGGTGAGAATTGACGTTTGTGTGATGGGGGAGTTTAACGTACTCGCATTTCGTGAGGAGGATGATGGCTAACGTTGCTTCCACAGCACTTCGGGGATTCTGTTAGAGGGGATAGGAAAGTGAAGTAATGCTTACTTGTTCAAGCTAACCACAATTAGCTCTCCGAACCCTTTCCCGCAATAGTACATCATCTGGTGTCCTCCGTACTCGAACAGTCTAGCAAGCGGCATGATGGCAAGAAAGCACACTTAAAAGGGTTTCAGTACTTTGGTCGTGAAAGCTTAAAATACTTACAAGCAAAGGCTAGCGCATGCCGCCACTTATTCTCCTCTTTTTCTTCGTCATGATCTGCATCAACGAAATGCATTGTCCATGCCAGCGGAACGAATACAAGGAAAATATTGAGCGCTAGAAGCCTGTAAACGGGGATTCAAAAGGACTCTAACGAATGAAGACACGTACTTGATGAAAGAGCTATAGCTTTCAGACTCTGAAGCACACCGATCTTTGGTTTTCCCTTTCGTAGGAATTGATTACGTAGCTTGACGCCAGCCTGACGAATACTACGCGCTCTATCCATACGGCCAGTCGGCCGAAGATGATCTGGGGAGGGCGAATGCTCTGGCAGAAGAGCAGCTCTTGAATCGCTATCGCTATGATGTCGTTCCCGCATTTCGAGTGCGATAGCGCGTTCCTCGTCTAGACTTGACCTTCGAAAGTCGCTAGAGGTCATGGCGAGAGAAGCGGTCGTGGATGTCCGTTCAGAGCGGTAGTCTACAGACTCGGTGCAGAACTGGACGTTGGCTCGGTGGAGGGCCGACATGGCAAGCGAGTATATAACCGCACTCCACTCCAAAGCCCTCTATTTTTATTCAAACGCCGATGTGTAACACAGAGAGAAGCTCCTTAGCCAGTGCAGTGAACGTGGACGTCGGATGCCGCAGGATCAATCAAATCTCCCTTCATCCCTGCGAAAGATCGTATAACTACATTGTACCGAGCGCTATGCGCGATCGAATATGAGCATTGCCACAGAGTAAATGCTGCCGAGAAGAGAGTTGCACAGCTTGCTTGATGACCGCACTGATTCCTGAAGACCAATATGATGTGGTTAGAGGAGTCTAGGGGAGTCTGTACGAGTTTCGATCGAACGAAGATCAGCGCTCAAGACGGCTCAACGGAAAAACTTCATTAAGATCGGCGAGAAAATATTGGCGAGCGCTCAGCGCGCCGCTCTTCAATTCCATTGGAGCTCCGACTGGGAATTACGACAGCGGTCGCGTACTGGCGATGTCGTGACGAAGAGTCAGGATGCGATGCGTTGCTGTGGCTGAAGTGAAGTTTATAACGGCAGGTGTCATGGTCGTTTCTTGAAACGACGCTAATCAACCTCGGTCCTTCGACTCCTTGACGCTTTCTGTCACAACGCGTGCCAATCGCGTTTCGCCAAAACGGGATTGCACTCCCATCCATGCCATCTGTCAGGTTCTCCCCGTTACCCTGTTGCTGCTCATTACATACGAACCGTTGCCAACTTCCATATATTATACGGGGAGAAGACCGTTTCTCGAGCTTAACTGACAAGGCCGCGCTAAAAATCGGACATGTTGCCTGACCATCTTCTGCCTCCACAGCGTATCGATTTGTTGAACACCAAGCAAACTGGGCTCGCTCGCAAATGACTACAACTCGCCGGAGTCAACGATATCACTCCCGCCACTGCGTAGGCACCTCCCCAGAATGCATGCGCGCGAGAACCCCCGCGTCGCCTTCATCTCCCTCGCTCTCAAAGGCGAGAAAAGAAGCATTGATCACCACTGGTAGTCCTCGAAAGCGCAAGTTCGAAGATGGGAGTTTGAATGATGAAGAGCTCGGCCTCAAGGTCATCAGCGTCACGGCCCTTCCGGTAGGTCTCCGCCATCCCAAGTTCAGGCGCGTCCTGAAGTTCGTAAGGGCGAGGAGAAGATGTCGCGTCAAGTCAAAAAGAAACACAAAACCAAACTGGAGACCAATGTGAGTACAACCAAAACGTCACGCACCTGATCTCATCGTGAATCAGGAGGGCGAAGCGCCTTCGCCACTCGAAATGGATCCGTGCAGGTCATTGCCCTTGCAAGAGGCCTTTGACTTAGGTCCGATTATGAGTCCACGCGATTCAATGAGCATTGATAATACGGTGCCAAATACTTTGGAATACTTTGACTGGGACGAGCTATTGGGCGCAGAAAGTCCCGACCCACTAGACTTTCTCAGCAACGAAGGTGCTAACGGGTTGGGTATGTGCGACTGTTATTTCTTGTGAAAACATCTGACTGAGTATTTCAGCCTCAGACGACGACCTCGATCCTCTCGAAATTGAGGACACTTCAACAGTGCGACAAAGACTGGAACAGATCACCACAGTTTACCTTGCCAAAGCCACCCTCGACAAAGTCATTTCTCATGCAGAGATGGGCTGTATTGGACCTACTCAGGCATTGAAGGAACTTCACCAAGTCTCTGATATGCTAGCTACAATACTCGATGAATTTGGAGATGACGAGTTGCCTTGAACTCAAACGATGTATATCGAAAGTGATGTGATTGTTGAGTGTAATGTACGAAGACTTCAATAGTAGTACAAAGAGTCCATTCGATCTAGTATGCGTATCTATAACTATGTGTACAGTGTTCCTTATGGTGTTTGAGACATGACGAGGATATATCTAAGTTGCCGCGACGTAGGCATTGGTTTTACCACTCAGTTCAGCCTGAACTTGAAGGGCCCGAGGAGCGTCATGCATCGGCATCATCACCTCGACAAGTTGGCACTTGTCAGCTGCAGCGAACTCGGCATTTTCCAGGAGTGCAGACAACTCGTTCTTGTTGTTGACCGTGTACGACTTCGATTTGACACCCTCGGCGTCACCAAGCACACTGAGAAGCGACGTCCATTTCCAGTTGACGATGTCATTGTATTTTCTGTGGACTCATAAATACCCATGTGTGAGTTTGAAAACATGAAAGATGAGCACCTGTGCTTTCCATGAAGATAGCGTTCGATAGTATAACCCGTGTTATTAAGCACGAAGATGATGGGCTTGAGGTCTTTCCTCATGATTGTGGACAGTTCCTGAACAGTGAGTTGCCTGGACAGTGAAATAAGTACCAAAACATTCAGGTATGCAAGGCTAACACTCACAGACTACCGTCACCAACGAACAGAATCGTCCGCCCAAGACCGATATCCCTGGCAGCTAGAGCAGCGCCGAGGGTGCTGCCAACGGTGTACCCGATACTTCCCCAGAGAACCTGGGTAACGAAGACGGACTGGTCCGGAAGCGGTACGTCCAAGACACCAAAGCTCGACGTGCCAGTTTCTGCGACGATGACGTCCTTGGGCTTGAAGAACTGTGATACGCGCGGCCAGAACCACGCGTGCGAGATGATGTCGTGGTCCTCCTGAGGCAGAATGGCCTCGAACTTGGGCACATCGAGTTTCAGAGCGGTAGGCTTCCAGTGCGCAAGTCGTTGGGAAAGCTTGGGTAGAATTTCCTTCATGCCGATAGTTGGGAAGTCGGCAAACTGGACCTTGGCCCATGACGAGTGTAACTGCAAGAATCGTGAGACCGGGGGAAAAATGTGGTAGCTTTCTTACCTCAACAGTTCGAGATGTAGGGATGGAGTAAGTGAAGTTGCCACTGTTGAAGTCACTCTTCAAGGAACCAATGGAAAGGATGAGTTTAGCGTTCTCGACTTTCTCCTTAATCTCTGGATGACTGATAGATCCGACGTAGATCTAGACACCATGTCAGCACAGCTGCAAAAAAAAGTTGTGAATGTACATACTCCTCCATATCGTTCGTAGCTTTCGCTGACGGCTGTTTTGCCCATGGGTGCCGAGTAGACAGGGAACCCAGTGGCCTCGATGAGCTCGTTGATCTCGACACGGGCGTCATGCCTGATACCACAAGCATCCACAAGGATGATCGCGTCACCCTCGGCCTGGTCAACCAGCTTAACAATCTCGTCCAAAACGAACGCCTCAGTCTCTGCATCGTTGGGAGGGGGTAGTCTCGACAGAGGGATGCTCAGCCTGTCGGAAGAGACCTTCTCGTATACGAGATCAGTAGGAAGAGTCAAGTACACGGGACGAGCATGGGATATGCATTCAGAAAGAACGCGATCGATCTCAGCGGGCGCGGAGGATTTATTCTCGAGAACAGCTTGTGCGATGGCAAACTGCTCCGCAGCCTTGATGTATGCGTTGTACCTGGGTGTAACTTTAGAACTCATCAATCGGTGAGATAACTGAAGGACGGACCTGCCGTCACCAAGGGTATGGTGCAGCATAGGCTTGGCCTTCTGTTGCTTGGTGCTGGGCACACCAGCAATGTGAAGTACTGGGACCATTTCGGAGAATGCTACGAGGCCATGAGGATAAGACTCAAGGATAGATTGGAATAACTCGCCCCCAGCGATACCATTCATAGCCGACAGCTCTCCCACACCAAAACTAGACGAATGCATCAGTACTGAATAGAGAAGCTAGTCTATTGTATGCGTACGTGGTCAGCACAACACCAATGCTATGTTCTTTGACGCGAGCGTAACCGTCAGCTGCATAGGCAGCATTCAGTTCGTTACTAAGGATTTTTAGGCGGGACGCGGCACCAGCTGGAATGATGCTCACCAGTTGCCGGCCCAGTCAATGCCGGTGTCATCTTCGACGAGGTCCTGTTGGCGGCGATGAATTGCTGGTGGTCGACGGGAGAGGAACGCGTACCAAAAAGCCAAGGTTAAAGTCTCCGGGGACACCGAACATGGTCTGTACGCTCTATGAGAACTAATCGTCGACTACTGGAAAGGCTGCTCACCGTAACTCCCAGCTGCTTGAGCCTCTCTAGCAGATACTGGCCGAGATAGATCTCCTCAGCGCCAGCGTCGACCTGGAAGGTCTTGAGCTCAAGCTTGAGGCGGTTAACCTCTGATTGCAATCCGGACATGGTGGTTAAAGGTAATGATTGTTATTGACGTCGACAAGTACAGCTTCTTTTATAGCGGCGACGGTTGAAGTACGCGCCGCTGATCGATAAGTCTCGGCCTGAACGAGGGTGTGACGAAAGGTCTGTGTCATAACGAAAAAGGCCCAGACCACGAGGGTCTTCCTCATCCAGAGCCCATTCGATGGCCGTTCGAGTCCTCTCATTGGCTCAAGCTGGACCAAGGCTGGACGAGGTAACCAAGTACTTTACACACGAGGCTGGTATTAAAGGCATGTTCAAGTAACAATCAGTCCTCTAATTAAACGGTCCGTCATCTAGAACTTGTCAGTCAGCTCCAGGTACTCAATGCACAGCGAAAATAGTTCAGATGGGGTTGAAAAGGGTGGAACCACTATCCCAGCGATGTAAGGCGCTGGGTGGTCTTTTATTTCGCGAATGATGTGTTGTAATATCATCATCGCAGTCAGGTAGAAAAGTACTCGCCTTGAGGTCCTCATGTGTATGATGGCGTCGATGAGACGGTTGGTCGTGGGAGTTAAAATTTTCTTTACTCTCGGTCCTCGGACATCTCCGATAGCAACAAACAAGGGCATGCATATGGCTTTACCGAACTCCAGCCTTTATGGTCTACTACCGCCACAGTCTGGCCACAGTAAACCTTCGTCGTACGCGGAACTGTCTCAGTAGCCTGTGCATGCTAGACCGAACATTGCCCGCACGAACCGGATGCGCGCGTCTAATTTTCAAGTTTGGACCTCTTGGGACCGCTCTAACCTTGTCCGCGAATACGCTTATTTTCGACTCACTTATTGTCTAGAAGGTCTCACGCCATCTAGAAAGGCTACCGTTCTTCGGCGCCACAAAACATACAAATCAAGAGCACTGTACTTAACCGATCAGATGCACTCTGTGCCCATTGTCCACGACCAGCGTTCGAACAAGGCTCCCGATGATGGAACGTATTGGTTTCGTGCATCGAACGAGCAGAACCACCTGCATCTGTACTTTCACCTCAATTGTATCTTGACAGATTGGCGCTGTGACAACAGACTTGGTCAGTAACAATAAACATCAGGTACTCTATTGTTTTCTGCATACACCGAGCAACGAGTCGGTTCGTATTGTTCAGCTATGAACAAAAGGATGTATCTCGCCTATGTCGTCTTCACAAACGATGGATCACCCCGTGTCTAGTGTTCGTCTCTCCTCTGCAACCCTTCCTGGCTATACTCGCAACGAAGTTGTCCCCCCGTCTTACACATGCCTCTATCCAATGCCAAGCGCCGCATTCGATTTTGTGCCATCTACCGTTCATTCGTTTCCTATTAGCAAAAAGGCTCAGACTAATTGGGCAACGCTCACCCTTATGAGCCACGCTCAAAGTCCCAGTTCTGTGCCACTTCTATATGCTGGGAACGTCCTGAAAGGCTCCGTCAAGCTCTCTCTCTCAGAGCCAAAGACGATCCGCGGTATATCTGTGACTGTAAGTCGATCCTCACTTTGGGTGGCTCGCGTACTTATGCAAATACTGTCAGCTTCGTGGTCTTATTCTTCTAAGCACGAAGGAACCCGTCCAACATGTCTTTCTGGAAAAAAGCCTTTGCACTCGGGAGACACCAGCAAAGCAGAGCAAGGCTTATGGACAACTGGAATGTCCATTTGAAACGACGTTCCCAGCCATCGCAACAGCTGCAGCCAGTACTGATCCGACCAAACAGTACCCGCTTCCAGAGTTCTTCTACGAGACTAACAGCTCCGTTCAACTCGTCTACGAGCTCCTCACATGTATCAAACGGGGAAGATTTCAATCAGACGTCGAGTGAGCATCCTGCTTGTTCACTTGAGAGAAAAACACTGAATGGCCCCTTCAGGTTATGCACCAAGATTCTCTTTGTCCCAAGACATACAGCGTTAGAATTTTCGGATTTGCGCCAAACAGCATACAATGAGGGCTTGCCTGCACCTGGACCCGACTCTGATCCCAATGGCTGGCTCGGGATACCGATACAGTTTCCGGGGAAGTCTCAAGATAAAGGGGATATCATGGTTACTGGAATGGTACGTCGGCTAGCCTCGTACAAAGACAGTGGAATTAACCCCCCTTTGTGAAGGTGTATTTGGACAAGCCTGTAAGCAGTTTTCGTCCATATCAAGCCCCTTCGCATTGATCTCCTCAACAGCTCGTATACCCGCGTGGATCCGTCATTCTTTGTCATATTGAACTTGGAAATACCTGGTCTGAGCTCGACGTCAAGGAGGTCCTAGACATTGAACTCCGTCGCAAAATCACCTTCCTGGATCCAACGAATCGTCACAAGAAAGCCACGGCCAAACGGGAGACGTTCACAACCGACATTTCTACCATTCAATGGGACTCTTCGTATCGGCACCGCAATGGCATATCCCGGGGAGAGCTACATGTCCATTACCAACTCCCAGCTTCCTCCGCGTATCCTCTGTTCAAAGTCGAGGTACGGTTGAGTTGCTAATCTGTCATAATTCATCTCATTATCGCTGTAGTATATGGTCTCCATTTCGGCCAAGAAGTCAAGCAGCTTCACGCCACTTGGCGGGTGTGAATTGTTGGCAACTCGAGACGTCGCCGTAGCCACAGAGTTTGCTTCATGTCTCCTGCCGACCTGCTGCACTCGAGCCCCTCCTCTCAAATGGCTTGAAGGTCCTGATCCCCTTGTGAAGTTCTCAGTTACAGATCCGAGTGTTCTGTTTACTCACGGTCTATCTATCGGCATGGTTCCGCCTCTTGAGGGGAATCGCACCATAGAAGGGTATTCTGGCATTGTTCGACACAGATAATAAGGGCCACTTATATCAAATGCGATTTTTTGTTTCTTTATTCGATGTATTGCAGAAAGTAGCAGTAAATATACAGTGATGATTTGCGATAAAATACACTTTGCGATACTATTCGATACAGTGTCCGAGGCAAACGTACAGATCACTAGTGTGACCGAAGTTGCACTTTGCGCAACTGGCTGAGCGTACCAGCCTTGCGGCAAGACGGACAGCCTTGACTCTTTTCGAACGTCTGCTTGATGCAGGACGAACAGAAAAAGTGTCCACAACGGGTAACTGATATCTTCTTGGAAGACGCCAGGCAGACGCTGCATTTCTGACGAAGAGGCTCCACAGCTTTGGTTTTCGCAGAAAGGCGGACTTTCATGTTGAGCATCACTTTGCTGAATTCGACCCGGGACATGGGTTTAATATCCTCTTGGTCGATAGGATCTTCGATCCTGGCCTGGCGTTCAAGCTCCTCGGCCATCGCATCCTCCCAACCTTCCGGTCGGTGGTCGCGATCACCCGCTTCGTAGTCGCGGGAATGGTAAGGTGATTGCTCGTTGTGCTGCAACATAGCGTAAGAAATATGATAGAGGACAAGCGAAAGAAGAAGACTTACAATTTCAAGCGCCTTCGCCGACTTGAACTCTTTCTCGCACACATCGCAGAAATGATGATAGTCCGAGACCACGAGGTGAACTCGGTATGAGTTCATGTTAAGAAAGCCTCGGTGACATGTCTCGCAGTAGGGATGGCGACCAGAGTAGTTGAGATGGTTTCTCAACAATTCGAGAGAGAAGAACGATTGGTCGCAAAGCGCACAGTACTGAGGGCGGTATTGCTCCTCGTAGCTGAGAGTGGGGGTGGTGCAGCAAGACATAATGGTAGATGTGCGGATGAATAAGCTGTATGAGTATGATGATGGTAGATGATTAAGGTAAGTACTGGGGAGGCCAAAGACTTTATACTCTTTCGGAAGGGGCTATGTGAAGAGGAGTAGTGGAGCAGAAGAGGCGATCGGACACAACCGGTGAATCCACCTCCGAGACCACTAGCAGAAGGGACTTCTCGTAGTACTGCGTGTTAGACCGTACAGGGAGATGGTTGCCACAGAGTCGAAGGATATAGGCCTGTAATGACGCGTGGATGCCTTGAAACCGACAGAGGTGTATCTCCGCGGAGGTAGAACGGCATTAAACGAGGACTCGTAGGTGCTTGTGGGTCCCACCTCTTTTGCAAGTTGCGAGTGATCTTTAGAAAAGGACGTTTCAAAATGTAGCTACTGACCTCCATGAGCATCGGAGAATGGCCCGTACCTAAGCAGACGGTAAACTGGAATAAGCATGCGAGCTCAAAAAGGATGTCTCGGAGTCGTCAGTTGCGGAAACATCGATTCAACAAAACGAGAGACAGAAGCTTGTTGATGCCGCTTCAGTTTTACCCGTTGGAAGTTGAACAACCACACGGCTCCTCGGAAGGTGATAGGATTCTTGCTGAAGTAGCATATGTTAGATGACAAGCAATGGTTCTGTTTCTTGACAGCAACGTAAGACGCTAGAAAATGGCTATTACTCGAGGTTAGATACAAGACAGCAGGCAGAGGAGAGGGAGATTATAATCGTCGGTTCTCGGCCGCAGGTTTGTTGTATAGCGGAAACGGCCCACTATAGCGTAGAGGAATGGCGACTTATGAGCCGTATCGCTAGAGGCTGAGCAAGTCACTTCGGAACGAGTAGCGTACATCCGGAGAGCGTCGCCGCAGTCCAATGAGACGAGCAGACATGCAAGTCTTCCACAAAAAAAAAGTTCTAGTCCAGAACCGGGTATTTCCGCCTTTATGATCAAGTGAGATTAGATTAGATATAGCTCTCAAGTTCCCATCACTGTCGAAGAAGAGTTCTCAGCGTCGTTTACACCCTACAAAGCTGGTTCACCTTGGAAAATATGTCTACATACACGAAAATGCGACTGCAAGGGCAAGAAAGGCCTCCTGTTGCTTGATAGCTCATATTTCGGCCCGATTCCTCCGTTGACTCATGGGGTGCTGAACTCGACTCCAAGCACGTTTGCAACACTCGACCATGCTCACAGTAACTTTTGTAAGTCGATTCTACTATACATTTTGCATTTACTGAAGAATCGTATATAGATCCGCCACGGAGAATCAGAGGATAACCCGGTAAGTTCGATGCATACCATCTTTGAGCCTTTGAACAAGCGTCCAATCAGAAGGGAATATGGGCTGGTTGGAAAGATGCACCGCTCTCTGAACTAGGTATGCCAGTCTTCTGCATTTGGACTATGATATTCATGTTTTCTAGGCCGAAGGGTATGAAGCGTTTCCTGGTCAACTTGCCTGTAATGACCTTGAATCCTAGCAAGCTAAAGCACTCGGAGAACACCTGGCAACGACCAGATTCGACGTCATCTACGCTTCGCCCTTACTGCGTGCCCATGCCACTGGCATTGCAGTTCAGCAACGACAACCCCACAATCCTCCCCTGATTGTAAACCCGAATCTCCGTGAACAGCACTTTGGTATCGCCGAAGGGCACGAATGGGTGCCCGGTCTTCCTAGTGGAATGTCCGAAGAAGATGGTTACAAGCAAGGATTATTCGCGTCGACAGTCGAAAGGTTTCCTGAAGGAGAGAGCATGGACGATCTCCTTGGTCGGGCGCGTATCGCCATTCAACAAGTCGTGTTTCCTCATTTGGTAGAGGCCGCCAAAGGAGACGTGCATATCGCCGTTGCCAGTCATGGGCATTGTATTGCCATGCTTATGGAAGCCCTCTTGAGTACCGACACGACGTTTCAGCATGATGTGGAGTATTTTGGACTGGCCAATACCGCCTGGACTCGTGCGCTCGTCCATGTCGATGTGAGATATTCCATGTCTTTGTCGACGATGAACGCAGCGACTAATGTTAGGTATAAGCCCTCTTATACGGCGACGGACAGCCCTCGACTCAGTGTCAAAGTAACGCTTCTCAACCAGCACGAGCATCTCAAGAATGTGGTGAGTAGTGAAGAAGATTTTTGCAATTGGTCGTCGCTCTAACGAAATGCACCTTAGGAACGTCCAACTACAGTACCTACAGAAGACAGCACTAGAAAGGAAGCTATGGCCTACTTTGGAGGTGGAAGTGCCGCTGTCGAGGATTAGCTTTCAAGGCATAATGATGTTATCGGCATAGAGATATAGAGAACTGTTTCAAGTGGCGTGAAATACTGTACGCGTCTCTCCTATTCGCGTGACGATTCTTTGGTCACTCTGAATCGTACTCGTTCAGGAGAGGAGGTATGTCAGCTGTTCAGGAGAGCTGGTTCATTCTTTTCGACAGCGCATGTAGTTCAATCAGATCCTGTTTGATACGAGTCTCCGTTGTGGGAACGGAAAACGGAGAATATGAAACTCCAAAAGGTGGAATAAGTGTGCCAAGACATCCACCAACTCTGAAGTTTTATGAAAAGCTCACCGGGATCCGTCGGTCACCGGTTCTTGTCATGTTGTGAATCGTGGAGGTCCATGGTGGCGGCCTGCGTGACGTTTAGACTCAAGGCCCAGGCTTGGTGGCAGTGCTGCCGACTTGGCAAGACAACGCAACAGCGGTGGTAACTTGAACGTACTCTTACCGACGTGTCGCATATTGAAGAGGACGACTGGCAAGATCAGCAAAGGCATCGCCTAGATAAGGACAACGTAATACTTAATAATGAGCGTGAGTGCGCGGCTGCCAAGAGATCGCGTTACCTGACGGCAACGGAGCAGGCAACAAACCCTTCAAAAGTCCAAAGATCGGTGAGTGGCGATCACTGTTTGCCTTTGTCCATGTCGTCGAGCGGGAAAAGATCCAGTTGGATTGCAAAGTATACGCCTGGAGGTGGAGGCAGCCGGCCTACCAGTAGTGCAGGACTGCCCTCGCCACCAGAGGGCGTCGAGCTCAACATTGCCGCCCCGGTGCCTTTGTTGGCAACGTCGGTGCCTAATACATTTTCGGCGCGCGAGATTTCTCCTGATTCTCCGGCATTCTGCACACCTCCAGTATCCCGTCCGACGACGCCCAGACGGACGTCCTCCAGCATTCTACTGACTCCGCGGCAGCTCGATACAGAGGCCTCCCAGCTTATCATCAATGCCTTGGAACGCACCAATTCCTCGCAGCCATCACCAAAGGTTCCCGAGAGTGCCAAACCCACTGGCTCATTCTCCCGCATGACCTTCAGCTCGATGATGGGCGGCTTGTCCGCACTGTCGCTCTCACGGACCAATACAAACAGCAGTCTCAGTAGCATGGCTGACGACAAAGAGCGCGGCCGCTCGCTTTTCAAGACGATCAATCCTCGCTCGTCGTCGCATGCACCGACCAACTCTGATCCGCCTTCGCGGAGTCACAGCCGAGCACGATCCACTTCGCCATTTACTTTCAGACGCTTCCGTACGCGGGACACGTCTCCGACACCCCAGGCCCTTCCCCTTGGTTACTCTGACGTTGATCTCTCCGACCCGTCAACTAGCATACGTCCGCGTAACGCCTTCAGCGATGGGGAGGATTCAGGTGATGAGACAGCGGGCGACGACGGTGAAACCGAGGACGAAGAGTGGAGTGACGACGACGTTTTTGATCCCGTCACCGAGCGCAATACAGAGCGCAACGCGTTCATCGAACCGACCATCGTCGATGGCCTTATTATCGCCGCCGAAGAAGTCGATCCCGATCCTCTGGGTGAAGGCGTTAACGTTGTTGTACCCCCCGAGCCGTACTTTCCCTCTACTCTCAACTCTTTCAGCCGCACCTCAAGCCTCAAAGGCAAGCGTAACCCGCGAAGACGCAAGTCTACCAAGCACCACGAACCGTTACCTCTGCAGACTTCCCGTCCCATCTTCCAGCGAGATCGTTGTACCATTACACTTACTCAAGGTCTTCCCGATGCCGCCCTAGCAGATCGCCGGCGCAAGCGGTATGTTGTCGCCAGTGATCTTAGTGAGGAATCACGTTACGCTGTCGAATGGGGAATCGGAACTGTCTTGAGAGACGGCGATGAAATGCTCGTGGTCACCGTTGTGGAAAATGAGAGCAAGGTCGATCCTGCCATTCCCAACGCTGCCGACCGCGCTACGAAGCTACGTAGCCAGCAAGAGGTAATTACACTCTATTGTGTAGGATCCATCTCACCCTCTTGTAGCGTCAAGGTCTTGCGTACATTCTTGTTCGACAGGTTACAGGCTTGTTACAGCGAACAAAGCTGAATGTAACCGTCTCTTGTCAAGCATGGCATGCGAAAAACTCTCGGCACATGCTACTGGGTAGGTCATCCCAGCACGTTATCCACAACGCACTCACACTTCTATCTAGATATTGTGGATTACAATGAGCCTATTATGTTGATAGTAGGGTCTCGTGGTGTGGGACAGCTTAAAGGGTGTGTGTATCTTTCATTTCATCTTACCGCACTAACTCCCATTCACCTAGTATTCTTTTGGGCTCCACCTCTCACTATCTCATCCAGGTAGATATCACTTAATTCCGAGTTGTCGGTCTCTCTAATGGATCTCTAGAAATGTTCCGTGCCCGTCATGGTGGCCCGCCGTAGGCTCAAACGCCCACCCAAGAGAAGCGCGCATCTTGCCAAGCATCGCGCTCATGTGTCTCTCGCTGAGGCTGGTATCGATCGCGTGGCCGCCAAAGTTGACCAGGACGTGAAGGTCATGCGTGATGAGATTCAACGCGACGATGATCGTCGGGATGCAGCAAGTAGCGAATTCCTGGGGGCACGGTCAGAGACTGAGGAAGAGGCGGATGCAGAAGATGACGACGAGGACGATACTCCATCGGGTGTGAAAGTGCCTGGTTAACCCTCTTGAATTCAAGGGCTCTGTGGTTTCATTATAATTACTTACTGAATGCGAAACTCCACTCAAATTAGATCACTGTTACTGTACGTATTGCCGTGGTTCAACTGGTTGTCGTTTACTGCATAATGTTGTTAAAGCTGCGCTACTAACATGGATGAGGTTTACCGGCATATCGGGCCGGAAGGTGATGTACTGTTTTGGATCGACATCAAGTCGTGACACTGCCATCATCTCCCCTTACACTTTACCCTCACCATGGGCTTTTTCGATTCTATCTTCCAATGGTTTCTTGGGTTAGTCGGCTTTGCTGTTCCCGGAGAACTTATCAGTAACATAGTTGCCAGTTTATTCTTCTCCAAAGCAGCTGAGCTTGCCGTTATTGGCCTCCAAGTCTGTCTCCCAATCGTCCATAATCCTGCGTGCTAACCTCTGCCGCAGGCTTCTGGAAAGACTTCATTTGTAAATGTTATTGGGAACGGACAGGTTGGCGCGTATTCAACTATTTGTCACGCCGGCGCTCACCTCGTTTAGTGGAGCCATGAAGTCGTTCCCACTGTTGCATTCAATTTTAGAAAGGTTAGGAAAGGAAACATTACGCTCAAGATTTGGGATGTTGCTGGTGAGTTGCGCGCTCGACTGACATGACCACCGTGTTGACACCACTCTCCAGGGCAACCCAAATTCCGGTCCATGTGGGTAAGCGCGCCATGTCAACCGCGCCTGGTCGCCCTGTGATGATGAGTTCTTTCACAAATAGGAACGTTATTGCAACGGCGTAGATGCCATTGTGTGGGTGCCACATTCTGTTGAGTACGGCAATTACCTAACGTCTTCATCAGCTTTGTGGTCGATGCTGCAGACGTGGGTGGTATTCCGTTTCGTGATTGAATCTCGGACTGATTCTATTTCTAAATGCACAGCAAGAAAAATTCAATAGCGCTCGTTTTGAATTGCATCAACTTCTTGCGCAACAAACGCTGACGGGTGTTCCGCTGTTGGTGGTAAGTCCAGACATCGCGTCCTTGGCGGGGTCTCACCGTGGTGCTACAGCTTGGCAACAAGAATGATGTTGAAGGCAGCGCGTCCGTTAAGGATATTATCACGGAACTGTGGGTGCCCTAATGAAAACCTCTGTTACGTTCGGCTGACCTCCCATAGTGAACTGGACAAGATTACCGATCGTCCAGTCTCTGTGAGTTGACATTTCTTCGTCCTTCTGACGTTTCTGATCTCCATTCTAGTGCTACTCTGTAAGTTATCGCTGTGCTATGTTGGCTTCTCCGATCCTTATGACTATTCTGCAGTGCTCGATGAAAAATCAGCACAATCTGTAGGTCAACATCAGTCTACTACGAGATTTGTAATTGACCCTTCATGTATAGCGGTGTTATCATGCAATGGCTCACAGAGCGATGCCACTAAGCTGAATAACAGTTACATGACGCTCATTCACCATTCCTAGTATATCCTACTTCTAATTTATTGTATTCTGTCTTTCATTTGCTTGTTTATCTCATTCTACTACTATGTTGATTGACTTGGTACCTATTCTAACCTGTGAAGCTTGCATACTGAGCGAGATAAGTTCTCGCACTTCGGTGAGTGTTGAGGTCGTTCATGCCTGTCAGGCCCGGCGTAGCTGTTCATTTAACTCTCCTATCGACACCATCATCATGCGTGGCTCTCGGAGTGCATACACCGGTTTGCTCGTTTAAAGCCATTGGCCATGATTCGCATGAACTCTACAAGCCAATCCTTATCAGTGCCTCATGGCGTAGGACGGTCAAAAAACGCCAACGCGTGATAAACACCTCAATCACCATTGCGGACGCGGTGTTATTGCGCAATCCAACCTCCTGCAGTCATCCTGTTCTCTACACAACCAAGAATGCGCGTATTATACCCTCTAATTAACCTCTAAAGCGACTAATAGCATCACGACAGGCAGGATACATGGCTTGACACGTCTGTAATACCGGTGTACGCAACCATTTCCTCGATATTGCTGTATAGCGCACAGTTGGGCGTGGTGCGAGTCTCAGGGCAACAGAAGGTGGAGAAGACAGCACTCAAACCGATTCGGAGGCCCATCGTTTCCGCATTCTTAGTCGCGAGAACCATCTGCTGCGCGTTAATTCTGGCATTGACTTTGTCCCTGCTGTGGACGAGCCCATCACAGGACTTGACACGTCGTCTGGGAACTGTCATCGCCAGCGTACGTGTCTTTCAAGCCACGCCATCGTTTCTCACGTCAAACGCAGGGCTACACCGTCATACTGGGCTGCGCGTCAGTGTTGAGAATAGCACGCGCTTCCACGCATGGGATTTTTGTGCTCTTGATATTCGCTATCACTTACATCTACCGTGATCTTTTCCCCTTCGCGACGTACACGCAAAAACCTCTTGATGCTGGTGATGGGTGGCGTTTATGGACTCTGGTTGCTCTTCTCGTTCTAAGTGGCATAGTGTTACCCGCTCTAACACCGGCTGAGTACACGCCGCTGGACCAAGATGATACCACGACAGATCTCAACGCGGAGCAACAAGCGTCGTTCTTCTCGCACTTGGTCTACTCGTATCTGGATTCGTTCACGTTTTCGGCAATTTGGAGACCGGAGAGTGTGCCAGAGAGGATACCCAGCTTGGCGTACGTGTTCCAAGCAAAAACGCTGAAGAAGAACAGCTTTCCAATTGTCGACCCGTTCTCTGGAGGTCATGAAGAGAAGCATTTGTTCTGGACGTTGCTGGAGTTTTACAGTCAGTATGACCTGCACACTGTTATGGTCGAGTTTTTAATGGTTTACTAGGGAGCGAGTTCTTCACATTGTTGGGCTTGGAGGCGTTCAAGGTTCGTCTACCCCATTCTTCATTATGACTGATTTAAAATCGTGCTAGGCTATTCTGGTTCTCGTTGGACCCATCGGTGTGAATAGACTCTTATCGTAAGAGTTGGGGCATATGACAAGGATTCGTCCCATTCACCGTTTGAAACAGGTATCTGGAGAACAATGGAGAAGGGGCAAGCGTCCGACCATGGGTATGGATCCTCTGGCTCTTTATAGGACCTTTTTTGCGGGCTGTTGTCCAAGAATCGTTTACGCATATTGCCGTAGGACTTCTTTTTCCACTCGTTATTCTCTGACACCTAGCACACCGCTTAGACACGAATCTTGGTATGCGTCGAAGGCATCCTCATTCAGCTAATGTTCGAACATTCTCTGCGTGTACGGTTGCATTACGATCCAAGTGATAATTCGGAACAAGATCAGCCGAAGACGAAAAGAGAGTCGAAGAATCTCGTTGGTAGAATCAACACGCTGGCGACAACTGACCTTGCAAATGTCATTGGCTCTTCCACATACTGGATTACCGGTTTGTACTTGATGGCTATTTTGGCCCGTCGACTGACTGACCTGCAGTCATGTTTCTCCCTGTCCAAATCACTCTGTGCATCATATTCTTATATGTCGTCGTTGGTTGGAGGTAGGCTTGTATGCTTTCTGGTCACCTGGATAACTGACCACGCACACTTAGTGCTCTTGTTGGTCTCGCCGTTCTGCTCGTGAGCATCATGAATTGTTCGCGGATCGTTCTCCTGAACTGTGACAGGTTGGAACGCCCCTTCTCAACTATCTCGCCAAGCAAATGAAAGGCGCTCGAGTCGCAGTGATGAAGCAAGTGCGTGTCGATCATAGCCTTCTATCCTTATCATTTTTACAAACGCATAGATTGATGCGCGGGTGCAAAAAGTATCTGAAGGTCAGTCTATCGGTCACTTCTGCGTCCCAGTGCATGAACCAGACTGCAAACAGTTATGTCAATCTTGCGAATGATCAAGTTCTTCGGCTGGGAGCACGAAGTCCAGAGACAGATTGGCGAAAAGCGACAGGAGGAACTTCGCTATCTGAAGCGTAGTAAGATGCTCGATCTAGTCACCGGAAATCTGAAGTACGCACTCAAGGTTTCTGATGTTTGATACCGTCTCCTCATCGTCACCTGTTCAGTTTCTTTATACCTGTTTTCTCCATGTTGGCGACCTATGCGACTTTTGTAGGTACAATGAGTCCTACGGGGGATCTCAATCTCATCCATCGAACAGACCCTCGTTATGAATCGTCAACTTACAGGCAAGTCTGCGCCATGCTTTTTGACGCACAAGCTTATCAGAGTCGTAGCCGCGGTCGTCTTCTCGTCGCTCTCGATCTTCGAGGTGCTTCGTAGACATCTTCGGAGCTTGATACTTGCCCTCTCAACCCTCGTCGCAGGTGATTACTCCATCTGCGGGATTATCCTCCTCGTCTAATACATCTGTAGCTAAGGTCTCATTAGACCGGATCGACGATTTTATTCATAATGTAGGCCACGTTGAAGGATAGCCGAGTAACGCGCTGACTTTCCCGTAGACAGAGCTCCTAGACGCCTTCACTCAAGACGCCGATGTCGCGACTCCCGTTGATGTACGAAAGGACTTGGGACTATGTAATGCGGTATTTACATGGACGACCTCTGCTACTCGCCCCTTCAGACTCCGTGTGCATGGTCGCTTGACGTTTGGACCAGGTATCAACTTGATAACCGGCCCAACGGGTTCTGGGAAGACCTCGCTTCTTATGGCACTCTTAGGTACGGCTCAGATATTGCCGCGGAGAGAGGCTGATAGGTCTCCACCATAGGCGAGATGCATTATATGCCGAGTTCAGCCGATGCTGAGTCGTGGTTCAATTTACCTCGAGGGGGAGGAGTCGCGTACGTTGCACAAGAATCATGGGTGTTGAATGAAACTATCCGAGTATGATTTCGTCCTTTTGTATCAGCGTCTGTTAATTTCCCGCCCAGGACAACATCCTCTTCGGGCAGCCATTCGACGAAGCACGGTACGAAAAGGGTATTTACGGTCTGCACGTGGTATAGTGCTTAATGCTCATCGTTACCTCTTCAGTTCTCTTTCAGTGCGCCCTCAACCAGGATCTGACTCTTCTGGGAGCCGGTGATAAGACGGAAGTAGGCGAAAAAGGGTTGACACTGAGGTGACTTAGGAAAGTGTTATGTTGTGGTGCATCGCTTACGAGTCTTCTATCTGTAGCGGCGGCCAAAAAGCTCGGATTACATTGGCACGAGCGGTTTACTCAAATGCTGAAATTCTTCTTATGGACGATATTCTGGCGGCCTTGGATGTACATACCGCAAAGTGGATTGTCGATTACTGTTTGAAAGGGGATCTTATGGAAAAACGCACGGTTCTACTGACGGTGAGTAGTCACGGATACGATAGGACAGCCCCCCCGCTAATCATTCCACAGACACATAACATTGCATTGACACGTCCCTTGGCAAGCTGGGTCGTACGTTTAGAAACCAACGGGGTAGTTGCGTGGGGATCGCCGGATGAAATTCTAGGAGATGCCGACGATGCTAGTCTTCCCGAGCAAGAAATGTCTGACGACGGCGCCAACGGTCATCCGAAGCAAAACATCGCCGAGCCTGCCAGTAGCGACGGCAAGTTAATTCTTGCCGAGGAGCTGGAAGAAGGCCATGTTGGTTGGGACGCATGTAAGCGTTCATGCCCATTCTTGTCTATCGCTCACTATATTGGGAATGATGCAGTCGAGCTTTACGTCGGAAACTTGAGCCGATACTCAGTTTTATTTTGGATGACACTGATTGCGTCCATTATGTTCCAAGAGCTGCTGTTGTCGTATCTGTCCTGGTACCTTGGCCATTGGGCTGCCCAGTATCAAGAACGGGATCCAAGAACCGTGTCGGCTCCGTAGTAAGTCCGTTCAATCAATTGGGTCCTCTGTCTCATGTCGTGTAGCTATTTGAAGAATTATGCTGTGCTACTCCTCTTGTCGTCTGTATTTTACAGTGTTGCCTACACAATGTTCACCTTTGGATCTCTGCGCGCAGCGAAGGTGATTCACGACTATCTGATAAACTCTGTCACACATACAACTCTACGGTCTGTTTCTATATCTCGGAGTTGGTGTCGCTCGATACTTACGATAAGATCTAGATGGTTGGACTTTACCCCCACTTCTCGCGTTATTGCCCGTACAACCGTGGATATAGCAACGGGCAGGTCTCCTCGACTTTTCTGTGAAATCTCGACGTTAACGAGAAAACACAGTTGACACAGGTGTCGCATCTAGCATTTTTCGGCTTTCGCAGTTGAATGTGGAGCTATTGGTCAAGTTCGCCGCAATCCTCTTATTCAGCCCGGCCTTTCTCGGTCCTGGACTATTGGTTACAGCCTTAGGCGGTTTGTTGGGACAAATATATATGAGGGCGCAGCTTCCTGTCAAGAGAGTCTCCTCCAACGCGAGGTCGCCCGTCATTGGACAGTAAGCGGCGAATACCTTTGTCCTTGATGTACTTAACTTGCTCTAGTTTTGGTTCCGCGATAGCTGGCGTTGGTGAGTTCATTGGGCCCGAGATGTCCACTCTGCTCATGGATTTGGCTTAGTCTCGATCCGCGCTTATGGCGCTCAAGATTTCCTGATCCAAGAGTCCTTGAGGCGTATAGATCATTACCTCAAACCGTCAATCACCTTTTATACTCTGAATAGGTGGATCTGCATCCGTACTGAGACATTAGCTGGTTTGTTCACCGGTTTACTGGCGTTTTACTTGGTATATGGTCCTGGATCGGATACCATTGCGTCGAATACAGGGTTCTCTGTCACAACAGCAAGTAAGAGACTCGCTAGTCAGATCATGCTCATGTTGAAGCTCGTCAGTGCTCTTCAGTGGTTCTATTCTAACATGGGTTCGTCTTTTCAACCGTTTGGAACTGTTCGGTGTGTTTATATCGCTTGCCAATGCGCAACATCGCCTTACCAGTCTCTTTGTAGCGAATAGGTCTGTGCGCCGTAGAGTATGCTTTGTGTGGGCGCGCTAAACAGGACCTCATGCAGCTTGGAGCGTATTCTGCATTACATCAAAGCTGAACAAGAGCCAAAGCCTCAGTCATCGGGTGTGCCCCCTGCATATTGGCCAAGCAGTGGCGATCTGAGAGTCGAGAATCTATCTGCCAGATATAGCAAGGTCCGGTCTATCGCCAGCCAGTAGGATGCTCTAAAACGACTTTGTAGGATGGTCCCGAAGTCCTTCACAATATTTCATTCGAGGTGAAGTCCGGCGAGCATATTGGTGTTGGTATGTACAGTGACTAGAGCATGATGATGTCTGATATTGGATTTCTCGACAGTGGGACGAACGGGATCCGGCAAGGTACCTGTCAGCGCGATTCGCGAGACTTTTTATGTTGATCTGGTCTTTGAAGAGCACCTTAACACTGTCATTGCTACGGTGTATAGTTACAGAAGGCGAGGTGTTTTACGACGGACGTCCCACTCATTCGATCAACCTCGATGCTCTACGTGCAAGTGTGACTATCATCCCTCAAATGGTACTCCTTTCCCTTGGACGTGTTTCGTCGAACTAACGGTGGATGTAGCCCGAGTTACTCAGCGGTAGCCTTCGTTACAACTTGGATCCTTTCAGCCAATATGATGATGCAGTGCTGAACGATGCATTGCGGTCTTCAGGTCTATTCGCGTTACAAGAAGAGAACCACGAAGCCAGGATTACTTTAGATACGCCCATATCTAGTGGAGGAAGCAACCTATCTGTTGGCCAGCGTCAAATCATCGCCCTTGCCCGTGCGATTGTTCGAGGAAGCAAATTACTGATTTTGGACGAAGGTGAGAACAAGCCAGTCTTCCGTGAAATCTCTCATGGATCTCCTCCTCAGCGACATCGGCCATCGATTACAAGACCGATACCATAATTCAACAGTCGTTGAGAAATGAATTGGGGGGTGTGACACTCCTCACGATTGCCCATCGACTGCAGACGATAATGGACTTTGACAGAATTGTAAGTGTATACTTAAGTTGTCACACCTGTAAAACTGAAATTCTCTTAGTTGGTGCTCGACAGCGGACGAATCGTGAGTAAATCACAGCTGCCCACACATCATGGTGTCCTGATAAGACAATTTAGGTCGAGTTTGATGCGCCTCAAGTTCTGCTGCAGAAGAAAGACGGGTGGCTTCGCAGGCTCGTTGACGAAAGCTCAGATAAAGCTGTACTGTATAGCATGGCTGGTTTGTGAGAACTCTTAGATGTCGATAACCTACATACGAACAGAATATACGGTGTCAATTAGAAGCTTCGAAGAAAACTTTTGACATTCGCTGTAAGAGCTACTTATACATGGTACAATGTGGCGCTGCAGCCTAGGGTTAGGGTTAGGACCATCTTCCGACCAAAAAAAAAGGAGGCCCACCCAGCCAGAGTGGCCAAAGTGGGACAGGAAAATATTTAGACGGTGCATAAGCCGAAGCCTATACAAGCCGCAGACACCCTCTGTATGGACAGGGTCGCCGTGCTATGAAGGATCTCCACGGCCCACAAACCCGGGACATGAAGGGACTTGTGCCATCAAGGTAAGTATGAGGTGTTGAAGTGTTCGAACGCGGCTTTTATAGAGCTGATGGTGCGCACGGACCAGGTTCCTTTTCACTTGCCTTTCTGGGCCGCATCGCTGCCTGACACGCTCCCCCATCAATATGATTCTATGAAAGCGTGTTTGTAGGTTGAATCACTGGAAGGACACGCGTCGCTTGACAAAAAATGGGTACGGAACTCATTCATTTAACGAAGATGTACGGAGACTGATCAGTACTAGTTAAAGACTCGGGGGCATCGGCCTGACTCCTTGACAAAGTTGGCTGCTGCCCTCATTCCAATGTTATAAGCTGTGCCGTCACCCTGAAGAAATGAGGATTTGGATGAATTCCTCCTGATGATGTGAAGGAGCTCACTATGATGTTCAATGGAAATCCTACATCAAAAGGCAGAACACTCTCGATTGTCGTGTACTGTGCGGGAGTGAGTGTGATGTCGAGTGCTTCCACATTCGACGTCAATTGCTCGACCTTTCGTCCGCCTATGATAGGAAAGACGTAGGGGACCTTCTGCATCACATAGGCAATCGCAACTAATCGGATTTTAGCAAGGCCAAAATATTACTATGATTCTTGGACTTACTGGCTCGAATATTCTTCGTCCCATGCTCTGCAGCAATCTTCTCTAGTGCCTCAGACATCTTCTTTTCTGCGTCGTTTCGTTTCCAGTCTGGCGAAAATATCATGCGGCCTTTCTCGCCAGACTTCTCGCGCTCCTCCTCTTCGGCGTCAGTCCTCAACTTACCGCCGCCTAACACGTCCCAAGGTGCCAATGCCAGACCTAACAGATATCAGAAATCGCCGCGATATTGTTCAACGGCTCTGTCACCTAAACTCCGGGCCATGGGGATGACTTCGCGTTCGAAGGAACGGTCCAAGACGTTCCAGTGACCTTGGTAAATCGAAAACGGTGTCTTTCCGGCCATCTGAGCGTACATGTTCGCTTGGGACACGAACCAAGCAGGTGCATCGGAAATACCCTGGATCGACGGTTATGATAGTCGTGTGGACAAGAGAGGAGGGGAACGTACGAGGTACAAGACCTTCCCTTGCATAACCAGGGCATGCAAGCCATTCATGATCTCCGTCACCGAAGTCTCGAAGTCCCACCAGTGAATGTAGAGGATGTCGATGTAGCTGGTACGCAAGCTTTTCAGGCTCTCTGCGACAGAGACGTGAAGAACTTTCAGATTATTTCCAATCTGATTGGCTCGTATTTGGGGTCCTCCACGCTCACGATTGGAGGAATACTGTACCACTGATAGTAAGCGATAATCCCTTTTTCGCAATAGCCATCCTGAACAAACCTTTGTAGCAATGACGAGTTCGTGTCTGTTGTTACGCTTCTCCATCCACTCTCCAATGAACGCCTCTGATGATCCGTCCTGACTGTACGCCGTGAGTATTGATCCCGACCACACGTAGAAGAAGACTCACTAATTACTCGAGGTGTCGATGAAATTTCCACCCATGTCATAGTACGCGTCGAGAAGCTTGAAGCTGGACTCTTTGTCCATCGCTCCGAAGCCGAACTGTTGCCACTTGTCGCCAATGCTCATCGCCCCGAGTATAATGGGGGAGACGCGTATCGCAGCCAATGGAGACAGCACACGATAGTAGCCCAGCTTTGAAGCAGGAGGACCAACTGGTTCGTACAACGAAGGCATTCTTGTTAACGGATGAAGAGGCCAACGTGTACGACGAATAGTCGAGATTTATATTACCAACTATGGTTCCCATCTTGCCGACGGTGCACACGACTGACGTTCTCTCGCGGCTCAGTCTGTTCCGTTCAGAACCCATCGCACTTCGAAGTGCGACTACTTTTACCTTCAACGCAAGAGTGACGGCCCGATGGCTCAATTCTGGTGACGTTCAAGTACTAATTAGGATAATCAGGATACACAGCCTGGCCTGACAGCCTAATTTTTGCTGACAACACAGGGTGCACGAAGCTCTCATGGGTTTGACATCAATGTCATACCAAGATCAGAAGAACGTCTGCCAGTGGAAAGAAAGATGATGAGCACTCGCTGCGTCGTATGAGATGACGATCAGTCGCTTTGGTATAGCGAAAATACAAAAATCGTTACAGATGCGTACAAGAATCTCAGTCTGAATCAGAATCAGAGTCGCTACTAGCTGCTTCCAACTCGCTCCCACTATCGTCCTCAGGATCATCATCCTCAAGCTGTCCGGGAAAGTAGAAAGGTTTAACGGTCTGACAAAGTTTCTCCCATCGGGGTAGACTATCACTCAAAGTATCTTTCTTCCAATCACTGTCCCATCCGACATAGACACGAATTTCTTGCAGCTTCTTCAACGGGCGCGCATCGTCCTCTGAACGAATCCTCGACTCTAGCATACCCAAAATATCATTGTCTGTCACGTCTTCCTCTTCGTCTTCACTCCAATAGCATTCGTGTATGTCCAGGACGCGAAGGCACGGCAATATCGAGTCGCGCTCGGAAGTGATGGTTAGCCCATTCCAAACTTTGCGCTTCCCTAGATTGATGCGCAGAGCAAGTCGTTCGACGTTACGAGTCAGTGAAAGAAATTGAAGGAAGGAGGTGGCGTCATCGGGGTGAAGATTGATGTCACATTCCAGATCAAGGCTTGTCAAGGAATCGGGATTGGAAAGTGCGGGGAAGAAGAGCTGAGTCTTATTAATATCGGAGAGACGGAGACTCAGGTAGCGAATGGATGGAAGGTGGAAGAAGGGCAACACACGCGCCGTAACACCCCCTTCGCGTTCGTCGATTGAAAGGTAGTTCAAGGAAGACAACACAATGGGAGGATCAGCTGGATTCCGCATGGCGTCAGACAGTGCAACACACAAAGTCTCCAAGTTGCACATGCGGCGAACAAGGGCCACGCCTCGAGAAGCCAAACCAGTCCCCGTGGCCAAGGCGTCGCCTGAGTAGTAGTGCTTCATTTGCGCCCATGGAAGTATGAAGCTTGGGACGAGATTGCCATTCTCTGCTAGTACAAATTCTTCAAGCATTGGTGCATCGGCAAATACGTCCACCTCCATATTTCTTGTACCAGGAATAGGATCGTAGAACAGCTTGCGGAGCCGTGTGAAGGTGGCACCAGAGAATGCTTGGAGAGACTGGGGCGCGAGGGTAGCACGAAGCGTTCTCCATCGTGGTGCGGAAAGCTCCAATAGGCCAATCATACCGGGCTGCGCTTCCGAATTAACAGTGACCTCCAGATCCTCGCTCAAAGAAACATACAAATCGCAATGTTTCGATCGCTGAAGGTACATTGCCAACTTGTAGGTCCCTTGCTGCTGGGAGACCCCAGCATAGGTCGAGAAATCAAGACCCACAAAGGACCACAAACGCGGAACGGCGAGGGAGACATCCCTCCACCGACGACAGACGTGAGACAAATTCCATGGCGATATGCCTGGGTGCAGGACGTCTTGGAAAAAGCACACACATGGATCTAGTACGTTCGTGCAATGGATGAATATCTCTACCAAGATGTCGGAAGGAAGGGCCTTGATGGGGTGCATTACTCTTTTCGCCAACGTGTGTTGCCGCGCGGCCCGGCGGCGGAGCTCGGTGAGGCGGTCAAAGGCGTCCTCCAATTCCATCACCTTGGCGTCAATGTCGCGCATGACGTCGGCGAAGGAATCGGCGACAGTGGCATATTGGACAGCTTCGATGTCGAGTGGCGGCTCATTCCGGTTGATGAGCTCGTCAAAACGCGGCATTCGCACCGCGTCGATCTCGTCGAGCCGATGCTCCAATATTTGGACGATGTTTGAACACGACGGACACGTTGAATCCGACATAATAGCTCTCTGGAATCAACTAAGCATTCAAAAAATTTGACATGGAATCTCACTTTGATGGTCACAAGTCAAAAAGTACTCGTGCCCCAAAAACACCGAGTATGCCATCTTTCTTCTGACTGAACTTGCACTGAGGCCCTTGCGAGTTTACTATCGCTTGCGCGTTACAATCAACTTCAAAGTCCCCATCTCAAGACGATCATCGACAGAAGCGTTCTAGTTCCCTCTCTCGGATCTAAGCCTGCTAGCACGCTATCTGCCGTTGCTGGCATTTACAGTTACAGATCTTCCCGCTATGAATCCTCCAACGGATCCGTTACTCGCTTGCTCCTTGTACTATGTCTCTCTCAACAAGTGGCCCAGCTACCGGAGAAAAAGAGAAGGAAGACCAAGTTGTCTCTACAGTCCATGACACGGAGACAGACTTGGACTCTGAAATTTCTTTCCAGTCTCGTCTCAGACGTTTGATTTCCTTCAAGACGGATGTCATCGAAGTTCAAGGCATTGAACGCATTCCAGAGGACGAGAGGACGACGGACCACAGTTGGAACAAGTACGAACATC
This sequence comes from Hymenopellis raphanipes, assembly GCA_036872995.1. Classification (NCBI taxonomy): domain Eukaryota; kingdom Fungi; phylum Basidiomycota; class Agaricomycetes; order Agaricales; family Physalacriaceae; genus Hymenopellis; species Hymenopellis raphanipes. The sequence continues at coordinate 1,390,963 of JAYMDG010000012.1, forward strand.
TTGCAGCCTGCGATGTTTGCTCATCATGAACATTATCCAGCTTCTTTCTTTGGCTGTAAACACTTTCTGTATCTATCAACTATTGACGCTCAGTACGGCTGCCTCTAGGTCGGCAAACCTCACCATCGCCAGCGTCGCCACTGGAATTCTCTCAAAAAGCATCTTCGGCCTCTCGTTCTCGCAAGTATCTTTTCCTATGATCTTTTCGCGTCTCATCATTATCCACCATAGACAAGCCGTCATAATCGAAACCGTTTTCGGTGCATTGTCAGCCGCTTGCACCTCCCTGGTCGCCATCTTAGGACCCAAGACTGGCCTTAGAACCATGGTCATAGCCCGCTTTAGCGCCGGGCCCATAGGCGGAACAATCTTCTCGCTTCTGAATGTCTTCGCGCAGTACGTGGCGATGTATTTTGAACCCAAGATTCCTTATGTCTTATCTTGACACCGCCAGGCTCTCTTACGGCCTTGCAAACATTGTGCTTGGCGGCCAAATACTAACCTACGTGAACCCCGGCTCCATCCCAGCAGTCGCAGGTGTCGTCATTGTATCCGTATGCAGCTTGATCCCATGTTTGGTTGGATATCACCTCGTCAACGCCTGCGAGAGGTACTTCTGGATCCCGTTTCTCTTCCTGTTGTTATGCTATTGGGGCTTGGGCGCACGGGCTGGGTTCCACTTTGATGAGATTCCGTACAGCGAAAGTAGATCGCTCACCAGTGCGCTTTTGGGATTTGGGGGTGTTGTGTTTGGAACTACAATGGGTGTTAGTGCGATCTCCTTACATTCTTTGGGAAGGGGATACTGATGAGCTGGCACTGCTAGTGGGCATCAGTCTCCGCGGACTATAACTGCAGACTTCCAGCAGACTTTTCTGTCAGCAAGGGTTTCTTACTTGCTTTTTTCGGGTTCTTCCTCCCGTCGCTTTTCGCGCAGATCCTAGGCTCGGCACTGGGGTCTATAGTTCAAAGCTCCTACGTTGACGAGTACGATGGTAACATTGGTCTCTTTCTCTCTCAAGTATTGAGCCCGTGGGGAGGATTTGGCAAAGTCCTCCTAGTGCTGAGTGCACTTTCCTTGATGCAAGTTGCCTCATCAAACTCGAAACAGTACTCACCTAGAAGGTAGATGTGCCAACATTCTCGGAACTTATTCTGCCGGCCTGTCGATCCAGGCTCTCGGCCGCCCATTCGCCCGGATCCCTCGTGTGGCGTGGACGACAATTAGTTGGATAGTGTACACCGTTGGCGGTATAGCAGGGCGGGACCACTTTTCTGAAATTTTGTCAAATATGTTGGCCGTCATGGGATACTGGAGCACTATCTTGGTTGTCCTCATCCTCGAGGAACACTTCATTTTCAGACGGAAGAACGGACGGCTTGATGGTTATCCATTAGACGGCTGGGATTCTTCACATTCGTATGTCTGGTCCTCCGTGAACTTCTTTCGCTGATATCCATGATAGACTTCCACCGGGACTTGCTGGGATTCTAGCAGCTGTCTTGGGGGCAGTTGGGATAATTCTAGGCATGTCGCAGGTAAGTTTTTACATGCAATGCCTTGATGTAGTTGCCTCATCAATACCAGGAATGGTATATTGGTCCCATCGCAAGAGACCTCGATCCACATTTCGGGGCGGACGTAGGCTTCGAGGTTAGTGTTACCGTTCTGTTGACCTGACGGCACCTGACATTACTGCAGTTCGCAGCCCTCTTCTGTGGGTTGACATACCCGCCGCTGAGATGGCTGGAGATGCGCGTCTTTGGACGATAAGCATGTAAATTTCTGAGAACAACATCAATCCGTATCCATCCTATCATCTGACGAGTTCGCATTCTCTCTGTCCGCTTGCTCTTGTACAGCCCGTAAGAACGGACCGATACCAGTGCCCGCCTCCTCTGGAAGACCTAAGGCTCGCACTAAACCGCCCAAGAGGCCTGTTCGCAATGCCTGGTCAAAGTTTGTGACTGCGGCGCGGAACTGAGGAGAGCTTATGATGCAGTTTAGCAGAAATACGCAGTTGATAACAGAAAACATACTTGACGATACGCTCTACAGCTTCCTGGGATGGGGGTGAGGGTAAATCCGGCGGCAAGTGGGGAAACAGAGTGGGTATCAACTGGGGGTGACTTGTGAACAGCGGTGTGAGGTTTGCGGGCGTGAGGATATCGGAAAGGGACATTTCGGGAATGCCTCCGCCTTGGTTGTTTCCAGCCATCTGGTTTAAGAGGGAGGAAAGCTGCTCGATCTGTTCGGGCGTGGCTTGGAAGTTGGACCTGAATGGAATCAGTACTGTAGGATAGTTAGGCTAATATTACATACGAAGAAGCACCCTGAGCAGATGTGGATGCAGCTGCAGAGGATGTAGACGGCCAATTGGGAGTAAACTCGGGATCCTCGAGGTATCCGTTGAGGTTGCTGACGAACTCATCGTCGCGGCCGGACGAGGCGTCTTGCATCCAGAACTATGACTATTGAGTTACACGGCGAGTAAATGTAGAATCTCGCTCACAAAATGCCTTTGGTCGGATGACGAGAACTTGAGAACATACGTACGTCCCGATGCTTTGACAAACGTGGCGTCGGTCGGGAAGAGGATGAGGTCCTGAAGCGCTCAGATGAACACAAGAGCACAGAGTGGCGGGAAAAGCTAACCTCTTCAACGACATTGTTGGTTCTGTTTTTCCACATGAAATGCAAGAGTCCGTCCTCGCCATTGACGATCATGATAGCGCCTTTGGTCGCGACGGGGTCTACAAAGTTTGTACCTTCCCGTCTGAGTGCGCGGCCGGCCTTGAACGCGAGTAAAGTGTCTCCCATAGTCGGTACTCTTGGTGGTTGTAGGTAGAAAGTGAAGACGCGTCACCCCAATTCAAACTCCGCTTGCCTGTTTCGTCCCATCATTCATGTCGTTCTCGGGCTTTGACGAGGCGGCGGGCTCTGGCTGGGAGCCTGCCCCACAAGCGGGAGACCTTATCAAGGATGCACTGAGAAAGGAGCAGCTGCTCAAGTAGGTTTAGTACTACTTTTGTTGATGCTGTATTGAGGCTTCAACAGAGAAATTGCCGCGTCGCAGGACGACCTCCGGAGTGGGTTGTGAATTTCAGGTTTTTCAATTATATGCTGACTAGAATGTAGCCTTGTACAATCGCGTGCAATCCGTCCAGAAAGAGGTCGACAAGCTGACGTCCAACAATTCTACTTTGCAAATGTACATTGACAACTTGACTGTACAAATGGCTAAACGGCGAGGGAATGAGCGATAATTGTATTCTGTAAACGATACCCTAATACACATGCTCTCTCAGAGGATGCTTGAGATAAAAGTCGGAAGATCCAGATCTATTAACCCTAACCTATTAAACACGCAGCACGTGCCTTCTTTGTCTTTTTCTTCGACTTTTACGAGTCGCGGGATGCAACAAGTGAGTGATAGAAATTTACTGACTTGTTAAGAAAACCAACAAACATTTTCAGACGCCCCGCTGAACTTGTCATTCATGTCCGTTCTGGGCGCAAAACATGTTGGCGGTCTCTCCAGCGCTACCTGCCGGACATTCGCTACCGCTGCCACCGCGTTGGCGTCGCGAGATAAATCCAATGTGCCAGTCGGCGCCCCTCCTCGCAAATCTAAGAGGCCTCCTGTTCTACCGAGCACCACGGGATCCACGAAAGCCTACGAGAAATTGTCTTCCAACCTGCTCAGCACACTCGACAGGTTGACACAACTGCACGACGAAGCTAAAAAGAAGAATGCAAAAACGGTTGTTGGTCCTAACCGTAGTTTTCCACCGGCAGAGGGCCCACTAGACAGGCCCAAGGCCAGCAGGCGCCTCCGTCCAGCGAATACGCAGCCGGCGATGGTGCTCAAGGGCCAGAAGGTACTCAAGGAGGCACGAAAGCCGTATTTCAGTGCGTATCCAACCGGTTTGACCTGTTTCTGTATCATCTCAAACATTGCAGGAAGTATTCCAACAAGCACCAAGCCCAAGCCAAAGCTTACGAAAGAGGAGAAAGAGGAGAGGAAACAAGAAAAGCAACGAATTGCTTTCAAAATAGAGACCAGACCGTACCCGGAACGCCTGGATCACTTGAGCACCACCTACCTCAACTCCAAGCAGTCACAAATTCTCCAAGGTAACCCCAGTTTGTTACCTGTCTCGAGACGCGTCCTTACCCCGTCTAGACATAGATCCATTAACAGTACACCACCCTGTTGCTAAACTCTCCCATGGTTTGGAACGCGTCTTATTCAAGTACTTTTTATCATATTCCTATTTCTTCCATCTCAACTTTTATACAGCCCTGGTGTCCATTGGCTCCGAGACCCCAACTCAGGTGTCTACAACTTCCATCCTAAAGTACAAAACATCCCAAAGGTCAACGACTTTGCCTTTGAGCGTCTTCCTGGTTTCACAAAGAGTTCCCGCGATGAGGCAAGCCCCCAAGTTGCTCATTATGACCTGCATCTCACCATTCACGACTTTATCTAGGAACTCTGGGCATTGGCTAAGCAGGAGGGACGAACATTTGCCGGTTCAACCTCCTCTCTGTCGGGTATGCTGGTCCACATCTATTTCCTGTTATCATACCATAGGAACGTCAATCTCTCTTCGTTGACACACGTCTTTCGCAAAGAGGTTAGTTCGGTCATCTGCTTTAAGAGTCGCTTGCTAAAACGGCACTCGTTAGCCAAAGAACTTCACTCCTGGTCAACGACTACCCGCCACGGTAGTATTTAATTACAAAGACGGTCGATATGCCATCGACTCGCTTCAAGATGACAGATCAGACAAGAACATTCTCTTGTGGATGGTTCGTGAAATCTTCCTCTCCGAGGAATCTGGAATTTACGCTCAGTCTTGTAGGGGACCTTACTGGAAAAATACCTGACCAGTCATGGAGATCAGTTTGACGCTTTGATGCGAACTACGCCGCCGCCCGAAGATGTGTCTACGAACAGTATGATTCGGGAAGCGTATAGGTTTGCCAAGGTGAGTTCTTTGCCCCAGAGACAATGCTGCTAGGAGTGGTGTTCTGATCGCGTACTGCTCTAGTCGGAAAAGTTTGTGATGCGATCCCAGTTGGATTGCCAGGATCATCGCCTACCGGGTACTGGTGTATTCGACATAAAGACTCGTGCCTCACTTTCAATACGTATGGATCTGTTCAACTTTGAGGTACGTCCATTTTCCGTTTCAACGAGTCCGATATGCATGTTTTTGTAGCACAACTCGGGATACCTCATTGACAAGCGCCATGGCCTGCTGAACAGTTTCGAGAAGGAATACTACGACTTGATTCGGTCTGCTTTCCTCAAGTACAGGTGATGATACTCCCACAATTTTGTCGCTTAATTGTATTCTGACCATTATACAGCTTCCAAGCCCGAATTGGCAACATGGATGGTGTGTTCATCGCGTACCACAACACAGAGCGCATGTTTGGATTCCAATACGCGTCTCTGCGGGAAATGGAAGAATGTCTCTATGGTCCTGGCGAAGGTTTGGGTGACCGTGTTTTTGACAAGTGCGTCAGCACCCTGGAGGCTGTCGCCGACAGGATCTCGCAATGTTTCCCCGAGCAGGTGCGCCAGCTTCATAGATGAATGGTCTAGTGATGACCGATAATCTATTTACAGTCTGTTAAATGCACGTTTGAGACCTTGGAGAAGGAAAACGCCATGCATGTATGGGTCGAGCCCGAGCACTGGGAAGGAGAAGGTCTTGCGCCTATCAAGCAACTTGCTGTTACTGTTAATCATTTCGTCAATGGTGTTCATTCGCCTGCGAAAGATGCCATCGAGAACACTAAGGCAAAATGTAAGTTCATTCCATCTGATATCATTTATTCAAAGTTAAATTTCTAACAGGGGGCACCCAACTGCACATCGGTGAACGCCACCCTGGGATGGAGGAAAGTATCCGCCAAGCCCTCGCCGAAGCCAAGCTGCGCAAAAATACTGTCATGGCTCTTCCCGACAACGTCTCCATCGAGGAGATCGCGGAATTCTGGAAGAATCTCAACTTTGGCGGTCACGACGCGCCGTCTACGATTCCGGATGCAGAGTACTTTACGTCGAGGTTTGCGGAGCCTGATGCGATGATCATAGCGCTACGGCAGGCTGCTGAACAGGGACGGAAGCAGACACGGCGACGCGAGAAGGAGGAGAAAGGGCTGCCGGTGTTTGTCGTTGGAGAGCAGTGGGATGAGGAGGATGCCAAGGCAAAAAAGAGCGCATTGGCGGCGATTAAGGCCGAGAAGGACAAGGCGAAAGCGGAGCGTCGTGAGAAATTGCTCGTGGAGGAGCAGTGGGATGCGTTTGGAGAGGACGAGGTGGAGACTAAGCCTGCTCTTCATGTGCCGCAGTTCAAGATTGGATTCGACGTTTCGGAGCCTAAGGTCCAGGCGCAGCCCGCGGTGGATGTTGTTGACGAGGAAGCTGAGGACTCTGAGGACGCTGAGAATGAGGAGGCGGATGAGCAGGAAGAGGTTGAGAAGCCGGAGCAGGAGCTTGGAGTCGCTGATGATGCGATCGAGGTCGCAAAAGACGAATCTGCCAAGGGACAAGGAGGTCCCCTTGCGGACAAGGATGATGACCGTACGCCCTCCTCCAGCTAGGTCACACTGATTACTCCAGTACACTAGAAATGCTATCTAATTTATCTTATTTGTAGTACGTACAGAGGCGTATTTGACCACTCATCCAGGACGTGACGCTCGGGCGACCTATGGGGTCTTATCGCGCTACGCCCATCTCTGACCAAGGAACGGCGGTTTCCTGGATCCCCGAAGCTCAAACCGACTCGGAGTTTGACATTGACAAGGTTTTATATCGGTTGACGACCAACGTGCAGATTGCGCGTCTCGGCATTCCCGGCGCCATCAAAAGTGGTGTTTCTTTCAAGCGATCTGATTGGTGATCATACCAAGCTGTCTGCTCACTAAACGACCCACTCGTTCGTTGGTTTGTAAGAACGAAACGCGCTTTCGCATGGGTAGGAGTCAGCTTTCGGTGCCGCAACGTTTTTCCTATATTATGGGGCCTTCTTTCTCCCAGTTTTCTTTTGACATCCCCTTGCCCACCTTTCCTTTCCATTCTTTTCCATTCCCTTTGCTCTAGACTAGACTACGATGGTTGCTGATTTAATCCGGGACTCCACTGTCGGGCAGTTCATTAATTTCGTGTCTGGCGGCAAATATCTTCCCTACGCGGACCAGCGCCCTGGCTATGTCGTGCCGCCGCACTTTATACTTCCGTCGTCTCGGTGCAATGAAGAAAAGATGTCGCGTCCTGCTGCGCCGACGTATGATACGTCGGACAACTCGACGCTGTGTGGCGATCTGGAGAAAGCGCGTACTGGCACTGTTACGCCCAACACGGAGCTGATGCGCGAGGCTACGATTGCTGTTGATCCCGAGCTCGTCGGGGAGAAAAAGCAGCTGGAGATGTCCGCTGCGTCCTTGCAGGACCCATACCTCGTAGACTGGTATGGCGACGATGATCCAGATAATCCTAGGTTTGCTCGTTTCAACTCAAGCTTTTTCTTTCTGACGCGTTCTTTCAGAAATTGGTCTCCGGCGAAACGCGCTTTTGTCGCTTTCAGCATTTCGCTCTTGACGTTTACGATGTACATTGGGTCTGCCATATACACCCCGTCAATCCCGGGGCTTATGGAGGACTTCAACGTCTCCTTGGTCCACGCTACTCTTGGCCTTACGCTCTACGTGATGGGTGAGTAATCGCGCTGTCAATTTCTATTCATTCGCACGCAAGAATCTGACTGATCCTCAGCGTACGGTATCGGTCCAATGTTCCTCACCCCGTTCCAGGAGCTCCCCGCCTTTGGCCGGAACACGATCTACATCAGCACCTTGTTCCTCTTCATCATCTTCCAGATACCCATCATCACCGCGACGAACATCCAGACGGTGCTCGCCTTCCGTTTCCTGACTGGCTTCTTCGGCAGTCCGGCGCTGGCGACCGGGGGTGCGTCGATGGGCGACATATACCCGTCCGAGCAGCTGGCATATGTTATTGGCGTGTGGGCACTCGGCGCCGTCGCAGGTCCTATTACGGGCCCAGTCATCGGAGGATTTGCGGCGCAGGCTAAAGGGTGGAGATGGCCGCAGTATGAGCTGATCTGGATATCTGCGTTTGGCTTTATCTTCTTGTCGCTGGTGCTTCCTGAGACCTATGGGCCGACTATCCTGCTGAAGCGTGCTCAGCGTCTGAGGAAGCTTACTGGGAACCAGCAGCTTCGCACTCAGAGCGAAAAAGATGCGGAAGGAGAGTCGCTCCGACAGATCTTCAAAGAGGCTTTGGTTCGACCGATCGTGTTGGCATTAGAGCCTGTACTCTTGTTTGCAAACGTCTATTTAGGATTTGTCTGTAAGTGGACTTCTTTTGTCCTAAACGCACTATGTACTCAACTACTTATCAGATGCAATCTTTTACCTGTGGTTTGAGGCATTCCCACTCGTCTTTACCGACATCTACCACTTCAACCTTGGAGTCAGTGGTCTGCCCTTCTTGGCGTTCATTGTTTCTGGTGGAATCACTGTAAGTTTTCATTTCTCAGGACTTCATTCTTGCAGATACTAAACTTATCCCATAGTACACGGTGTACTGCTTGTACCAAATGTACCACATCGCTCCTCGCCAGCGTCGAGCAAAGGCCGCTGGCAAGGAAGCTCCCCCAGAAATTCGCCTCGAAATCGGTCTCATGGCCAGTATCTTCATCCCGACTTCAGTGCTCATTTTCGGTTTTGCCTCGAAGGAAAGCATCCACTGGATCGTCCCAGTCATCGGCGCTGCGCTCTATCTCCCGGGTATCTTCCTCAACTTCCAGAGCATCCTGATGTATGTCACATCGGCGTATCCAAAGTACGCGGGACCTGTTCTTGCGGGCAATGATCTGGCGCGTTCTACTATTGCCAGTGTATTCCCTCTATTTGGACACGCCTTCTTCACGAACCTGGGCCTTGGTCCTGCTTCGGCCATCTTGGCGGGAATCTCCTTTGCTCTCATGCCGGTGTTCGCGGTATGTATCTTTCCTCTTACTTTGTACACAGAATGTGACCTTCATTCATCACTAGGCATTGCTCAAGTGGGGACATCTCCTGAGGAAGCGTTCAAAGTACGCCGATGGCTCGCTATAATCGATGGACGAGGACACGGAACGAGGAGAAGATTACGCTCAGGCGATGAAGGAGCAAGGGCTGCGAGGAAGCAGCGACAAGCATTGGAGTGGGGGCTCATTTTTTTCTTTCTGTAGCAAATAACGCACGACATCATAGATCAAGTTAGACTTAGACATCATACTTACATTGCTTCACGTTCACACTACCATGACAATTTGTATCGAATATACCGCACATAATGTTTTTTTCACTTCACTTGTAAGGGCCTGGCAATATGATATGAACAGGACGATATTATCTAGCTTTTTTCCCGCCAAGCGGGATGAAATGGCTGAGTGAGCAAGTGTGGCGGCAACTTAAAAACAACCTGAACGGTAATTAATATCTAATAAGTATACAAGCAAATACAGACGTATCTATGTAGCTCAAAAAAACACATCTGTCGTTCTATTCACTGGGTGCACAGTCACAACGATTGGACAATTTCCTCTCTAAGCATTGGCATACAACTACAGGTCCATCATCACTCTGTCATTCCTTATTCCGGATGAATCGCTTTGGAGCCACGGAATGCCTTTGAAGCACGCCAGCTTTCAGTAGCTGAGGGCAACAGGCACAAATGTCCGCCCATGCGCTGTCAGAACAGCGCCATAGCTGTATAGTATGAAGCCAGGTCATCTGAGATTGAGATAAACGATCGTCGAGTTGTGCCCAGATCGCTGCCAGTAGTGCTTCTTCTTCGCTATACTGGTATGCGTTGATGCGGATGCGGCGAAGAGCAGATGTCCACGGCGGTGGGATCGATAGACATGCTACTAGCCACGGGAGATCCTGGACGTGAAGAATTATATCGTGGAGATGATGAATGTTGACGGCGTCGCCCACGATCTTGGCAGGAGGTATATCTGCATGAGGATTGATAAACTAAAGGCTGTATATGAGATAAATAGCTTACATCCTTTTGGGGCTAAGTTGATGTTTCTGACCGATTCGAGTTGAATGAGGCGTCCAAAGGCAGGGTCGCCATCAAGTGCTACGCCAAGTGTCAGGTAGCGTAATTCATCTAAGAGACCGATGTAGCCGTCTGCAATGGCATCGAGAATCTGTGGCATGGACCTTTGGCCCAAAACCTCGACTTTGTCGAGCAGGCAAGTTCGAGTAGTAGTTCTATACTTTTCCTCCGTGTCAGAACAAGTGACATTTAGACAAGACAAAGTCTTCATTTGAGGAAGACATTCGTTTAGAAGGAGCAGGAAGTCGGCTTTGACGGGTATGTGCATGTTTTCAACGGTGAAGTGAATGATGGGCATCCTGGCGAGCGTCGATTTCAAGTATGGCGACAAGTTCTCTGGAGGTGTCACGCTCATTACGAGGATCTCGACGTTTTTGAGCATCCTCAAGACTACGACAGCGAGTCCACCACTGGCACGTATGTGGAAGAAAGATAGATGGAGTTTGCGGAATGTCAGTGGAATATGTGGCGACGCGAGACACATCTTGTGAAAATTGGACCATTGCCTAGAAGAATAGAGAGTAGCCCTCATGTCGAGCTCGTAGAACAGACGCGCAGCTGCGTAAGGACGAAACGCGCTGCAAACGAGGGAACAGGCCTTCATGGAGGGTCGGTCATCGTCGAGACAGTCGACAATCGCATCCAGCAGCTCTTGCGGAAAGAGAGAGAGGGCGCCCATCTGAAGAGAAAATGAGAATTCGTGAAAGGTCTGAAATCGTGGCTCACCGTACACTCTTGAGTGTCGAATTTGAAAGGAGCAAGAAAGGGGCTCGACAGCCTTACCGGGATCAGACAAACAAGCCCCGCAACGTGCACAGCCTCACATTCACTTCTATTGAAGGGGACCCACCACCAACACAACTACTTTTCCCAATACCAGTGGCGATTCAACCAGCGGAGCGTCCCATTTCCTGTCTCTTTAAGTACAATTTCAGAACTCCAGGACTAATCACAATCAGGTCACCTTTATGCTTGTCGGCCACTGTTCCTCGAGCGTGAATAAGCTTACGATTATTATTAGAACTTGGCCTTACGTACACCATTTTATGCACGACCACCCTCGATCCCTTTGGGCTTTCTTCCTGCCAAATTGGATTTCGATATCGCCACACTACAGAATCATCTAATCAACATCTCAAACTGCGTGGCGTCTAAATACACTGACTAGACGCCCTCTCCTCCCAATCATGACGCCATCTTGCGGTCTTTTTTTCTTGGTAAACTTCAATCTTTGTCAGTGTCTTTCAACGGTCTTATCAATCTCCTACCTAAGACATGTGTCTCTTCCACCAAACCTGGTCGTTTTCCGTCCAATATAAAGGTTGAATAGGATGTATCCAAACCATTCATCACCTCAGACTCTCAAATATGTCCTCTAAACTCGTCGCTCTCATCATCGGCGCTGGCACCAACGTCGGCGACTCTGTCGCACAGGCCCTCCTCAAGCAGAACTACAAAGTCGCTGTCGGATCGCGTAACCCTAAACGCGACAACGTGCCAGAAGGACTCTACCCCTTCTCCGTCGACGTCACCAAACCTGAGAGCATCAAACCTGCTTTCGAAAAGGTGACTACCGACGTTGGCCCGCCTAACGTTGTTGTCTTCAACGGTATGTATTCTTTTCCCTTTCCACTGTTGAACTGTAAATCGAATTAACTCTTTTAGCCGCCGCATTCGAATTTTCCAGCGCTGAAGACCCGCTTTCGCTCTCCTATTCAGCATTCAAACAAGCCCACTCCGTCACAGAGAGCTTCTACCTCGCCGCTCAAGAAGCTCTGGGCTCCTTCCGCTCTCCAGTCCACAAGGATTCCGTAAAGGCCTTCATTGTAACGGGGAACCTCCTCGCCTTCGTCCCCGCCGTTGCCAGCGAGGGTAACCGTTTCGGTCTGGGCCTCCAAAAGAGATCCGAGGCATATCTCGCAGAGCTTTTCCATAATGCTTACGCGAAAGAGGGAATCAGGTATGCTTTGTTTCTTCTCCTTTGGATGATTTCACCTAAACGATCTCATCAACAAGATTTCACTACGCGCACTTTGTCTCTGATGATGGGGTGATTCCGCCTTACTCGGATTTCCTCAAGAGTGGCTCGGCCCATGCCAAGGCGTACGCACGCTTGATTAATGCCCAAACACCTGAGTCTTGGGATTATAGGTATGGCTTTCCTTCTTACGTCTGTCTTGTCTTCTGAAAATTTTCTGTCTCTAGGTTCACGAAAGACGGCGAGAAGTATACTCCCAAGTAGTACTGAAGTAGTATGAGAATGAAAAGACAACGAATCGCACGCTATCCTCAGGATCAGATTGTCAACTTAATTCCCAACTAGAGGTGCACTTGAACGTCCTCGCCGACGACGTTCCCTGGATGTTTCGAACGAGTGGCCTGCGCAGGAGCGATCTACTAAGCGCCGCACGTATCTGTGTGCTGGTCACGTAGAGACTACGTACCCAAACTGGGTATTATAGCAAGAGTAGATATGTAGTAAGTATTTCCATCCGACTTCTATACATCACGCCGCTGTAGCGGCAGCACTTTCAGTCGGAAACTCGACATGGTCGAACCGGCCCTCCGCACAGTCTTGGTTAAACGTACGCTTCGCATGCTTCAACAAGTTGACCATAGACGTCGCCGTCATACCCTCCATTCTCTTCGCTGCGCCCTAAAATCACGTCAACACTAGCTACCATGGAGGAAATGATAACGCGCTTACAATCGTCGTAGGCCGAACAACAAACAACCGTTCCCGAACTGCCTCGCTCAGGCCATACACAGTCGTATAATCCAAGTTCGGGTCGAGCAGGAGACCCTCATCTTCGTGGAAGATCTTGAGATCAGCCTCCTGGCGAACCAAGTGCGGGTGGTACCATCCTGTGGAAGTCAACGTAACTAAAAAGCTGACTGAAGCAACGCCTCAACTCACCCTCAATGTCAATTTTATGCAGAATACGCGGATCGACGTCTTTGATGAGCGGAATAACACTCTGAAGACCTTCCGATTTCACGCGTTTCAATCGAAGAAGGTCAAACGCGCTATTGGAAAAATGAGTGTAAACCGTACTGCAGGAAAAACAAAAACAGACCTGCGCTTGAGCCCGTCCATGTTTGTTACGAAACCTAGACGTCGCCATTCCTGCAGAAGAAAATTGGACTGAGATGAGGGAGAGTAGAAAGACAACACACGTTCGGAGTCGCAACGAAATTCCGCAACATTGCGATCGTCGCGTTGTACGTGATCTGCATCGTGCTAAACTCCTTCCATCGGGTTTCGGAGACAGCGCCAGCCTTATGAGCTACATGTACACGGTCAATGCCACACTCTCATCCGGACAGGCAAACAAACCTTTTGCCGTCAATCGAATATCAGCGTTTTCAGGGCGTAACGAAAGACGGTACTCAGACCGAGACGTTAGCATGCGGTCTATTTTTCAAGGTCAAGCACAAAGTCGCAAGATACGATGAAAGGGGAACGAACAAGGCTCTTCAGCACCCTTGATGATGAGGTCATCGATCAGGACACCGATACAGCTTTCAGCGCGGGAGAGGGTGAACGAAGGACGACCGAGGGCAGACAGTCCGGCGTTGATACCTGCGACTATGCCCTGGGATGCGGCTTCCTCATACCCCGTTGTTCCTGCACAGCGAAAATCGGTATTACAAAAGAAAACGTTTCGAGAATATGCAGACCATTTATTTGCCCAGCGAGGAATAAACCCTAAAACATAGTGAGCAGCAGACAAAATACATTCAAGTAATGGCCTACATCTATCCGCTTAGTTTCCAAGGTAGCTGGAAGGTGGTCAGAATAGTGATACGCTCAGACTGGTAATGGCACAAACATTTCAGTTCTCTGGGATCAACATAGTCGTACTCGACACCATATGCGGGTCTAACCATCTTAACGTTTTCCAGTCCAACAATGGTACGCATCATGGGCTCTTGCACCTCTTCGGAGAGACTACAAGAGATGCCATTGGGATATATCACGTTCGAATCGTACCCTTCAGGCTCTAGCCAGACTATATGACGCTGCTTGTCGGAGAATCGGGTGATCTTGGCCTCCAGAGAAGGACAGTATCTCGGACCTGGAGAACGTGTGAAAAGAACGTCGAGACGCGATAGATGAGTACCTTTCTTCGTCTCTTGTATATGTACACTATTGTGCATATTGTCCTTGACTACTTGGTGGGTAGTAGGATTGGTGTATGTCATATAACAAGGGACTTGGTTGGACGCGTTCGGAACGGTGGTGTTTAGAAAACTGAAGGGACTGGGCACTGGATCGCCATCCTGCCGCTCCATTTTGGAAAAGTCGATAGTACTCTTATCAAGGCGAGCAGGTGTTCCAGTTTGCAGGCGTCCCAGCTTAAATCCAGCTGCTTTGAGAGACGCGGACAGACCGACGGTCGCGTCTTCGTTTATTCGTCCAGCTGGAAACGATCTTGATCCTGAGGACGAATGAGACGTGATTTCGAGGAGAAAATGGAAACAAACCAATATGTATTTCACCCGACAAAAATGTCCCAGTACATATAACAACCTGCGAACAGGGAATGACCTCTCCGGTGTCTACAGACGCGCTACGTCAATGCAATATCTATCGTGAACAAGTTCCTACCCACCTAGTCGTACACCTTTTATAGTACCCCAAACCGATTCGGGGGTCCGCTCGTGGTCAATAACGAGATCGAACACTTCAGCAGCGCGAAGCCTCAGATTCTCCTGGTAGTTCCGCAATTCGCGCTTCATATACCGTTTATACAACACGCGGTCAATCTGAGCGCGCGGACCCTACAACAAACATAAATGTCCGTCAAACTAGATAACACACAAATCAATCGTACGCACCCAAACAGCCGGTCCCTTCGTGGCATTCAGCATACGAAACATTATCCCAGCCTGATCCGCAACCTTGCCCATCACACCGTCCAGCGCGTCAATCTCCCTCACCAGCGTGCCCTTGCCCACACCGCCGATAGACGGATTGCACGACAGCTCGCCGACATTGTCGAGGCTCTTGGTGAGCAGCAGCGTTTTCGCGCCCGTACGCGCCGCGGCGGCGGCCGCCTCGCACCCCGCATGGCCGCCGCCGATAACACAGACCTGGAACGGCTCCGAGATGTGCTCAGCGACGGACGAAAAGTGCCTGTGCAGGCGAAGCCGGCCCCATGGTCGTGAAAACATGGAAAAAGGTGCGGAGATCGGGCCGGGATTCCGCAGCTTACATCTGTGCCATGGCGGAGGAACTGCTGGTGCCGCTTCACGTATCGTATATCCAGAATTTGGGAAATGTTAGTCCTTGTGCTGTTCTGGATGGCGGTTGCTTATGGTGGTGATTATAGAGCAAGGATGATCTGGCGTACCATCTTACAGCCCATCTGCGCATGAACGCCATCTACTGGGGTCTGACTGCACTATGTATTATGGGCCACAAGGACGCCCTCGACAGAGAGGAAATGATTGATTTTGTTATGAGCTGCTGGGACGACGAGGCAGGTTTGTTCCCGCTTTGTTTTCTCTGAATAACATGCTAATTCATGGCTAAAGGAGGATTCGGCGCACATCCTGGGCACGACGCGCACTTACTCTCAACGACAAGTGCCGTTCAGATCCTCGTTACCCAAGATGCATTAGATCGACTGGATATCCCGCGCGTCGTCAAGTGCAAGTCACGTACTATTGACTCTCAATCACACATGCTAATCAACCTTCAGTCATTCTGGGCCTGCAACAACCGTCTGGTGTATTCGCTGGAGACTCGTTCGGCGAAATCGACACGCGTTTCATCTGCTGCGCGCTCAACACGCTGTCCCTCCTTGGACATCTCTCTGATTTAGACATCGACAAGACGGTGGGTTACATCCTGCAGTGCAAGAACTTTGATGGTGGGTTCGGCGCCGTCGCTGGCGCGGAGAGCCACGCTGCTCAAGGTATATATCATGTCTCTATTCTCTCCTCGCTTCCTTCATTATTTTCAGTATGGACATGTGTCGCAGCACTAGCCATAATGGACCGCCTGGACGTTGTCGACCACGAAACCCTCGCTTGGTGGCTCGCAGAGCGACAACTACCGAACGGAGGTCTTAATGGTCGACCTGAGAAGCTTGAAGACGTTAGTTTTAGTCGTTGCCGTCTATCTTGAATTAACGCGTCCCAGGTCTGCTACAGCTTCTGGGTACTCTCATCATTATCCATCCTGAAGAAGGTATCATGGATAGACGCAGACAAACTAACAAAGTTCATCCTCTCCGCTCAGGTGATTGTGCATTCTCCATAGTTTCATATTGACGTTCTCATCATTTCTCGTGGCTCAGGATACAGAAAGTGGCGGCATTGCAGACCGGCCTGGGGACATGGCTGATGTGTTCCATACACAATTCGGCGTCGCGGGTATGCCGCAGACATCGTAGTCTTGCTTCGTACTGACAACATCCCAGCGCTATCAACATTAGGATATCCTGGTCTCGTGGACTTGGATCCTGTTTATTGTATGCCTGCGAGTATAATAACGTCCCGAGGTTTGAACAAAGACTGGGAAGCTCTCCCACGGCGAACATGACTTGTATGACATCTACTTAAATTTAGCAGTCATGTTGTATCCAGATATCATCAGTTTCGCGTCCGAGCACGGGAAGTCGACATGATCCCGTCAGGTCAATCGTTGAAGTGCATAAACCGACGAGCTGGGACAACATTGATTGTTAAACGTTGATCATCAATGTGCGTGTCATTCGTATCAAAGAAGCCAAGAAATACGTTTGATTTTACTCTAATATTTTCTATCATTTTTACGCAAGCTTTAACCATTCTTCTACTTGTCAGTTATCTCAATGCCAGAGTCAGAAGCACCAGTGTCGGGAAGGACGGGGCGCATCTGAGCCAAACCGTGCGCGTTCTTGAAGAACACAACATCGCCTTCGTCTTCCACAAACTATGACATGTATTAGCATAGATGGTCAAAGAATGATTTGAAGACGTACCTTGCACTCCTTGTACACACGGTAGACCTCAGCCCAGCCACCCGGGTTGCCTTCGAGGTGGGTATGACCATTGGCGCGAAGGAACTTCTTAAGAGCTGCGCTAGCTTCCCACGCATGGTAGTGAGGAATCTTGCTCGAAACGTGGTGCAGAATGTGGGTTTCCGAGATACCATGAGTAGCATGGGCGCCAATCCAACCCATGAAACTACCCAAGTCGCCGAGGAGGTTGCGATCAAGGGTGGCGAGGGCACCACGGGGGAAGGTGAACTCCGGTGCGCGGTAGTGGGGAAGCAGAGGGTCGGTGTGCTGGAGGAAAGTGATCAAGACGAGCCAATGGTTGACCCTACAGATGTGTTAGCCGAGTACATCGCACATAGATATATACTCACCAGAGGTAGGGTACCAGGTAGACGCGGAAGACGGTGGAGAATCCCCAGTGGTAGATTGAAGCCCCGACAGCAAGCAACCAGAGAGCAATACCGAAATCGGACCAGATGATCTGATTATAGTGGTGAGGCGCGAACATGACGGCGTTCGGGTTGAAATCTATGAATGTATTGTCATCTAAATGATAGCGGGAGGGAACAGATTTGCATACGGTTAGTGCCCTTCGGATACCTGGCTTGGCCGGATGCATTCTTGATGAGGTACGTCCACCAACCGCCGAGCTGTGCGGATACAATTGAGATGCAATGGAAGATGACATGTACCATTCAGACTTACGAGATAACTGGCCGAGCCGAGCGTAGCCCCAATGGGTGAATCACCTAAGGCCTCCCAAAGCTCGCGCTTAACTTCCTCGGTAACGCGCGAACCGAGCAAGTCCTCCTTAGTGGGATCGAAAGGTTTAAGACCAAGCTCTGTACGCGTACTGGGGACGAAAACCTGATCTTGAGTCATGTGTCCGGTAGAAGCGTGGTGTTTGCCGTGAGTGATTCGCCATGAATGGTAGGGAACACCAAGTCTGCAATCATGCAATACCGTACTCAGGGGCTGTCATTCACGTGGCTGAAAATTTCCAACATACCCTGAATGAAGAATCCAACCAACGCCGTTGTTGATAGCCTTGGACTCGGAGAACGCTTGGTGGCCGCATTCGTGGGCAACGACCCAAAGACCGGTGGCGAACAGACCCGCCCAGAAGGAGTACACCGCCCACAAGCAGAATCTGGCGACGGGGTACAACAACGGGTCAGGCAGCGCGAGGGTGGCCGGGTCGATGTACGAGTCGGCAATGTCAGCCGCCTTCCAGACGCAACCAATCACGATAACATCCCAGAGACTGTGTAACCAATCAGAACGTTTGCAATCCATACAGCCACAGAACGTACATGTACAAGGATGACCTGAAAGCCGAGCGCTTCAAGCAGTGGGCGCTAGACGTGTATTATCAGCCAATCAGCTGAGGGAAGTAGCCAAGACACGCACGGAATGACGCTGAGCAAGTCTTTCACGCTAAAGTCTGGGACAACGAACGTGCCCTGCTCGACAACGGTGTCGGCGGCGTCAGGAGTCATGTTCGTAACAGCGAGAATCAGTCCTGGAACCCGGGAAAAGAGTCTCAAGACGGACGACAACGACAACGATGGTGGAAGTAGAAGGTAAGAAGAGGAGTAAACACCCTCTCCCGTTTATGGGGTACCAATCCTGATCGGACTTTGCCGCTCCTTTTTATGGGGACCCTGCTCCTCAATTTTTACGAGCCGCGACCAACCCAGATACCTCCATTTCTTACAGACGTACATACAAGGCAAGTCGTACGACAAAATAATAAAATAAATCAGCGTTTTGACGGCGTCCTGTCCTCCTTCTCAGTTCTCGACACAAGATCACACCTCCTAGACTTGACAACTGAAACGCAGATACATCACTTGATCACCGAAGAACGTGCAGCCTCTCAGCCAAGCCTTCGAGAAATGCGAATCCATCCTTTAACCACCAATCAGTAAATGCTCATAAACCAGGACCACATCCTCCCCATACCTTGGTCACTGTCCGTCCGTTGCTCCGATTTGTAATCTTCCCAAACGCCTCAACCATCTCCGCAAGCTTCCCATTACCGTTCGCCGATCCAACCTCTCGCCGCAGTCTGGCCACTACACCCAACTTTGCGGGCACCGGTTCTGCTGGAACTTCTGACGCGTTACTTGAACGCGACTTCGATGTTCTGAAATTGACTGTCAGCGGCTGGCGGGAGTTTCTTCGACGTACTTACCTCAAAGGCGCCACGAAGACAGATGGATCCGCTAGTTGCTTGTACAATGCATCCAAGAACGCGAACCCTTCCTTGGTCAGCGACCGAGAGTTATAGGACTTTAGTGTTGCAACGAAGTCGAAGACAACCTGCGCCAATGTAGCATTGTCTGTCGCGTCAAGAGCCTGCTTCTCCAACTTATTCAGTTTGTATGCTTTGGGCGTCCTTTGGTAACGTTGTGGCGTAGAATCGTCCCCTTCTGACCCACTGCTGATCACGATATACTGGTCAGATGGTGGTGCCGCCTTGGCCTGTTGTATAGCGTTGTCGATGTTCTTCCGGTCTCCCAGCACCGTCCGTTCGCCCAGCTTCATATTAGCCAACCCATTCAACACCCTCTCTATGTCCTCGGGTGCTGCCGCCTGACTTTTACGCGGCGCACACGCATGTTTCGCCTCCGGTGGCTGTAACACAAGTCAATGCCGGCTAACAATAAATTTACACCGCACTCACCGGCCACACAAAATCATAGCTGGCGGGATAGCCTTGCTCAATCGCGAGATCACGGAACTCGTTGATCCACTGCTTATAATTGGGTGTTTGCTCAAACTTTAATCGCCGAGTGTACCTCAAGAACTCTTCAAATTGGTCGGGCATTCCTTCACAGAGCTCCTCCGGCCGCTTGGAACGCTTCATTTTCTTCAGGCGATCATGTTCTGGATCGTTTCGCGGTACACCATTACGCGTCCACGGAAGTCCGTTGGGTGTAAGGAGGTGGATAAGCATAAGAGCCGCAGCTTCGAGGTCATCGCGACGGGACGGTACTAGCGCCACATGATAAGTTTAGCAGACACAGAAATAGGTATTCAGTGTTACCTTTGCCTCGGCAATGTACTGCCACGGAGCTGAGCGGTCATTAGAATTAGCACTCAGCAAGTGAATTGAACTCACCTAAACCAATAGTTTCCGATAAAGTCTCGTGCTTGTGGCGGGGTCGGTCCATCGATGTGGCGATGGGTATTGGGATCGATATAGCGTTTCGAAAAGCCAAAATCGATCATGTATATAGTCTTGTCGTTTGGAGGTAATCCGACGGTACAGTTCCCTAGTTGGATATCCCTGTGCAGTATACCTCTTCCATGCATCCATTCTAGACGCTCTATCTGGAGACAATCAAAAGGCATGAAACCATAAAACATCTGGACTTACCAGCTGCATCGCGATGCAACAGACGCTCCGGATATCCATCCTGTCTTTTCCACTTTTTCGATACAGACTATCAAGGCTCGGGCCCAATAGTGATATTGCGAGATAATCCCAGTCACCCTGGACGCCTGTTGCGTAGAGAGTCGGCATGCCTTTCCCGCCCTGTAGTGAAGGATAGAAGCCCCGCTCGTATCTATTTGTCGGGCACTCATGATTAACGTCCTGCAGCTTGAGAGCAACGATTTGGCCAGTATGGATGTGCTGGGCGCGCCAGATTGAACCTATATACCGCAGTCAGCTCCAGAAGATCGATTCTGGATAAACGTACCAGAATATCCCGCGCCTAACCCGTCTGACAGCCAGTAGTTGCCGACCATGTTGGGAATTTCGGGAGGCTCCGAGTCTTCTCTCCCCATGATCGATTTAGTAAAATTGGGTTGGCGATGTTGGTATTCCCGTCTTAGATTGAGTTAAATGGTATTATGTTGTCGATGGCCAATGTTGGCTTGGTAATGGCAGGAAGCAAGTTGGGTTTACAGGAACGCGTGAGGGGCACGTGTCAGTGTTGGACGCGCTTCGGAGTTGGGTTAGGGTTAGAACTGGCTATCCGCGAAGATTCAACTGCAGTACACGCGATTCCTATGGCCCTATTGAGATCCTCGTTGAGATCTTTTCATATGCAGTCCAATGAAAATTATCACCCTTTCAAAAGAAATTCGAAGACGACGACTCGCTTGACATGTCTAGTCCTGTTTGGGTGCCACGTTTGCTCGCAATGGCGCGACGCAGCCATTGTCGCACTTTCCGCTGAGCGCACCTCAACCTCGATTGCGATAGATATGCCTCACATGAATGAGGCTCTACCTTTTCCGGCCCTCCACATACTTATCCGTTGTCACTGCACCCGAGCCCGTCGCCACATCGTATCCGCGATAGGATGCCGTTGGACAAGGTAGTCATTCAGCAAGGCTTGCCTGACGAACAGGGGAACAACTGTTGCTGGAAGGGTATCGGTACATGGTTGCGACTGGAGCGGCAGTCACTGATTCATGCATTCGAACGAGGCCTTTGAATTTTGCGCTAGTCGTCTTGTTATAGAGGACAAGAACGATGTATGGCACCATTTTAGTTTGCCAATCTCAGCTACCTTGCGGAAGTCAGAGGGCATTTGAACTCTTGAGTATTCTTATGCCTTTACTGAAGGGAGCGTGGTCGCATTGAAAAAGCCAAAAGTCCAATTTTAACTGTACACATTATAATGTTTGTTGTTCCATTACCCTCAATCCTCACAGACTCGCCCGTGATGGCGCACTGGCTCCGAAAAGCTCCTTCATGAACGCCTCAGTATCCGGCTCACGACCGAGGAAGTCCTTGACATAGGGTGAGAAAAGGAATAAAACGAGAAGAGGATGCCCACCTTAAGCGAATCAAGCTCTTCCCGAGAACCACCAAAGCGCAAGATTTTGTCGCGGTAGCGTTGACCACGTTCAGGATCCAAAGGATCAGCTTTGAAGACGGTAGCTGGGGCCGACGTGTAAGACATTCAAGACGAATGAGAATATTCACAGCGCGTCCTCACCATACATATCAGCCGCAAAGACAAGAGAGTACGTGTAACCGTAATAACCGGCGTCGTAACCACTACAATCGAAGAGTGAGTACTCAACATACTAAGGCCGACTGGAGACCTACCCTGCAATATGACCAAATGTACCTTGGCCGGGACAAGGTTTGCCAGCTTTAACGAGAGAAATAGATTCTCGCAGTTCGTTCCACAAAGCGGTATAATCAGCCTCCTCTGTCACGATGCAGATCAATCAATTGAATAAGAAGAGTAAATCAAGTCGTGCTAACCAGAATCGGTGTGCACCTTGATGTCGAACTTGGCGAAGAAGATTTGACGGAGATAGAACAAACCAACATTAACGTAGCGGCTGTGAAATGCGTTGGTATACAGAAATGAAAGTCAGATATAACATCATACCTCTTGATCAGCTTCTCGATCAGTTCTCCGGATAGTGGCTTGTTGGTCTGATAATGACTTGACATCTTCTCAAGCACCTTCGGCTCCCAACACCAGTTCTCAAGCATCTGTGAAGGCGCTTCCACGAAGTCGCGTGCAACACTACAATCCGATTAGATTATGGCCAACGCAACTCTGAAATGGCCATACCTTGTTCCGTGGAATCGAGCAAACTTCGTGCGGCTGAGCAATCCATGGAATACGTGTCCCATCTCGTGGAAGAATGTCACAACATCGTCATGCCTCATCAAAGCAGGCTTGTCTGGGGTTGGCTTGGCCAAATTCGCAACCATGGCGGCGAGAGGGAAGTGGCGCTTGCCACCAGGAAGATCGTACCCTGGAAGGAGCGGCCACACGGCAGCATGCGAGTATTTCGAAGCTATGTGATGATCAGCGCGTAATACACACAAGAAACCACTCAATACTAGTACATACCACGCGGGAACAAGTCAAGGTAGCAGTAGCCAATGAAACCGCTTTCGTCTTTCGCATCCTTGTCCCATACAGCAAACTGCTGCACTTCGGGATGCCAGGTTGAACCATCTTTAATTTCCTCAAACTTGACACCCAGGAGATTCTGGTAAATCTCCAAAATGGTTGGAATGACGACCGACACGGGGAAGTATTCCTTCACAAGAGAATCATCCAAGTCGAGTGTCTTTTCCACGAAGATACGGTCGTAGTAACGGTAGTCCCAGATGTAGAATTCACCATCAAAGGGTTGGCCAGTCGCGTCATGTTCCGCTTTCTTGAGGGCGAGAAGCGTTTCCTTGTCCTTCAATCCAACAGGTCGTAACTTTTGTTCAAGGTCGTCCAAGAATTTCTCAACTGCGGTGCCAGTTTTGATCATCTTGACTTCCGTAATGTAGTCGGCCCTATCTCTAATGTTAGCGCTACTGAAACCATTTCAAAGGGGAAGCAAATACCAGGTTTTATAGCCAAGGATTCCCGCAATCTTGCGGCGCAGTCCGATAGCCTTGCTCAAAAGTGGAACGTTGACTTCAAGACGAGACTCGTGGCCCTCCTGGGCGCGTTGTCGCGTTGTCGGATTCTTGGCATATTTGAACTGTACGTTGTTAGATCGTCGAGTAGGTGAATATGTCCTTGGGGAAACATACGATCGGGAAAATGTCGGGCGTTTTGTACGTGACGTCGAACAGTTCTTTGCCGTCCTCTGTGCGCTTCGTGTAACCAGAAATGACATCTGAAGGAACCCCATCGAGTTCCTCGGCAGTAAATGATATCACAGCCTAGACAATAGAAATCAATGGACACTCGGACACGGGCAGAATGGATCGCACATTTTCCTCGTTGAAGTTTTTCTACGAAACAATCAGGAGGTGTTTTCAGAAGAGAATTCCACATACGCTGAAATCTAGGCACAACTTGGACAGTTCCTTCTTCAACTCCATTAGTTCTGTCCGTGTCTTCTCGGGTAATGCCAACCCAGCGCGAGTACCATCCAAAACCTGTCAAATGCTCAATACAGTTTCGGCTCCTTGGTAAATATGATAACCATCTTTTCAACGAGGCGCTGCTCTTCGGGAGAGAGCTTCTCCCAGGCGCCAGAGTCCTTTATATTCTTTTGGGCAGCAGTCTTGGCCTGGAAGACGTCCAGCCTCATGGAGTCGTCGACGCCATAATCACGAACGAGGGCTTCAGCATCGTTGGAAGCATCGCGCAGATCTTTGGATGGGGACACATTCTGGTAGAAAGAAAGTGGTTCGGACACGATCTCGAACTGCGTGTCTGCTTCCCCAAGTGCCAGCTATATCTTGTTCAGAGAATGAGTTGATTCAAGGCCAAGGCGACGTACAAAGACCTGGAGAGCATCATTACCGGATTCAATCTAGGAAAGACCAGTCAACACGTACCGATTTGAAATCACAGTCCTTTGCAGGCAGACTGCCGATCTTGTCCATCTGGGCGCGGTGCTCAGCGATGCTGTCCTTGGTGAGGCTGAGAATTTGCTCGGCGCTGTGATCCCACTTGGGAGCATCCTGGGGTGGCTTGAACGACATGGGGGCTGAGAAAGTGGTGGAAGAGAGAAAGGAAGAGAACCTAGAGACTCCTGCGAGTCTTCTGTAACCTGGAATCGTGACTGGACGCCCACATGACAGGGACATTGATCGATAGCCTGCCGAGGCGACTAACCCCACCGCAAACGCGCCGCTGAATGCCAGCGTTCGTGGTCGCAGCCATTTCGCGCACCCTTGGTGTACAGTCAACCCCATGCAATTTTCCACCTGCAAATTTTGATCCTACATACTGCCCCTATCTTATCTAGGGTCCCGTGCGTGACCTGGTCCGTGCGCACCCTCACAACTATAAAAGCCGCGTTCGAACAACTGAACACCTCATACTTACCTTGATGGCACAAGTCCCTTCATGTCCCGGATTTGTGGGCCGTGGAGATCCTTCATAGCACGGCGACCCTGTCCATACAGAGGGTGTCTGCGGCTTGTATAGGCTTCGGCTTATGCACCGTCTAAATATTTTCCTGTCCCACTTTGGCCACTCTGGCTGGGTGGGCCTCCTTTTTTTTGGTCGGAAGACGGTCCTAACCCTAACCCTAGGCAAAGGAAATAATATGGCGCCACATTATTATTTATACACTCCTTGTCATCACAATGCTATCTGTAGTTCTTATCTTGTTGTGATTTACTTGAATATATTCTTTCTCATTACAGTTTTCCCCATCGTTGAGTGTTCAGCGTGCACGTGCCGATTGAACGCGACTCTCCTTCTAACCACCACGACTGTATTGATATGAACACACTG
The DNA here is from genome assembly GCA_036872995.1 of Hymenopellis raphanipes. NCBI lineage: Eukaryota > Fungi > Basidiomycota > Agaricomycetes > Agaricales > Physalacriaceae > Hymenopellis > Hymenopellis raphanipes. The sequence continues at coordinate 1,416,298 of JAYMDG010000012.1, forward strand.
GCATCCTTGTACATTTCGCTGTATCATTAGACAACGTTGTCGGCCTTATCGTTATTGCGCAGCCTATCATGTCCATACCCAAACGCCGTGTTTCCTATGTGCTTTCGCCATCGTCTGTCCCGGTTCCTCGTCTGGCCTTGCCTCCACTCGGAATATCGCGTTTGGGACGCACGGGGCCTCTCCTTATTCCTCTCGATACCGCTGCTTCTCCATCTCAGGTTGTTCCGGGCACCCAACACCGTCTCGGTGTATCAGCTCTAGCGTTAGATGACACAACAATGCTTGAAGGTCGGGACGCGCCTGAAGGCATCCTGTACTCGGGAGGAAGAGACGGATTAGTTGTTGGTTGGGATTTGGGTGTTGGCATGCGACCCAGACGAACAGAAGCTCGTCCCGAACACGAAGAGCAATGGAGGATACAGAGCGGTCGGCATTGGGAGATGATGACTGGCTGGACTGACGACGCCATCGATGAGGAGGATGGCGAGGAAGAGCGTATTGCCAGCGACGGCGATGTTCTGGGAGACGTAACGGCTTTCGTTAAGCGGCGAAAGCCATCCAAAGTCTCCGACCGCACTTGGGAAATGGATCCAGACAGTCCTGCGCAGGTGAGTCTTTAAATCATTCACTCAATGCAAGCCTGAGCGGCATCCAGCCCACCAAATTCCGACAATCTGCTCAAATGCATATGGACTGGATCAACGATCTCATTCTCTGTAATTCCAACCAAACCGTGGTCACAGCATCCTCTGACGGAACTATCAAGGCCTGGAACCCTCATTCGCCCAGCACCTTACCATCCAAGATCGGAGCGCACTCAGACTTTGTTCGCTGTCTTGCCCAATGTTCTTCGCAGAATTGGGTAGCATCCGGGTCCTTCGACCGCACTATCAAACTCTGGGACCTTTCTCGCGCCTCGGATCCTATCATAACTCTCAATCCTGTCGACGCCAACGCCCCAAAGTCATCGGTCTATGCTATGGCGGCCGATCCATGTGGCCGCACTATCGCCTCTGGCTCCCCGGAACGAGTGGTCCGATTGTGGGACCCTCGGTCAGGTAAACGAACTAGCAAACTCGTCGGCCACACCGATAACATACGGGCTATCTTGATCAGTGAGGACGCGCGTTATCTTCTCACGGGATCCGCAGACGCATCCGTTAAATTGTGGTCTTTGGCTTCCCAGCGTTGTCTACACACATTCACGCACCACGACGAAAGTGTTTGGAGCCTATTCTCCTCGTCGCCTTCATTGGAGTGTTTCTACTCTGGCGACCGTGCAGGTTGGGTATGCCGAGTCGATGTTGAAGGTTGCGCAGATGTCGCTGAAGGCGAATGTGTGGTTTTATGTCGCGATGGCGTGACTGAGGGCGCGACTGAATCGAGTGGAGGGGTCAACGCGATCGTTGCGCTTGACGATCAATTATTATGGACGGCATCTGGCACCAACTCCAGTATCCGGAAATGGAATGTCCCCGAACATCGCTCGGTTCGTGCTCTCGCTCTACAGAAGGATTTCAGCGACATCAGCCTAGACGCGTCGTCACCGTTTGAGACACAATTATCAAGGCCGCCACCGCTAAAGAAGCGGAGCACAGATGAGACTTCTCTTCATGCTCCCTCTATGATACGCGGCGAAGAAGACGAGGACGGTACACTCTATGGAATACCATACGAATCTCTCATCAAGTTGGTCTCGCCTTTCCCATACACTGCAGGCGGGAGAGATCCAGAAGTCGCTACACTATATTCGGCAGCATCTATAATGTCGTTCAAACCGCAAACGGCCTCCTCTGTTGGTCCTGGAATTTCACAGCCTGATTCTGCTGAAGCTGCTTATCACGCTCGCGAGCTTGCTTCGGAAGCTACACCTCTCATGAAGTCACCCGTCGAGGTGACCCCTGGAGCGCCAGGACTAGTCAGGGCACTAATCCTGAATGACAGGATACATGCTCTGACAGTGGATACACGAGGAGAAGTCGCAGTATGGGACCTAGTTCGTGGCGTGTGTCGAGGGGTATATGGCAAATGCGCACTCAAGGTATCCGACGCAGACAATCAGCATGACGTTCATCACTGTCAGCACCCTCATAGTGCGAGGGAGGCCCTTGAGGTTGTTCGAGAGAGGATTGAGGGGGAGGCGGTGGTCTCTCCTTGGGCAACTGCTGACACAAAGGCTGGAATTTTGTCTGTGCATATAAGTGAACGCTGCTTTGAAGCCGAGGTTTACGCGGATGAGGTTGGTTTCAAAGGACGGACTGGATACAGTGACGAAAGCAAGCGTAGGTCCTCTTCTTCCTTCAAGTTGTTGATACTGAGCTTGGAGCTCCTTTCAGTGAACATTGGCAAATGGGTTTTACGCAATCTTTTTCTGGGTTTTTTGAAAGAGGAGAACAGGATTAGACGACGATCACATCCTTCCCGAGACAGCGGCAACTTAGAGCCACACGTATCTGTGGGCTACAGTGTAATATGTGCACCCAACATGGTTCGCGCAATACCGGCATCACATTCCCCTTCCTTCCACCAGGCATCACTGCGTACGCCACTTATACCTATCCAAGCATTGAACACATCTATACCTCCACTGGCATTACCAAGCAGTGCAGTACCGGCAGTACCTCCGCTTCCTGCCAATGACGCTACACCCATGCAGCACCGTCGTCTACGCTCCACCACTCTGGACTCCTCGAAACCTGATGACTACTTTTCCGTTAAACGGCAGAACTCCATTTCGGTATCTGAAGACCGAGCAGAAATGGTTACTAGCCCGGGTGGAGGTCTCATGGGTCGGCTGAAGAGCTTTGGCAAGAGTAGGACCGCGAGACCGACGAGCGAGATTATCCAGCCCTCGTCGGCGTCGACGACACTGGTGGAGCCTGAAGATGCAATAACGCCCATGCCCCCAAAGGAGCAAGAGCCGCCGCAGGTAGAGAAGCCCAAGACGGCAGTGGATGGATTGCTCGCGCAGCCGTTCAATCCGCCTACATCGGCTGATGCGCCGACTCACGCTTTTCCGCATGGGCTTACCGTGCTGATTTCTGAAGAAGACGGCTGGGGAGGATGGACTATGCGTTATCAAGGAACACCGCATATTCCTTTTTCTCAGTCTGGTGATGAACTGGATGTGAGGCGACGTGTGCTCGAACTAGAGCGGGTGCTTCCGATGTGGCTTTTGGAGTTTTTGTTTTTGAGTAAGATTCCGCCAGCGCCTGCTCAGGTCAAAGTCAGTTTCGTTCTTTTGCCTTGGCATGACGAGCTACCAGAGTTGATTAACACGTATGTTGTTTTGAACTGATTGTGTGTAGGACGCTCATCTTCATTTAGGACTCAATCCAAACTGACGGCGAATCGGTTCCTTCGAGTCCGCAAGTTGATTCTACACGTACGTCTTCATGTTAGCGTTAGCGTTACCCATCTAACGAGTACTGCAGGTTCAAGACAAGCTAGACAAGATTTCCACAACCACGTCTTCATCGAGGACTACTTCAAGGGCTAGCTCGGAACGCGGTTCCTTTGACGGAAATCATCATGTTCATGGACATCCTCTTCCCACCCACTCTCACTCTGCGAAATTGGCCGAAGCTTCATACGAAATCCTTTGCAACGATGTACTGCTTCCGCTGGACATCAGTCTAGGTGCAGTCAGACAGTATGTCTGGCGCCAGAGCTCGGAGTTGGTGATGCATTATCGTCGGAAGGCACAATGATGTACGAATTTGTTACGATTATCTTATCTTTCACTTGTTGGTTCTCATTTCTTAGTAAGTGTATTGATTGAACATTTTGAATAGAGTGAGAAGCTCGCGATGACGACCACATGTAGCGATGACATTTGAAGTCAATTTATTGTCTTTTCATTTCTTAAGTATTACTTTGGAACATACTTCTCGCCGTCTTTCGTAAACCTGAGGATAACGAGTCAGGACAAAGCACGAAGACCAACGTGATCAAGGAAAAGCTTACCTATAATCCCAAACCTCAGGTGCTGGCGCGTTAATCAGGCGTGCGTACGCCTTCGCATGAGCGGGGCCACTAGTGAGGAAATCGGCGTAGGGTGGAATTCCACCTTCGGCGGACACCAGATGGGCATAGTGGAATCTTGTTGGCGACGTGATTTAAATGAAATCATCCTACAAAGCAAAAGGCATACCTGATTCCCTCCTTCTCATAAACATTATGAAACAGCTCTGTCAGATACGCTTCGGACCTCTTTTGGAGGGCCAAGCCGAAGCGCGGAGCAGTGGCAGCAGTCGGTGGCACCCATGGGTGGAGGTTGCCTGTTACGATGAAGGCCTTTGGAGAATCCTTGTGGACTGGCGAGCGGAAAGAGGCTAAAGCTTCCTGGGCGGCGATGTAGAAGCTCTCTGTGACGGTGTGGCCCTGTCTGAATCCGGAAAGAGGGAGTGAGAGTGGGTCTTCGGCGTCAGCAGGCACAAGTGTAGCAGCTAGGAGGAAGGTGTCGTTCGGTTCATTTGTCGTACTCGGGGGCAGAATACACACCGTTGAAGACGACGACATTAGGTGGGCCAATGTCGGCGATGACCTTTTCGAAGGCAGGTTTGATGCTCTCAGGTTTGGTAACATCGACGGTGAAGGGGTAGAATCCCTCTGGCACGTTGTCGCGTTTGGTACGCGAACCGACGGCGACTTTGTAGTTTTGCTTGACGAGAGTCTGCGCTACGGAGCCGCCGACGTTGGAGCCAGCGCCGATGATGAGAGCGACCAGTGCAGAAGACATATCTGAGAGTCAATGGAGGCTGAGATTGTGTGATATAATGAAGAGTGGTCTGTTAGCTTTATATTGGACTGCAGTCCGCCTGGAGTCAGCACAGTTTCTGAGTTGATTGATAAGACACCGGCAAAAAGGATCCCGTCATTGAAGGTATCAATAGATAAAACAACCGTTAGAATGGCGTCATGGGAGAGTGGATAGTTGGCATGTATTCGACGCCACGAGAAGACCCGCTGGCGTAAAATCTATTCGTGACACCGTCAGAAAGGGCGACAGGGAGGCAGTCATTCAGAGGCCAGTGTCCATTCCTAGAGGCCTCCAGAGATAATATTCAGTATGTCGCTTGAGGAATAGAATGCCAGCAGCTGAATAGACTGAAAGCGCATGTTGCTTGAGTCAACCGAGATGACTCTACTATGGTTAGTCCGAGTTCTAAGATTGTTAAGCAACAAGCGAGAAGGAGCTAACTCTCTGTCAGATGTCAAAGTTCTAAGTATGGGACAACCTGGAAAACGTATTCGTGATTTGTCGTGATGGTGGTTCTTCATTACGATCTTGTCACGTCCGCGCTTACAACTTCATTTCTTTCTCACGACGACTGAGAGAGCTACGAGTCGTGGCGAACGCGAACTCAACAAATATCCTCTCCAATTGCCTGCGCAGCTAACTGATACGTGAGTTGAAGCTGTCAGCACCAACAAGTTTGATGCTGCACCGATGGTTGAGTCCTCCGCTCATGGTGGCAGATGGTGTAATTCACGCGGAACCGGAGACTCATCGGAAAGTTGTTGAACCCGTGTAATGCACGTACCAATTTAATATTATTCAAAAAGTATAACTGGAAAAGGGCCCATTGCAGGCACAGCCTGCTACCCTGACAAGAGACAAAACATTTGTACATGTCCTTAAATCTAATACAGTAATAAATATTTTTGACATAGCAGTCCTTTCTTCAACAGTCGAAGAAGAAGAAGAATGACATCCCGATCAGTCGACAAAACTCGCCGAGCGACGGCGGCTTCGCCGCCGCCGTCGCTCGCTCGCATTGTCTCCCTTCCTTCATCAGTCTCACCCGGGACTTCCACACCTTTGCAGGCAATGGCATCAGTAAATTCCCATTCATATGGTTGGGTGCATGTGCATGGTGCCAGAGTTAGCCATACTTCCCAATACCCGTTGGCTGGATGCTTTCGGTGTGGCGCAGAAAGCTCAAGAAGCGCATCTCTGGGTGATCGCTAAAAGGTAGACTTGATCTGGGACACGGCTGCGTTGTGCGTTACATTATTATTCGTCTTTTTGCTCTGTGGATGGTGAAATGACATGTCTAAATTACAACCTTGGCTGTGAAAGCACTCGTCGTTGAGACCCGCCATGTGAGCGGTCATCGACGGCCTTTGAAGAGACAGTGAGGATCCGTCGCGGGCACTCGGTCGGTTCATGCAATTAGATTCCTCGAAATCAGGTGCCGCCCTTGTGGGCTGGAGTGCATCGATAAGAACGTATTGCGCACTTGAAACGAGGCGACCGTCATAATCGGCCGCCGCGTTATGCACCTTGAAGGCCGCTAGGATACACCGGCATGCGAAGATTGCCATCCAGCGATCATTGGAGAAAGGACAGGAAACGAGGGAAGAGCAAGGCTATCGGGAGGTCTAGGCAAAATCTAAGGTCCCCTTGTGAGACTCATCAAACGTATGGTCAGTCATTTGACGGACCTCCAATTCGTACTGAAAATAAATCCAAAAAGCGTGTCACCTCTTCGCACGAAGGCGCGCCACCGCTAAGCGACAACGTCTCGAGTGTATTTGCGGGAGAGATAACCGCGACAAGCTGCAGTAAGAGGCATGAAACCAATACAAAAAATGCCGAAAAATGCGGGTTCATCTAAACGTATGGAACGCGAAACCGCTGGGCGACGCGCCTCGAGTGGACCAGCTTAGATTTGATGCACATGGCACTTACACAATCGATATGCCAGATGGGTACAGTCGCTGGATCTAGTAAAGAAAACATAGGAAAAAGCAGCCGTCCCAGAAACCATTTCCAGGCGTACCAATGGGTCATACGCCTGTCACTAGCGACGAGAAACAATTGTCCAGGGGTATGCAGTCCCAAATCCAGCTGGAGACAAAGACGCGTATGAGAAAAGACCTATTAGAAAGTAAGACACCGCCGATCCATGCGAAAACGTTGAATTGCAAGCTTTCCTAGACGTGCTACAGTGGGAGAAAACCGCGTCAAGTCACAAAAAGAAAGGCTTACCAACGGCATAGACACTCCCATGCGTCCACTAAGCCACATTGGCGTGGCAGTCTGCAGCACAGAGTAGTTTCACAGTTGATGGTTGACGTTTCGGGAAAAGAGTCTCCGGGTATTGCCGAAGCACGTTGGCGACCCTTTTCCTTGTGCTCTCACAATCAAGACGCGATACAATTCGAAGACGAGGACATGAAGGCAGGTCATCTATAGGGATAACGCGTAATGTTTGTACAGCTAATGTACTTAAATGACGCCTCTACAGTACAGTAAAACATTGGACTAGAACAGCTGTGAAAGACAATTAAGAGGATGCCTACTAAGTCTCGCAAATAACACCCAGACTCTTGACGTGGACGTCCCCGCGTGATGTTCTCCTCGTCGAGTCTGCTCTCTATGCCATGGTCATCCTTCTCGTCAGTCGTACCCTCAAGTCGGTGGGTCGTCAAGCGTGAGGGAAAGGAGAGAAGACCACGAAGAAGACGTCGGGCGAGGACTCCATTCTAGTCGTGAGATTTTCAGGTCTTGTCGTAAAATCATTCAACGTACCAGGTACTGTATGGTGTGTAGTATTGACGACGGAAAGACCATAGAAAATCGCGCTCACGATGAAACCCCGGCTAAAGGACGATGGGCTGCAGCAGCCAAGGTCGCGTACGTCCTAATGTCGAATCATCAACGGGCTCGAGTCGTGTGGTGAGGCGAGTCCGTGAAGCGACGAATATGCCAGGAGAAGAATGGTTGAAGCTAGGCGGTGACCGTGGGGGTACTGTTGAGAGGCAATGACTGCACCTTTTGATTCGGACATCATTGCATGGTTCTTCGGTTGACCCGACTTGAGACTGCGACTTCTCCCACCCACATGGCCCAAGCGCTTCTCGACGTCGGACCAAGTTAAGCACCGAGCCGCATACCAGCGACGAAAAGACCATGGGTAGGGGAGGTGGAGTGGCAGAAGTAGTGGTGGCGGCGGCGGCGGCACTACGCGTATGTGCGCGCCCAGACCAATGACGAATTCACGGAACGGACAGTGCGGACAACGGCGCCGTTGAGTCCGCCTCGTTTATTATTGTCATCGTAGAGGCAACGAAGGAACAGAAAAAGTCAAGACCTGTCGACCGAAATGCTTCAAGTCTTAGTCAGTAAGGACCCATCTCAAAAAGAAGAGGCTGAATAGAATCCTATTGTGTGCAGAATTCCGCCATGTACCAAGCGGTTTCTGAGCACACGACATGATGAGAAGAGCGTGGCCAATGAGATAACGCGATGCCGTATGGAAAGAAGACTTACTCGATATAATTACAACTCGACACCGTCAACCGAAGAAGCGACAACCCTTTCTCGCTCAACTTGCAAGCAGATCAGTCAACGCTATGAAGAAGAAGGTAGCAGCGTGACATACTAATCAAGTCGACGACAACTATCAGGTCCCGGTAAGCCCAATCGCAGTCGTTGTTGATATCCGGGGGCAGCGCGCCAGGCAATCGCGAGAGCCAGATGAGAATTATACAGCCTGGAAAGCACGCTCGACTAGCATCAATTCAATGAGCCTAATGGCAAGAAAAAACCTACCGAGGGAGGTGGCAACGCCGTTCCAAGCTACTTCCGGAAATAGCGCTGCCAGAACGTCAAGTCCAACATTCCGACGCCTGCCCACCGATAAGCGCCAAGTCCAACATGGCAGTGACGAAATAACCCACCTCGACAAGATGAGTCAACGATGCCGACGTAGGCGGCAGCATAACGTCGTCGTCGTCAGAGACATGGTAGCCGCGTTTAGGGCGAAGTGAGTATGAAGGGGGGGAAAGGAAGAAAGGAAATGGCGGATTATCCTGCTGCGTTGGTTTGTAACCCAAAACTATCCAGGCGAGATCCAGTTCTGCGAGGTTCCGTGGAGATGGGGTTTAGAGCGGAATGCCTTGTCGTTTCTAGGGTGGCTGAGCCTGGGACTACCCAGCTCGTCGTCACCGAGAAAGTCCAATCCATTACCGGCATCGTACTAACAGCACCAGACATCGCCCCTGTGAGCCCAGTCACGTCGCCATCGAATGTGCGAAGACATGCTCCAACCGACTAGGACTGCGCCGCGACTGCAGACAAGCCGCCGAGATCGACGTCGGAGATAATACTGATGGGAGGTGAAGACTCGTTTCTGGGGTTCGAGGAGGTTGACGAGATGGTGGTAGGAGATAGTCTCGAGGACGTCGACGATGTGTTAGTAGGAGGACATGATTTTGCGACGGTGGATTGTTGTGGTTGTGTGTGGGAAAGCTTGGACCAGAGTCGCGCTCAAGCGCCCTTTACATAAGCGATCGATTCCCGCGACGGCTCCTTTCTCAAGACGAATCGACATCGCCGCCGACACATGCTCGTTATTGAGCCCAATAAGGACTTCACCCTCTACCACCCAACATCTCGCATCACATCGCGATTACTTGGCCTATGCCCTGTCCGACAACTATTCTATCTATTTACTATGTATCTGTCAAACGGACTTGTTAAAGTGTTACCTCCAAAGGAACAAATTCAACGCGCTTCAAGGTTCAATCCATCAGATTCGGTTCATGTAGAACGGGATAGATTACTTACTAGCTGCGTTGTAAGCAGCAAGCTGACTGTGTTCTAGTACGCGTCTTGTCGAGGAATTTTCAAAGGGTGTCGGTATCGGTATCTCAGACTCTGTAAAGAAGAGATTTTCACATCGCGACGCGTCGGATGTAGGGAGAGCGTTGCCATCTTGCGTTGAGAGCGGCAAGTAAAAGAACAGAGAGCATGATGTCATACATCCAAGAATTGATGCCATCAAACAAAAAGCTGAAAGTGCAGACGGGCGGCCCGACTTCCGATGCCTTGAGGCGAACGCAAATGTGATGTCATACTTTGAAGAATTGATGCCATCAAAAGTAGAGCTGAAGGTGTGCTGGCCACGGCGGCCCGACTTCCGACGCCTCGAGGCGAATGCAACTATGATATCATAGTTTCAAGAATTGATGCCATCAAAAGCAAAGCTGAAGGTGTACTCGGACGCCGCGGCCCGCCGACTTCGCCCACTCATTTTTCCACGTGGCATTGGTGCAGTGTGAGATGGAGGGAATATCCAGCAGATGACAACTCCAGCATTGACCTTACTCAAAGCAATATAATTTTAAAGTCAGTGGAAGTTTTTTCAGACCTGTCTTCTGAGTTGGACTGCAAATCGAGGCTGCTTGAACAGGCAGCAGCTACTATGATGTCATAGTCTGGCATTTTGATGCCATCAACCACCAAAAGCTCAAGGTGTAAAGGCCACGCGGCGCCCCCATCCATGTGCGCCTTAGTCACCTTATGTCACGTGACCTTAGTTTTCCTTTAATTGGTTTAATTGCGGCGAGAACCCTTTGCTTACTCAATGGCACATGACCTTACTTTTACTGTGAATGGTGTACGGACCCTGATGAGCGTGAGAAATGACGTCAATGTTGGTCAGGCACTTTGCCGTTTTAGGCGAAAATCCCTGAATTCGAAGTGCACCAAACCTACTACAGGGTAGCAGGAATTACAGGTGTGGCGCATGCTATCTAAGGTTAGGGTTAGGACCATCTTCCGACCAAAAAAAAGGAGGCCCACCCAGCCAGAGTGGCCAAAGTGGGACAGGAAAATATTTAGACGGTGCATAAGCCGAAGCCTATACAAGCCGCAGACACCCTCTGTATGGACAGGGTCGCCGTGCTATGAAGGATCTCCACGGCCCACAAATCCGGGACATGAAGGGACTTGTGCCATCAAGGTAAGTATGAGGTGTTCGAGTGTTCGAACGCGGCTTTTATAGTGCTGATGGTGCGCACGGACCAGGTGCTTTTCACTTGCCTTTCTGGGCGATCTAACTTCTTTTTGCTTTGACCGCCATCTGGCTCGTACAGTACATTCCTCGTTGTGCTTGCTTTTCTTGTTCCCCCGGCTTCCTGATCTTCGTTGCTTTCTGAAAGACTCGACTTGCCTTGTCTCCTGTCTGCTCTGTAACCCCAGGTGCCATGATACACTGCCTGTTCAAACCCGCTGTAGCCTAGGCAGTAACTCAGGCATAACCTTCTCCTCTCCGGCAGGAGAAGTAACTTAGGCTAGACATCTTGTGATGTAGTGTCCAACTTCGTGTTCCGTCAATCTTGTTTACATTTCCACGAGCAGAGGGTTCTTAACACGACTAGCTATCTAACCGTGGATCCTTTCGTAACGCGATGCTGCTGAGACCTTTGTTACGTAGATAAATAGCTCAACAGCATCGCGTTGCTTGATACTATACCGTCGACCATCTCCGTTCTATTACTTGTTGGTCAGCCAGCTGGCCAACCGCTGCAGCTGCATTGTTCTCGTTTCAGAGGTTGCTTTCCGTCAGTCCGAGGACTAAAGTCACAAGTCCGAGTAACTAGCCGGGTATTTTTCAGACGCTGGCTGCTTTACGGGGACACATCCACAATCATTTGTCACTGCCGCCACCCAAGAGGAGATATCGACGCTACCAAACACAGATTTGAAGCAGCGGTCTGGCCTTCGACCCCGCTCAACCTAGGTCCCGTAAAGCTTGCACAACGTATCGTGCGCGGGGAGGGTTGATGCGAAGAGCGAGGTGGCACCGAGTAAGCCAGAGCGATTGAGATATTATACCTGACGAGCGCTCCTGGAAATCACTTCGACGTTGTTGCAGCAATGGCTTTCCTTCCTCAAACCCAGTGGTCCGTGGGTGACCGTCTTCTCCAGCTCTGCTAACACTTCGACTTACACATCGACATTAGGCGCCAACAGAGACGAAAGGCCCATCCAAGAGTGCATCGATTGGGTATGAGAAGTACATTGTCCAGCGCATGGGTATCAGGCTGAAGTTCCAGCTCCTTGCCGTGAGCCTCCCGCGAGTAAACAGAGAGACATTTCTCATTTCATTTTGATAGACGAGCCTTATTCTTGCCGTGACCTCGCCCTTCGCATTACCCATGCTCCTCCTGAAGATCCGCCACTCTGACGAAGGTTTAAGCGCCTCATTCGACACCATCATCTCAGCTGCATACCTCATGACGATCGGAACAGTGCTGACTTTGGCCCATGCGCGGAGCCTGCTTTCTACCTACGACCAGAAGATTCACACCCAACCCAGCGTTACCAACTATGTGTTCTCTGGTGTCAACAACGTTAGTCTATCCTTTTTGATACTGCAAGACTCCGATGATCATACTCGTTACAGGTTAAAGGCTCTTACATTTCCGGCGTCTCGAAAGCTTCTGGCTACATGAACGCTGCATGCGTAACCACCTTCGGTGCTGGTGTTAGCTCCCTCCTCTTCCACTTCTACCCCACCGGCACCGTCGCCCTCGGAGCCATCGTTGCCGCCACCATCCTCGTCGACTCCATCGTATCACGAATCAAACAGGGTACCCTGCTCAAGAGCAACACCCTCTCCGCGGTCTCCAACTTGCGTGGTGTTGTTTCGGAGAACAAGCTCGGAGGCATGGTTCCTGCTCTCTAAACGCGGGAACATACATAGTACTCTGCTATTTGGCTGGTAAAGGGGGCTAGAGTAGCGGGTATATAACATCACACGAGTAGACACGTCTGTCGTCAGCTGGCACGTACGGAATAATAGCAACACTACTACATACGCGACCTCTTACACATATTATCAATACTATTTCCCTTCTTCCTATTATTGACGCGTTATATACGCGTAGAAGCCCCGATTTGGTGTTTTGATGGTATGTCAATGATCCCCTTCTGGACAACGGCTGGCCTTGTTCCCACATAGCACTGTGGGAAGTCTTGAATGCAGTGGCGATATAAGCGAGCCTGACGCTGGGTAGAATCTGTCTCTGCCCATCGACGACTCAAAGCTATAGTCACTAGTAGTAAGCGCCCATTATTGTGACTCCGTTGCGCGTCTAATAGCGGATACACCAAGACACATACCGCATCCAAGCAATCATGGAGAATACAACCCCGTCGATGCCTATCGATGTCGAGAAGAAAGCAGCACCCGTCGTTGAAAGGAAGCCGATCCATTCGTCCTTCAACAACCGCTCGACTCGGTGGACGATCAAGCTGGACATCCAACTGGCAATGGTATGTCTCTTCCTCTTCCTGCCGTATGTTAACAGCACACTAACTCCGAACCCGACCCAGACGTTATGTTGCCTGTGCATGACCGCACCTCTCGCCATCTTCGCGCTGTCAATCAACGGCTTCCGGCCTCCGCTCGTAGCACCACGTTTCGATATGCTTCTCTCCGGGGCTTATGTCCTGAACATCATGACTCTCATGCTCAAGTGCCACTGCAAAGCCGTCCTAGACGAGTCAAAGGGCAACGTAAGTCTGCGCCACTTCTCCTCGATCATTATGACTATAATGTGTCCAGTTCGTCGCCTCCAAGCACAAGATAACCTGGCGCTTGCCCCTCGACGTTATCTATGACGAGGTGATCTGTTCAACACATCATACATCCGCAACGTTTCTGACATAAAAAAACAATATCAGCTGTGGACGCGTTTTCAGTTCTTCTACGTCTCGTGGGTGGTGCACCACGGCAGCTTTCTCTGCCTCTTCTGCTTGGCATTGATGTTCGCCGGATGGCTCGACCTGGTCTGGCAGCTATATCGCACCCTTGCCCTCGCACTTACCGGGACATGCACCTGCCTCGTGCTCGTTCAAAGCGGCCTCGCTGCCCTCTCCACCCCACTGTCCACGCACTTCCTCTTCAAACGCCCTCTCATAGGCCTCTTCGTCAGTACCATTTCACACATCTACAACCACAAACCTTGCACCCCCGACGCTTTGTGGCTCTGGGAAGAGATGAAACAGAACAAGCGCGCTCGGAAGACGGTCAACAGCGAGCTCGCTGATTGGATCCTCGGTCGCAGTAGGTGGAACCCGTGCATGACTGAAAAGGGAACAAAGGAATACAGCAATCTGAGGCAGATTGCGCTTGCTAACCGTTCAGCTTGAATCGAATCATACGCCACCATATGGATCTGCTACTTACAAAGTCAGACAGACCATGGCCTATTTTTTGTACATACCTACGTTGCTTTCCTTCCTGCTTCCATCTGTTGTTTTAGATACCTCTACTCTCCTTAGCTTTCCATCATCTCCCAACGCACATGTATAGTAGCATCACTCAACTGAACGTGTCCTCCAATTTGAACTATTGAGAGTCCTAAGGAAGCATAAACTACAACAGAGAATGGACTAACATAGCAATGTAGATTAAATAAGTAATCCAGACGAGATTAATACCGGATGCTTCTACATGTTGTCCGCACACTGACAATCGCAGTTCGCAACAGCACACGTCGCATGAGATTGTGTTCCATCACCGTCGAAAAACCAGTCCATCACATGCGAAGCGTGGCCGCCATGTCTACATGTTTGGCATATGACGATAGCATCGTCAATAGTGTCTTCGAAGGAAACATCAGTACGAAGGTCATGCCAAAATAATAGCAATATTCACCAGCATATTGTGCTTGAGTGTGAGCAAGCTCGACCTCTCGAGCCGCGTCCGGAATAACGCCCAAGGTCATCAAACAAACTGAGCAACGAGGCAGCGAACGCGAACAATGCGGACAACTCGTCGCCTGGAAAAATAAACTTAACAAACATCATCCATGTCACTGAATGAAAGACTCACCTTCGTACGGCGAATTTCGGAGCCATCGTCGCTGATAGTCTTATTGCAATAATTGCACCGAATCAAAATCTGCCTCGGCGCCCAAACCTCCGGTGGGGTATATCCATCATCAACAAACTCTTGCACGATCTGACCTCTAGTGACATCGAAATCCACGCGATGGCGAAACAATCTAAACCCGTCCAGTAAATCGCGATATGCATCCAACCATCGGTCGACCCTGGCATCCGTAAACTTCGACGGACACACATACGAAGCCATAATCGCCGCCGTTTGGATGTCCCCCGATTTGTCAACATAGGACTGCAAAATGTTCATGCCAGCTTTCGTAAGCCCAGTGACAATGATAGCGTCAATATCGCCCCCATTAGTGCGGTCTTTGACCCTTCTCAAGTAGGAGGACAACGTCTTGTCATCCAAGAATTGGAATGCGATAGCAAGACGTTCACGGAAAGGAATGAGCTCTTCCTCCAAGACTTCCGACCAGTCGCCAAGCGCCAGATGAGTGAGCATGGCTCTGAGGTACGGGTCCTGGAGTTTGACAATGACACGTTCGCAATGTTCACGCAGGTCGGACGATCTAATGCCAGTCGAACGAGATTCCGAGTGATGCGCCGTCAAAGCAGCGAGCATGCCTGACATCATATGATGACTTTCATCTGAAGCATCGATGAGTTAGGTACACAACAAAATTGAAAGCAAGTATACCTTCACTCGCCAACAACAATCTGACAGCCTTGTCATACTTTTTGATGAACACCAGCCAGCAGGCAGCTCGAGAAATCTTCCCATTGTTCTCCCACCTAGTACAAGATGATTCAAAAGCAGACGGGACGCCATGAGATTTACCTGTCGATATCCTTTTGAAGCTCTGAATCTCGAAGACTCCATCCAATAAGCTGCAGCGCGACCTGTCTTTGCAACTGCCGTGACGTTGTAGCGGCCGGAGTCCACGCCGTCTCAATGCTACCGCGAGAAAGTAGCTCTTTCAGAGCGGCGTTGAAGTTTCCGTGTGATTCCCCGGCAGGCGAGAGAGATCTCCGGCCGTTATGTAGACTTTCGTTTGCTGGCGGCTCAAGGAGCGTATGGTGGACAGGTGGTGCTTGGAAGCGCGGCTCCATACCCTCCCATATACTAAGTAGACCTTCGTAGCTGAAATCATAACCGTTGATCATGGGCGTCGGGTTGCACAGGATGTTACGCGAATCTGCGCATCGCGAGTCAGAACAGAGAAAGTGAGGTTGCGAAGGCACAACTGACAGTATATCCATCCCCACAAGTCTGATAGGATCTGAGCAGAACTGTCATGTGTATCGGTTCCATTTTGCACGATAGCGCCATTGTCATCCGGCTGTGCATAAATCGTGATAAGTTTTGCGTGAAAAGTGTTCATCGAAGAGAGCCCACATTCTTGATGCCATATCCACTGATGACTCTTCTCCTCATGACCATAGAGATATCGTCCTCCACAGTAGCTGCCGCACCTTTCAATGGCGTCTTCTTACTCTTACTCGGTCCAGCGTTACGCGTATCGGGAGATAGAGACGCCTTGGCCTTCAGTGATGTCGGGTCCCGGCGGGGACGTGAGATGGACCGCTTGAGAAGAGGGCTTCCGGCATTTATCTGGGATTCATGTACGCGTAGAGAAGCAGGGCTAAACGATCGTTTATCTGGCCGTGTAGCGGCTAAATTGGTGGCCAACGCAATAGACACCCCGCGACTGCCTGGGCCGACTGGAGATTCATCCTGGCGATGGTTATACGACGGAGGGGTGAACGAAGCGTTGGGATCTGGGGAACGACGCTTTTCTCGACCACGCGAGCGAGATGTTGTCGCGCTCCGGGTAGGCTGGATCGTTGTTTGAGGAAGATCCCATGGTTCCGGGACTTCCTCGTCAACAATGGTGGATATGAGTCGGTAAGAGAAGCCGGCACCCATGGCAAGATCACCGCGGGCACTCCAACATGCTTGTTTTGGTGTGTCGTACAAAGAGTGCAGCTCAAGGTCACCTTCACCGTTTACGACCATGATGGATGTCGTCAAGATAGTAGGCTGTTCTTGAGAGGGCGGCACCAATGCAAACGAAGACAAAGGTCGATCGAATGTTTTTGCTTTAGACAGTTTTAGCAAAGGTAGTGGATACAAAGAATGTTACCCACTTCGACGCGTATCGGAAAGAATAATACAGGTGTTTACGGGTGGAACGTGTTCCTTGAAGGAATCATTTCCACCTGAACCTCCACTCCAGGGTAAGTTAGCCCACGATCGCTTCGCCAGGCGATTGGCGGGTGCAGAGTCGCGCGATTTTTCTGTGTCCGAAGATCCATCGCTGACGACGTGTGCGCGAGCCTCCATCATGTCCCACATCCGAACATGACGAGCACCTTGGTGTAAGGTAGCCAGGACACCTCTTCTTGTAGATGAGAATTCTACGGACGAGTAGATACCCGGTAGCGACTGCGAACGTGTACCATCCCCGACGGCATCTTTCTCAGAAAAACTGAGTATGGGCTGCACGAGTTTTCTGGTATCCCAAAGAGTGACGAGCCCTTCTCCGAAGCATGCGACGCGTCGCGGGTCAAATGGATCTGTCGCCATTCCAGACACTTTCAATCCCACGTTAAATATGGCTGGACCGGGAGTGCGCAAGTCAAAGAGTCGTAGCCAGCGAGAAGATATGCTAGCCAGTACGAGATTCGTAGAATGCAGGAGGAACGTTAACGCCGATACGACTTCGGTGGGCGCATGCTGTTGAACGATCCGCCGATCCATTTTAGGGCCTAGCTCTGCATGGGGAAGTAGAGGCTGAGGTCTCGATACTGTTGTGGTGGCGTCAAATTTATCGAGTGGAAACATCATGGATGGCATAGTGCTTTCAATATCCCACACAACGACACTGCAATCGCCGCGTACTTTGTCAAGACCCACAGCCAGATAGTTGGGATCTGCAGGGCAGAAGGAGAGCGCGTTACAGGAGCGGTAGTTGCGCAAGGGAAGAGACACAGAGGGTCCGGTAGAGAGTAAATTACTTTGACGCGCATGTTTCGAGGCTTCCAAACGGATAAGATCCAGACGACCAGTCGAGTACCCCACGGCTATTAGGTCGTCGAAATAATGGTCGGGGGACCATGCAAAGCACTGTGAGTAGATAAAATTTATTACTTTATTTCTATTCAGAGGGAACGCGTACTTTCATATGTTCAAGGCCATGTTTAGAAGTAATATGGCGAATTTCAGGGTATTCCGGAGTCCATTCATACAGAGTGAGCTGGGATCGTCCGCCAACGACGAACTTGTTTCCCTGGCGCGGATCCCAGAGAAGGCGTTTGTCTGCCTGCGCTGGGGAAACCATAGAGTTCAACAGCGACAACTGTGCAGCATCGTTTGAGGGCAGATGGGCTGTTGCCGACGCGACGAGCGATGATGACGGTCAAAAGTCAAGTCGGATGACGGATCGGAACAGGCTTGTTCTGCAACAAACATGTCAAGACCGGAACCATTGCGTTTACCATCGACATCCAAGTTACCAGGCAGACGTACTCGTCCCAACCGTCTTGCCTCACTCGGTGACAAGAATGTGCCTCCGCGGCGGGCGTCGGTGTCGGCTGGCGGTGGTGCCAAGAACCAGCGTACATCCAAAACGTCCCAGAAGCTCGTAGTATTACCATCTGCACCCCAAACAAAACCACTACACGCCGACGTCGATGGAGACCTCACACTGGGCTATGAAACTGACGCTGGTGTCGTACGCGAGTACAAGAGCGAGGCGGAGAAGATGAACAAGGAGCAACGCCATCGTGCTGGCTTCAACCGGCTCACTGCCTATTGCGTCGCTGAATCGTTCAATATGAAGCTACTGGCATCTTATCTTAAACGGGAGCACAACGTTTCTCCTAGAGTCTTTGACGAAGCGTTATACGCTGTAAGTAACGATCTTGTTCGGAATGCTTTATCCTAACTGTTGCAGATGTACCACTTGCCCCTCCTACCAGGATACGGCCCTAATTCCAATATCCGCTCATCTGCTCCGTCCCATGCTGATGCTGGAGATGCCATCTTATCACGCTTGTCTGAAGCAGAGGAAAATGGCTACCAGGGTACCTACTTTACTGGCGCAAACGAGGACACGACGCACCGCGACGGATATATTTCTTCATCTCCAGTCACTACGCGTACGTTCTCTCCAAGAAACAATTATGAACCCGAAACGCCATCAGAGGCAGAGGCAACTACAGCGGTCTCTGACGCTGAACCAGAGGAGATTACAAGTCCTAGGATAACGCGGCGCCCAACTCCAGCGCGTACACCCGACGACGTTGCGGAAGTCGTATTCTTCGAGTATGGTGTAGTTGTGTTCTTCGGGCTCAACGAAGCCCAAGAACGAGGTGTTCTCGAGGACATCGAGAACGCAAATATCCTGATGCGCAAAATTAGTGACGACGACTGGGAGGTAGAAGAATGCCACTATGCGGTTCGTTTCCTCTATTCGTTTTGCCAACTTTTGAATTCAATTGGCATGCAGCACGACCCTCACATTTCCTATCCTCGAATATACAACGACTTCTTCACCCTCAAATCGCGTTCTCATCTCCTCAAAATATCTATAGCACACGCCCTTGCTCAATCCACTCTCCTAGCCCATTACGAGACCAACGCTCAGCGCGTTTTATCATCACCCATGACGCTCGCCATACCCAAGCAGCTTGCCGAGTCTGGTGCTCTCCAGTTGAAACGACACGAAGCGCTTAAGCTGACGGGAAGTTTATTCAAACTACGACGTGATGTAAACTTGGTGTCCAATGTCCTCGATGTACCGGAGCTCTTTTGGAGCGAGGCGAGTCTGAAAGAGCTGTATGATGCGGTGAGAGAGTATATGGAGCTCAAAGGCAGGGTGCAGGTGCTGAATGATAAACTGGGAGTTGCGAGTGATTTCGTGAGTGCCATACAGTTTTTTAAGGTGCATTCTATTTAGGCTTATGAAAGCTCGACGCGATTCATGACCATTTAAACAATTCGGCGATGGAGAGAATAACATGGATTGTTATTTGGTGCGCTCCCCTGCTACCTCTTCGCTCTGTTATTTACAACTTGTGTTAGGTTGATCGTCGTAGCGATTTTAGTCGAGTTGGTGAGTCCCTCGCAAGAATGGGTGGGGTAGTCGCTGACTTTATATACAGGGCGAAGTACTGGCTCGACTAGTTGTACATGCCACTCTGGGTGCCAAGGAGCCGATTATAACAACAATAACGGCAGTATCGAGAGAAGATGCCTTGTCGGCATTGGACAGAATGGCATCGTTGTGAATCTTGCGCTACTTCACCTCTATCTATACCAGCGTTATAATAAGTATCTCCCAAAGAAACTTGTACATGTAGGACAACACTATAAAGCATTAATTCGACGCATCCTGTGGGGCGAATACAAGGACTCCTCCATCCATCCGTCCAACGACGATAAATGGCACCAGATGTCCAAACTGTAGACATAACGAACCCACTCATACTGGCCAGCTTAAAACACTAATCGATGATTCGAGTAGGGCCAGACCTTCGTAGCGTGCACTTGGTCCCATTATAATGCATAGACCTATGACTTGGAAGACGATCTAAATAGTCCATGAGCGAAATAAAGGACATGCATACGCGGAATGGCGTACGGTTGTGGGCCAGAATTCCTCATGATGGTCAACTTTCCAGCCGATGCAGCTGTGACCATCTGCTGCTCAATCGATTTATTGATTTTCGCAGTCAAGCTCTACAACACCTGTTAACACAAATTACAAGCAAATCTACATTTGAAAACGAAGCACTTTTTGCATCTGCGCCTGCTTAACCAGGACAGTCTTTTTCGGCGGTATGTGTCGTTTTCCTTTTTTCGTTCCTGCAGCCGCTTTGGCAGCATGTCTGGACGCAGCAGCAGGGGACTTGGCCTGGAGGCCTTTCGTCTTTCCCTGGGCCATGAAAGTGTGAAGCCAAAAATCTTGTCACGCGTGTGACGAAATAATCCCGCAATTCAGCGACCAACCATATCCTCAGCGTTATCCATGGCGGGCATGGCATCCTCCTCCGCTAATATTTTGCGCGCTGTGCGCCGCCAGGGAACGGTGCGCCTTATTTGTCGCTGTGCTTGATGACACCAGACTAACTCGTCGTTTAAAATGACAGCGAACATACCATGATCTCTCCATGCTACCCACCAGAAAGGCCGTCGTCGGGTCGGGCCCTCCAGGTTACAGTGCTGTTTCCGGACACGTCGTGACTGTGTTTGGATGCACGGGCTTTTTGGGTCGCTATCTCGTGTCGAAGCTAGGTACGTCAGTCTTTGAAATATTGCGAACTCATCATGCCCATATATGTGTACAGCCAAGTTGGGTACCCAGGTCGTTGTTCCCTACCGCGATGAGGATGAGAAGCGGCATCTCAAACCCATGGGAGACCTCGGCCAAATCGTTCCTCTGGTTCGTCCATCCCCCTCCCATTTTCACCCGACGTACAGTAACGGACTGTTATAGGAATGGGATATCCGTCGCGAAGATCAAATCGCAGAGTGCCTGCGACACTCTGATATTGTGTACAACCTTGTCGGCCGCGACTACGAAACCAAGTCAGTCGAACAGCTGGATTTGGGCCGCGCATTTACCGTCTTCTTAGAAACTTTGACTTTGGATCTGTACACGTCGATGGGGCCGAGCGAATTGCACGGATTGCTGCTGAACACGGTGTTCCTCGCTTTGTGCACGTCTCGCACCTTAACGCCTCGGCTTCGTCTCCTTCCAAGCTCTACCAGGCCAAAGCTGCAGGTGAAGAACGTGTCAGAGCTGTCTACAAGGACGCCACCATTGTCAGGCCTCCCGCCATGTACGGTTTCGAAGACAAGTTCCTAAACAACATGGCTAGTAAGTTATAGGCTACCTCGGAGGTCATTTCAATGACGGTCCTCTAGTCTGGCCGATTTGGTGGAAGCTTAACAATGCTCAGACCAGGGTCCGACCTGCCCATGTGAGTCTGTTCCTCTCTAAAGTCACTGATGTTGATGAAAACGCGTCGATTAGGTTATAGATGTTGCACAAGTGCTGGCAAGCCTCATGGAAATCCCCCAGTTGCCTGGGACGATTAACCTTCCCGGCCCTTCGACACTCACATACGAGTATCTGCTGGACATGGTTACATCTGTTACATTGACCGCGCCATCCAAGGCACCCACGGTCCCCAAAGCGTTAGCGTCTATGATCGCCAATGTCGCCAGCAAATCCTTGTGGTGGCCCATTCTCAGCCCCGACGAGGTCACCCGCAGATACATTGATGATTCTGAGGTTCCCGGGAACTGGGGCGATTTTGGAGTGACACCTTCAGAAATCGAACACCACGCCATCGCGTACCTCAGACGTTACCGCTCCTCGGAGAACTTTGATAGACCGCCTGTCTTCCCTCCAAGACCCTCTGTAAGTGTCTTCTTCTCTTATCGAGAAGACGGCTCTGACAGGTATTCCAGTTGGAATCTCAATCAGAATATTGAAAGAGTCTGTAGAGCAGCTGACAAATGACAACTATTTTATTCCGACCGTTTCGTGTGATATGCATGAGAATTAAAATGGTGCATTTTATACATAGCGAGTGGTGTGGTAGTGGACGATAAGTACAGCAGATGAGAAAAGGGCGCATGGTGCTTAAAAACCGGGCGGAACCAATTGTTTTGGCTGGCTCTGTTGACCGTACATGGGTGAGAGCATCTAGCAAAAAATGAGCATGAATGGTCAAATTGAGCACAGGGGGACCGACCTGCTGGGCACCCTGCTGCTGTTCCATCATTTCCTTCTCCTGGGCAACAATCTTTGCCTCGTCCTCCAAACTGAGCGCGAGTGGAAGAGCGACAAGGAGGGCTGACGTGGTAACGACCCAGACAATGTTGCCGACGACCTTTGAGGTCTTTTTGACAAAGGACGCGGTCTTTGAGACGCGGGAGACTATGGAGTGGCGGGTAGTGGGAGGGACAATGTCTACGAGGGCGGCAATGCGCTCCATGAGCGTTTCATCCGCAGAGATTTCGGAGGACACGGAGGAGAGCGACTCGCTCGAGGACGTGCGCGACGACGAAGTCGAGGCATACGGACTGTTGCCGTTGTCTTTGTCTTCGATGATTTCGACCTTGACCATTATGGTGACCAGCTAAGGAGAAAAATGCGGTCAAATTTTTCGATCTGACCGGTTAGTACAAAATGTGAACAAAAATTATAGATTTAATCGAATTTGAGTCCCGCCGCGCCGGCAACGCCACAAAGGGCAACTAAAGGGCCAAAAGTCGAACAATTTATCCCAAAATAATGAATTTCCCAAGTAACCTCCTTGGAGTATAAACACGGGTCCTGACTTGTCCCAACAGGGTAGTCGGAGCCGACAGAGAACGACTACGCCGATCATATAAAGTCGCTTGTGGCCCTGCATCTCTAGCCAGCTCTCCTCCTTCCTCTTCGTTGCTTATGCACAACGACCACGACATGCCGCCCTCGACCTCGACGACCGCGAATACAACCTCCCCCGGACAGAGCGGTATGCCGCCCCCCTGCTCGCTGTCTGCGCCCGTGCTCATCGCGCCATTATCGTCCAGTCCTAGTTCTCCCATCTCCCTCCATGCAAAACCAGATGCACGAGCTCGCAAAGACTCTGCCGCCTCCCAGGAAGCAGAACACCGCCTGCGATGCCTGCAGGTCGCGCAAGGTCAAGTGTAATCGCCTTCCAGGCCTCGACAAGGTTCGTCTGCTCCGCTTATTCATCGAGCTCATTCCCAACGATCTGTATCTAGTGTCAGGTAACCTCGAGGATCTCTGCTCTCTAACTCTTTGCCTTAATCCCCTTGTGTCTAGCATTGTCTATCCAAGAATTATCCGTGCACGTACGTGAACTAATCTCATCTGCTTCCGCGCTGTCCCTAACAGGCGCGTTTTCGCCAATCCAGCCATTTCGTGCAGCAGGCCACCAGCGAAAAGAAACGCGGAACTGCCCCAGGACGTCGTAAATTGTCCTCCGCAAATTCTAGGTGAGCTTCCAGCTTCCTCGGAGTGTCATCATCCTCTCCGTCCTTCGCTCATCATACGTACTCTCTCCGTCCCCCGGCTCATTTCTGTCGCCCATCGGGTCCGTGTGATGAGCGCGACCGCTTGCAAATCATTACCGACTCGGACAGAGCGGACTTTGGGGCTTTTATACTTGTGCTAACTCGTGTCTCGTAGCCCTCCATCTCCGAACATCGTAAACAAGTATGGCCCTTAGTCCTATCCGCGACGGCATTTGCTCATCAATCACTTCATCTAGCGGCTCACCCACTTTGGATAATGGTCCAACGACTCATATGCCGATGATTTCAAGCGTGTACCGGTGTAGCTTCTATCCACCTGTGACCTTGGATTCGTCGACACAAGATGTCTTGGTGTACCTCTTCTCACCACCAGACACCTCAAAGTCAGTGGGTAACACTATTCGCCTAGCTTTCGATTATTAACTCTTTCTCGTAACTGTGTTCTAGTGATCGTGATCCGGCATCGTTTACGCAACACCATAGAGGCTCGGCCTATGCTCTCTGGGGCGAACAAGCAGGAAAACTCGAAGACGACGCCTTCAGAGCAGAGTATGTACATCTTTATTACCTTCTCATCCTGAGAATGCGCGCAGCAAGTGCCATTCTTCGGTTCCCCCCTTCCCTTTTCTCTCGCGTCTCCGCAGTCTCTAATAGCATGCACTTATTCCTTTTCGACAGATTTGCCCTCGACCTCGTGGAAGTATTTTTTCAGATTGTGCACACTCGGCTTCCCCTGCTTAACCCCGAGCAGTTCCGTAACAGCTTGCGATTACATCCTTCAAGCACGTCAGCGCCAGGAAAGCATCTACATCCCGCGCTAGTCGCCACCGTCATATCATGGGGCGCCAAGTTTTCTGAACATCCATTGCTGGTTTCTGATCGAGATCACAACGCCGGTCAAAGCCATCTGGCGAAGACCTTAATCGACAGGACAAGAGAAATTGCGGAGGCGCTGAGGGTCCACCGTATTCCCAAAGACGAGCACGTTGTGATTGGTCTCCTGATTGAACCTTTACAGAGCCGTAAGTCCTTTGATCAACTTATAATTATCGCGCCTCAAATGTGACTGTAGAAACCCCGGATGACCAAACAGGTATATTCCTTCCCAGGTAGTCCGGGACGGTTCCTTATCTCGTTCTCAGGATATCATGGCTTTTGGTTAGCCTCTGCCACCCGGCACCTTCTCGACCTGGGTGTACGTGCCCGCCCTGTCAGTTTTATACTTAACTCACTCGGCTATTTAGATTAACCACAAGTCGGTTATATCTTCTACTTCTCGCGACCCAGAAGACCGAGGAACAATGATCTTTGCCTGGTGGATGGCGTGTATATGCGATGCATACTCGTCTCTTTATTACCGCCACAAACCAATCCTTGATGACGATGATTACGATATCGACTTCTACACCGTGGATCCCATCAGCTCGGAAGTTCTAGATGGAACGACTCCCTCGCCCAGGGAACAATTAGAGGTGCGCAATTTCTAATACGAATACCATGGCCTGAGAAGCTGACATACGGTCATCTGTCCAAAGTTCCTGGTGAGTTCGCGTTGAGTGTCTTGGCGCGTCTATATTGATCAACGTCATGTTCCTTGCTTAGGGATACTATCGCGCCGCACATTCTCTGGCGCGAACCGCGAGGCAGATGTCTCGTTCGCTTTGGAAACCTGCCACTGACGCAGACGGCGTGCCTTTTGAGGTACTGACACACTTTTCGACCGCTCTTAGTGAATGGCGAGATCAGTATCTGCAAGTCGTTGGGGTTCCTAGCAATGAAAACGGCTCGTGGGATTTCGTGACGGTAGGAGGTGTCACCCCGACTGTATTTTTAACTCACGAGAATGTTCAAGGCGGTGTCTTCGTGTGCCAGTGATGCACAGTACCATGTCATGTGGATCATTCTTTTCAATGCGCTCGACGAGTTTGGCGTGAAAGAGATAAACGAAGCAATGCGGGTAGGCGCTTCTCAGAGCTCCATTGCGAATTACACGGCAATGGAAGGGGCCAAGCGCAAACTGGCGGATGAAGCACTCCATGGAGCTCTTCGAATATCTGCGCTTGTGAGTTGATCGTCCCCCACCGCCGCGGAGACCTGATGAGGAACTTTTTTCTCTAGGCCGGAGTTTTAACGACGAACCAGTATCTTGTACGTTCTCCTGACTTTGCGCGTGTCACCCATCCATCTGATAGCTTCCTGCGCAGCGACTGGATCCTGCCGTTATGCACGTCAGCTGCATTCAGGCGGGGACGCTTCTCGCACGTATGGGGCGCCCCGAGGTCAAGAACTGTATTGATGGACTGGAGCAGTACAGTTCATCTTATGCGGAGGCTGGTGATCATGCCTCTGAGATACGCAGGATATATCAGAGCAGGGATGCTGAATTCAACCACATGAAGTCGGTTGCTTCAAGAAACGGTATCAATATGTCTTCCGGTAGCACTCCCTCTCCGGTTTCTGCTCATAGTGCTGCTGAAGTGGAGGATATGGTGATTGACCAGCCGTAAAGTCGTCCTGGTCATCGTGATACCCTTGTGTTTCCTCTTTATTTCTCTCTATGTCATCAATGTTGTATCAGTGTAGTGTTGTACGTCTTGCTTTGCGCTTCGGCATGTCTTGTGTTTTCTGGACCAAGGACTGTTTGCACTTTATCGTTATAGACAGTCATGAATCGTATCCTAGTAACTACAAAGAAATTAGAAATGTGTATACAGTTGAAAAATAGTCGTATGTACGGTAAGAATGAGAGGCAGGTAGTGCTAAGTTGATAGTGATTGAGAAGGGCATTTCGCTGCTGTAAACGTCTAAAATAATGATACATACAAAACCCTCATCTAGAGACGACTGCGCCACTCAAGTCGAGGACTTCTTCGTGGCTTCGTCGGCGGACCGAGTCTTCTCCATAAGTATGTTATGTGATTCCTGAAGATAGTCTTCAGCCTCATCCCGGTCGAATCTTCGGTACAGGCGTCAGCTTGCTTAACCGGCGTGGAAAACAACATACGCAATCTTTTTCCCCTTCACATGCATGTCAGGCTCCCGCATGGCAAACGGGTTCACGTCTGTCTTGGGGTTGAGGTTGGCGAGACTGTGATTCACGAAGCGATGCGACGTCTCGTCGGACCGGACGGCGTAGATGACATCGAGGAGCTTAGCCTCGGGCTTGAGCCGCCAGTAGTCGATCGCAATCTGCGGCGCGGGCTCATCAGACCACTCGGGAATTCGCCCGGCTTCGAGCTCTGTGATGCAGCGCGTGCTGAGCGAGGTGGGTCAGCGGCAGGACTCTTTGACCGATTACGTTGTGGTGGTGAGCTTACTATGTGAGAACGGCCTCTTCTTCGAGATGGCCGACAAATCGATGGCATGTCTTTGGGGAGATCAGGTAGGCCAAAACTGTGGTCGATGAGTACCAGGTAGACAACCGAAATAAAAGACACGTACAGAACATGTTGTAGAACACGCCCTGTGCCCCAAGAATCATGGCCCGGAAGAAAATCGAGGGCTTGCGAAGCGACATGAAAGTCCTGAGAAGTGTTCAGTAAGCCTGTAACTCCGAGGACGAGCGGGCTGTTACATACATGAGATGCATTCGCTCGTTCTCAGCTTCCTCCAAACAAGTATGAATCCTTGAAACAACATCAGTACACACAGAACTTGGCCCCGCGTCAGGCTTCACGTACCATCCACTGTCGCGCCGCATGAGTCGGAGACTCTGCAGGTGCCTGAGAGTGGCAGCTACCATTCCAGGCACTCCCGCAATCGATTCTAAGAACAGAATTCGCTGTGATGCGATCTGTGAGTGACGAGTGGAAGAAAGCGACGAAAGTTTGGCATACGTTGAGCCAGCCTTGTTCAGTGAGGAGATAACCCTCCTTCCGTAGCTGATCGAGAGACATATTGCTGCCCTCGGGAATGGGCTTGTGTTTGTAGCCTGAGACAAAGTCGTATCCCCATCTAAGGACTCCAATTAGAATACGCGTCTTTAATGATGCACAGCATTCATACCGGCATAGCTTTACGAGACTGTAGGCCAGTTTATCGGAGAGCGTTCGTGCATCATGATGCAAAACCTATTTTCAAGTTAGAATGGAAGTTGATGCTGATGAGTCGGAATTTTGTTGTACCTCGACGGATTTTAGTTCTTCGGGGGTGTATACTGGGTGGAATAAGACCCAGTCACCGTGCATGGGCAAGGTACTGCTTGCACCAACCTCTGTTAGGTGAGTGGACTGTGGGGCGGACGTCGCTAGACGTCGTGTCTCAACTTGGGCTGTTATTGGTGATTAATATCACGTCGAAGATCCAAGAAGAATACTGACGCGCTTTTCCAGAGGAAGCATCGATGTGACGAGCAGAGCTCGTCGCGACACCTCGTATAAAGAGAGTGCCAACGCTAAGTTGGCGTGCGGGTAGGCGGGTAACTGTAGTCCTCAGCATTGCTGGGTATGACGATGTGTGCCACCCAAATGTTTCGAGGTTAAATAGGCGGGCGGAAGGATCCGGAACGCACTAGGAGACTCACCCGGACAGGACCGAGACGGGTGTAGCGAGTACGAATAAAGGGCGCTTTCGGTATCCATGTACTTAGTTTCAGTGCTTGATAATATTGTCATGCTCGTCTTCTTGAATTCCGATTATGCTGGAGCTTTGATTGGATGATCTATTCTGAGCTTGTCCGTGACGCGACGCGACTGAGGGTTCTAGCCTTCTAGACCGAATGCCGTCGGCACTCCGTCCAATGGGAGCCACTTTAATCAGGTGCTCAACATGTGACTGCCCGTGACCAAATCAATGGCTGAGGAAGAGCGGGCATCTCGAGGTCCCAGTTTCCCTGGCGCGCCACACATTATTTGCTATAGATACCAAAGCGTCTAGTAGTTATCATATTGAAACAGGTGGAAGAAATTTGACGAAACTGAGACACCCACCAAAGCTATGCAACGGGAGTCTTCCTTTGCAGTTAGAGACGTGAAAGACATGATTGCGGTCGATCCGAATTTCCACAACATAGTTTCGCTGAGATAGAAGGATATATTGTTAGAATCGTCGCGTCTTCAAAGTCAAGGTCGATAGCGTACCTGCACCTGTTAGTGTGTACGACCCAACAAACACATGCGACATTTCAGCATGCTGTAAACACACGGCTTTTTCGAGGTTCTAGCGAGTTCGCATTCGAGAATAGTTCAAGTTTCTATTGGGAGTTATCGACCATCGATTGAAAGGGCTGACAGACGTAGACTTGGCGCATTTTGCGCTGGCTGATGGGAAGTATCAATACCGAGGAACGTTCCGACAAAACATACAATTCATGAATGATCACGGGTCAAGCTTCAAGCTTCAATTCTGCCCAGGATATGCCATGAAAATTAGCAGACAGGTTAAGGTTTGGAGGAAAACGGCATACTGCTTTCCGAAATGGGCAAGACGACCCCCTATCTTGGGACGGAACGATGCGATCACTGGCATCGATCAGTGACGCATCGTGGCCCATCGACTCGGCCACCACTACGTCCAGTAAGAAAAGGAGGGTTGCAGGCGAAATCCTGTTTGGCAAACACGTCATTCAGCAGACGTGGGTATCTCGTACTAGAACGCACTCCCTGCGCACCGTGTAACTCCCTGAACGACCTTCAATTCCGTTTTAACTGAAGCGCCGCTAGAAAGTGATATGTTACCGCATTCAAGCCTGATAGTGGCGTTGACATTCTTCGGAAGGAGCCCGGGGGTTTTACCAACGAATCAAATCCGGAAATTTGGCTCACTCCGACTCATCGGGGAGCAAGAACCATGTTGGAAGCTCTAGCTAGAGTTCGAACTCGGAATCAGATCGCGCATCGAGGACCCAAGCGTCTAAGTATATTTGGAGAGAAGCGATCAGGGCAGATGCCGTCGGATAGACGCTTTTCAAACCGTAAACTCTCACCTCAGAAGAGCATTGTATTGACTAGAACCTGGACTACGGGGTCATCGGGACTGGATGAGCAAAATACGAACTAGCGAGAGATGCGCACTAACCGAACATTCAGAAAAACATATACACGTATTCTGCGGCCCGGATCCTAGAAGAAACATGGCCACAAGTTCAAGAACGTTACGGAAGGTTCCACCAGTACCCTTCAGGGATTGTGTGTTACTTGTGTATCGCCTTGAACTTATAGAGGCTAGCACGACTGTGGGGTTATTTTCCCACCACGAAATGGTTCGTATGCATCATGTGAGAAATTTTAGCCTGCGGTCGGACCAGGAACGAAGATGAACAATTTCCACAGCGATACCAGTAAATCGATGTCGATGAGCTGCCTTCGGGGTGGAAAGGGTCAGAATAATTAATTTTCTTTGCCGTCGTTCAGAGTAAATGTCCAGACGGTCTAAAGGGATCCCTGGAAACGTTGGCTCTCACCATAGGTGAGTTCTCCATCAATTCGAGTCATGTATCGAACTTCTTTCCACTTACTCGTCAAATGATGATAGGCTATCCATCGATTAAAGAATCAAACCTCTCCCGCATGACTTGTACTGTGAGAGTGCATCAAGTCGTAAAATACTTGCGAAGAGCTGTAGCGGGGTTAAGTCAGTCGTCTACGAGTTCAAGAGCCGATCTCCGCCATTGATTCGACAGTTCAAGGTAAAGTACCCACAAGCTCAAGTCAGGCGCGTCCGTGTCCGAGTAAGAACCTAACTGGAATGAAGACTTCTCTGAACGATCGTCGAACTGAACTCGAACTTTCATCAGGCACTTGACCCGACGCGGAATGAGGGGCCTGCGGAAGATTTGAATACCAAAATGTCGAGACGTGTGTAACAGTTCGGACCCTTGATTGATGCCGCCTCGTGTAAGTCGTTTGGCTACTAAACAGCGTGTCGGAGTCACGGACGAGAAAGCTTAAGTATCGAAGGCATGAATGTTGACCATATGTGGCCAAGAAAGTGCGTCGGCAGGAAAACTGACGGCAGCGGAAGGTGAGTAGAGTACGAGAGATTTAACGCAAAGAGGGTCGGGAAGGCATAGAGGACGAAACGAGGTTATTTCTAGAAGAAAACGCGGTATGTCCTTCTCTCGTCGCAGGGAGATACGTACCGGATGAGACTGGTACGCCACTAAGTGTTTGTCGGGGGACCATGCGAGTCTGGTACGGTAGAGTGGAGATAAATTGGGCTTTTACCGAGATTGGAACCCCCATCGGGCACGCAGAGGAAGACTTATGAAGGGACTGGGACCGTGTCGATTGACATACACCAGCAAATGGACGGATTCATTTCCGAAGCGCTGTACTGCGGCAACGATGAACAAACAGTGGCCGGGCGAGAAGGATGGTAAAGGACTCGAATGACGACAGCCTGCCTCGTGGAAAACGGGTGTCCGGTGACAATGAAGGCTACAAGTGGATGCTCAGCGATAAGACGCGTGGCCAAGAGTTCAAGTTTGTAGGGAGCGCGCAGAGGAGAAAATGAAAAACAAGATGTAGCACGCAGAGATTCCTGAGAGAGAACAAGGACGGGGGGCCGGTTTCCAGGAGGGACGAAAACAAGGAACAAGGAAGAGAACAAGAGCAGGCGGGAATTCACCAAATGGGGATAACTGTTACCGGCATTGAGATCGCGTCTTGTTGTCACACTTTGTACTGTATTCCGAGTCTGGGGGAGAGAGACCGTCGAGTCTTTTCCATCTGTTCTTTAAAAGCTTACCTTTGCCGAGGGGAGGTCAGTTTCTTCCCTCTTCCATCGTCAACGCTACTCACGATGCTCAGGTCGCCTCTGCTCGCTGCCCGGCACTACTATCGTCCATTCCCTGCCATGGACAGTGCCTCCAGCAACGACCTCCATTGGGATGCCGCGTATCGCCCGCCATCGTCGACGGCGCAGCACTCTGCATCGTTCGCAGGTAGCCCCGACCTCGGATACCCATCGCCAGTCGCATCAGCGTCGTACGCATCACCTCATGCTGTGGTCACGTCCAACGACCAGGCCTCCATGTCTTTTGCTCAGATCCCGTCATCTGTCGGCCCGAGCAGAGTCCTTACTCGTCGTCAGCGCGCTGCACTTGAGCAAGGACAGACGCTAGGTCGCCGGTCAGCGGCGCCGAGCACTTTTCCGAGTCTAAACACGTCAGAAGAGGTACATTCTCCCGCGGTAAATATACATTTAGCAGACATCGAAATGGAGGCTAATACGTTTGCTTTATCTAGCGCAGTCTGTTCGACTCACCTCGTCCGCAGACGCCCGACTCGCCGCAGACTCAGCGACAGCGCTTATCGGGTTCAACTTCTTTACTGGGTCCGTTGCAGATGCAGCCACCATATCCTCCTACACCGGATTCTGCTGCTCCGTTTTCACCGCACGGCTACTTTGATCACTCAAGGACCGCGT
This sequence comes from Hymenopellis raphanipes, assembly GCA_036872995.1. Taxonomy (NCBI): domain Eukaryota; kingdom Fungi; phylum Basidiomycota; class Agaricomycetes; order Agaricales; family Physalacriaceae; genus Hymenopellis; species Hymenopellis raphanipes. Next base: position 1,448,376 of record JAYMDG010000012.1, read on the forward strand.
CTTCCTCTGACAATTCTAACGCTCGTTCGGCCTCTCCAGCCTTGAGCACCGTGACCTCTGTCTCCTCCCACACTTCTACCACTCCCCAGACCTTTGCCTCGTTTCCCCCTCCCATGGACGCGCGTAAGCCAAAGCAGCGCAAGCAGAGACTCTTCAATCTCGACCGCAGGGCCATCTGTGAGTTCCATCGGGATAACCCTTCGGTCCGGCAGGAGGACATTGCTGCCAAGTACGGTGTAGAGCGCAGTACCATCAGCAAGATCCTCAAGCATAAAACAAAATGGCTTAATGTCCCCGCCAACGAGGACATGCGAATAGCCAAACACCGGTCAGTTCTCGTTTTGGTCATGTAACCTTTGTTGTTCTTATTGTTTGTCTCAGACCCTCCAAGTTCCCCATCATTGAGGACAAGATGGTTCTCTGGCTTGCCGACCCAGAGACCCAGAAGACTCAACTTTCTGATCTGAGGTTGCGCGAGAAGGCTCGCGAAATTGCTCAGAGTTTGGGAGTCAACGACGATCGTTTCAAAGCGAGTTCGGGTTGGGTTGAAAACTTTAAGCACCGTCATGGCATCCGTGGCGGTGTTTGGACTGGCGACGGTCCTAAAAGCGGCGCTAGGAAAGCCAGGGCTCTGGGTGTCGGGACTTTTGACACCCAGGAGGACCTGATGCACTTGCTACCCCCAGACTATCCGGGAGTCGAAGGCATCCCCATGCACTCTCCCGTCGAACCCACTGCTATGCGTATCAGATGGGATGCTCCGGTATCCGAACAGCCGTCTGCTTCGTCGACACATATACAATCTACCGACATTTCTGCTTCTTCTACTTTGGACCACGTCCATCAGCATAACGCCTCTTCTGAACATCCACCACCCATGTCACCATCGCATGGTCTAGACCACCCGCACCACTCTCCGCTTGAGCAGAACGACCATCATGCTTCTATGGATATGGAGCATCATGAACACCATCACCACCACCATCCGACACCCACGCTCGATTCTTCGCACTACCCTCCTTCGGCGGACGGTATGCTGCCTACCCTCTATCCTGACGGCACGGTTGTATACCAGCCACCGCAAGATGTGGCCGCGTCAGTGCCCACGCTCGTCGAGGCGGAGGACTATTTCAACCGAATTCTCCTCTTCTTTGACTCGCCGGGCGAAGGCGAGGGTCTCTTGAACCGCGAGGAGCGTGCGGTGCTAGACACTATCAGGAAGACCATGTTCAACGCCGCTAGCGGCATCCGCCCATGACATTTTCATCGCATTTGCATTATCATCATCACATTTTCACGAAAACTCATGCATTCGCATTATATTGTTTCTCTCTCTTTTTTAGGTTATCCGGTGTCGGTTCGTTATCATCCACTCATGCTCTCATGCAAACGTTTTCATTTTTTTTACCCCTCATCATCAGCAATTGTCATCATCATCACTCATATCCCATGTTCCATTACTTGTATACATTTTAGCCCACCCACTGTTGTACGCGCCTGGTCTGCACTCAATACCCCTACAACGTTTCATCCTGTACATTGTTATAATTTAGTAACGTTGTGCTCATTAACATGCGATCTCTGCGTGGTCCCCCTCCCCCCAACATTCATCGTTCCTTTCTGCATTTGATGGGGATGCTAGATTTCGAGGCGTTGTATCGCTAAATGGAGCTGGCGTCGAGTATTACTTGGGAACTCGTTTCGGCCTCCTGGAAAACATGAGGAGAAGAGCCCGGCGGGTCCACGTTCGACTTGGTCGTACCGGACCACGCCGGACGACGTTGTGTGCAGAATAGAATGTCCCTGACGCTTCTTGGCATCCGATAGCTCGTTGAATGGAGGGTCGAAGTCGACGCCAAAGCGACTCGGCTAAAAATATTAATTTCTCTAGTTCGAGAGTGCGGGGATCTCCATTTGGGTTACTTGAACACTCTGCATATCCTTCAGCCACAGTGCAATCATTAAACGAAATAATAAGATTATATGCGAATCGTGAGGTGAGGGGGTATATACTATAAGTGTGCATGAAAAAATGTTTATATGATGATCCACCCAAAGCGTCCGAGTCCAAAAGAATAATTAAACCCAGCAGATAAGCAACCTTTTTCGTCAGAAAGACCCCAGCTTCATCAACGCGCCGGTATCTCTCAAAACCGCCTCCCGCGCCCGCTGCCCACGCGATGTCCGCTCGATCTCCGTGTTCAGCGCCCAGCACCAGCTGTCGCGCTCCAGCTTGCTCCGCGTCCGAAAGACCACCAGCTTGCGCTTCGCCGAGAGCGCAGGAACCTCGGAAGCTTCCGCCGCCGCCCCCTTCTTCGTCTTGTGGTACCACACCATGAACAGCATGTCCTCCTCGGGATCATCCGTCTCCAGCCCGTCCTGGTAGTGGCGCGGCGCCGAATTCACCTCGGGATCGTATTGCCCCCTGGGCAGCGCCAGCGCCGCAAAGTACCCCGAGCAAATGTACGCGTCGGTAAGGCTTATCCGCTTCTTCATCGTCAGATGCAACGCGGTCGTGGGCTTGATCCGAAACATGACCAAGTGCCCAGAGATGAGGAACATCTGCGCCATTCTGGGATAAAATACAAAAGCGTAACCGTTAGTATCATCAGCGAAACCGGGGAGAAGCGAATTGGAAGCGGACTTGTATTGCCCACGCAGGCCCCGGCGCATGTGGACCTTTCCTCCGCGAATGATGGGCTTGCAGCCTTGCAAGACGCACCAGTTGTACATGTTGGATAAGGCGGGGAGGGGAGCTGCCGGATCCGGGGGCGGAAACGGCGGCAGATCCTCGTCCAGAACATGAATGTGATGCCTTGGGGTTAAGCGCGGTCTCCTGGCTGAAGAAACTTCCATCTCTTCTTTCGCGTCACATTTGTGGCGCAGCGTCCAATACGCAACTAACGCGCGGAGTCGCTCAATCCATTCCAAGGCATTCTTGCAAGAGTGACACTAATGGCACGAGTCGTAAGTAAAACCGAGGTTCCAATAGAATAGACCCGATGAAAATGAAACCAACCTCAAAACGTATGACATGGCCGCTGGTAAGGAGAAGTTCAAATGCCCGCCTCATTCGAAGGTGCTGCTTGTCCTCATGTTTATTCAAAGACTCTTCACCTCCCTCGTCGTCATTATCACCTTCTTCCGGCGGGTCGCCGTGAACCGCCCAAACGTTCGCCCAGTCTTGATCAGTTTTAGGCCCACGTTCTGTGTGTATATGCGGCGGCACCGGTGCATTAGCTCTCCGCACCACAAGAATACTTCTGAGATCAACAACTCCAACAGCATCCATGATCTGGGAGACGCCACGCGCGACCTCACGATCTTTGAGCGGAGTGTGAGATTCCAGTGACGCCTCATCCTCGTCAGAAAGAAACGGCGACGGCGGATGAGCTTTCGGAGGTTGCAAAAGGAATAAATTCCCTTCATGCGTGACCATATACGCATGCTGCTTGATCTGCGTATGTGGTTTGACGCGTTCAACATAACCCTCAATTGACGGAGGCTCGGTAATGAAAGGGTTTTCGTCTGCTTTCTTTGGGTTCGGGACCTTGTTCGGATAGTGGTCACCCAGACGAATCTCAAGATGGGCCTAAGAACGAAGCCCGTGAGAATTCGAAGTGGTTCGGGAAGAACACCGACTCACCTGTCTAAGGGCTAAACCACAAAGAACCGTCCAAGGCCGTTCGAACCCATACATGTCAGTCTCGAGCCAGATCCAGTCAAGGTTCGTGTCGATCCTCCACGCTAGCTCCAGGACCTTGCCTCGGTTCACCTGCCTCTCGACAATTTCCTTCCAATCAGACACGTTATGCATAGACTCTATACATAGCCTTATAATGTTCGACCTCGTAAACATCTTGTCGTTTTCCACGGTAGTAATATTCGGCACGTCGATTTTTACGATAGTGTCCAGAGTAGGATTGCGGACTTCGATTATTTTGGGCAGTTGACCCCCAATATGACGCCTAAAAATGAGGCATACAAGAATGCAAGATGGGCGGGGCAAAGAAGGCAAAAGAACAAAGGCAATCGATCAGCAACATGTCCCGGAAAGCTGGAGTGGCCAATTACCAGAGCTGCCATATCCAGTCAAGTGCTCTGGATCGCGTCTTGACCTTGAAGACAAAAATATTCGTACCCTGTTTTGATGCGTGGAACAGGCCCCGGGACTTCGACGCAGTGCGTCTTCGGGCTGTCGTAGGGGTTGGTGGACATGTTATGCAGAAGGTCATGTCGATAAACGAATACATTGACAGCCTGGTCCGCCCTGACTTGAGGGGAACAACGAAGGCTAGATGCTTATGACCGGTAAGGCGTTCTTTACCCGGCGTGCTCTATATGCAGGTTAATCCAAAACAATACTCTTTGCAGAAAAAGTACCAACATAGTCCTCATAAAGTTCAATCATGTCTCGTCTCCAAACAACCATAAACTCGGCCCAGTCCTCGTACTGAAGCCCAGTCGTCATCCGGTTTTGGTATTCATCGAAATGCAGACCCAAAACCTCCGATTTGGAGTAGCTGACGCGCACCAACATTCTGTCTGCATCAACGATAAGCTCCATGAAACAGGACATAACCAGCACGCGTACCTCGCAAAACCACTTGGCCCCAATCAACGGTGCGTGTGTTCACGCCTGCAGCGTCCGTACTCATGGCACCGGCACTAGTATCCTGCACGTCGTCCCCAGACCTCTGAAGCACTTCGGCGACAGGAGCAGGGTCCGGAATGGGGCTCAGGACGGGCTTGTCCTCGTAATGCACCTTGTGTTTGCCTTTATCGACTTGCAGCATGGTGCCATGACTGTTCGCGACGGAAGGCTTCTTGATGATGGGTCGACGCGTGACCTCTATACGCGCTTTACTCGAGCTAGGTGAATGTAGGGCTAGGGACGGTCTTTCGATAAGTTCAGTGGTGGAATGGTTGCTGTCGTCTGCGGGAGTTTCGTCAGTGATAGAGTTTGTACTGGGACCAGGCAGAGGTTCTTCGGGAGTAGGTGATGAGCTTCTGTAGGGTATGCCAAGACTTGCATATTGGAATGGCTGAGAGGAAGACGCGATAGGTTCAAACTCTGTGCGAGCAGTCATGAAGGAGTCGTCTCGACGTATACTTGAGCTTTCACGAGGTAGACTGGAGATTGAAGGAGCGCTGCCATATTGTGGATTTGTCGTGGATTCGACCTGGCCAAACAGCGATGGTAGATTGAGTTCGGAGAGACCTTTACGACTGGATACGCCGCTCATAATGGCCTCGGTAGACTGGGCGGCGAGAACATTGACACCAAGGAATTTGCCAACCTCGAAGCTGTTCCCAACCCAGCGGTGCATCTGCAGAGTGTCGTTGACGTCCTTGCGCCTGCTCAAGACAGCGCCCCACTCGCTCTCCCGCCACTTGTGTAACATCTCCTCTCTCGCCGACAGCTCCTCCGTTTCGCCCCAGTCCTCCAACTTGCCGCCCTCCTGCAAAAAGAAACTAAGGGCATGCTCCTTCACGAAATGGCTGACATCGCGCTTGTTGGTCGCGTCCTCGACGGGGATGACAACTTTCTCTGGCATTGGACCGATGAACCAGCGCCGGTGAACATGGTATTCCTGTTCGGCGAGCTGGAGGTCGCTCGTCGCCGAGGCCAAGGATGCATGGCCTGTTGAGCTGGAAAAGGTGCGGACTTTGCTAGCCAGTCGTGGCTCCATTTAGGTCCTAGTCAGACTCATGCTCGCAGGACGGAAAGAATGCATTCACCCGCCCTTACGTCATCCGATTCAACGCCGGAGTGGGTAGACTCGTTTTCTGAAGTCGACAAATACAATCAAAACAATATAAGAAATGTACATATAGCAAGATACGACCACTACTCAATAACCTCGTCCACTTCCATTGCATCCTCTTTGCGCTTCTGTCGTCTCTGGAACGCCTTGATCTTCTTTGCAAGGTTAGGATCTGGTCTACAATCCCCCAGCGTAATGTCCTGGTGACATCCCGAAGCAGGACACCGTTTCATCACATTAGTTCGGCCTTGGAACAGCTCTTTAATAGCAGCCTGAGAGAAGTGGTGATTGCATTTTCTCCTACACTGGACGTGAGCGAAGGCAACAAAATGAGATGGACACTCACGAGGTGACAGGATCCTCAATAATACAAAGCGTGATGGGACACTTGTAGTCTTGGGTAACGCCTCCAATTTCAATCTCGTCGTCATCTTCGCTATCGTCCCCATCCTCTAAAGAGAAGTAACATTAGTCGCATATTCTGCGAGAACGTACCAACGTACCTTTCGGAATCAACTCAGTCATGGGAGGCATAGCAGTATCAGGCATTTCAGCTTCCTGTTGAACAAATAAGTTACTGAGTATAAGCGCCACCCTAAACCTACCCAGATTGTCTGCCGAAACTCCCGGTACGTGTCATCCTTGGCGTACTTTTGACGAGAAGTCTTCTTCTTGTGCGCAGTTTCCTTTTGAATCACCCCAGCATTATATCGAGAAACAATGTCGACCTAATGCATACCATGAATAACAAAAAAAACCACGACAAAGAGTAGCACGTACAACTGTCTCTCCTTGTGCGAGCTTTTGACGAATTTCATCCAAAGTAAGAGCATGAAAGCCCATCGTGCTCTCAATAGCAATAAAGTCTTTCATAATATCATCAACTTCCTTCTTATACTGAGACCACAATCAGCTCCAAGAGACGCAAGGAAGCGAAACGGAGACATACCCTTTCAGCATCTTTCTTGTCGCCGTGCTCAATCAACGCGGCGCCAACATCTCCAATAGCAGAAACATTGCCCATAACGCTAGTAATCATTTGCGACCAATCATTGGCCAATCCCTTCAGCTTGAGACCATCGTTCTCCTGCAGAGGCTGATTCGCAAAATTCTCCACATCAATAGGCTCGTCGTCGTCGTCATCGTCGTCAACAGCGGCGATAGCCTTGACGGCTTTGACCCCCTTCTCTTTTTTCGCGACTTTGCGACTACGCGCCGGCTTCTCGTCTTCTTCCTCCTCGTCGTCGACATCCTCACGAGGGACGATTTGCGAAGCACCTTCTTCGATGTCTTCGGACGCCTGTCGACGCGAATTGGTTCGGCGACGCGATGCAGCAGTGGGGGCCATGGTGATGGGCGTTGCGGAAAGAGCGCGAATGTCACAATCACGCGACCACTGTCACAGTACACTTTTGATGATGGGGTTAGGGGTTGACCCCTCTCTTGACTTGAAACTATGACCAGCGAACACTTGTCGTACCCTTCCTCCTCGACAGAACATGAAGCTGGTCCATCCAGCTCCAAGGAAATCGAGTTCTGCAAAGACCGTATATTCGTTGGCAATCTAAGCCCCACTGTCGACGAGTAAGTCGTCCATTAAAGGCAATCACTAGTCCCTCATCAAATTATAGATTCACTCTATTACAATACTTCTCCAAATTCGGTCCCATCTCCGCGTTCGACTTTCTCTTCCACCACTCGGGTCCTTTTAAAGGCCAACCAAGAGGTTTTGCTTTCATCGAATACGAGCACACAGACGTGAGTCTCTTTCTTTCCATCTCTAAAACATCCTCTCATCGTTTCCACTCCTTGTCTGGTTGTGTTTATGGGTCGGTTTCTATGATGGATGGATACTTGCAGGCCCCGACATGAGCTCTCTCTCTTTTCACCCCATCTAGTCCTGCCCTCGTTGAGCACCGCCGTTAACTGGATCCTTTTCTAGCATGCCGACAAGGCTATCAGCGACGCACATAGGCAGCTCCTGAGAGGAAAGAAACTCATCGTAACGTACGCTACCCAACTCCAGGACTATTCCTCGAATGGGGGCGTTGTTCGCAGGAAGACGTTAATGGAGAGTGGACGACCCACAGCTTTGAGCATGTTGAAGGACAAGGGCGCCAAAAGAAACAAGTAAGTGATCTGCCCCATTCCCTGTTCTTTGATTAATTAGATTGCAGTACGGACGACAAGATTGCATTGATGGAGGCTAAACTACGGCAGATGGAGGCCACCTCATTATCGGCTGAGCCAAAAGCCATGTCCAGTTCTTTGCCACGCAAACCAAAACCGAGCGTGGCGATTGGTTTACCGCGGAAGTCTACCAAGGGCCTCTCATCTTCTCTACCTCCTCTACCGCCCAAGCCTTCCGTCGTAGATCTACCAAAGCCTCAGGTTGCTCCACCACCAAAGCCAAAGCTCCCAGAAAAGAAGAAACCACTTTTGGCCGGAGTCAAGATTGTGAAACGGAAACCAGATACCACGCCCTAGTCATTAATTACTTCTTCGCCGCCAGAGTGTACATAGCACACTTTGGGTTCATTACATCCACCTATTCTCCTTTTTACGAAATATACCTTAATTCGCTTTCATATCAACTATCACCACTCAACGCTACACCCGACACCTCAACCTCAAGATACGACGGCGACGCCGACCCCGGAATCTCAATCCAACTCGGCCACCTCCTCGTCCCCGCCACATCCATCAGCCTCACAATCTCCTCATTCGACAACCTCTTCCTTCTATCCTTCTTATTCCTATTCGACGCAAAGTGGAAGCAAAACTGCGACATGGGCTGCCCGAGGCGCGTGATGCTGACGAAGCCCTTGAACCGCGCGGCCTCGCTGACGCGCGCCGACTTCATCGCCCTGACGAAGCGCTCGTAGCGGTCCGAGAGGGAGCTGCAGATCGGGAGCGTCCCGGGCTCGTAGATGTCCTGGTCGAGCACCCAGCCCCAGAGCATGAGCGGCGTGCTTTTGGGCTCTGAAGCTGAAGCTTCGGGTGTTGATGATGATGGGCCGGGTGTCAGTGGGGGTGGAGGTAGAGGTAGAGGATCCGGGACAGGTCTTCTGAGAAGAGGATACGGGGGATGAGCGACGTGAGTGAGGCGATCTCGAGTTTTAACTTACTCTGTAGTCAGATTTGGCATCGAAATGGTTCCTCTGCTATACCCAACCAGTGAGCTGTTGGAACGGATGAATTTGTTGGAAACATACATACCGTAAACGTTGCGGCGAAGCAGACGCATCTGCTGGCTCTGCCCGAGGAATCGTTTCACTACATGCTCAGGTGAGTCACCGCCCAAAAGCAAAAGCACTGGCAACACACCATATCCGTCTCGGCAAAGGAAACAGATCATCCTTATCATCGATTGGTTTCCGAGACACGCTGTCCTCCGAGGGATCAACCTCGGCATCCCCAAAATGCGCCTCTTCTGGGATCGTCGGCAATTCAGATTCGCCCAGCTCGGAAAGCGACAGCGGCTGCGCGGCACACTGCTTTTCGCGAACGCGCAATGGTGGCATGGTCGAGGTCTTTCCCGCGCTTCACAGTTTCAGAAACAAAAAAAAGTCTGACAATATCGAAAATAGACACACTCATCGCAAAGTGACGCTTGCAATCGGCGCAAAGACTCGTCCAACTGCAGCGAGAGGCTTGAAGAGCGGAAATTAGCCAAGTACATAGTAAAAGATGTAAAGACATACTCATTCGTGAGCCTTCTAGGATCCGCTGCCGGACTGTATACACAACAAAGTTAATCACGTCCAGAGACTGCAATAGGCAAGCATACACGCGGGGCTTACTATGGCGTCGGAAAAGAAACTCCCCGTTCGTACTTGCGGTTCCCAGCCATTTGATCTCACCACTCGGATAAAGAATCCGATAAGTGAAAGAGTACGATCTCGTAGTCGTTTTCAAAGGCGCATTGACGACCAACGACAGCACGACCTGGTCAAAATCCATCTCGTCGTTCGTCGACGAACTCGAAGAGCGTCGACTCTGGCCTTCGTTGTCCTCGAAACTCCGTGCCACCCACCCATCTGAAGCAGTGCCAGCTATTGGAATGTCCGACCAGATCTGCAGCTTAGCACCACTTCTCTCGTAATCTCGATACTCGTGAACAAAAAGAACAGCAGTAAAGCGAAGCCGCACGCTGCTAGCATCATGCTTCACCGCGATACGCACGACCTCGCCAAGCGCGGGCGTAAAGGAAATGGTCATGGATGAGAAAAGAAGCTCAGGCAGAGCGACAACCGACTGCCAATTAGCCTGCTGTCGCCCGAAAATGACGTGTGCCGAGCAGAATCGCGCTAATAGAGCGTCTGGCATTCACAATACATAAGCAACCAAAAAGTGACAACAGAGGGAGAAAGGATGTACAATATTGCGGCAATCAATATTTTTGCGACTGGCGGCTCGAATCTCTTGACCGGTCTCGCCGCCTACCACGGTCGTCTCTGTCGTCCCGTCTGTCTCTGTCGTCTCGTCTGCCTCTATCATCCCGTCTGTCCTTGTCGTCTCGTCGGTGGTCACGATCTCGGCCATAGTCGTGTTCGCGACCTCGGCGAGTGCTTTCACTACTGCGACCATCATCCCGCCGACGTCTATCATCGTAGCCTCGATCTGGTGAAGCTCGTCGAGACGAACGAGAAGAATCATGTCCGCCCCGACGAGGCGACGCAGACCTCTCGCGCTTCTCTGATCCCTCCCTCGCCAACTTGACAACTGGAACATATCTCTTCTCTGGTCTGATAGGCCCCTTACGCTTCTTGGTTCCATCGTCGTAAACTTCCTGCTCCTTGGCACCAATACCAAGCAACGCTGGTCTAGCCTCGGGGAGGTAGGGTTCAACAATACCCTTGCCAGGTTTTCGAGACGCTGCTTGGCCTTCCTTCCAGCCCATCCCTCTCAGCATGGCAGCACCAAACTGGGAGACCGGCACCCTGTTGTAATCGGCAAGCGTAGCCTGGTCTGGGAGCTCGTCGACATCTTGCTTGTACGCGTCTTGTTCGGAAACTGGCGTGGGGATGATATCTACCTGGGGGCCCTCTATTCCGTCCGTGTCCCCCGCCAGGATGGCACGCAGTGCTTTCTGGTCTTCAGTCTCTTCGATGACCGTTTCCATCGTCACATCCTCTTCTACAGCGACTACCTGCTCATCCTGAATCGTTTTCTCCTTGCGACGGAACTGAATCCCTTGCAGAACAGGTCCTGAATTAATGCTGTCCTTCGTACCCAGTCCTCCGACGCTGCCATCCGCGCCTGTTTGGGCGGTTGGAGGCACAAATTGACCGGCAGTACGGCGCTTGCTAGCGAGGGCACGCCAGTCCTTGTTCTTCAAAGCAGGAATGACCAGAGGACCTTGCGGAGCTGCTCGTTTCCGTGGATTGACCCTAGTAGAGTGATTGAAGAGTTCTGATGTGAGTTGAAAAGGCTGCACAGGTAGAGTCAATGGATGAACACACCGCTGAGCACCATTTAGCCTATCAAATGCATCCACTAGCTCGTCTTTCTCGTCGTCATCGTCGACGTCGCTATCAGAGTCAGGCTCTGGGGCTGGGGAGGACGTCACACTTTGGGATAGCGGACTGCCCGGAAGCGAATCATTTAAATGTGATACGCGGTGGTGTGGTAACGGCGGAACTTTGAAGGAAGAGTCGGATTCTGCGCCAGACGATGCACGCGACACTGGTGTCGGTCGTCGCACAGTGAAGGAGACCGGTTGTGCGCTCATGACGGTTGGAACGCAACCTGGGGTGCACAGCCACATTCCAGTTGACTCGGCTTCGGAACATGCCGCTCGTTTTCAAGTCAGTCATTTCCTCCCTTGTTGAACTGTGAACAGAGACGACAGATATTTTGCATTCAAGGCTTTGACGGGCACCCCACTGAATGTTAGAAGCCAGGTCTTGGCTCCGGGGAGCAACAGGCATATCTAATCCTCAATGTGGTACACTCTGCTACATAATTTTATTACTCCGCTTTGGAGCCTTTCAAGTTAATACCATCGGAGTACTTGAACGAGGTTTGTATGGTTTCTCATTTTTGACCAACGCGTCTCTAGGTCAACTCCAACATGCACTTGCCTCCCGAAACCTGAAGCCTACATCAAAGTATGCAAACGACCATGTTCTGAGGAAGCGGTCGAGGTATGATAATGTAACCAGGTATGCAAGTTAGTCAAAGTCAAAGTGTACGTATACAAGGTTGCTTGACTCCCTCTTCAGAGGGGAATCAACTATACCTTGAATATGAGAACCAACAGTCCAACTTCCACTGCAGCAACAACGCCAGTGACGCCGACAACTATCCATCCAGCTGTGATAAAGGGACGCCCAAATACGCGTGTATTCTCCTGTCCAACTGTGCTGATGATGTTGTCATATTGGCGTGGTCGTTTGAAGACATTCCGACGCGACTTCACCCACTCAGGATGAGGTTCATCCGCTACTTCACTGTTTTCGTTGGGTCGGCCCTCGACCTCTACTTGTTCTTCACTGTCACCTTGCCTAGTGCCTTCATCGCTGTCCTCCCCGCCACCATCTTCCTCATTACTAGACGCGTTCTGTTCTGGCTCCGGCTCTGGCTCTGGTTGTGGCTCTGGCTCTGGTAATGTATCTGTCGCAGGCGGAGAGCTAGCAGTTTCAAGCTGGTCGGCAAAGTCATGATGCGAATGGCGCGAGCGAATGAACGCAAGCAGGAATAACAAGCCCGACAGAATAGCAAATAACAGACCGACTTGAGAGTGGACAAGTAAATGACGGATCGGAGGTTATAATGAAACGAGAAGACACACTTTTATAGAATCTGCGGTCAAATAGGCGAAGAATGGTCAAGGAATAGCCTAGATTCCCCAGTGCAGTGCGGCTGTACGCGCCGTGGAATGTGCGCTGGCGTGCACGGAACTCGACCAGCTCCGGTAGGTCAGAGACTACATAGGATTCTCGACGGTGTCCCCTGAATGGAGTCATTCATTGATGTTCTAGTGTAAAGCAGTAAAGTGACTGGCCTATATGTATGCGGTCGGCTTGTTGACGGTATCATGGTAGTTGATGACAGAGTTGAAGAATTCCGAATGAGAAGACCAAAGTGATGTACGGATTCGGGCCGAAGTCCCGACGATGAAGCAGACTCTGACAATTCGACGCGCCAAAGACGCGCTGGAAGGAGTCTGAGCGTGCTGAAAGTTCGGCATATTTGAAAGCCATTCTCTACATTCAAATGCACATAGGCCGTGTGAGAGAGACTTTACTAACACGTGGCTAGGATTATATAACAGATCTTCTAAAGATCTTTCAGTTTCTTTGTCTTTCACCGTCACCTTGAGCCACTGTGGACGATGCAGGTTGTACAATTCAACTACTGATTTATACGCACCACTGAACAATATGCTTAGAACGACAGAACGCGTCCTATCTACTCAATTCCTTTGGAAATCAAGCTCCAAGTTCTTGAAGAGTTTGTTGGGCCCAGGGATGGCATCCGGAAGGTCGACCGTCTACGGGATTGCGACAACGGGAACTTCTACTTGCCCGCGTTTATTTGGAAAGATTTAATTCCTTTCATTCGCGAGAAGGAATTTGGTTACATCTTCCTTGACTGGTCGGAAACCAAAGCGACAATGGCTCTACAGAATCTCCTTGACTTCCCCCCAGAGCATCTTGCATTGACCCGCCGGTTATACATCGGCGATTCTGGTCCGTATTCGAAGGAAGTCATTCGGATGGGGGACTCCGCGCCGTCAATGAACGAGTCCCCATTGCTTCCAACGCTATTATCCAAAATGTCCAATCTCCAACGCCTCGACATCTATCACTTCAACTTCATAGGGCTATCCGACTGTGATGCATTTGAACAAGCGCTGTCTGCCCTCACTTCCCTCACCCAGCTTGAACTTGCTGGCGTTGCGATCCAAGGAACTCGCTTACTCTCCATGCTGAGTAAACTTTCCGCACTCAGGATTCTCTACATACACATCTACAGTGTTGATATCAATCCCAACGATCCTTTCCGTAGTAACGGGCGACGAACTGCCGATTTTCTACGTCCCATATCAGCATTTACACCTCCGGGGAGTATGGACCCTGATTTTGTTGGTTACCAGTGGCTTTCGGCCATTAAAGCTCCCCAGCCTACACTTCACCTCGACAGTCTGGTCCTCGAGATGGCCGAGGAAAGTGGCCTTTGTTTGACCGATCTGCTGGGGCATTCAACGACCTCTCCTCTCCGGAGTGTGCACCGCATGACACTTCGTGTCGGGAGACCATATGACGCCTCTCTCGCGGCCAGAGTCAACAAAATTATTGAGAGAACGGCCTTATCCCTAGAGCTTCTATGGATTGAAGAGGCAAATGACAATGAAGGATATGATGGTACATTATTTGTTATGCATATTCTGTGTTTACCATCTCACTGCCGGTGTTGCAGAATTCGGCCTGATGAAACTTCACGGCGTTCATATCGATGTCAGTCGTGTCCCAACCCTTTGCCTTCCTCTTGCCATCGGCAGCACGGATGACATGAACAGTCGACTGTCTCTGACTATTTTACGCGGCCTCGCCAAGGAGCCAAATCGCGTTCTTAAGGAACTCGGCTTTGCTCTAAACATCACATATTTTGATGAGAACGAGCATTCTTCACTTTCTAAATCACTTGTGACGAAGCACGTTCCTCACCCAGAATTTCACGACCTCGACGAAATTCTTGTGCTTCTCTCCGTGCCGGTTCTGATATTCAACTATCGAGGTTCTACGAAAGAGTTGACTGACGTTCGGGACACCGTCATTCGTCACTATCTTCCCCGAACATTCGACGTGTATTTTGATCGGAGTACGTGCGGTCGTGTTGAGAAGCTGATGGATTAGTGTTTCAGTGCGGACAGTAAATAGTTGTGAGCGAAAGGTAGTATAGATAGCAGTGAATGTCTCGAGCCTCAGATGAATGTACAATTTATATTGAAATGGGCATGTCTGGATAGCTACGAAGTTGGATTGGGTTCAGCATCTATGCGCTAGGTGGTGTAAACACGTCGAAGACTATCGGACGTTCTCCGACTGAGAAGCATCTATGCCTGGGGTGTGAATATGACACGATAGTCGTAAACAAGTACGAATTGAGTTAAGCTTGACTCCTGTGGTGGCGATCGCCTAGGGTTAGAGCTACCACTAGCAGCGCGACTGTCTCAGTCCGACTCCATCATTTATTGGATTCGTGCATCTATCGAATTCGCCCACTACTAGAAAGGCAATCATCCCATCTACTTACCCCAACCGTACAGACTTGACAACCTTTGAAATACCGGACCTTTCTCCCTCATACCTTGACGCATCGCCACCTTTGTACACCGCCTTCTGCGAGGAGACCTTCTTCTTCGCCTGGTCGAACTTTTGCCTCTTTTTCACACGCGGATTCCTCACGCTCTTCGGTCGATGTGGCGTAAGCCCCTTGTTCTTCAATATCGCGCGCGACACAGAGCGCGGTCCGGACGTTTCTTCCTCGGCGTAATCCACCCTAAACGACGATTAGATATGTATGGGAAAAAAAGAAAAAGAGAAGAAACGAACCGTGCACTCCGAGCTTCATGCTCCGCCTTCCTCTTCTCCTTCTTCTCCTTGGCAGCTTTCTTGACAAGGTCATAATAGCCCTCGCCATCTTCTCCTCCACTCTCCTCCCCGTCCACATCCATCTTCGCGACCTCGGGGTCGACATCATCCAAATCCGCCCCGCCCTGCCGCTCCAGCCTCTTTTTAGCCTCCTCCGCCAGCCGCAGATCCTTCGCCTTCTTGCGCTCCCTATAAGGAATATCATCGTCGCCGCCCACTGCATCGTTCCGCGCCCCGCGTCGCCTAGCACTAGCACTCTCGATCTTGCTCGTATGGAAGCGCAAGCTCTTTTTGCGCGCGCTCTTATCCGCGGCATCGGCGTGCTGTAGTTCCGTGGCTTCCCCAAAGGCGTCTGTAACATCAAGACGGGATGTCGTAGAAGCAGAGGGACGTGATGGTGTGAATTCGGGTTCAACGAGGTCGAATACCACGCTACTGCCAGATGCGGTTTTGCGTTTTTTCTTGGGCGGCACGTCGGTTATCGGGGGAGCCTGGAGCGGTTTTATTCTGATCTTGGGTATAGAGGCAGCTCCCAATGACTCTGCATCGTCCAGGAGATCGCTGAGCTCGTTGGGATCGAGTGTATCGTCCTTGTCGTGTCCCCACAGCTCTTGGGCATCCATCGCCTCGTCAAAGTCACTTTCGTCGTCATCCAATTCAGAGTCAGAGTTGCCGAAGTCCATGTCCTCCATGGTGATTAGAGACTGCTTGAGAGTTACGAGACGCGACATGATGGGGTGAGATTTAAGGCCTTCGGGGTGTTGAGAGTGTTTCTGAGAACTCCGCAGATGGATGTAGAACGCAAGTGTGCTGCCATAGGTCAGCAAAGTTTCTACGCGCAACCATTAGAGATAGAGAATAATAATAACAGTATAAACATACGGTAGTAGAGATGCATCATTCCAAGCTTGGGTGAATTTGGACCGTCTCCTTCTTCAGCTCTAATATGATATAAGCGTCTAGTCAGGTCTGTACAGTTGAAAAACCCACGTTTTCAAATGTTGTTGTGTCTTGGATATAGAATACGCGGTATCTGTCCAGTCACGCGCGAGCGCCAGACTCTCCGGATCGACCTTTTCAAAGTGACGAATGAGCGCAGCATCGTCCTGTGGGAGTTGTTGAACAACGGGGGCACTTGACTCGGCAAACGCACTGAAAGGCGTTAAACACGTTCAATGCATTCAGAAACAACAAGACTCACTCGTCATCCGCAATGCTAGTCAAGTCTATAGGATCATTGAAGCCAAAGTCATCGTCGGTCATGTCCTGGCGCGCCTTGGCCTGCAGACGTTTGGCTTCCCGCTCTTCGAGCTCATGGCCCTCCTCGTCGTCGGACTCGAGGTTGGCAGCATTGGAAGAGTAATACGCTGCACGCGACTGGCCCCAACTTTCCTCTTCTTCAGAGGAAGAATCGGATTCAGAGTCGTCCTTGTCTTTGCCTTTTCCTTTCTTTGTCTTTTTCGCAGGTGTTTTGGAAGGCGCAGGCTCATCGTCGGCAAAGTCATCCTCTTCATCTTCATCGTCATCGTCGTCTGAGATTCCGTCCAACGCAAAGACCTCTTCCTCGTCACCGTTATCATCCTCGTCGTTGTTTCCGTCGAGAAAAATCTTATCCCGTGAACTGTGGACTATTCCAAGTCAATCAATATTCACTGTTAGTAGACATAGTCATACACTGGTCCTCCTCGTCCATCGGAATATCCGATATCTTGTCCCATTTCTTGATACGACTATCCGCACGGTTGAGTGCCTTTGGTTTTTTTCCAGAGCCCTTCGCTTTCGGGCCTCGTTTCCTGACCATCGTGAAAGCAGAAACAAAGATAGAAATTTTGATTCCGGACCGATCTTCCGTAAAACCTAACTTGGTTGTCGACCACGATGAACATACTGGCGCGCACCCTCGCGTCCACGTCACGCCTGGCGCGCCCGACGATGCTCTCTCGGCCACTACCACCGCTGTCTGCATCGCCCATCTACATGCGAGCCCAACAATATCGCTCATTCCATGCCTCCCTTCCCGCCCTTGCCACCATGAATCAAGCCATGAAGCGCAAAAAGCGGCCCACCCGGCGCTCTCAAGAGTCTAAAGCGCCGCTGCTCAACACCTCCCCGCAGCGCAAGGGCGTCTGCACCCACATTTTTATCGCCAAGCCCAAGAAGCCCAACTCTGCGAAGCGCAAGGTCGCGAGGGTCAAGTTGACTAACGGCAACTCGCTCCAGGCGTATATCCAGGGAGAGGGGCATAATTTACAGGATCATAGTGTCGTGCTCATTCGTGGTGGACGGTCTAAGGATTTGCCTGGTGTCAAGTGAGTCTTTTTGTTTTCTGGGTGTGGCTGATGTTGACTGCAATGATTAGGTATAAGGTTATTCGTGGCGCGCTGGACTTTAGTGGTGTCGCTGGTCGGAAGACTGCGCGTAGTACGTATGGGTATGTGGTTCTTATTCTTTGACGATTCCTTGCTTATATTTCTGGCAAGTGCTAAAAAGCCCAAAAAGTAGTGCTTTATATCTTCAACAATATATCATAATGGGACTACCTAAAGAACCGGCGAAGACGATATCTACGTTTCAAGGACTAGGTGGTTGTGTATGGTTAGGTCCATTGATGAAATCTTTCTGACTGAAGCGCATAACCCAGAAGCAGTGTGTTTCATTCAAAGCGTTACTTCGCAACTTAAGTTACTCGGCGAGGCGATGGCAGACCGGTACATATCGGTGTTCAAATGCACATTTATTCGCGTTCTTCTTGGGAGACAGACTTGGGTCCTGGACGATTCTTGTAGCTTCACCTACTAGTATCTGGTACCCTCAAGACATTTGCTAAGTCAGGTCCATTTACCATCACCCGACACACACGTCTTTCGTGATGTATGCAGGATAAGAGCTCAGCGTCTGACTCGAGCGACGCGCTTGCCGCCCTCGTACGGAGGAAGACGTTGCTCATGTTCGCGCGCGTTTAACTGGAAAAGTCACCCTAAGCAGACGGTCAAAATCGCGATTTATGCTCTACCTCATCAAGAACCCAGTACGCGCTCGAACTCGTCTGGATTCCGTCGACAGCCTCGTTCGAACTGTGAGGGGGTGCAGGCAGATTGTCAGAACAACCAAATCGCGACGGATTCCTTATAAGCCTGGAACCCTGGTCATTGGTTCATATCACGATCTGACCTACCATTATCAACGCGCTCGGGCAACCTGGCCTCCACAGCGTGCACTCCGACGATTCTCAAGCACCGCGTGTCGAATGTGCCCTGCTTACTTGGAGATATCTAAGCCACATACTCCTGATGTCGAGACTGTCCAGGTACGAGCCCGACAAGAGTTTGTGGACCGCCTTGCCAAGCTGGGACGGCCGCGATTTTGGCCGGCAGCGTTCACAGGTCTTTGGTCCACCATTCAAATCGTAGCGCCCTAGTCGATGTAGGACCTGGTGAACACGCCGGGGATCCAGGATATCAAGCTACTCATGCTCGCGATAAGAACTAGCTTGAATCCAGGTAGGTTATTTGCAATTCATGAGTAAGTCTATTGATGAAAGATTTTCGACTGAAGCGCGTAAACTAGCTGCATCCGAGTCGCTACATTTAAATCAGTGGCGTATGGCACTTACATCGCGGCATG
Organism: Hymenopellis raphanipes; assembly: GCA_036872995.1. Classification (NCBI taxonomy): domain Eukaryota; kingdom Fungi; phylum Basidiomycota; class Agaricomycetes; order Agaricales; family Physalacriaceae; genus Hymenopellis; species Hymenopellis raphanipes. The sequence continues at coordinate 1,467,370 of JAYMDG010000012.1, forward strand.
AATTCACAGAGGCACTCGGCGAGGAAGAAACGCCGACCGTGGGGTCTAGCTATCCCGCGGCTTACAGTTCGCGGTAGGACTTGTCCATAGGATGGCGGGTGCTAGCCTCAAAACCGCGGATTTTACCGGGATACCAAGGTCCTCGTTGTTCAAAGTAGTAGCTTCTTCTGCAGCCGACGCGAAGCTTGTAACTTGAGCGACATTTCGTCGCCTGGGCCTACGCCACAGCGCCGAGGACATTGGCCAGATGGACGCGAGCCGGCGTGTATAGAAGTAGCTTTCGTTAGATAGCAGAATTTCAGTCTGCACAACGCCATCGGAGTGCAAATAGGCTTATAGGACTTACTCAGCTCATGACATGTAGCATCCTTTCTTCATCTATCTGATAACCACCTCAAAAGTCAATACATTCCACACCAGGATTTCCTCCGACCCGGTGTCAAAAGTTCCATGCCACGGGAGTATATTAGGCTTGATAACTGACAGCCCCCATTCTACACGGACACAGAGACGTGCAAAACGTTCCTCAACACACGCAATGCTCGGAGGAAGCTGCGCACAGTCTTGTGATTTACGTACGTATAGCAGCAAGTACGAGGAGACGAACGATATCGATAACGAGGAGTTCTGCCGAGCCTGATTGGAATGAATGAATGGATGGCTCTGGGTGACGTGAAACCATGCCTGCACTGTGTGTAAGCCTTCCCCGAAGGAACGATAAATCCTCCTGCTCTTGTTCTACATGGAGCAGAGCCACTGGTCACTTGCTCGAGCCCATTCAGAAAATCGCTTCCACGAACGAGCACGGAAATCTTGGGTCCACACACACAGAAAATGTGGCAAGACGTGTGAACCGGGTACTGGTAGTACGGATATAGACATCACCACTTGACGCGCCGCTCTTTCGCGTGCGCCGTATTCTTGCCCCGCGCACCTCTGACCTTCTGAAAGTCCTCAAACTTCCTCTTCGCATACCGCTTCGCCTCCGCATCCTCCACGAGCTCGTCCACAAGCGTGCGCTTGCGGTTCGCCCGCGTAAGGTTATCAGAGCTCGCACCTCCGAACGGTGTCTTTTCGGCCACAATGGTGCCAATCTATAAACATAAGCATCCGTGAGACGGGGAATGGATAATGAAATAGCGTACAGCGAAAAACTTTGGGAGGCCATTGACGCCCTTGCCCTCCCCGTCGTCTTTGCGATAGAACCGTTTCGGATCGAGCTGGTTGTGCAGACGGAGTGCCTCAACTTCGCGGTAAAGACGCGGTCGATCCGCGTCTGAAGGAGCGGGCATGTCAAACCAGTCTTTGCCGGCAGTCTGTTTTTTTAGCTACTCCGCACTCAGTAACGATCATGGTTCCTCAAAAATGAACAACACATACCGCTTTCTGCTCTTTCTTTGTCAACACCTTGCCCGACTTGGACAGTTCTGGCGGCCGTATGGGCGGTGCCGGCACGCTGTAGCTGGCAGACACTTTTTCGGCCAGTTCAATGTCGGGATCCCGAAATGTCTTGGGGCGCGCGTGTTTGCCTTCTCCTAGTTCAAAGTAGGGCAGGGGTAAAGTGCCGGGATCTAACGGCGGCAAAGACCTTCAGATACGAGTGAGCGAGATGATTTGCTGAAGGCATTGAAACATACTCTTCTGTAGGTACCGCGTCCAGTTTCATAATGTCCTCTTGTAACGGATCTTTCGGAGGAGAGGACGTGCTGCTACTCGTAACATTTTGTCGTGCCTTTTCCAGTAACGAGTCGAGGTACTCTTGCGTGATAGGTTCTGAATCTGAATCCGAGTCTGAATCATATGAATCCGATTCTGAACTGGAAACCGACGAGCTCGAGTCGGATTGAGAGTCATCTACGGCCTCTAGCACGAGCAGTTAGCCTTTTTGTTCACTGGTGACATTTTCCTTACACACCGATGGCTTTTTCTTTGCCCTTTCCGGTCATAGCAGAAATTTATGGTGGTGGAAAGAGGTCAACTGATCGACTTTCCCCTTTGGGACTACTCGTCCTTCACACCGATTTCTCAAGTGCGCAAAATATGTTTTACAATGTAGAGTGGTGGTACAGATGTCTATAACGTACAGATAAATGAGACAAAAGATGCTGAATCGTAAAGAGCGTAAGAGTCCATAAGACCAACAATGGACAACGAAACGAAAAGAACGAGCGTAACTTTTAAATCATGCCGAGAAGAAAACTGTAAGATGAGTAACACTTCCGAAGCCCAAGATAAAAGAGAGAGAGGATGACGACAAAATGCATAGCGACACAAAAGTAGAGAAAACAATCCAAACCAAAATGGATGTAGCACATACACACACAAGTCCAAGAATGTATGAAGGACCTCGAGAGAGGAAGCATCAGCGACAATAACAAAGGAAACATTGTTCACATGTCCATCCCTGCGTAATACAGAAAAGACAATCCTCAATCATCCTGGTCCACAGACATACGCCCTGGGTCGGGCGGTGATCTCATCGTCATACCTCTAGAATCCTCCTCTCGTCGGATAGACGGTGGCGGCGGGGAGGAAATCCTCCGCTCCCGCTCGGACGGCGCCATTCTCGGGCTCGACTGTTGCCTAGGCGGCGCCGGTGGTCGCCCCCTCATCAGCTTTCCCGTCAGCGGGTGCGACCCTTCTCGGTAAGTCGTCGGTGAACTATGCATCCGACTCCCTCCCTCGTGACGCGGGGGATCCAAACGCGACGCAGAAATCGAAAGCCGACGGCTGGAAAACGGAGCGGGTGAACCGTTTTCAGAATCGCGCCCGCTGGGCACGTTATCTCGTTCCCGATCCATGTGATGCCATCCTGGAGACGACATCCGATGGTCAGGCATCAGACGCTCCCGGTCGATAGGTGCTACTGGGGGAAAAGTGTAGCTCTCGGGAGGAATAAGACCATTCCTGGCCACCTGCTTCTCCTTCACCCTGTTGTAAGGTCCACCATAGTCGACACTTGACCGCCTCCCTGTGTTAGCAACTCTAAGCGCGTCTTCCAGCTGCTCGATTCGCCTTTGCATTCCACCCATCTCCGATCGCATCGCACTCACTTTCTTTTCCACGAGACTCTCGACAATCTCATGTAGTTGCTCCTGCTGCTGATTCAAGCTCTGCATCAAGGATTGCGACTTTTGCAGTTGATCGCCAAGCCAGTTTTTGAGCTGTTTCGAGTCATTCAGTGCATCATAGAAGGTTTCGAATGGAGCGAGGAAGGCTGATTTTTCGCCAGAGTATCCGGGGTGATGGAGGGAGCTGGGTGTGGGAGGAACCAAAGTTGAGGCAATGGCAACAGATGCTGTAGGTGGTGATCTCCCGGATATTCCGGGTATGGGTTGCGACACCTGTCCGGAGCCAGATGGATTGCGCATGAGAGATAATCGCGTAGGCGTTGGTGGCACATTGCCAGTGGCCACCCTTTTCACGTTTTCGCCTGCACCCAAGACGGATGGCAGTCGAGGCAACGTCATGGTAGCACGCCCAGAATAGAAAGATCCTTGCTGGCCGTCTGCGCGAGGAATCGGTGGGGCACTTTGAATGGAAAGACCAAGTTGCTCCTTGGTATGCTGTTCGCGTGGACTGATCACAATATCGGCAGGCTTTTTCTTGCCTCCGATCTGATTTGCCCGTCGTCGCGCGAAACTGATAGGAGGAGGCGGAAGAGAATGCGGATTAACGTTGGAAGAAGAAGAGGAGCCTGGTGTCGGAATGGTAGGAGGGGGAGGAATTGCAATCATGCCACTTGGACTAGGAGGACCAACGGGATGAGAAGAAGCGTTGGTAAGGCGACGCGCGCCAGTCCCTGAATTGGGACTCTTTCGTACCGCTCGAGATGATGGAGGAGCGGGTGCCTTTGATGGAGCCGCTACCCCAGAGTCGGCCGCCACTGTAGTCGTAGTCGTACTAGTCAAATTAGGAGGCGAGACCAAGCCAGCAACGCTACCCCGACGCTGTTCGATGAGAGCTTTCTGTTGCTGTTTGACAGTGATCATCGAGCGAACTTGTTCTACGGCGTTGGGGTTATCGCGCTGAATGGTAAAGCCAATGACAACGGGTGAAATAGGAGTAGAATTGGCTTGATCTGAAGGTACGCGCACGTCGGTGTTCAAAGCACCTGGCCGGGGCGCACCGCTGACAGTGACACGCCGTTTCTTTAGCGGGTGAACGCTGGATGGTGGTGGTGCTCCAGAAGTGTCCTGAAGGCCACTATGGGGAGGTGGACTGGGTTCTAGCATATCCTGCTCGGGTTCCTCTTTCACTCGGGCCAAGTTGGGTGAATGAGAGCTGTAATCGCGAATGAGCTCAATTAAGAATTTTTTAAAAAATTAAAAGCAATATTACGCACGCTGGATCCGTGTCATGGCTAGCTGGGTTTTGCGTCGAGTCATCAGGACGGGCGCGTTTCCTGCTGGTGAGGTTTGTTGTTGAGGAAGAAGCTTCCTCGCTTTGAGGCCGTGACCGGGAAGCCGTGTTTGCAGGTGAGGGTACACGCGAATGGGGTCGTGTTTGGATTGGTGGCAGCGCGATGCGACTGCCTTGAGAGATCTGTCCCAGCGAAGAGGGACTGAAAGCCTGAGCAAAGGAAGGCAGCGATTGGGGGTGAGCCGCAATGCCGCTGGCGTGGTTGAGTGACATGGCCAGCAAAAAAAGGAACGGCGAGCTCGCTGCGGACGGCGACGAGCAGATAGGCTGGACACCGTCGCGGACGATGGGAACGATGATGGTGATGGGAAAAGGCTAAGATCGCAACAAGGGCGACCACCTCCAAGGGTATTTCGGACGGAATGGATAATTAAAAGGAACTTCGATACAGAAGCTCCTCTTGCTCAAATGTCATCGGACCCATCGCCACACTCCCTTTGCGTCCGTTATATTGTCTTTCCGAAAAACTTATACAATCTGTCAACTCTGTGTTTGAGCCTGACACTCTCTCAGAGCTACAGGGGACCTCATGAAACGCATTCTCCCCTCACATACCCGGCTCCTTCCTCTTCCCATCTCTCCGAGTACAGCACCTCGACACAGCCAGTGTTGTTCCCATTCAGCGTAATGTTCTCACCCAGATAACACTTCTCGTCTTCTCTGATCCCATCGAGTCTATCCACACTCTGCCATGTGTATCACCTGAGACGCTCCGACATCCTGGCTTTCTCAGCCTTTCCTATGCAGAAGCCGGCATATAACCCCACTCGGTTGTTTCTTGTCAACACTCACTATCTTTGTTAGGAGATAACTCGATGACACTGTTCGAAAAGATCGAAATTGTCTGTAAAGTTTGATAGCATTCTTTGATCACAACAGAAAGGGTTGTTTGGGATCCTACCTCTGCGATCCCTTGCCAACAACCTATGCTCTTCATTTAGCCATAGCGCCATCTTTTCAATCTCAACTTGCAAATCGTTCGCCTCCGCTCGAGACCACCTCGTCCGCAAAAGTCGTACCACTCATATAGCTCCCTTTGAATAGATCTTCCTTTCAGAATTCGTTAATGCTAACCAGCGCTTTACCTTGTTTCAACTTCAAGCACCGCATGCTTTCCACGATAACTCTGGACTTTGCCAAAGACATTGGTCCAGGTCCATTCGTCGCGGTCACTTGACTGATTCTAGCGCGTTTCTCACCTCTATATCCCTGCCTTCGGTGATCAACAAGCCAGTCGGAACCGTACTCCTGATTCTGAACGCTTCGTATCAAGGGGCCTCGAGCACTGTCCATCTTCTTTTCGATCTCGCTCGCGTGTAGAAAACAATTTCTCTGCCTCACACGGGAGAAAAAACCTGCCGGCAGGCGATAGCAGGCGCACAGCCTTTCTCCGATAACATCCCGGTTCATTGTGCATGTCACCGGGAGATGCGACACTTTATGCGTACAGCCTTCACGTGTAGATCTTCCAAGACCGTCGAATCGAACGCCGAGAGGCGTCGCGCAATGCGGAAGATGTAAGCAGTCATCCATGCGGAAACCACGAGGCTCTCCAGGAATACATTGACAACACCCCAGAACCATGAGGTGATTCATGGGAGCAATTCATCGTTTAATGACGAGAACACTTCAATTAGGGCTTGTGGTGGTGGAATTCTATTGAAATTTTTTGAATGAGTACGAGACCATTTAAAAGCCAAAGAAAATCAGAACGAATCAGAAGCCACAACCTGCCAAAAGAAGGCTAGTATAACGAGAAGCATTCTTCGCCAACATACCAAGTCTTTCGAGCCTGACGCGACTGACATTTCGAACGCGCAAGAAAGGCATAAATTTAGCAAGTAAACAGAGAATGGGGACGATAAGACACCTGCTCGAACCAATAGCAAATTAGAATGCGCTCGATACAGTAAATGAAATCCCTACAAGCTCAATGATTATTCGGGCCTCTTCTTCTTCTTCCGCACTGTCAGTACCGTCACTTGAGGTGCTCCTGACACATCTCCGCCTCCTTCCTCCGTCGACGAAGCATCTTTCGGAGGTAACTCCGCATTGCTCACACACACAGAACCATAGATGTGAGAATTATATGTCTCCAACGACGTTTCTGGCTCAGGAAAAGGATTCGGTGAGATATCCGCGATAAACTTGTTCCCCCGCGGTGAAGGCGTGCGCGGGGGAGGCGGGGCAAGCATCTGAGGCTCAGGAGTTTTGGGACGCGGGATGTCAAGCTTAGATCCCCGTTTACTGACGGGCCGCACGGGACGAGGAGCCTGTATAATCGGGGTATGGATCGACGCGATCCCGTCGCAAAGCCCGCGGACCGCGCCTTCAAGCGTTTCTGTCGCCCGAATGGCGAGCTCAACGGTGGGAAATTCTACACCTGTATGCATGGTCTGCAGGACGCGCTTGATAAGCTGCGCGGAAACTTGTCCTGGCTGGGGTTCCAGCGGAGATTTGGTGGATCGGTGGAATGTGGGTTCGGTGTTGTTGCTCGTTAGACCGAGCGTGAAAAATCCCGTCACAGCACCCGCAACACATTCCTGACGGAAAGACATACGCTCCCAGAACTCGTCTGGCGAGACGTTCTCCAACTCTCCGGGTGGCCGTTCCTCCTTCTTTTGAGGCTCGACTTCATGTGGATGGCCGGAATCGCCCAGAGTGTTGGTTCGGGAACGTTTGCGAGCAGGTGATTTTACGCCATTTGCTTCCGTTGTATGGGCGATTTCATCAAGGAACCGCGACTTGGGGCAGTCATCGAAATACGGAATGAAGTGGCCTAAATTCGGCTTTTCTGTCGGCGGCGGCGGACAAGGGAGACGCACGTCCGTCTGGGAATATGGATGTCCATATGTCCAGGAAACGGCAGGGGCAGAGGTCGACGGAGAGGGAACTCTGAGACTGTTTATCGCCTCAAGCTCAGAATAGCCTGGAAGAATGTAGTACAATCTGATGGTGGGTTTAACTTTCGAACGTTCATCAAGTTCTTTGGCCACACCGGTTAAGAGTTTCTTCCACCATCCACAGAGCCGGACGTCACTGAGAGGACGTTTCCCCGGAAAATCTGAAGAGTTTGGGAAGAGGTATTGGTTCTGCGCACGCGCAAATAACTGGATCCAGAAGTGCTCTGCATCCAGGGGTCGCGTCACCGGGTCGGCATAGTACAAGAGAAAGGAACGAACAAGAGTTGATGTGGGAGAGGGAGCAGAAGATTGTCCGGTACCATCGACTTTTGACACGTAGAGAACGGCACATGCAGTTGTTGGAATGTTGTACACGGAAGCCTCAATGCCCGATACAATAATTCGTGGGGAATCGGGGGTCTTTTGTTCCGAAAGTAGAACAAGGATGTCCTGCAAATACGCTCGCTGCTTTGGGATCGCAAAAGGAAAGAGCCCATTGTGTTTTCTGGGGGATGACGCGAGCACGTGAACGTGAAATTCGCGGGTACCAGGCAGCTCCTTCAGTCCCTCCAGCAGCGCGTCGCGTAGACCATTCACCGCCATCCTCAAGGTCGACGTAGGCGGTCAAGTTCGAAAACGATATTTTGTTTACCGCAAGTTGCCAAATAAACGCGAGTCTCGTGACGTCACCGATTCACGATCAGTGCCTGACGCGGAGGCAGAAACATAGGGAATAGTGAGTGTAGATATTGGGGAGTAGCTAGATTAAGTGTACAAGTTGGATATAATGCTACAATGCGAATAACAGCAGGTACAAGAAAACGATGATTGCTAGAAAAAATTACGCCACGTAGGCAAAGGTGTCGCGAGTTCCATCCACGCGCTCCATATATTCCTTTTCCAGAAGGGTATCAATGGCCTATAAAATATATTACGACCTTTCTCCAAGAAAACAACAACAAGAACTAACCTTTTTGATGTCAGGAATTTTCGGGGCAAATCTCGTCGAGATTTGTGATATGACTTCCTGGATGAGCTGTTGGTTCTTCATCGACTTGCGCGCCTTCATTATCCGCACAATCGTTGCCTGTATCACATATTTGCGATCCTCGTCAACCGTCTTCATCACGTCCGTCGCCTCCTGCTTGACCTCCGCCTTGATCGGTTGGTTCAAGTTGACGCGTATCTTCTTCGACTTGAAACCTGGTAAAATGACTTGGTTACAATCTCGCACTGTAGAAGATACACGTACCGGGGTTCAAGTCGTATTGTTCCTGTTCCTCGTTGACCAAGATTTTGGCCTTCACAAGGAGCGCGAGTACTTGCATCATCAAGTCTTTGCGAATCGACGTTGCAGCCACTAGCTCGTCCAGGCTCATCGTGTCGTGAGTATTGTACTGCACCAGCACTGCCATCTGATACGAACTCGTCATGAGAATATACTTCTGGTTCAGGTAGTTGGTGCGTAATTCGTTCTTGGAATAATTCCACAGCCACGTCAGTTTCCTACCAGAGTGTTTCGTCTGGTAGTACTTGGTGAAACGATCATACGTGAGAGCGATCTCTTTCGGAATGATGAACTCGTGGTCCGGTGCACTGATGGGCCAGAAGTTCGTCCCAAGGACCATGACAGAGAAATTGATGTCATTATCATCATGATTCTGATCCATTCGCTCCTTGAACTGGTCCGTGAGATCTTTGCTCAGGCTCATATCTACAGAAGAAATTAGTAACCAACTCGTGCGCCACACAACAACTCACCCGTAAACATGCGCTGTAACTTGTTGGTATATTCAAACCCACAAGCCTCCTTGAGTTTTGTAATCATGCTCGCTTCAGCCTCGTCGGACGCAGATACAGTGTGAATTAACCGCTTCGACAATTTCGTCGAATAGAATTGCTGGAAAATATCCTTGTCCTCAAGATACTTGAATATGATCATCTACAACGAATCAGGAGACATAACATAGAAGTCACTGAACGTACCACTCGATTCAACGCAGTCTCCAAATCTTGTTCTTCGGCGAGTTTGTTGTTCTTCCGTAACAGAAGATCGGCATGCTTGGCCAGTAGCTCAGCAGATTTCGAGTTCGACGGACCTGTCGCAGCGTTACGGTTGACGAATTCCCGGCAGGCTTTATCCAAGCTCGCGACAAATCCAGCTTCGCCCCGAAAACTCCTGTTGACGATGGTGGCATTTTTCTCGTGTACCTCCAACAACGCATCGACGTATGCCTTTGGCTCCAGTGAGTCGCCCTCGCCGCCCTCGACGATCAACCTGGACACCGCAGAGTGACCCGCCCGTTTGACATGCTCCTCGAACTTTTTCCTCAGCGGCTCAAGTCCTTCCGGTATACGAGACAAGAGGGAGTACATCCTTTGGAGATCCTCGTCTTCATCAAAGTCCAGTCGATTTTGGAAATTGTCCCATATTAGCTCGGAATGTTGTCGGATGAGGACATCCTCGCACTTGCCGATTAGAGCTTTCCTCGTTTGAGTGTTCAAGTATCGTTCGACGCGATCCTCTTCCTCTCTGAGACGCTCCTCTGCCTTTTTCAAATACTCCGGCACGCTGTTCTCGGCAAGGAAAGACTCTGACTCCTTCTTGTAGTACTTTTCTGTGGCGTCGAGAAACGGACCCTCAAAGTGCTGCTTGTAGACGTCGAGGCAGACTTTGTTGGGATCCATTTCGTCGAGACCTAGGGACACGAAGGAATCGACGACCTGCTTGACAAGACCTTGGTCAATGGTCTGGCCGTCACGCTGTTGTTCAATCAAGCGGAGAATCGCGCTGGCCAATTTGGTGTCTTTTTGTTGAATGGGCATGAAGAGACTTCCTTTCCATTGAACCAACGCAAGCTAAATGATTATCGGTTTGTGCACGAGGTGAATATTGACGCGCACAACTCACAGTGTATATTGGATACACGGTCTTTCTGCCCTCGTCCCGTTCCCGTTTGACCCAATGTCGATTTAAATAGGTGAACAGGCGATTGATGTAGTTGGCACCTGTTGTGTACCGGTCCCATTCTGTAGCGTAGTATCGTAGTAGATTCTCCTCCTGCATGGTGTCTGTCTCCTGCAAGTGAATGATCAGCAGGATCATGGACGCGACGTGGGCGACACGTACATCGCGCAACAATTTTAGGTGGCAGACAAAGTAACGGATAAGGTTATTATAAAGATCAGATCCCATGAGGTTGGCTCCTGCTATGGCGGCTGGTGAGCACGGGGATGGATAGATGGAAGAAGGGGCTAACTTCGTCCAGCACCAAGGCTGCCAAACTCGGACGATGTGTTGCTCCTAGGCGACACGCAGTAGTTGTAGGCTACAGTGTATAGTGCCATGTACTGCAGCCTTTAATCAGTAAATTATACCGCGATCTTGTGGAGAAAAAGATGTGCACCTTTGAGTACGAAACACCCGTCTGTAGCTTGGTCATAATATGATCCACGCCGTCCTCGAGAAATGCCCATGTCGTCGCCAAGTCTGCATTTGCTGGCGGAATCGGCTCGCTGGGAGGCATCGTGGCGAGCAGGAGACCTGGAGACCACCGAGTTGCAAAATGGTGGCCTGTGTCACGTGTCGGGCCGAGTCAACTTCCTACCACCATCGTCTGTGCAAAGATTGTAAGATAAATGGCCTCGATAGTACCACAGCCATTACTGGAGGAATTGTCCCCGGATACAACAGCAGCGGCGACTTTCGAAAAGCTCGGCGCAGTGCTTGCGGGTACATCACTGACCGAGTCCGTTTCTATTGCTCTTTGCTGTCAATTCCATTTGGATTGACCATCGCCGCAGTACCGCGTCTGCTGCACCTACAGCGAAACCAGCAGTTACAACAGCCGACGGTGTATCATCCTCTGATCAGGTCGTGACTCCGTGGGATGTACACGGCTCGGTGTCTTCGGACGGGCAGCAACAGGCAATCGACTACGACAAACTCATCTCCCAGTTTGGAACGCGTCGTGTCGATGATGCTCTACTTGCCAGATTCAAAAAACTTACTGGAAAACGGCCACATATCTTTCTTCGACGCGGCATGTTCTTTTCACATCGGTGGGCCACCTTACCCATATAGACAATCTCGCGCTAAACTAAAATGGTTAGAGAATTCGACAAGATCTTAGATCGCTACGAACAGGGCAAGCCCTTCTTCCTTTACACTGGCCGAGGCCCAAGTAGCAACAGCATGCATCTTGGCCACATGATTCCTTTCGAGTTCACCAAGTCAGCATGACTCGTCACTCTCTAAAAGTTTGCTCCAGCGCTTATTTCTGTTGATAGATGGCTACAGGATGTGTTTGACGTACCATTGGTTGTACAGTTAACCGGTACGCTACTTCCACGTACCATCGACGTGTCCGCTGACGCTGCCTCTCTAGATGATGAGAAATTCCTCTTCAAGCATGAGCTCAAGGTGGAGCAAACCAAGGAGTTCTCTCGCATGAACGCCAAAGACATCATCGCTGTCGGCTTTGACATGTCCAAGACGTTCATTTTCAGCAACTACGAATATGTCGGCGGTCCGTTCTACGAAAATGTTTCCAAGATTTCGCGGCAAATCACGTACAGTCAAGCGAAGGCCACCTTTGGTTTCACTGACTCGGACAACATCGGCAAAATTCACTTTGCCGCCATTCAAGCTGCACCGTCATTCTCCAATTCATTCCCTCAGATATTCGGAAAGGTTTCCAACATTCCGTGTCTTATCCCGTGTGCCATCGACCAGGATCCCTACTTTCGGCTGACCCGCGATGTTGCGCAAAAGCTAAAATACTCAAAACCAACATTGCTCCATTCAAAATTCTTCCCGGCGTTGCAAGGCCCTCAGACAAAGATGAGTGCCAGTGACCCCAACAGCAGCATCTACATGACCGACACCGCCAATATCATAAAGAATAAAGTTAATCGCCACGGCTTTTCTGGCGGGCGGGAGACCGAGGAGGAGCATCGCCAACTAGGGGGAAACACGGACGTGGACGTGAGCTATCAATACCTTTCATTCTTTTTGGAGGACGATGAGGAGTTGGCTAAGATGGGTGAGGTCAGTGTCTTTCGCCGACGTTGTCCGATTTCCCTTTCCTCATCGCCTTTGTGTTCAGGATTACCGCGCAGGGCGCCTATTGACAGGTCAGTTGAAGGCAAAATGTATACAAGTCTTGCAGAAGTACGTCGGGGACTTTCAAGCACGGAGAGCCAAGGTCACAGATGAGGTCGTGGCGAGCTTTATGGACCCGCAGCGGAAAATAGAACCGACTATGGGCAAAGCGCAGACGGCGAACTAGTAGAGTTGTACAGTGGAATTAGAACGAGGAGCAAAGCAGTGTTTTTAATAGGTGTAAAACTTGGCATAGCCCGCCGGCCTGACTCCATCTAAGCGCTTTGTGCTTGATCCATGCTAACTATGATTCGAATTCCTGTGGGGAGTGTATAGTGCTGTGTGTTTTGACTCCGCTTTCAGCTCGTGAGGGTCGTATATTGATGGTTCCATCACGGGGCGTTGTTCCCTGATAATTGATGGCCATCGTGGGGCTCGGAACTGCTCCTCGCTGAAAGGCATTCCCTTCCGAGCATTTCGTACGACCTCGGTGATTCATACCACGTCCACGAGTGTATAAAATAGACGCCAGGCGCAGCCAGCGACTATCTCACGTCTCTCCGCCTCTATATTCACGACCTCATCATGCACGCTGAAGAACCATCCACGAATGAAACGTTCGTTGACGAAGAACACGATACCGTGGCAGAGCCACAGCCATTTACCTTTGGGGCATCGCGCCGGCCACTGAGGCTTTCGGACGAAATACCCAGGACGACGCGGCCCAAGTCGCAGTACTCCACGCTGAAGCACAACCCGGTGAAGGAGCAGACATTAGACCCCAACTCGTTCCCGGCCGTCGTCCCGCCCGAGCACCCCGCGCGCACGCTCGTCCTCTGTTTCGACGGGACGGGCGATCAGTTTGATGCTGATAATTCTAATATTGTCAATTTCTTCTCGTTGCTCAAGAAGGATGATCGCACGGAGCAGATGGTGTATTACCAGGTGAGCAACGCTCATATGCATTTTGTGGCGCGAGCTCCTGATCACGACGCGTATATTATTATAGACTGGGATCGGGACCTATATCTCGCCACGAGTAGCGTCCCGCTTCATGTCATCAGTGTCCAAGGTACGTTGGGTGTTCATCATTCGCTGTTCAGCGTGCATCTCAATTGACGCGGGATGTATGTGTAGAGTCTTGATACAATGGTAGCATGGCATTTAGACGCCCATGTCATGGGTATGCCTTACATAGATCTCTAATCAATTCCGGGTGACTGATCCTTGAGCAGATGGCTACGAGTTCTTGATGCAGAACTGTATGTGATGATTAGCGCGCTTGTAACACGGTCTCACTTAACCTCTAGACCACGCGGGGGACAGAATATGCATGTTTGGCTTTTCTAGAGGCGCGTACACCGCTCGCAGGTAAGTAAAAGTTAAAACGCGTTTCGCGTTCCCGTCCGTGTCGATTAAACCTTCTGATCACAGTCTCGCGGGAATGCTTCACAAAGTCGGCTTACTACCCCCGGACAACTGGCAGCAAGTTCCTTTCGCGTACAAGATGTATACGGAGACAGACAGCTTTGGTTGGGATCAATCAACCGACTTCAAGCGGGCGTTCTGTATAGAGGTACCTATTGAGTTTATGGGTGTATGGTATGATGATCATTCTCTTCCAAACATCTTCACTCACGCCTTTCATAGGGATACCGTCGACGCAGTAGGAATCATCCCTCGCCATCTCCCTTTTACAACATCCAACACGCTAGTTCGCACCTTTAGGCACGCCGTAGCCCTAGATGAGCGCCGCGCCAAGTTTAAAGCGAACCTCTGGAACCGTCCTAGTGCAGAGGAGCAGAAACTGGGAGCACCGAAAGCTTCTCCGTCGACGAGCCGGAAAAACACAAAACAGTATTCGGATTCGCTACGCGTACGCGATCGCCAACGACGTGAAAAGGCGTTACTGGCGAAATGGGATCCGGAGGATGAGCTGTTCCTACGCGAAATGCAGAGGATCCATTCAGAGTCTGATCCACAGAGGCAAACTGATGTCGAGGAGGTGTGGTTTGCGGTATGTTCAACGTCCTCTTTCATCCATATCGCTTTGCTTACGGGTGATTTACAGGGATGTCACTGCGGTAGGTCTAACGGGCTGCTTGAAATATTGAGGTAGCTGATGGTTGTGGCGCAGATGTCGGGGGTGGCGCCGTGAAAAACGACACGCGGTATTCATTAGCACGAATATCGCTGCGTTGGATGGTGCGAGAATGCTTCAAGGCTAATACCGGAATCATGTTCGATACCGCCCGACTCGTGGACATAGGTCTCGATCCAACAACTCTGTATCCCTTCGTCACTCCACGACCGCCGCCAATGTCCGCAACGGGGACAACAATCCAGACCATCCCGCCGAAAAGCCCCCTCCCGAAACGAGCCTTGAAGACGCTGAAGAAAAAGAGCAGCGATATATTCCTTGGGAAATCAGCTCGGCCACCCGTGGATGTCGATCCCTTTATCACGGAAGAGCACGAGGAGCTGGCCGATGCCCTCTCGCCGAAATATGACCAGCTTAAATTGGCAAAATTCTGGTGGATTCTGGAGTACATCCCTATGATCTTTCGACATCAGGAAGGGAGTGATAAATGGAAGTCGTGGTTTGGGTGTGTTCGTCCTTCGTCCTCTGTTACCCTTGTTAATCTCAGCATTTTCAGGCCTAACCTTGCACGAGCACGTCACATTCCACAGCGGCATACCGAGGTGAAGGTACACCGCTCAGTCAAGATGCGCATGGAAGCTGAAAGGCACGATAACTCTTCCAAGAGATATCGTCCAAAGGCGAACTTTTCGCTGGACCATGTCATTTGGATAGATTGAATTATCGTGTATTCCGAGCAGTACAATTCTATTGCCGAGGCATCTTTGACATTTTCGCCTATGCCCTAAGAATAACTTTAGGACGAATACATGCTCACAAGAAGATCAAACCTTTGACGCAATAAGGGAACACTGCCCATACTGACATATGCGCCATCGGGCCCATAGCTCCCCATGGTGCAGAGATGAAGACTGGAGGCTTCGTAGGCTCCCCACGACATCGCTTGCGGGAATGTAAACCCGTCTGCTAATTCGTTCACAACTCCGAGGGCTAGAGCTCCTGGCCGTACAACATCAAACGAGAAAGGCTGGGTCCTCCCTTTGCGTGGCCGGTTAAAGTTGGTGTTCATAAGAGTCATATGAAGCTTCAGAGGACGTGTTTCTGTGATGAATCCCTCTTCACGAAAGAGGGTGTGCACATTATTGAACAGAGAAATGAGCGACTCGTTCCCTGCTTCTTGAGGTCCTATGTGTAGGACATGCGCACGACGTTGCCCGTCGCGTTTGAGGATGTCTAGTAGATCGAGAGGAATGATAGGAGCTGTCTCTGGGAGAGCAAGTCGTGTAGGGAGATCTTGAAGTAGAGCAAGCGCTTCATCAACAGTTCTCGATTCTGGCCGACCTGGGTCGAGATTCATAACGCCTAGAGTAAAGTGTATGCGAGGTGGGGCGACTACGATGGGTAGATGCGCTTCGTCGACCAGGTCGCGGAACTCGGTGACCTGAGCACGTAGACCAGCATGCAACTGACCCAGTGGTATCGACAGAACTAGATACATTTGCTGAACAATTTCCTTGGCTTCCCAGTCTAGTACTTACAGTGGGTGGGCCGAGGAGCGATTCTGGACGCCATCTAGGAGGCCGTTACTTGGTGAAGTGATTCTGCTGAGTCAGCATCGCGTCTTTTCCAAACGCGTCCACCATGAACTGCCTGCGCCGCCTCCCACTGCGCCCATTCGTGCGTCAGCTTAACACACAGCCGCCTCCGTCGTCGGCGTCGGAACAAAAGACTACCTCGTTCGGCTTCAGGACTGTTCCCGAAGAGGCCAAGGAGACGCTGGTCAAGCAGGTGTTCGACTCGGTCGCCTCCTCGTATGACCTCATGAACGACGCCTCCTCCATGGGCGTTCATCGCCTGTGGAAAGATGACTTTGTGTCTAAACTGAAGCCTGGCAAAAAGGGACCGTTGCGCTGCATTGATGTTGCTGGCGGTACTGGAGACATTGCCCTCCGAATACTAGACCATGCTCGAGAAAAATACGCGGACAGAGAGACGACGGTGGAAGTGGTCGACATTAATGCTGAGATGCTCAAGGAGGGCTTCAAACGCTTCAAGAAAACAATGTACCACAACAGTAAGTCAACCATATAGATCAGACCGACCACCTTGCTTGACGTCCCTTACAGCGCCTCAGATATCGTTCCACGAAGCCAATGCACAGGAAATGTCACCTGAACAGTTCAAGGACAACAGCTACGACATGTACACAATTGCATTTGGCATCCGGAATTGCACGTCTATACCCGCTGTCCTCTCCGAGGCGTACCGCGTTCTCAAGCCGGGCGGAACCTTTGCTTGTCTCGAGTTCAGCAAGGTCAATAACCCCATACTCAGCACGTGAGTCGTGTCGCGCACATCTACGCGTTGCAATTTCTAATTTCTCGCAGCCTATACGACCAATACTCTTTCTCCATTATCCCTCTCCTCGGGACCATTCTTGCTGGCGATCGCGACTCTTACCAATACCTCGTCGAGAGCATTCGCAAGTTCCCGCCGCAGCCACAGTTCGCTCAGATGATTCGAGACGCTGGATTCAAGACCGGCGACGACGTGGATGGCGGAGCCTGGACTGATCTTTGGGGTGGTATTGCCTCCATACATACAGGCGTCAAAATATAGTGGCAAATCTTTTCTTGTAATTGCGATATAGATGCTCACCCAAACATCGAAACCGTCAAGTTCATTTTGTTGCTGTTCATGACTACACGACTTGGCGCTTCGCGGCAAAGTTGGATCGTTGATCCTGCTCATAATATAGTTTGGAAACTCAACAGTTCGTTGGTGCCCCATAGGACATTTCGACAAGGTTGAGCGACGCGAGCAGCAAAGGTAAGTGTGCTAATTGACTGTTTCCTTTCCTAGAGGTGGCGCGGAATCCCGTTCAACTTCGACGTACTTGTAGTGGTATAGATGCTGGACTAAGCTTCATTGCCTAAGTAGCCCATTTTTCACTATGTATAGTGTCATGCGGAGATTGTCGGGCGAACGTTCATATGAAGAGGTGCCTATGCTGCGTTGCCTCCGTTTATGAGGCTCTGAGGCTTTTACACCAGAGGACTTATGAAACTGTTGTAGACATGAACTATGGAATTCGTACAAGTCCTCCGAGCTTGTCGTATCCTATCTAAACGGAGCCGATCAACGCCAACCGAACTTTTCTCTCGGCACCGTGGCCGCATTGAATTCGAGTCGGTGGGACGCTTCGTTATTCAAGGGAACGCGAACAGCCTCGTTATTGCCAGACTATATAATGGGGCTCCCGAGGACATGGTAGTCAAAAAAGCTAGTCTGCATGGGCCTCTCTTTTCTTCACGCCCTTTATACAGCTATCCTAGCATTCGCAGCAGCGTCTCTGCCTCCGAGACCTGTTGTGACGTTGGATCAAGCTATTGCTACTGGCATCACCGATGGAAGGACACACAAGTTTCTGGGAATACCTTATGGCAAGCCACCGTACGCGTTCCTCTTTTCCTTCATCATCCTTATGATTGCTGACATTCAGTAGAATAGGTGACCTCCGCTTTCGACTTCCTCAAATGGTTGACGCGTACGAGGGCGCGATCAACGCGAGTGCATTTGGTCTTGCATGTCCTCAACAGTCGGGGCCCTACCCAAATACAAGTGGTCTTCCTGAAGAGGTGGTAACTCTATTCGAGGGATACCGCTCGAACGTTATTCCTGCCGATGAAGATTGTATGTTTGGCTTTATGTGCTTCTCGCCAAGGGTTCACTATTCTTGAAGGTTTGTTCATCAACGTCGTGAAACCTGACAACGTCCTGCCGAACAGTGGACTTCCTGTCGTAGCTGTATGTTCAATTTAAATGTCCTGGTATACGTCAATACTAATACTCGCGCAGTGGATTTACGGAGGTATTCAGAGCGTTTTAGAAAGTTGTACAAATAAGGAGCTGACTCTGGACAGGTGGATTTGAGGTTGGATCAAGCTCACTGTACGCGCATTTGCTATTATCGTCTGCTGACGAGGGTTGCTGACCTCTTAAGCCTACAGATATAATGGAAGCGTCATCGTCGACCGTTCTATGCAAATAGGGGAACCAATCATCTACGTATCCTTTAATTATCGTGTATCCGGTGAGAAAGTATAGTTGAACCCTGCCCTCGAAACTTGACGCGTCTCCTTCTAGCGTGGGGATTCCTGGCTAGCAAGGAAGTCAAGGAAGCTGGTGTGGGGAACCTCGGGCTCCAGGATCGTATGTTCACATTAACCACCTTGATGTGACAGTTCTCATATCTCGCCTGCAGAAAGATTAGCCCTTAGATGGATCCAAAAGTACATTCGACAATTTGGCGGCGATCCGGACAAGGTGACTCTGTAAGGTGTCTTCTTGGCCACAATGGCTTCTGTATACTAACCCGTATACAACAACAGCTGGGGGGATTCCGCGGGCGCTATTTCCATAACCACTCAAATGCTTGTCAATGATGGAGATACAGAAGGACTCTTCCGAGGCGCATTCGTGCATTCTGGGTCTCCTTCTCCCACCGGAGACTTGGAACGGGGTCAACAATGTACGTCCAGTACGCACTTAGGACACATGATACTGACATTGCTCGACAGACTATGATGCTGTCGTGGATGGGACAGGATGCGCAGGCTCACCAGACACTTTGGCGTGTTTAAGAACTGTTCCTTATAACACTTTGAAAGCAGCTGTTGACACGGCGCCCTTTCTTTTTGGCTACCAAGTAAGGAATTCTTGTGTGGGTTCAAGAGTCACGCTAATTGTTGTCTAGTCATTACTACCTTTAGTATACATGCCCCGTGCGGATGGTGTGATGCTCTCTGATGGCCCGCAGCGTCTGGTTCAGCAGGGCAAAGTCGCCAAGATTCCCATCGTTAGTGGTATGTCGTTCCGCATTGGCATTGGGAACATCCATGAATCATTTCATAACAGGTGATTGCGATGATGAGGGTACACTGTTCTCTATATCACAGCGCAACATTACGTGAGTTCAGTTGTGTTCAACTTTTGCGAGACCAGTCTAAACATTTCGATTGTAAGCACCGATGCCGAATGGAAGGAGTACTTGCAGACGATCACATTCCCTCACACTGGCATGCCGACGGAGAATATCGATACCATATTGAGCCTATATCCTCAGGCAGTCGAGGAAGGATCGCCTTTCGACACTGGCAGTGCAAATGCCATCACGCCACAGTACAAGCGGATAGCTGCGTTTACAGGCGACCTTATATTCCAAGGACCCCGCCGATTTTTACTGAATGCGATAGCCGACAAACAGGATGTATACTCTTTCCGTACGCGTCTATTCAACATTGCCCTTTCTAACCTCTCACTGACCTGTACACAGTAAACAAGCGCACAAAAGACTTCCCTGTTCTGGGCGCCTTTCATGACACTGATGTGTCTCTCAACGCCTATTCCTCTGGGGGTGACCTCCAGGACTATATCATCCGTTTCGTTGCTCACTTGAACCCGAACGGCGACACTGGGATTACTTGGCCAAAGTGGACCTCCGAGTCGCGTCAGATGCTTTCGTTGAATGAGGGTGAAGTGCCTCAGAGTATCATTGAGGATACGTATAGGCAGGAAGCTATTGATACCTTGAACCAGATTATGTTAGAATACCCTCTTTAGTAGCTTGCAAGTTCGAGGTATTAGAGTATATAATAACATTGACCAGCGTTTTCATTCAACTGGTGCGTTGAAGTAGTAATTCAGGATAATGAGGACTGAATACCTTCCACGAGACTAGTGACACTAGTAACTTCAGCCTAGGGCATATTTTCGGCGCACTCGAATACCCGACGAAACGAGCCACCGATACAACACCATGTACATAGCCTGGAGATGACTTTCAGGTATACGTATCATATATACACGGGACCTTCAACGTTCAGCTGGCTTAGACACCTTCTCAACGCGTCTTCGGTATCTCCAGTAGATCTGCTCGGGTCAGGCTCGGGTGCCCCATCAACGCGTCGGCAGACTTCGGCCCGAATTTTCTCATCAACCGCCATCATACTCAACGAAGAAACACTTCTCCAGTAGATGTTCGATTCAGTTGCCTCCTCGTATGCCTTTATGGCCAACGTTTCGTCAATTGCCCGCGAAAAGACGGTTTGGTGTCCGCCTCAAGCTTGCAAAGAGGAACCGTTACAGGACAGCGGAATTCCAAGCTCCTTCAGCTCAACTCTACTCGGGGTGGTGCTGCCTCCATACATACCGGCGTCGCACTACAGTGTCCTGTTTCATTCCACGGCGATTTCAATGCAGCTGCTGGATTCAAGTCGGAACCCGTCCACTTATTGTGCTGGTTACGCAAGGCGCTCTGACACTAGTCCGCCGGCTCCAACAGCTCGGAAGCACTACCGACGACGAAATGTCAGTGGGTAGTACAAGTCCGGCGGGACTGTTGCCTTATAAATGGCCGTCATGACGCGACATGTCGGCGACGCAGGTAGTGTCAGCGTTGATCGAGTCTGCCTAAGGGAGACTAACTAATCCAGACACGTTACAGGGCCAGGACTAGGTTAGACGGCAAGTTGTCGATATAGAAGGCAAGTCGTGATCAGTAAGCGTCAAAGCAGACATACCTTGGATTATGATTGGTATGCGTATAAGATGGAGCTCCAGAGAATGCAGCGAGTCAGAAACCAGTCAACATGCGCCCATCTCTGTTTTCGTTCTTCATACAAGCTTCAGTGGTCTTCGCAGCGGCCTCTCTACCTGTGGTCAAGTTGGACGATGCTGTTGTTACTGGTACCATCGATGGAAGGACTCACAAGTTCCTTGGAATACCTTTTGGCCAGCCGCCGTAAGTATTTCACTGCTCAGACGCATTATGATTCTGTCTGACACTCAGTAGAACAGGCGATCTTCGTTTTCAACTTCCTCAGCCGGTTGACGCGTACCAGGGAGTTCTGAACGCGAGCGTGTTCGGTCCTGCATGTCCTCAGCAGTCCGGATCCTACACCGGACCATACGCAAACAACAGCGATCTTCCTGCGCAGGTGGCGGCTATCTTCTCGGCATATAGCACGAAAGCTTTTTCAGATGAAGATTGTAGGTGTTATCACGTCGTGTATCGTTCGAGTGCGCATTGGTTCTTCTAGGTTTATCAATCAACATCGTCAAGCCGGCTCATGTACGGCCGCATAGCGGACTTCCTGTCGCAGTGGTATGTCATTTAGTTTTCCCTGTTACCACCGAAGCTGACCGTCATAGTGGTTTTACGGAGGTATTCATGGCTGTTCAGCTCGAACAGCAAATGTGATCTGACTGTCTCTTAAAAGGTGGCTTCCAGGTCGGTGCAAGCGCACGGTATTGAATTTTGCTGTCTACTACGAACTCGAGACTGACATCTACAACAGCTATAACGGGAGTATTATTGTCGACCGCTCTCTGGAATTGGGAGAGCCCATTATCTACGTGTCTTTCAATTATCGTGTCTCAGGTGAGTTGGTGCAGTCAGATGTGTGCCTCAGGTGATGAAATTTTCCGTTAGCATGGGGATTTCTGGCTAGCAAGGAAGTGAAGGCAGCCGGTGTGGGAAATCTTGGGCTTCAAGATCGTATGTCCATATACGCCTCTCTTACGCAACCCTCCTGATTTATCGGGATACCGCGTATAGAGAGATTAGCTCTCAAATGGGTCCGAAAGTACATCGCAGAATTTGGTGGCGATCCGGCCAAAGTTACAATGTGAGTTCTCTTATTTACTCAGGTCCCTTGAAGTAATAACAAGACAAACAGCTGGGGAGAATCTGCTGGCTCTATGTCTGCAACAACTCAAATGCTCGTCAATGATGGAGATACGGAAGGACTCTTCCGTGGTGTATTTGTGCATTCTGGGTCGCCCGTTCCCACTGGCGATTTGGAACACGGTCAACAATGTACCGTCAATTCGTCGTTCAGTGACCACGATGCTGATTGCCCTCTAAAGACTATGATGCCATCGTGAACGAAACAGGATGCGCAGGCTCAGTTGATACTTTGGCGTGTCTGAGGACCGTTCCTTACGATACCCTGCAAGCCGCCGTCAACAAATCTCCGTTTATTTTCGGCTACCAAGTACGTTCATACTTGACTTTTCTGTGTTTTGCTAATCCCTTATAACAGTCGTTCCCTTCGCCATTCATGCCCCGCACAGATGGCGTAGTGTTGTCTGACAACGCTCAACGTCTAATTGAACAGGGAAAAGTTGCTAATGTTCCCATCGTAAGCGGTATGTGACTTAGGTTCCATTGACATCTGTGAAATCCCTAAGTCGATTCTCGATAGGTGAATGCGATGATGAGGGTACACTGTTCACCTTGGGATCGCGCAACATTACGTGAGTCCTATCCACGACTTTCGAGACCGACTGGAGCAGGTCTCAACTGTTCACAGAACCGATGCCGAACTAAAGGAGTATCTCCAGACTGTAATGTTCTCTCTCACGGGAGTAACAGAGGAGGACCTCGATACAATTCTGAATCTGTATCCTCAAGCAGTCGAAGAGGGATCTCCCTTTGGCACTGGAAGCGCGAATGCCATTACACCGGAATACAAACGAATCTCTGCTCTCTTCGGAGATATTGTGCTGCAAGGTCCGCGTAGATTCTTCCTTAGTGCGATATCCGGCAAGCAGGACATATACACATACTGTGCGTGTCTCTGAAATCCTCCTTATATCTCGCTGACCCGGCTCTGAATTCTAGTATGGAAGCGTAACAAAGACTTCCCTCTCCTAGGTTCCTTTCACGACAGTGATGTAACAACGAATGTCTATGTTCCGGGTGGGGACCTGCAGGACTATGTCATCCGTTTCGTTGCCCGCTTGGATCCGAATGGTAACACTGGTATCGACTGGCCGAAGTGGACCTCGGATTCGCCCCGGATGTTGTCTTTGAATGATGGCGCAGTCCCGCAGAACATTACAGAGGATACGTATAGGAAAGAGGTCATCGAGACGCTGAACAAGATTATGTTGGAGCACCCTTTTTAGGATTTGGACGTAGTTCTGAGCACGTAGATTTCCTCTCACTACCGTACTATAATGTCATCGTTCAATCGTCTTCAACTTCCATACATCCAACAATAGTCAGACTCCCAGCTACCGGGGGGACTTATGATACGGTCAACGAGACACAGGATACTCTTTGAGTGCCACATCAATCATTAGGAAACACTGTATGTAGTTTCGGACCGCTCTGTTGGCACACCGGCGCACAGGACGACCTCGTTTGTCGACAGAGACGTCAATAGACTCTCAAGCAGATGTTCGATTCAATTGCCTTTTTTCGTTTCGTCCATTGCCCCCAGAAAGACGGTTTTGTGTCCGCCCTAAAGCATAACGACGTGCAAAGTACCAAACTCGACGGCGCAGCAAGAGAGTACTAACCCTAACCCTAACCGCCGTAACAGTCAGATTGGAAAGGCAAGTTGATTATGTCATCGACGGGACCGCCGTCCACGCTTTCTTTCCGCCTTGACTGTCAAAGTCGGCGACGACTCCTTCACCTATCACGACGACGACTACGCGTACAAAATGTCCGGGACGGGCAAAAGGGATCTTTCACAGTACAACTATGGCAACATCTCTTCCTTGGTGTTGACGGCCGACCGCTCTGTATTGCCTCGCAGAGACAAGGAACCCGATGGTGCGCCTACTTCACTGGCAGGTCGCATCGACCCACGCGAAATGGGCTCTCGCGTCGTCCGAGAGGCTCCAAAGGACGTACAGAAGAAGAAGAAACGGGCTGCAGACCGGCAGGATCCCAACGAAAGGGCTGCACCCAAGCGGAAGGCAGAGACTGGCGGCTTTGGGTACTCTGACATTCTTGAGGCGACGCAGGACGTTGAGGGCCTGACGTATCGCCCGCGGACAGCAGAGACGCGCGAGGCGTACCAGCTCATTCTTTCTACTGTCCATACAGTTCTTGGTGACCAGGCGCAGGACATTGTTCGGAGTGCGGCGGATATCGTGCTTGAGACGCTAAAGACGGAAGGAATGAAGGACTTTGACAAGAAGAAGGAGATTGAGGTGGTCGTCGGTCCTATCAACGGCGAGCAGTTCTCTCAGCTCGTCAGCATGTCGAAAAAAATTACGGATTACGGCGCGGAGGACGAGACGATGGCCGACCCAGACATGGAACGAAAAGACGCGGAGATTGACGATGACGTCGGCGTCGCAGTCGTATTCGACGAGGAGGAGCAGGAGGATGACGAGGAAGAAGGGTTCGAGATCAGGGAGGACGACGACGATGATGAAGAAGAAGAGGAGAATCCCGAGGACGGCGCGCCTGCTGGTGAAGACGACGGTGACGAAGCCCTCGTTATTGGCGGTGACTCGTCCAAAACACAAGCAAAAGCCGACAAAGATATCGTCTCGCCTCATGCCATCGACGGCTTCTGGGTGCAACGTCAAATTTCCGAAATCTACCCAGACGCTGTCACCGCCGCCGAGAAAGCTGCATCCGTTCTCTCCATTCTTGGGTCCGAGTCCAGTCTTCGCGACTGCGAGAACCAGCTCATGGAGCTTTTCGACTACCAGAGCTTCCATATTACCACCAAATTTCTCAAAAACCGCGAGGTTATCGTATGGTGCACCAAACTTGTTCGCAGTGACGCGGATGAGCGTGTCAATGTCGAAGTCGCTATGCGGGAGAAGGGTGTCGGCTGGATCTTGCGCGAGTTGGGCGGCGACCGTCAAACCAAGACAAAGTCGTCCGACGCCATGGACGTGGATGAGCCCAAGCCACAAGTACCCAAGACTGCCACAGTTGCGCCTGGCTCAACGCTGCAGCCGAAGAAGATGGTCGACTTGGAGGCGATGGCGTTCAGCCAAGGCGGCCACTTGATGTCCAACAAAAAGTGCAAGCTCCCCGATGGTTCGTTCAAGCGCGCTAAGAAAGGCTACGAAGAAATTCACGTTCCTGCCCCAAAACAGAAGCCCGTCGTTGCAGGCGAGATTGTTCCCATCTCTGCCTTGCCAGAGTGGGCTCGTCCCGCCTTCCGCTCCGTCACCTCGTTGAATCGCGTCCAGAGTAAGCTTTACCCTGTCGCTTTTGGCACGGACGAGCCTCTACTTCTTTGTGCCCCCACTGGAGCTGGAAAGGTTTGTTTATCTGTCTACGTACTCGAACTTGACTAATTAATGTTTTAGACCAACGTTGCGCTCCTTACCATCCTCAACGAAATGAGCCACCATCGCGACGAGGTCACAGGTGCTTTTGATTTTGATTCCTTCAAGATCATCTACATCGCTCCCATGAAAGCTCTGGTGCAGGAAATGGTCGGCAACTTTTCGAAACGCCTCGAGGTGTTTGGGATGAAAGTCGGCGAGTTGACTGGCGACTCGCAGATGACCAAACAGCAAATTGCCGAGACCCAGATTATTGTCACTACCCCAGAGAAGTACGACGTTGTCACGAGAAAGAGTACGGACACCAGCTACTTCAACCTCGTTCGACTCATAATCATCGATGAAATTCATCTGCTTCACGATGACCGTGGCCCGGTACTGGAGAGCATCGTCGCCCGTACCATCCGCCGCATGGAGCAGACGAATGAATATGTTCGTCTCGTCGGACTTTCCGCCACTCTTCCCAACTACCAGGACGTCGCCACCTTCCTCCGCGTCGACGAGTCAAAGGGTCTCTTTTACTTCGACGCTTCATATCGTCCTTGCGGCCTCCAGCAGCAATTCATCGGTGTTACCGAAAAGAAGGCTATCAAGCGGTACCAGGTTACGAACGAGGTCTGCTACGAGAAGGTACTAGACCAGGCCGGCAAGAATCAGACGCTCGTGTTTGTCCATTCGCGCAAGGAGACGGCTAAGACGGCCAAGTTTCTACGCGACATGGCCGTGGAGAAGGAGACGATCACTCAGTTCGTCAAGGCTGATGGTGCTACTCGCGAGATACTCCAAGGGGAAGCTGCCAACGTCAAGGACGGCAACCTGCGGGACCTCATGCCGTTTGGTTTCGGAATTCATCATGCGGGTATGACGAGGGAGGACCGGAACTTGGTGGAAGAGCTGTTTGCCGATGGGTCTCTGCAAGTCCTTGTTTGTACAGCTACCCTTGCGTGGGGTGTCAATTTACCTGCGCATACGGTTATTATCAAGGGAACGCAGATTTACAACCCGGAGAAGGGCCGCTGGGTCGAACTGTCATCGCAGGATGTTCTCCAAATGCTCGGTCGTGCTGGGCGTCCGCAGTACGATACGTACGGCGAAGGTATCATTATCACCAATCACTCCGAGCTGCAGTACTATTTAAGCCTGCTCAACCAGCAGCTTCCGATTGAGTCTCAGTTTGTGTCGAAATTGGCAGACAATCTCAATGCGGAGATTGTCCTGGGTACGATACGGAATCGCGACGAGGCCGTTCAGTGGCTAGGATACACTTATTTGTGAGTTTCTTTTCTCCCTTCTTCTCGACAATGAATCAACGCTGACTGCTTGTTTTTTGTAGGTATGTCCGAATGCTCAAAACCCCCGGTCTTTATGGCGTTAGCATCGACTACGAAGAGGATGAAGGTCTCATCCAGAAGCGTGCGGATATCATTCATTCTGCAGCAGCGCTGCTCGAGAAGTGTCAGCTCCTCAAATACGAACGGTCATCGGGGCGCTTCGTGAGCACGGAGCTTGGACGCATCGCGTCGCATTATTATGTGACTTACAACTCGATGATGGTGTACAACCAGCACCTACGGCCCACTATGTCGACACTTGAGTTGTTCCGTGTCTTTGCGCTTTCGAACGAGTTCAAGCTTTTGCCAGTACGTTTCCTTGAATTTGTGCTTGAAATTATTCGTCTTGATGTGTTCCTTAGGTTCGTTCAGAGGAGAAGCTGGAGCTTGCGAAGCTGCTCGAACGCGTCCCCATCCCGGTCAAGGAGAGCGTCGAGGAGCCGGCGGCGAAGATCAATGTCCTTTTACAAGCGTTTATTTCGCAACTGAAGCTGGACGGTGAGCATTTTCTTGTACGCTGACTTCACGCGACCTAATTCCTTTGACAGGTTTCGTGCTTGTTGCGGACATGGTTTTCGTCCAACAATCTGCCGGACGTATTCTTCGTGCTATGTTTGAGATCTGCCTGAAGCGCGGGTGGGCTGTTCCCGCAAAGGCTGCTCTCGACCTCTGCAAGATGGTCGAAAAGCGCATGTGAGTTCCTTGATTTACTTGTAGTCTTGTTATTCATGTTTTTTAAGGTGGGGCTCGATGACGCCTCTTCGGCAGTTCAAGGGTGTCCCAGCCGACGTCATTCGTAAAGCGGAAGGCAAGCAATTTGTAAGTTGCAAGTTTTCCTCCTATTCGTGGCTGTCTTTCTAACGTCCTTCTACAGCCATGGTATCGGTACTTTGATCTGGTAAGTTAGACGACCAATTTGAATGATAGCCTTCTGACGATGTGAATAGAGCCCACCCGAAATCGGAGAGCTTATTGGTATGGCGAATGCTGGGCGATTGGTCCACCGTCTTGTTCACAATTTCCCGAAGTTACAGTGCGTCATTACTTTGCCTTGCTTTCATGCTTTTGCTCAATAGGTTATATAGGCTGTCGGCCCAGGTGCAACCCATCACCCGCTCTTTACTCCGCATCGACCTTTCCATCATCCCCGATTTCCAATGGGATGAAAAGGTCCATGGCGGCGCCGAATCCTTCTTGATCCTGGTCGAAGACGTTGATGGCGAGGTCATACTCTTCCATGATACGTTTGTCCTTCGCCAGCGGTACTGCGAGGACGAGCACAACGTCACCATTACCGTGCCCATGTTCGATCCAGTCCCGCCTAACTACTATATCTCCATCATCTCTGACCGGTGGTTACATTCAGAGACCCGTCTTCCAATCTCGTTTAAACACCTCATACTTCCCGAGAAATTCCCCAACCCAACGAGTCTCCTCGATCTCCAACCTTTGCCTATCTCCGAACTCAAGAACAAGGAATTTGAGAAGATCTACAGCTCCACTATCACCACGTTCAACAAGATCCAAACGCAGGTCTTTCAAGCATTGTACAACTCGGACGAGAACGTTTTTGTTGGCGCGCCGACAGGCAGTGGCAAAACGATTTGCGCGGAGTTCGCGCTTCTTCATCTGTGGAAAAAGTCTAATCCTCCGAGGGCCGTATGTATAGAGCCATATCAAGAGATGGTCGATATGCGATTGGAGGAGTGGCGACAGAAGTTTTCTGGGCTTCAGGGTGAGAAGGAGATTGTTAGCCTTACGGGGGAGACGAGTGCTGATCTTCGATTACTGGAGAAAGGCGACCTTATTATCTGCACGCCGTCGCAGGTGAGCCGCCCTTTGGCGCCATTTTGTGCCATGATGCTAATGATAACTTTTAGTGGGACGTTCTATCTCGTCGATGGCGCCAACGCAAGAATGTGCAAAACATTGGTCTGATCATCGCAGATGAGGTGCAGTTGGTTGGTGGTGAGGTTGGTCCGACTTATGAGGTCGTCATCTCGCGGACGAGATATGTGTCTGCGCAGACTGAGATCAAGACACGGATAGTCGCATGTGGTGTGTCGTTGGCGAACGCGAAGGATCTTGGTGAATGGATGGGTGCCCCTTCACATACCATTTTCAATTTCTCTCCGAGGTACGTTATTCCTGGCTTTTTACAACCCGTTGTTCATCCCCTTCTTATAGCGCACGTCCGCTCGACATGGATATCCACCTTCAGTCCTTCACGATTCCCCACTTCCCCTCGCTCATGATCGCGATGTCCAAGCCCGCCTATCTTGCCATTGTCGAGCACTCCCCTACGAAGCCGGTTATCATATTTGTGCCCTCTCGGAAACAGTGTCGCCTCACCGCTGACGATCTCATGATACACTGCACGGCAGACGACAAACCTGACCGCTTCCTCAATGTCGAGCTTGCGGATATACAACCTCATCTTAACCATCTCCGCGACGAGGGCTTGAAGGAGACGCTGAGCAAGGGCATCGCTTATTTCCATGAGGCTATGGACCGGCAGGATAAGCGCATTGTGCAGCGTCTGTTCGAGAGTGGTGCTGTGCAGGTCTTAATCGCGTCGAAGGACACTGCGTGGTCGTTGCCAGTTGCCAGCTATATGGTGATCATTATGGGCGTGCAGTATTACGAGGGTAAAGAGCATCGTTATGTCGACTATCCCGTCATGGATGTGCTGCAGATGATGGGTCGGGCGTGTCGGCCGAAGGACGACGAGCGCAGTCGTTGCGTTCTCATGTGTCAGCAGACGAGGAAGGATTTCTACAAGAAGTTTTTGGCGGAAGGGCTGCCCATTGAGAGCCATCTTCCGACGCATTTGTTGCACGATTATTTCTTGGCGGAGATAGCCGTGAAGACGATTGAGAATAAGCAGGACGCTATGGTGAGTTTTGATGCTTTGGCGTGTTCTTATTTACTGACTCTGATGAACAGGATATCCTGACGTGGACATACTTTTACCGCCGCATGACTCAAAACCCGAACTACTACAACCTCCACAACGTTAGCCATCAGCATCTGTCTGACCACTTGTCTGAATTGGTCGAGAATACGTTGACGGATCTTGTAAACTCGAAGTGTATCAGCATCGGTAAGTTTCTTTTTTTGAGGTAGTTGCTGGCTAACTTCTGTCCTTCCACAGAGGATGACATGGACGTTTCTGCTCTCAACTTGGGCATGATCGCTGCCTACTACAACATCTCGTGTACGTCGTTCTTGCTCGCAGATCCTAAACAAATTCTGATCTTATATTAGACGTCACCGTCGAGGTCTACACGTTGTCACTAAAGGAGCGAACCAAACTAAAAGGTCTCCTCGAAGTCGTCTCCTCCTCCGCTGAATTCGAGGTTGTCCCCATTCGTCGCCACGAGGATGTCATCCTTCGTCGTCTATACGACAGACTGCCCGTCAAAATTGACCAGGTCAACTTTGAGGCACCACACTTCAAGACGTTCCTGCTACTACAAGCCCATTTCAGCCGAATTCAATTGCCGGCCGACCTCGTTGCTGACCAGAAGCTCATTCTCGAGAAGGTGCTCAATCTCTTGTCGGCGTGTGTGGACGTGATGAGTTCGAATGCATGGCTGAGCGCGCTGGGAGCTATGGATTTAGCGCAGATGTGTGTGCAGGCGGTTTGGGATAGAGATTCGCCGTTGCGACAGGTTCCTCATTTCGAGCCCGAGGTACGCGCTCGCTTCTGTTGACGGGGACGTGACGCTCATTTCTTTTTTAGGTAATCAAGCGTTGCACTGCGGCAGGGATCGAGTCGGTGTATGATATTATGGAAATGGAGGATGAGAAGCGAACAGAGCTGTTGCAGATGTCTACGGCGCAGATGTACGTTCTGACGTTTGGCTTGGGGATTAATTGCTGATGATTTATGTAGGCAAGACGTTGCTGCCTTTGTCAACTCGTACCCGACCCTCGACGTCAGCCACGAGCTCGTCAAGGACGAGTACACGGCCGGCGCGCCTATCATTCTCCAAGTCTCTCTATCGCGCGACGTTGACGAGGATGACGAAGAGGGGGATCAAAATGTCGTCGCGCCGTACTACCCTGCGAAGAAGATGGCGAACTGGTGGCTAGTTGTGGGCGAGCCGTCTACGCGACAGCTGTTGGTGATCAAGCGGGTGACGGTGAACCGGAGTCTTGCGGTCAAGTTGGAGTTTACTCTGCCAAAAGGCAAGCACAGTCTGAAGCTCTATGTCATTTGCGACTCTTATGTTGGTGCTGATCATGATATTGGGTTGGACGAGGTTGATGTCGCGGAGGGTGAGGATTCGGATAGTGAGGATGATAGTGATGCTATGGAGGAGTAGAAATGTCATGTGTATTATCGTCATGGTTGTGTATCTGTAATGTTTTTTTGGTCTGATCAACTTTGCCAACAGCCATCATCAATACTTGAACCTTTTTCAAAACTCAACTCTTGTCAAGCTCTGGTGGTACTACTTCCATTCATGCTTACCAGCGTCACAAGTATTGTTTCATTCCATATACTGCTGTCGGAACCCTTAAGACGGTCCACTTGTTGTACTGATTACACCAGGATTTACACAAGGCGCTTTGACGTTCGGAAGCCCAACCGTGCCGACCAGGTGGCAGGTGCCCACCTTTTTAGGAAACTACCGACAACGAAATGTCTTGGGCAGCATCTTGGCAGCAGCAGCCGTCATGACGCGACATGTCGGCGACGCAATGTGGATTAAACGACGAGGTTGGACGGCAAGGTAACCCGTGATCAGTACGCGTCAAAGCAAACAGTCTTACCCTGAAGCAGCATGAGTATAAGATGGAGCCCTCGAGAATGCAGCGAGTCAGGAGCCAGATAGCATGCGCCCATCTCTGTTTTTCGTCGTTGTCCAAGCCGCACTCGTTTGTGCAGCAGTCTTTCGTCCTCCGGTGGTGAGATTGGACCACGCTGTCGTTACTGGTATCAAAGATGGAAGGACTCACAAGTTCCTTGGAATACCTTTTGGCCAGCCGCCGTAAGTATTTCACTGTTCCGACGCATTCCGTCTGACACTCAGTAGAACAGGTGATCTTCGTTTTCAACTTCCTCAGCTGGTTGACGCGTACACGGGAGTTCTTAACGCGAGCGTGTTCGGTCCTGCATGTCCTCAGCAATCCGGATCCTACTCCGGACCCTACGCGAACAACAGCGATCTTCCTGCAGAGGTTGCGATTATCTTCACGGGTTTGAGCATTGAACCTCCTTCAGATGAAGACTGTAGGTTTTGTTTCGCTGTAGATCATTTGAGTGCTCACTGGTACTTCTAAGGTCTATCAATTAACGTCGTCAAGCCTGCGGGTGTTGCTCGACATAGCAGATTGCCTGTGGCAGTAGTACGTTCATTTTACGCCTCTCTTCCCCCAAACGAGACTGATCGTCATAGTGGTTTTATGGAGGTACCGAGGATTGCTTATATTCAGAGAACAAACCGGATCTGACTTGCCCTTAAGGTGGATTCGAAATTGGTGGAAGCTCAAAGTATTGAGTTTTGCTGGGTTTGCCTGCGAACAGGAAGCTGACATGAACAACAGATTTAACGGGAGTGTCATTGTCGACCGCTCTATAGAATTGGGAGAACCCATCATCTATGTGTCTTTCAATTATCGTGTCTCCGGTGAGCTGGTGCAGTCGGCTGTGTGCACGGGTTTTTAAATCTTTGATTACGAGCATGGGGATTTTTGGCTAGCAAGGAAGTGAGAGCAGCCGGTGTGGGAAACCTTGGAATTCAAGATCGTATGTCCCCATCTGGATGCTCCACGGCCCTCCTCATTTATCGCGGTATCACATGTAGAACGATTGGCTCTCAGATGGATCCGGAAGTACATTGCAAAATTTGGAGGCGATCCGGACAAAGTTACAATGCAAGCGCTCTTCCTTACTGCCCAAGTTCTTTGAACTAATGACAGGACAAACAGCTGGGGAGAATCTGCTGGCTCTATATCTGCAACAACTCAAATGCTCGTCAATGGTGGAGATACGGAAGGACTCTTCCGTGGCGTATTTGTGCATTCTGGGTCTCCGCTTCCCACTGGCGATGTGCAGCAGGATCAACAATGTACGTTCAACTCCAAGTTTAATGAACGCGATGCCGATTGCCCTTGAAGACTATGATGTCATCGTAAACGAAACAGGATGCGCAGGCTCAGTTGATACTCTAGCGTGTCTGAGGACCATTCCTTACGATGCGCTACATGCTGCCGTCAACAAAATGCCGTTTCTTTTCGGTTACCAAGTACATTAATACGCTACTTTCCGTGGTTTGCCAAGTAATGATTGCTTATAATAGTCGATTCGTATGGCATTCATGCCCCGCACAGATGGCGTAGTGTTGTCTGACCGTCTTATTGAGCAAGGAAAAGTTGCTAATGTTCCCATCGTAAGCGGTACGTCGCTTATGTCTCATTAGCATTTGTAACTTCCTTAACTCAAATCCTAATAGGTGAATGCGATGATGAGGGCTGTTCGCCTTGGGATCGCGCAACATTACGTGAGTCCCGTTCATGAACGTGAAGTGGTATTTTGACTACTTGTAGAACCGATGCCGAGCTCAAGGAGTATTTCCAGACTGTGATTTTCCCTCTCACTGGTATGCC
Source organism: Hymenopellis raphanipes (assembly GCA_036872995.1). Lineage (NCBI taxonomy): Eukaryota > Fungi > Basidiomycota > Agaricomycetes > Agaricales > Physalacriaceae > Hymenopellis > Hymenopellis raphanipes. The sequence continues at coordinate 1,500,961 of JAYMDG010000012.1, forward strand.
AGAGGAGGACCTTGATACCATCTTGACGCTATATCCACAAGCAATCGAAGAAGGATCTCCCTTTGGCACCGGTAGCGCCAATGCTCTTACACCGCAATACAAACGGATTGCTGCTCTTTTGGGAGACATAACTTTCCAAGGACCTCGTCGATTCTTCCTTCACGCGATATCCGGCCAACAGGACATTTATACATACTGTACGTGTCTGCAACTCTCCCTGGTCTTCGCCTGACCCGCTGTTGACAAGTATGGAAGCGTGGCAAAAATTATCCGCTTCTGGGTGCCTCTCACGACGGCGATGTAATAAACAATGTCTATGCTCCAGGTGGAGACCTGCAAGATTATATCATCCGTTTCGTGGCCCATCTGGATCCTAACGGAAACACGGGGATTAACTGGCCGAAGTGGACCTCGGATTCACCTCAGATGCTGTCTTTGAATGACGGCGCAGACCCGCAGAACATCACCGAGGATACATATAGGAAAGAGGCCATTGAGACGCTGAACAAGATTATGTTGAAGTACCCGTTTTAGCCTATTTGCATTTTGGACGCTCTTCTGCTAGTCATGCTGTGATTGTTCATTTATTTGACAATACTGACATTCGAGACGAGATGTAGACGACATTTCAGACAAGGCACGCCGTGGCACGGAGAGTTGAGCACAGTTATGCCATCGCTCAACGAACGAGGTATTCGCACTGTGAACACTGATACAGAGGTAAACATCACATTAGTATCAGCTCCACTATATTTCTACAAGTAGTGGTCTCACGAATGAAGTTACAATCCTAGTTGTTCCCTGATCGATTCACGCACGATGCGCTCGTACTCGGCACGATTATCGCGATACAATTTACAACAATCAATATTAGCGCCACTCTCGAGGTTGGGTTCTGCAAATGAAGTCATGGAGAAGCAGGTGTGAATAAAGTGGAAGAACGTACCTGCAAGCATGGAAATGACGCTAAGGATGACCTTTTCCACGCTTTGCACCGGGCTCCATCGCTCTGACGCTTGTTCGTACATTGTGGGATCGTCCCCAGGTGTGTGCAGGATGGAGATACAGACGTTCCCGTCTGCATAGACTAGAGCAAGCGTCAATAATTGGGGTCGTATTGACAATCTAGCGGACGGCGTACTGTTCGGGTGGAACAAAGGAGGTTCAAACTTCATCTTGAATGGGGATAGCGGGTAGTCGGACGGCTGTAAATATGGTTAGATTGGGCCATCAATACGCGAATGAACTTACAAAGGTCAATTTGGCAGAGAATACACCCCCTTCCTAGGGACGGGCTTAGGATTCGTGACAGAGTTAATGAGCGTGGAGCGTACAAATGGAGTGTCTTTCGGGCCACAGATCAAGGCTTCCCAGGTGAAGAAATCTTTGAAGGATGTATGTTAATCGTTGTTACTTGTTGAATGTTCGGTACGTACCTGATTCAGAGATGGGACCTTGGAAAGGGGAGAAATAGCATGACAAGGAGATAAGAAGAACTATAGGAAAGCGTACCAGCCGTAAACATTCCGTCGGGCGAGCCTAAGGAATGATGAAGTCAGAGCGACAGACATGCTGCTTTAATCATCTCATGGTACCTCCAGCGGTGAGTTGCTTGTACTCTGTCATGAGTCTGCGCAGAGCCGTTGCACTATTTGATCCTCTGCTGGCCATTGTTGAGGAGATGATGGTGGTAACGAGTAAAGAGGCCGTCGAGGTTCGACGCGGACCAGAGCGAGTGCGCGTAGTACCCAAACAGGGAAACAGACATGTACGTGCTTTAGCCCTAACCCTAGCCAGCCGGCAATGCTGTAACCGGCAATTGCAGAATCTCTCTTCCGCTGACTTGCGACCATCGTTTCACGTCTCAAGCTGTCCAAACAGCAATGCTACACGACCCGACACGCAACTAAGACTAGAATAATGATTGGAAAAAGTATTCACGCTTACATCGGAATCCACATCGCAATAGGCCTTCTTCGAGCCATCGCTCCAGCCAGTTTGGTGTACATCTTTGCCTGCATAATACTCCGCACCTTTGTGTTCTCGCCATGGATATCCCTAATTGCTGTTCCGGAGGTGCTTTTTTATTTATTCGGTTATCTTCCGCGGCGGTCAAAGATTATACGGGTAAACACTCCTTTTCGCGTCCTTGATACCCCTTACTGACCGTTTCCTAGCCTCCTTTACACGCCCCGGAGCGTCTTACGAAAGAAGAGCGCGAGCGCATGTTCTTGAATTGCACCCAGAATCCAGCAAATCTCCCACAATGGTTTCTCTCTAGCGACAGTTCTGCAATCAAACGAGAGAATGTCATTGACTGGCTCTTGTGGGCGTTCTTTCAAGTCAAAGCTGAGGATGTCGAGAAGGAAGAGCTTGTCGAGTGGAACGACGAGATCAACTCTTATGTCGAAGCACTCGAGAACGTTGTCGGCCATTCATTTCCTCCTGGCCGCAACGATCAAGTCAAGAGCATGAGACTTAGCTTTGACCCCGTCGTGACACTCCACAGACCGCTCGTATGGTACATTGTGCGTCTGATTTTACCGTGTTTCAACTGCAATCTAATCATTGTGCAACAGATCGTCGGGTTAGTGGATATATTCACAGCCTGCAATTTTGCTGTCATTGGGCTCAAACATCACGCTCCAACTCGTTGGTTCCAAGAGTTTCCTTCGCGTCCTTGGACCGTTTTGTCGCGCAAGTCTGTTACACCAGCGGTCCCGTACTGGTTCCGACCGCATCGTTCAACGACTAAGAAACCAGTAATATTCATTCACGGGATTGGTGTAAGTCGTCGATTTTCCTAGTTGTGTACTTATTCTAATGGTGGTTATAGATAGGGCTTTTCCCATACATACGCTTCCTGCGCGAGCTTGATTCAGAGGTGGGAATCCTGCTCATAGAGATACTTCCCGTCAGTACGCGAATGACTTCTATGCCGGTCCTTCCTCGACCGGTTATGTTAGATACGTTCTACACGATCACCTCGTCACTCAATATCTCTGAAGCTATTTTGGTTTCTCATTCGTACGGCACCGTCGTTGCTGGGCACATCATGCGCTCCCAACAACTCGCTCGTCGTGAAGAATTGTCATCTCTGCCAACGAAGATCGCCGCCTATTGCTTCGTCGACCCCATACCCTTCCTCTTGTATTTCCCTGACATCACATTCAATTTCCTCTACCGGAAACCGAGCAGTGCCAACGAATGGCTGTTGTGGTACTTCGCCAGCCGTGATGCTGATGTGGGGAGAACTTTGGGGAGACACTTCTTTTGGATGGAAAATGTATTGTTCAGGGAAGACCTTGAAGGAGAGATGGTTGGGGTGGTGCTTTCGGGCGAAGATCAAGTTGTCCCGGCGAAGCACGTGTGGACGTATCTGACTGGAGAGGAGGCGGATGACGAGTCGCATCGCTGGGTTAGTAAGAACTCGGCGTTAGAGGTCCTGTATTACCCCAGTGCCGACCATGCGACCATCTTTGACAGGAAAAGGACTAGGAGCCGGCTTTTAGAGATTGTCGACCGACTTTCCAGGAGCCCTGTTGAGTAGATTTCGTCGCTTCGATACCTGTACATGTTAACGTTGTGTCTTTGCTTCATATAGTACATGATATTGATATCCTAGATAATAGACTCTGTACATACTTCCTTGCATCCTTCTCGCATCACGTCATCTAAATAGTGGTAAATGCGTATTTGAAAAGGAGTGTGGCTCTGTATGGTTCAAGAATTCACCCTCGAGAGAAAGAGTTCTTTATTTCCCTAACGACAATAATGAAAAGCTGATGACAATGCCGCCACTCGCGATCGGGGTGTTCGGCGATGGTGACGTGACTGTGATTAGTGGACCAAACAAGTGCCAAACAAGGACATCGTAAACGTTCCTTTTCCAAAGACATCGCGCCACACTATTATCATTGCGCACATATTCCCGACTTCTCTCCTCGAGCGGTCGACATGACATTTCGTGGGCATTTTACTCTATGAATTCGTCGGCTATGCATCTCAAGAACCACCACGCTCTCGAGAGTCCACACTGTTTGCCCCGGAGTCTATTGTGCTATCCTATTGCCAAATGGCTGTTCTAAAAACTGATTTACGCGTCAAATGTGGACATCTCGTTTGTTTGACGCATTCAAGGCAATTCCATTGTTCAACGATTCGGGAAACACGCGTCAGGGTTGGCTGTGAACTCTTTGGCTGCCTATATAATGCGCACCTTGCCCTACGACACAACTATCTTCCGCATTCGCCACTGCTATCTACCAGCTCTCCCAGCCCATTACCTGCTCTGTCGTCATGGACTCGCTTGAGCAAATTGACAGGTTAGTGTCTCTCTCCTGAATGCTCGCGTCTTGTGTTGATTGAGTTTAAACAGTTCCGATGTACGCCCTTCTCAAGGCCCCGATTCTCTCATTGAGAACATGCTCTGCGACGATGTCCTTAACGTGATCTTCAAATTCTTCGTTTGCGAAGACTGCCCCCATCGCGTTTCCCAAGTTTGTTTCCGATGGCGGGCCATCGCGCTCAACGACTCGACGTTGTGGAACCACATCCTCATCAATGAGGACAAACGCGACAGAAGGCTCACTGTCCGCGACATCACCTTGCGCAGTGAGCGCAAGGATCGCCGTGGGCGCCATAAGCTCCGCGTCCTCGGTAACGCATTTCCAGATATCAAAAGGATGCTCCAGCGTTCGCGTACCCAGCCCCTGCACATTTTCATTGACCTCAATGTCCGCGATCATCACTCGCATTGGGAATTCTACCACACCAAGTCTCTTGCTGCACTCCTCACGCCCTACGTATTTAGCATCAAAACTCTCTGCATCAGTTCTTCCGGCGTGTGGAAGCACTCTGCTATCCTCCTCGAGATCCTGCGCGGACGTGTACTTAGCAACCTCACCACTCTCAAAATTGATAGGTCGTACGACGACTTGCAGGAGTTTACACCCGGCTTTGACGCCGCCACATACAAGGAACAGACCGCGCCTGTTCCTCGGTCTAGGTTATCTTTCCTCCCCGGCGCGCCGGAAGAACTCCTTTGTCCTAGCCTCCGGCGTCTTATCCTAACGGGCACCTTCCATGATTGGGACCGTTTTGTGGCGCGCAACCTCTCCAGGCTTACGATTACCCGACTACCATTCCGGGCTCGCTTTACGGTGGTCCAACTACGCACGATGTTGGAGATGAGCAGCGGGACACTCGAGCTGCTCAACTTGACAGGCGCCATGCCCTTCCTCGAGCCGGAAGACGGAATGGTTTTGCCGCCTCTTACGCTCACCAGGTTGACCAACTTGACACTGGGATACACCATGCCCCTCGAGCTCAATGCGTTCGCATCCAACTTCCTCGTACCCGCTCTGACGCACCTCTCCATTACCAACCTCGACGAAAGAACTCCTGAGGACTTGGAGTTTGCCGAGGAGTCAGAGATTTACGGGGACACGCTGGCTTCCTTCACCGTCGTCCTCGCCTTGTTCCCTTTCGACAAACTCGAAGTGTTCACGCTCCGCGGCGCCCAGTTTGGCTCGCCGACTCCGTATATCGCCACGGAGGAGATGGCAGCAAACGGCTCCGTATCATTGTCGTCGCTTCCCGTGCCCTTGCAGCTCCTTCAGCGCTTGAAGAACGTGCGTAGGGTCCGACTGGACAACCCCGACCGCTTCTTGCTGATGGGCATGCTCTACCCGCAGCTGGACATGCTCCCCAAGGACCGCAAGGAGGAGGACGATGACTTGAACGTTCCCATCGTTCTCTCCAACGTCAAGAAGCTCTGCTTCGAGGTCGACACCGACGACCAGGCCCACCGCAGCGTCATGCGGTATTTGGGCGACCGTCGCAGGCGATACCTGGCGACGGGTCCGGACGGAAAGGATGTCTTTGTCGGTCAGAAGATAGATTTTCTCAGGTTGAGTTTCCCACTTGTCACGCGAGAGGGGGTGAACGCTATGGATGCGCGGTCGTTTGTGGTCGCAGAGAAGACTTTCCTGGACCTCGGAGACCTAGGGTGCGCTGTTTTCCCGCCCCTCTGACTCGGAGGAGGATTAGCTTTAGATGCTTTTCTATCATTTTCGCATTGTACCATACCTCATGTTTTCCTTTCTTATACCCATGCCTGTTTCTTATGCTATGCATTCACGCCATCTCTCTCTTTTATTTATATTATCTATTTCATCGCTGTTATACTTTACCAACTCTTTATGCTGTTGTTCGCACAAACTCTATGGACCTGTTGAAACGCGAAAGCAATATAGTCGACGTATTTACATTGGTCGGCATTTTTCCATAGACTAAGAGCGAAGAGGCTATTGAACGACTGATAATCAATGTGTGGCGACCCCCAATCAACTTGAAGACCATGAGAATTTCACATAGGACGTACAAGATGGATGTGATTAAAGGGACCAAAGAAACGTGATGCGGTACGGGGCGACGGACATGAGACGGCAGTCTAGTCTCTCCATTATGGGGTCCGCGGTGTATCCATTCCGATTCTGAACAAGTCATCGGGGAGGAAGAAGGAAAACTCACCACCACAAAATCTAACACATGAGATGATGTAGTACTGGCTGTCTTAGAGACTTCTTCACTTCCTCCTACATTTTAAGCCATGGATACATACAAAGGTTATACTGCCATCCACCGATGTATGTGATTCATTATTTGCCAGGACCTTTCCTTGCCGCTCCCGCGTCCGACAGCAACTTGGCAACGACGCCCGCACTTTCCTGATTCCTTTGTAAACGCGCATACAAAACCTCCACCGATTTCGTCACGTCAGACATTATCTGCTCTTCCGTCGGAGGCGGGTTCTCGATCGACAGCAAAGGCAACGCGCCCACACCAGTCTGGCGCATCAGCTCAGACAGCATTTCGAGATTCTGCTTGAGGGTAGCGATGTCAGCTGCAGAAATGAAGCATTTTTTTCAGCAATGCCGCCAATGTGCCAATTAGTTAAGTACATTCAGTTTGAACGGGATTGCTGCCTGGGTGGTACGCGTTTTGTCTGCCTCAGCGGTCGGTAAATGAAAAGAGGCAGAGCAAGACCAACTAACATTCCATCTAGCGCGCTCCTTGCGACATTCTGCAGGTGGAGTACCTGCTCAGAAATAAGGCGAATGTTTTGCTTAAAGACAGTCACGTCAGCCGAAGGTGGCTCAAGCTGCATAGGATCGGCAAAGACATTGTTGACATGGGGGAACGTCGGTGCAATGGAACCGTAGCCTGATCCAGACGCGAAGGGTTCTGCCATGATGATGATGGGCAGAGACAAGCAGTTGTTTGATTGCCGGAATTTGCCGATGCATCTTGGTTGTGCCCAGCGGCCATGTTTAGTTTCTGCCGACATGTCACCACCGGGACACTCAAATTACAACGGTACTTGTCGTCGACGAAGAGCATTCTCAAAACAGAAAGTGCCAAGGTAGAACGTCACAATCTAGTGCCATTTCGCCTGGAGCTCGAATCTGTCTACCGAGAAGATCATTATCCCAGTCGCGAGAGGCGAGAGATCATGGCAGAACATATGGATTTGCCTATAAACACCATCTCGCGCTGGTTTATTCGTCGGTACGTCGTAAAACACGCTATTCACGCTTACCTCAATATTCTCCAGACGTGCCGCGGACAAAGAGGCGCGCAGTATTCAAGGACAAGACACAAGCGAATTCCGCGGTTATGAACGAGCTACAGACGAGCAAAACAAGATACTATGGGACCAGTTCGCCCGCAATTTGTACCCCAGTGAAAGCGAGATTGCGCTCTTAACAAAACGCCTAGGCATCAGCAGAACTAAAGCCCTCAGACGGCTCAGCGACATGCGGTGAGCTAAATAACTCATATGCTAGGCAGCGAAATGTCATTGACCTCTACATGCAGATACATGGCGCGCCAAGGTTCTGTCCCAACCGATATATCACTTACCATAACACCTGCCAAGCGGTCCACCCTGCCCCTTGACAAGCTTGCTATTTTAGAGGAACATTTCCTAAGAGACCCATACCCGAAGAGGACCGGTACCTTTGATGCGCTGGTGCAGAAGGTGAAGCTGAGTCCTTCGAGAGTCGGGTGGTGGTTTCTTGAGAAGTGCGTACAGATCAACTCTATATACCGAGTACCAACATTGTTGTCAGGCGCAGGAGGCAACGGGAAAATCCTGTCCGACCTTTGACCAAGGTCATGGACGAGGTACAAAACCAACCGCCTTCCTTGCATTAAAGTACAGAATCATTGTATTCGAGTCCCATCAGTCATCGTCGCTGTCACTCCCACTAGACGAATAATCATCAAACTCTTCCGCACCACCCGCGAATTGATTGAGTGACATGGGCACCAGGCTCTCCGATGCCGGCTCCTCTTGTAGGCCTTCCAACAGAAAGTCTTCTTCTTCATCCTGCTCCTGTTCCTGTTCCTGTTCTTGTTCCTGCTCCTGCTCCAGTTCCTCCTCTGGTGCCTCCTCCAGCATTCTGCTGAGGAAATCCTCTTCAATGTCCTGTGGTTCGACCGGGTCCCAATCCTCTTCCTCTTCGTCGTCGGATTCTTGTATAACTGGCGCCACCAGAGCCGGAAGAGGTAGAGGTTGTGCGTACGATGACGAACTCCCTGGTAATTCGAGTTTGGCGGGCTCACGAGGAGGCGGGGGCGGCGGTTTAGCAACCAAGGAGGGTCTAGATGGCGCAGGTTTAGCTTTCTTGACCGGCGGTCTACCCATGTCAAACTCTTCAACGTCTACGTTCGACGGTCGTTTGAGGTTGGGTTTCGCCTTAGTTTCGACAGGTTTTGGTTTAGGTTCTGGTTTTGGTTTAGGTTCTGCCTTGGCCTTTGGCTCTGGCTTGGGTTTTGGAGGAGCTTTCAGCTTTGGCGGGGCCTTCTTGGGCTTTGGAGGTGGAGAAGGATCACGAACTGGCGGTGGCGGTGGAGGTGGAGGTAATACGGCATGACCTTCCTCCTCTTCCTGAAGCGCTTTACGCGACGATAGCAGGCTTTCCGGTAAAATCTCTTCAAAGTCCTCATCAAAGGATTTCGCTTTGCCTTTGCCATTAACAGGAGGTGTATCAGCAGTAGCGGCGGCTGTTCAACGTGAGTTAAAGCATGCAAATGGGAAGCGAATAAATGCCTACGGGGTGACATAGCCATCTGTTTCTTCTCGGTATACTCGAACGTTACAACAGTGTCCATTTTCTCGAGAGTGTATATCTGAGTTGAATGAGTGTGGCGGCAGGCATATAGATAATCAGGGGAACGTACTCCTGTTGTCTGATCATACACGAGGACACATAGCATATCCTTGGCCGCAGATGCAGAGCCATTGAAGACGTGGACTTCGCCAGGCTGGGCGCCGCGTCAGCAAGTACGATGACGGCGGGAATTGCGGTCGCACCTGGGTACTCGGATGCTCAGCGACGACCGGCGTCTTGTCCCCCTGCGGTTGTTTGAATGTGATCTTGCCATTGTCGTTCGCATTAACAGAAGAGGGCTTAAAGTTGTCTATACAAAGGCATGTTAAGACACAACCGAGAGTTGGAGAAGGAGGACAACGCACAGCGCATAGAATAGAACTCGCGCGGCGGGAATTTCTTGTTGGGCACCTCGTTACGGCGAATCTGCATCATTCTGGTCATCGAGGAGCCTATCTGGACGTTGTGTTTGCCCTCGGGCACCCATTGCTCGGCTGAGGAGCTCGTCGCAGCCATGGTACGGAACAAGAGAGAATGCGGGACCAGTAGCTAGAACAATGGCATGGCTGTCCGGTCCGTGTCCGCCGGATCTACAAACCCTAATCCGGGGTTGCGTGCGACCATTCACACGTCTTGCACTGGACCAAACTCAACTCCAATGCTTGTTGTTTCGTGTTCATAATTACATCGTACAATAGTTCAATCCGGACAATTAGTTTCAAGTTAGGACCTTCGCAGAGTAAGGACGTTGACCGGACCTCCTCTCGCGGCTTTCTAGGCAGTTGAATCTGATGTGGTAGCGTCAGCGGGCCTCATACTCTGATCCTCGTATTGAAGGTTAAACCTAGTGACAAGGTCTGCAAGCCCCTTGAATGGCTATGCAGCAAGTGGGACTGCACTAGACCTGAACTGAACTATTTATCTTCATGTAGTATCAAGAAGTGGTAGATATTCAGTCTAAGCATTACTAGAGAAACAAGTGAGCTGATGAATCAAACCCACTAGACAACCTACATGATATATACATTTGATACAGAGCTGGACCAGCCAAAGGCTTCCCAGAATACAAGTTGGAATGTAGCACCACGAATGGCGTTTCACCAGCTAGTTCTCTCGCCACTGGTGGGTGCAAGCCGTGCATCTGTATCAAAGTGAGCAGGGGAATCATTGATAGGTAGTCGCCTAGGCTTACCGATAAACTAGTATTCGCCATGAGCAGGTGAGCGGTGTGAGGGAAGGAAGGAGGCTTACACGTAGTCATGGGCTCATCGGCAGATCTGATCTGGAGCTGATAGAAATACGCCTTGTCGTTGTTGCACTTCCCGCACGATGCTAAACAGGTAGATCGCGTCAGTAACGAACAGGTCGAGATTCGACGAGAGATCTAGCCTTGAGTCGCATCTGCGTGCTCCCATGCCTGATCTCCTCCAAGAACGTCGTCGATTTCTTTTCTCTTTAGTCTCGTCCGCGAAGTCATCTGTTCCGCTGGTAAGAACGGGAAAAGATCCGGGATGTGGTTGGTCTACCTGTTTCGTTATAGGAAATTCGTACGGGCAGGTATTACAGGACCATTTATTATACCCCGTCGAGGAGGAAATGACGAGCATGTTGGCGCAGGTAGGACAAAACAGCATCTGAGATGGAAGTGAAAAAGAGAGATCAGCACGATGACGTGAGCATGTGATCGCATCTTATCTATTGAGTAGTCTGAAATGGATAGCCTTGCTTGTCTTTTAACCGCCACCATTAAACAACAACTACAATCTATCGACAGCAATGGCTGGCTTCTTTCACAAATTGAAGGACTCTATCAAGGGTGACTCTGAGGCCCACCAGTCTACTAGTTCTAGATATCCGATGGACGAACCCCCCGCATGGGCGGCGGCGCCAGAGAAAAGTGTGAGTCTACAACACGCTTCATGGACGTATCTTTGATGCGGAGACATTCTAGCACAAGCACGGGAAATTCAACGAAGCTCCCGAAGATGAATATCGCGCTGCAGAGCAGTACTGCGAGCACAACCCTCTTCAACCACCCCGCCTCTTGCCTTCGTATATGGTCGACCAGATTAACGATCAGGGAGCCAAGGCGTGGGGCCTTGAAATCCCAAATGAGTCCAGATTTGTAGGCTCTGTGTACAATATCCAGCGCGACACCAAGACGCCTGCTGTGATTCGTGTGCAGACGAGCCACAAATGTCGCGACTACTGTTTGCTCAGTAACCTACCTATCATGGCGGGCTACTACGATATCCCGGGCAAAGTTGGATCCTACTATGAGATTCTTATCCATAAGATGAATGGCATTATATCTGTTGGTCAGTGTCTTCTTTTCCATAAACCAAACAACGAGTTTAACGCGCTCGCTATAGGCACGGCATGCCGCCCATATCCAACATGGAGACACGCAGGATGGAATCGTCTCAGCTCCGGTCTCCATCTCGATGACTTCCGCAAGTTCTTCGAAGATCCGGACGGCGGGATGGATTACACCGATGCTCTTCAGGCCATTCGACCTGGGGACACGATAGGCTGTGGCTACGAATACCGCAGCGGGACTCTATTCTACACCTATAACGGGATCCGTCTGCCGAATGCGTTTACGGGGATATACCTGCCCCGCCAGAATTACGATGTGTTTGCGGCGATCGGGGTGGAGGGCGTGTGTGACTTTGAGGTCAACTTTGGGGGTGAGTTGGTTAAGTGGCCGGAGGGGAATGAGTGGCAATGGAAGGTTGAGGGGATTATTGGGCGTCTTAGTGGCTCCGATGGGATCGATGAGGAGCTTCCGTCGTACAGTCGGATGCAGCAACCCATGTTTTGAGTTATTCGAGCGTACAATAGTTCACCTCCTTTCTATTATCTGAGCTTGATTTTTTCGAGAACGTGGAACCCAGCGCTTTGATTGATTCTTTCTGGAAGACATGTCTTCCGTTACACGTGATCGCATCTCTCCCTTTCTTGACCGTCATCATCTCACCAGCATTCTCCCTTTCAATCACAGGCAATCATGTCTGGGGTCGTCAGCGTCTTTGTTGTCTCTCCGGATACCAAGTCTGAAAGGAGACTCGAACTGCATACAACTGTTGAGCAACTAAAAGTAACCGATTTGGCGATCTCCAATCTGGACCGAGACTTATGTGCCCTGGCTTTCATCAGGGAAAGCTCGAGCTGATTACTGGAATTCCTGTCGGCAATCAGTCTATCAAGCTCTACAATTCCGAAAATGATCCCACTGTGCTTGCGGAGCTGTCTGATGATACAAAGCCACTCGGGTTTTATGGTCTCCGAAGCTTGCAGTTGCTAAAAGTACGTTTCCCACGTACCTTGGAAGTGGTTGGGACCAGCTAATGTTACTAGGTAGACGATCTGAACCCGTCTGCCACCCTCACTGGACAACTCACGGACGTGTCTCAAGTCGACAAGTTCGAGTTGACAAACGCCGAGTATGAGGCGCGCGCAGGCGAGCTATTCCGATCTCGAGTGATCTGTGGTCAACGGCGCTTGTAGATACTGTGCTGGCTTACAAGCAGCGTAACAAGGTTGGGCGATTCGCGCCCAAACACGAGACCAAGGCTGCTACGCCGGAGGTCGATGTTAATATCCCAGTTGGTTCGCGATGTGAAGTCGAGTCCACGGAGGCTGGTTTTAGTAAACGTGGGACGGTGCGGTTCGTTGGCATAACGAAGTTTGGTACCGGTGAAGGTGTCTGGGTCGGTGTTGAGTACGATGAACCGTTTGGAAAGAATGATGGCTCGTGAGTTTCTCCTGCTTTTTGGATTCTGAGCGCATCTGATGCTTTGATGAATATAGCGTGCAAGGGGAGCGATACTTTACGTGTCGACCCAAGTACGGAGTATTTGTGCGTCCTGAAAAAGTGAAAGTTGGAGATTATCCGGAGGAAGGAATTGATCTTGATGATGAGGAAATGTAAAGGTGTGTTCGATTCTTATAGTGGTGGCATTCCAGATCTGATTTGATCTCCAGTACCCAGCGTGTACAATTTTAATGGAACATCTTCCTCTCCACTTTTCAACTACTCCACAGACCGGACGACGCCTCGTCGCTTCAGCAACAAACGGCTCTCGAAACGCCTGGTGAGGAGTGTTATCCAGCTTGAGGTGGACTGGGATGCTTCCCTCTACCGCAGACACTGCTTCATAGACAATCAGCCAAGGTGACACCCACGCAGTCGTCCTGACAAGCAGCGGCGCTCTCGTCGAAGATCGCTGGCGCGGCTATCTCTAAGACGCACGGTTCAAGGCAACGCAGCAGAAAATGATTATGGTACGGAACAAGAGAGATCTACAAACCCTAATCCGGGGTTTCGTGCGATTTGGGCTGAAATCGTCGGAGGCATTCACGTCCTCAAATATTGCACCGGACCAAACTCAACTCCAATGCTTGTTGTTTCTTGTTCGTAATTACATCGTACAATGGCTCAATCTGCGCAATCAGTTTCAAGTTGAGACATTCGCAGGTTCCACCGCCGGAGAAATCGAAGGACAATCGTTCTCCAACTGGCGCAGGATATCCTTCCGAGTCCGCTCAACATCTATAGGAACGTCCTGCGGTAGATCTAGAGCGCACGATACGGCAGCCCTCACATTGCGCAACATAGCCTCCTCAAGACCGATGCCTACTCCCATCGAATCGCTGCCAGACACCACAGAAAATTGAAACCTCCACGGGCGAACGTGGCACTCCATTTGGCGAGTACATCTCTTCATATCCTTATGAATCGAATAGTTATATGCGCGAAATAAAGCAGCACTTCCAAAACACGGTGCCGACGAGAGTCCAAAATAGGCGTATGGTGTTGGAGCATCTAATGGTTGAGTATGATGATGGAGAAGGAGAGTAGATGCAGGATCCGGTCCCAATGTCAGAGGCTTTGGCAACGCATCGTCTGATACGAACCCTTGGATAGTAGTCATTATCGAGGCGACATCCGATAGACGTGAGACAGTCAACGAAGGAGATGGTAGGGTATATATGGCTACGAAGGAATCGATTGCCACATGTATAACCTGGTCGGATACCGAAGGGGCTGCATCGCGAAGAAAAGCAAAGAGGGTTTCCGGAGGATGACATGTCAACGGTACGCAAGGCCGTGGAGTTATCACCTCCATGAGAAGCTGCTTCGTGAATATCATGGAAGCTCGCGAACGGTGGGAAAGTGCTAGTTGCAACAGAACATTCATGTTGCTCTCAAGGAGCATGAACTTTGATATATGAGCCCGCAAGTCAAAGATAGGCTGATCTCCGCCTATAGTTAGTGAGAAAGGAACAGAAAATGAAGAGATGAAGCGTACCCTTGTTAGACGCGTTGTACATCTCTAGGGCTTTATCGTACTTCGAAACCACTCCAGGATAACTCGAGGTGGCGTACTGGGCATAGACAACGCGGGTAGCAGTGGTGCATACCCTGACATGACTTTGCTTGATAGGGACCTCAAGGAGTGCTTTCGGCAGCTCGACGCCCGCCTCTGTCAACAGAGTCACAGCAGCACTAATGTCCGCGACGCGTCGGATATTGTCGCCCGCCATCAAGTTTTCCACCGAGTATACGTCTTCCAAGAAAGAAGATCCATCTGGTCGTGCGTCAGGATCACCACCGGCAAGCGCCTTTACAAACTCTCGAAAGGCAAACAGCTCTTCGGAATGTCGATTAATGAAATCAAGGACCCGGTCCATGCAGTGCTCGTAGACGATGGAGCTTAGGCTGTCGACGGCAGCATCGTATGCTGGAACATCGTGGTCGATACTAGGCAATCGGGAAACGCGAACCAGAACGTCCCATATGGATGCGATATAATGTTTCAAGTCGTCCGATTGAGTTTCCAGCGTGTTTGAAGTGACATAGAGGTAAAGGCGATCCACGACATGCGACGCGGAGACCGCGAACACCTGATCACCGGGGTGCTCGACGCAGAGGTTAGCCAGCGCATCCAAGGCGGCTTTCTGGACTTGATCGTACTGGCTTTGAAAAGCGTACCGAGACCCAGAGGTACCGATGTCACACTTGGGCTCAAGGATGCAACGAAGGTCTTCGTGACTTCTGCCATGTACGAGGGCAGCAAGGATAAGGAGAGCGTCCTGCGAAGAGATCGACATGGAGAAAGAAAGAACCAGGGTTGTTTAACGCATGTCTAAGACTCAAAGATTATGTACGTAACGCGATTTGCAGACTTGGGGCTTAAGCGACGCCTCGTGCAAGATTCTAGCGAAGATCAGCAACTGAACTGGAAAGAAACATTCAAGGTAAACTAGTTCTTTGCCGCTGAAAGTCCTTGGAGCTTGGATGGGATAATCAAAGACCGAAAAAGGTAGTGAGCCGGCGGTGGTGCCGACGTCATTGTGGCGCCGCAGATATTTTTCCCTCAAGCGCTCATTCCTACAGATTACAACTCTCTTATCCGTGTGACGCCTTTTTTCTGGGTGCGCTCTTCTGACTTTGAAAGGCCTGCCTGTCCGATGTGTACATTGCGAATATATCGATACCGGTACTCTGTTATCTACTATAATGCACTCGGACGGCGCTAATCTTCTGGTCTTGTCATGCTCCTGTCTCCTCTTGGCTCTTTCTGCGCTCGCCAGAAAAATGGGTCAACACTTGCGCGAGGACACAAATCATGCTGACCTAATTCTTCCTTCTTGGCTCTTGCGGCCAAGGCACTCAAGCCAAAGTGAGCATTCTCTCCTTTAGCCCTCCTTCTCTTCTGATTGTCATGTTTAGAGTTTCTGCATTTCTTTTTCTGCTATGTCTGCCCTCTATTTCTGATGCCTTCGACATACGCAGTCTCCTCGTTTTCTGGGGAAGAGCAGATCGAAGTGTACCGGAGGCCGGATACTACAATCCGTATGAGAGAGGAGGATCCTTGTTGACGGTACCCACTTTTTCCATCGATCTAATGTCGTGAACCCATTCCTTCGCGTAGAAAATCCTTGGAACGACATATCCGCCTGGTCAAGGAGAACCAGTAAACGCTATAATCTCAGGCAACTCGGATGAACAAATGCTGAAAGATCAGGAGGAGAACGGTGGTCTTCGGAACTACTTTTTGTACGTGTCAAAGTATTCTCTTACTCTCGTCATTAACTGTATGTTCATAGGTCATTACAGTTTTCCGGAGAATGCTTGGGCCAACACCAAGGTACCCCACAGCAGGTAGATTTGGGTGACGGAAACGGATATCGTGCGTTCCAAGTCGCGTCAAACATCTGTCGCTCGTGCTTATCTGGGTCTGGTCAGTGAACGAGACGGCAGTGATTCGGTATAACTACGGCGATCCAGCGCTCGGCGCGTGCACAGAGACGATCAAAGGTGGAAATCACTTCCGCTACTGGGTACAAAACGGCGACGGGGGGAACAGGTGAGACGTCGCCTTATAGATAGGCAAGTAGTACACCTGCTGACGCTGCTCCCAGTGGTGCGATATTTATGGCGTGTTCCTACGAGATGCCCATTTCACGTGAGGATCAGAACGTTCTCACCTGCTAATTTCGAACTCCAAATTTATCCATAGTGCAACACGACATCGTGCCCAACGGCTACAATCTTGGTCGCGATTATATCGTTGGCAATATCACTGGATCAGTAATTCCGACATTGACACTCACCAACGAGTCGACTTATTCTGGATCGACTTCTTATGGTGGATATACTTATAAGACTGATGTGTCCTACGCGTCTGGAATGCTTCAGAACACGAGTATCGGCATAAATCACAACTTGACTGTTCTGATTGATGGCGTAACTAATGCTGTTGACGGCTTGGTCGCTGTCCTACAGGTGACAATCACGGAGCGGCCACAGTCCGACCAGTATGTTCTCGCCCTATGTGTTTCCGTGATAATGTGCTGATGACTTTGATGCTGTAGGAATGCTGCGTTGTCGGTGTCTCTATGGCCGTCACTGTGTTCTACCATGGTGTTCTTTGCTGCGCTACTGTTTTCGTTCTCGTAGCCCAAGTGCTGAGGCTAATCTCACGACATGATGATGTAACGACCACCAGCTTAGAAGTATACCTTGAACCTACTGCTCTAACACTACACACCGCATAATAATGATCTTACGACCGGACTCAGAATTGCAACTAAGATTAACATACCCTCCGGCCATCTTCACTGCGAACTTGGTCCTTTGCTCAAGCCCATACATTGCCGCCGGACTTCTGCATAGAACAGGAAATGATTGCACGGGTCGCAATCATCCGGAGAGCTCGCAAGGTAGACTCAAAGAAGAAGGTAAGTTATTCTAATAATATACAAGCTTCGCCGATGGCCAGTAAGTATTTCTGACGGAGTTGCGTGTTTAAGCATTAGTCAATATTCCTGCTGTCCAGTGCACATAACTGACGGGCGATCGACACTAGCTCGCCATCAAGATAAGGACTGCCTAGAGAGTGCGCGGGGGTCCAGTCCTTGTACCCTTCGCAGCGTGGTCAGTGACGATTGAGCCGCATTTCTCGCGAGAAAGACAGACGATTATTGAATGGGCAGTACCTCGCTGCGACACGAGGTGATTGATTTCCTGCGTGGGCCCCGGAGTTTCGCTTCTAGAAGTGTTTTGAAAAGCGACCGTACGTGTTTGATATCAGTATTAATTGAAGTGCGGGAGTACGCGACCACTTCCGAGCTTGTCCTTGAAAAGGTCTAGGTTTCGTGGTCAGTGTGGCGTTGAAAAATTTCCGAGATCACATTGAATTCCAAGGAGTGGCCCCAATTCGCTATCGATGCTCTAGAGAGTTAACTAGAATGCACAAATTGACTTAAATACTAATAGCACTTCCTAAGAGACCATGTGACGGTGTAGAACATGATCGGCGCTGTCAACACTTTTACCTTCTTACCACCATCAGGGCTGCTAGAATGGCGCAATCGCCTTCAACCAGTCTTATAGCAACCTCTCAGCCTATATCTCAGGGTGCTGAAGCCAAAGTCTACAAATCGACGTTGGGTTCTACTCCGATTCTGATCAAACATCGCTTTAACAAGCAATATCGGCATCCGTCTCTAGACGCGTCGCTAACACGCGCTCGGGTCGCCGGGGAGGCCAGAGCGTTACTGAAATGCCTTCGATCTGGCGTAAACGTGCCAGGAATACGTATGGTCGATGCCAGCGAAGGCGTCCTTGGTCTCGAATGGATCGATGGACGAAGCATCAGAAAACTCATTCCGGGTGCTGAACCTGAGGATGATGAAGAGGAGGAGTTGGATGCTACAGCCGAATCTCTAGAAGAATACGGGTTGTCTCTTGAGGAGCTCATGGGCCTTGTCGGGACGGAGATTGCGAAGCTGCATCTTACAGATATCATCCACGGCGATCTTACCACTTCGAACATGATGCTTCGCCATCCAGGCCGAACTGGCCTCCCAACCTCGCTGTATCTCATTGATTTTGGGTTATCATATATATCCGGCCTTGTGGAGGACAAAGCTGTCGATTTATACGTCCTCGAACGTGCGTTCTCGTCAACGCACCCAGAATCTGAGCCATTGTTCACGTCGGTCTTGAACGCATATGAGGCCAAGATGGGGAAAGAGTGGGTCGCGGTGAAACGGAGATTGGATGACGTCCGTTTGAGAGGTCGGAAACGTAGTATGGTTGGATGAATAAGTATCAGCAAGGTGGGTTCATTTTCGTAACTTCAAGATGAGTTCATACTGACTAATTTCAGGCATCATATTACGGCGTGTACAATATACTATTCAGAGAACGGTTTCACAGCACTTCAACTGACAGCTCGAGAGATTCGTGCTTCTTTCGGCTACTACTCACATGAGCGGCGTGCACTGGACAGATTCGAATTAGCAAATTAAATTTAATTCAGTCTGTCTGTGCCGCCTTTCGCTGTTCCTATGTTACACAATACTCGGCTATTTCTGCACTGGAAGTGTGAGCACTATATCTCGGCGTTTCTATCAACTTGACCCGCTGTGCTTAAATTGAACGAATGTTACAGAATCCCGGTTCTTCTATGGGCCTACGCTTGATGAAGATACTACGCTGTAATTGGAACTGTCGAAGGATGCCACACCAACTCGGGATGGTTACTCTATATTTGGATTCTTAGCCATCGCGGGCATTCGCTTTACGGCTACGTGCGTACCTCTGCCACTTAAATTTGAATTCGTTGAGTTCCCGGTCGGGCATAAAACTCCAGCGCGAGGCTTCTTACACCTTCTCACTGTAATCATTCCGGCAATCCGCGTATACCGGTTACGCAGCTCGTAAAATAACGAGAGCATTACAGCAGCCGAAATTCATGGGCTGAGTCCGTGTCTCCCCGCTGCTACTACTTATCGAGACCTTCTAAATGGCAAAATGAACCCAGAACGACCGAGGTTCAACGGGCGCGCATCAGAAGACGGCATCGGCACAAGCCTATTGAACGAGACGTGAGTCCTATTTATAGCCTGCCTCGATTTCATACGTGGCGAAGAAAGGCGGTAGATTACACTTTCGTTGAGTTAGATCTATTAATACACTCTGTAGAGCCTTTTGAAAGAAGGATATATTTGTAAACGCGACTTGGTGTACGGGGGCTGGTTAGATTAAGACGAGGCGCACCGGCTCCCCGCGGATCAAGAGTGCTGGCAACATCGGGAAAACAGGACCCCTTAGCTCAGTGGTAGAGTGTGTGATTCCAGCTTTCTAAAGCTTCCACAAGGCCATCCGTTCGATCCGGGTAGGGGTCAATGCTTTTGCTGGTTTTCAGCATTTTGTACTAGAATTCAAGAATCAAGCATCAAGATTCAGCAGCAGGGTTAAGAGCAGAAGTTGAGTGTGCGCCACACTGTTAGACGATCACCGATCAAGGTCGATCGGTGGACAGTGGTTCGTGGACGTCGAGGAAAGGAAGAGCATCATCTTGCATCATGTTAATCGTCAGGACCCTTCATTAAGTACATGGCGTAAGATTCATTTAAATATTTACAGGTCATCTATATGGCAGTCCACGCTCGCAGCTCTAGTCCATCACGTGTATAGGTACTTAAGTTACCTCGTTATTCATTAGTATACCTCCTCGACATCGAGGTAAGTTACTGATATTGAAGCCGCAGTAAATTCTATCGAAATCTAAGGTTTGCTTTGCCACCCCAGTTCACTGACCAGTTCTGGCCAAGCGGCGAACGATCAGCGCTGAATCGCAAGAATCACCACACCGTGACCGTAAAGCTTTCTGACGGATAGCGAGCTCCTCCGTACGTGCAACTGATCTTTACTACGCCGTTGAAGCCTGGCCATCATCTAGTACCCACTCTCAGCTTCACAGCCGAGGTGATGCCGCAATATAACGCTGAACTCGTTAAACCGGTGACATGAACGGTGGAGGGACTGTCATACTATCGCGCGAGTTACTCAATGTTCAATATCCAACGCTTGTTCGACGCTCCAGCGATGCAGCGACGAACCGATGGATGTTTCATTCTACGTTAGAATTTCCCACGCCTCCTCTATGTCATGAATTGGTTCAAGAGGAAGCGTCGCCGGAAAGGACGGTCTCAACATTCCAACAACGGGCGTTTGTTACTGGCGGAACTTCTAATCCATCCAAATCTCACAGCAGAGAACTTTAGTAACTCAAGCAAGCAGTGCCGTGTTGATAAGAACTTGCCTTTGGAACGATGGAGAATCACTTGGCCTGCTCCTTGCTTGTACCTCATTCCTTATTGGTCGAACACGCCAAGAACACGCCGATTCCTACGCCCCGTGCATGACGCGAATGTCACGGGAGCGCGGATTCAAACGTCGACGGAAATAAGAAAGTCAGAACCAGACATGTGAGAAAACGTGGTCGGCACCGCCTTGACAAAGACACGAATCACAGACGTGTACACCTGATGTCTGCGGCGAAGCAAACGAGGGGACTCGGCGTATATAGAAGGATCTCGAAGAATGTAGAAACCGGTGTTGATGAGTGCCACTTTCGCAGCAGATGACCCGCAGAATGTAGACCAATTTCCGAGGGGCACACTTGGACGAAGAGAGGGTATGAATGTATTGAGTATGTAAAGAGTAATAAGATATATGCATTGCAAGATGATGCCAGAGGAGTTTACACACAACAAATCGCAAACTAGATCGAACCTAATATAACCAATGTTCAAAAAAACCCGAATGAAATGCAAAAGATTTATGTCTTGTGCCGCGATACTTTCTCTACGCCTGCGCCCAGACTAGTTTTGCGAGGCTCAACAGTGGGGCTAACATCTTCGTCGTCAGGACTGTCCTCTGCGGGACTGTCGTCGTCTTCTTCGTCATTTTCGTCGTCGTGAATAGGCACGGTAATAGCGCGTGTGTCGTGCTCTTTCTGAGCGTCCAACTCGGCCTGCTCCTGAGCCTTCTTTTCTGCCTCCTCTTTAGCCTTGCGCTCGCGTTCCTCCCTGCGACGTTTGACCCAGCCCATTCCACCGCCATCGTCTTCATCATCGCCACCGGTCATGCCAGTGTCACCCTGGACCTTTCCCCACATGCGGCCACCGACTTCGCGCTGGTTCTTGACGCTGCCCATACCACCGTACCCCCATTCAACAAATTCAGGTTCGGTGTCTGGTGCAGACGCAAAGAGGTTCTTGCGCTCCCCATAGACGCGCCCATTAAGCATGAGCTGAGGTTGTTTACGCTGCGTGTGCAACGTCGCTAGCAGACCATCAGATGTTGAGGGCCGCTTAGAGGTTTTCGTAGAGCGCAGGCTACCACGGTTGGACGTGCTGCTTTGCGTCCGGAATAGAGAGTCGGAGGTCGCGGAAGACCCAAAGGAATTTAGAGAAGAGAAGCGCGGTAGGGAGGTATCCTAGAAGCTAGGTTAGCAATAAATCTAATCAGATGAGAGAAGAAAGACAAACCTTTTCTCTCGAACGAAACATACGGAGAAAGCGGGACTTTCTCGCTGGTGGTGTAGTTGAGTCTATGCTCTGAGTAGGCGTCAGACTGTGCATTGAAGAGGATGCACTAGACGACGTGTCGCAAGGTTTCCTAGCTCCCGGTAGGGCGAAGGGGAACAACAGCTTTGGATTAGGACTCTTAGAAGGCTCGGTGTCGAGAGGCTCATCATCATAGTTGTCGTCGTCGTCGGCGTCGTGGACGGTGAGGACGTGAGGGTCGGGTAGCGGTGCAAAGCGGATCCGCGACATGGAAGGAGGATAGGATGATGGTATGAGCAAGTGAAAGTTCAGATGCATATATGATATATGACCTCGGACTTGGCGTTACGAAGGGGTGTCGGGGGTCCCGGCCGCCATCGAGATCTGCTTCCGAGCATCTAGATTCGGCGCTTCCTATTCTGCTCTGCTCCCTTGCTTTCTTCCAGTCCCGTTACGGCAGCCCCCGTAAAGGCGTTCTTACTGCTGACTCCCTTTCTTCCCCGAACAGAGTACGAACGTGCGAGTTCAATCTTACCAGGGACCTACAGTTCACCACATCGGAAATTAACGCCTGAACCCTGCACCTGAAATTTATTTTCACTGACTGTTGTGTTCCAGGCTGAAATACTCTAAATTTTCTGCACGTTTCTCCGGCCACACACACCCATTCGGGGACCTGGTTGTCAAGGCCTGTCGCGCCCAATCCAGTTACACTCCAGCCAAGTGAGGGACGACGCAGCTCCCGCCGCCGACTTTGGTTCAGAATGATTTGTCTTGTTCTCCCTCTGCGGCGCGCAGCGTCAGCAGCGCTGCGTTTTTAATCCCGGGCGGACGGCACAAATCCGTGTAGAAGCCGTGATTCCTGTGTTATTAGATGAGATGCTCACCGCATCATCAATTCTTGTGCAATCGGCATCGACGCGTACACATTTTCGGTATGACGGATACATTAACCCGGCCTGCCCGTCATTGAATTATATTGCTCAATCAGCTTTCTCATAGACAGTGATATCCTCCCGCGGTCTTGGAACGTTCATCGGTCTTCATCTGCAACGTTCATCCCCTTACGACACGTCTCCAAGGCGGATCTTACTGTTTCCTGTGTGTCTCTGAGTATACGCGAACAAGCCCGGCCATAACATCAACCTCGAGCTCGCCCTGGGACCTCAGAGCTCATATTTTTTCATTTTTCCTCGAAATTAAATCATGATCACACCAAGACCCATCGCGTCCGAATCATCAAAGGGACGAGTTTCAACACCGAGTTTATCGCTATGATTATCCTTCATCTTCAATCCTGTACTGCGTAGGGTGTAGGGGATTGAATGTGTTCTCACTGCTGGGTACTTCGTGGGCAAAGGGTGTAGCACTACACCGGGTTCATCCCAAACTCAATGGGTTCCGACGTGTAAACGCCACCATCGAATGGCGGTGTTATCCCTGGTAATTCGTGTGCGTGTTCACCCTAGAGGATCCGCTTTATTAATGCCAAAGTCGCAGGATATGTACCGTCTACGTGTTCACCTGAGTTTGAAGCTCTATTCTTGATTAACTGGCCTCTAGGCATCCTACTCGTGATAAGAGGATTCTCGAGGAGTCTCGGTGTCCTTGATAAGCACTGAAGTCAGTGTAGTGTCACCGTCCCACAGCAGAGTCTCCACTTTCTTTAGAGTGGCGTCATTAGTCCTCGTGTAAGCATTGACGGTTCATGTTGTACTCCAAAACTGGCTGATTCCACAGTCCGACTGAACTCGGACTGTTTAAAGGATAGCTCCTACCTCATCCACTCCATTTCCTGACATCCGTTTCCCAAACTTCGCCCACTGCCGGCATGCATTCGTACATTGTACACGTCCCGTAGAGACCCCAACAGCCCACGGATCAGTATCATCAAACGCGTCATATCCATCTCGGCGGCACTCACTTAAAGTTCGTTTCTTATCTACTCGGCCCTCTCGGTGTTTCCCGTCCACACACGTTGTTCGCAAGGGACCTGATGGTATAAATGCGCGGTCCGGATGGTACCTCTCAAAAGGTATCCCGACAACCGTTACCACACACATACCGAACAGCGTAAAATATTCCTTGACGTTGGATGGAATAGAGTCTCGACGCCTAGGCCATGCTCGATTTAGATCTATGATGCCACGCCACTCTCCGCTACACATTCGGAAACATATGCATACATCCTGGCTCATCGCGGCTTCCATTCTGAAGGGAGCACCCCACTCTCGTCTAGATCCATTCATTGGCATACGAAAACATATGCTACTTGGTCTTTCTGATTTGGTCTCACGTCAGCTCCCTTTGTCCTTGGTTTCATGAGGCTTGCTTTATTTCTCATTTCCTTTGCTCCCTCATTGTTCTGAGTCACTTTGACGTCTCTCTATGTCTTGAGAGGACCCCAGAACCGCTCAACCGCCTTGGCGGCTGTCACATGAAGCTTTTTGAGACGCTGTACAGCGCATTACTGCGAGTCTTAGGCTATTCCACTCCGCTCTGACAGCCGACGACTCTGTCTGTCGGGTGATCTACAAGAGGTAATATGATGATTCATTACACTCTTTACAGTGTGAATCATTGCGATATGGACGTTTTCTCGGTTTACATGTTAGTGATTTCCATCTTCATACACTTCCGCTTACAATAATCGAATAAAGCGAAATCTAGCAGGAACAGCGCTTGACCGACCTACCGCAAATGCGCCACATCTAATCAAGTTCGCGGGCTCGTGACATGACTCATAGTTCTTGATTTGTCTTATGCGCAGAGGCTCGCCGCTACGTCGAGCTCCGTCCGTATGAAAGACATGATCTACAACATCCGTACGTTTTCAGCAGTGCGTTCGTGCCAAGAAACCCCTGAAAAATAGACTTCAGCTAGCTTCAGATCTGCCTAAACTTGCAATCTCGAACGCCCGTGCCAACAGGGTGCGGTCTGCAGTCGGACGCATTCTCACAAATACCTTCCGAATTCCCCCGGACGTTTGCGGTCCCTTCGGCCTTTACGCGTAGCACCGAACGGTGGTACTTGGAGTCTATTCTGAACCCTTGATTCCCTAGTAGGACATTCCCCCGTTTACCGCTGGAGGCCAGGCTCAGACTAAGCGAGTACGAGATTGAATACCAAGTCCGCTTGGCTCAACGACATGAAATCCGTGTCATTGTCAATGCCCCCCGCTTTCGTTCCATGATGGACCCGTCTCGCATCTATAGGAAAGCTTTGGGGTCTTGCACGAGCGTGAATACGCACTCCGATGGACGCCTTTTGGAACGAACTCTAGGCCACCGCCACAGAGTGCCTGTGTACTGTTCCCTTGAAAGCGGGGATGATGGATGGCCATTCCGACATACTGGAGAGCTATGGGCGCTCAATGGGAGACTCTTCTTCCGTGATTCCCACCATATCAATGTTTAGCCCTCGACGCTTTAAGACGCCATGCTCTGTCATCTCAACGTTTTGAGTTACCGCATCCTGAAGATAGAGTGCCTGTATATTTGGGGCTACTGTCAACCGCCGGCAGGCTTTCAAGGAAATCAGGAAAACGCGATACTTGATCTTGGAATCCCAACGTGAGTACCACATACCCTTCGGCCGGGGTTTTATCGGTCGTCGCCGTTTTTTGGAGCTGGGAAGGAATCCCTCTTTCGCAACAGGCATTCTATGCATCTCCTTTTTCGTTTTGTACATCGTCCGTGGGGTCCTTGCTTCTCTGAGGGGGCGAGGACTGTCAGTGTCATAAGAATTTTTTTGTTGTACGTGCCGAACATCGATGTGGATTCTGGAACCGTCTACTTTTACTATCAAGCAGTGTGTTGAGTAGGGCATTTCATGGTCGCGTTCACAAAGGTCCCGGGAAATCTAATACGTGGACCTGTCGCAAGGGGCTTCGACTTCGTGCTGAGACTGTGGAGGGAGGTGTGGTGGAAGCGACGATCCCGGGTCGAGTAGCCGAACGGTCCGACTCGGTTTAGTTCCTCCATCATCCTCGCAACAATCGTTACAGTATATGGCATACCACGTCTTCCAGGGAGGTCGCACTTTGGGCGTTTCTTCTTAGCAGGCAGTACTAATCGCCGAGTGGGCTGTCGATTTGAAGGCAGCAGTCTTCGAGATCGGGAGCTACTGATTGCTCTGCACGCTTTCTGTCGGAGGAGTATCGTGACTATCGTCCCAAACGTCGAAATGACAGTCTTGCTCGGGATGTCTGACGGTCACAATTGGAGCTAGCAGACCGGCTCTTGTTATTACATTAGGACAGCATTTGCAACGATGTTCGCAATCTCACCTGCCGGTATGGACCCTCACCGGCGCAAAGAGTTCCCAAAGGGCTCAAAGGATTCTCAACACGGCTCTCGGACGAACATTGTTGATGATTCAGTGACTTATCCTCCTCGGCCACCTCAAGCGCCGACCTCTTCTGTCGGAGGTGCTCGATTTTGGCT
Source organism: Hymenopellis raphanipes (assembly GCA_036872995.1). Classification (NCBI taxonomy): domain Eukaryota; kingdom Fungi; phylum Basidiomycota; class Agaricomycetes; order Agaricales; family Physalacriaceae; genus Hymenopellis; species Hymenopellis raphanipes. The sequence goes on from JAYMDG010000012.1 coordinate 1,527,458, forward strand.
GATATTCCTCGCTCTGTGTACATCGCTCTTTCTTACGTCGCTCGATATCGTACGTTCTTTTCCTCTACAAAATTCCTCTCTGTGATGCTAGCGCTCTCACAGGGCGGCATCGGGACTATCGCCCTCACGGTTGTCAGCTACCTCAACGGCGGCGACTTGACATGGGTTGGATCGGCTTATGCTCTGACTTCCGCCGCTTGCCTTCCTCTGAGTGGGAATCTTGCGCACGTATTTGGTCGACGCCCTGTCCTGATGGCAGCGATTACAATCTTTGCAGCTGGTTCGGCTGTATCTGCCAGTGCGAAATCGATGGTCGTACTGATAATCGGAAGGGGTGATTGACGTTCATCTGGCGCGTGTGTGTCATGTAACATGGTGCTGATGGCCTTCTTCAGCCATTCAGGGCATCGGAGGAGGTGGGATAAAGGCCCTCGCGTTCATAATTGTAACCGTCGAGCGAGAGGGGTATGTATATTGCCTTGTGAGTCCTATGTTGTTCATCAACAGTCACATTAATGTTGTTTAAGGGTTTATGCATTTGGGTTGGGCATCTCCCCGCTTGTTGGTGGGGTCTTCACTCAGAAGGCTTCTTGGCGCTGGTTCTTCTGTATGTTGTTGAAATACATTCTTTTTGCCTCAACTGAAGCAAGTTAATAGACATGAACCTTCCACTATGCTTGATTTCCATAGGACTAGTTACCTTTCTGCTGAACTTGAAAACTCCCCAAAGCAATATTATTCCGCAGATCAAGGGTATAGACTAGCTGTAAGTCATTGCTACTCTCTCTCTCTGATTGATCATCCCAGTGGCAATTTGTTTCTTATATCTTCGACATCCTCTTGTATTGTTGCACTCACATGGGGTGGTGTTCGGTATCCGTGGTTTTCTTACGAGGTCCTGGTGCCATTGATGATTGGGATCTTTGGATTGTTGCTTTCGTTCGTCTACCAGGCGAAATGTCCGTCGAACCCCACGGTTCGCACATTCATATCTACGCATGATACTCGTCTTATCGTCAACCTAGATTCTGATGTCTATTTTTTGAACAGGGACAGCTTCATTGGGTACGTCTTTCTGAAGTCACGCTGATTCATGTTGACCTTCAATACTAGATACTTTGCCTCCTTTATGCATGGTGTAATACTCAGCGCTTTCGCGTGTAGGTATCATCCCTCGTTTTACCCGTCATCATTTTCTGACCTGAATCTTAGATTACCTGTATGTATATCGTGGCGTTCGACTAGCCTTGAATGACCCCTGTAGACCTACTTGGTTCCAAGCAGTTCGCGGAGCTGGGCCCATTAAATCAGGGCTATATGCACTCCCACTAATCGGAGGGATAGCACCAGCGGCGTATTACAAGGAGAAATTGTCACTAAGACCGGCAGGTATCACACAGTTGTAAGTTTTAGCTCTTGCACGTTCCGCAACACTGTCGAGAACACCCTGTACAAAGAACTTTTTCGCATGGTTTTTCATTTTGGTTGGACTAGGTCTTTTCATCTCGATCAAAGAGGATACGCATCTTGGCATCGTAGCTACTTTTGAGGGAGTACTTGGTTTTGGAATCGGAGCTCTTTTCGCGACTATGGTGCGTATCGCTGGATGGCTCTATGGTAAAGGCAAAGAAACGATGACTCCAACAGTTTACCGTCCTAGCTCCTCTCCAAGTAGAAGACAACGCGGCGGCAATGGGACTTCTGACTTTCATTTGGGAATTCTCACAGGTATTTCGGACGCACGTTTGCCTCACCTGCTGGCACTCAGTCCGATGTCAGGCTTGGGGTATCGCTATTGGTGGTACAGTACTCCAGGATGGTCTCCGTCGGCGTCTACCTTCGGAACTACTTACCCGCCTGCCTAGTGGCGTCGACATATCTTTTGCTCTCATCTCACGTACGTATTTCATCCATGCCAGAACCACTGCAGTCCCAAGTTCAATCTGCTTTTCATGATAGCCTTCATCGCCTATGGATGATCTTGATATGCATAGGCGGTGCTGGATTTTTGAGTCTGTTATTGATGCGGGATATACCTCTTCAGACTACCACTGACGAACGTTGGGGAATAGTCGAAAAGAACGGAAGGAATGGGTTTCAGGTTCCTGACAGGATTATAAAGGAAGACGTGACCATAGGGAACTGAAGGCAACCTTCTCGTCTTGCAGTGTGAAATGTACAACGATGAATACCATTAATTTGTGTTCAGTCACCCTTGTTGAAATGAAGTTTGAATGAAGTCGTTAGGAAGAAAGCGCGCGTGAGAGATATGACTGAATTCAACCTGACAATACATTGCTTGGCAGTGGCAATTGGCAACCCCAATGGATCAAAACGTTTTCTACACACCGCTCGCCAGCGAAGCGACCTGTAAGCGTCCGCCAAGGTCAGAAGAGCGCCGGGCCTCTTAGCAGCCGCAAGAAAACCAGGAGGCGATGTCTGAACCAGGCCAGGCTCGGCAGCGCACGACAAATGGACACCCGCCCGACGAGGAGCGCGATATCGGCATCGAGCTGCAGCGCAGGAACACTGCATCGTCGTCATCGTCATCTTCAAGCTCTTCCAGTTCGAGCTCTAGCTCTTCGTCTGACTCGGACATATATGGGTTCCACAACTTCCATGGCCTGCCTACTCGAGCGGGATTGCTTCACTTTCGCGACCGATTCATGAGGAAGGGAAAGAGAAAGGTCGGCACTGTGCAGAGTTTGAGAGCGATCGTTTTCTCGTCTTGTGCGTTCCACTTTCCTTTGCTTCCGTCGTTTGGCTCACGATGACCGACAGGGCTTAACCTGTTCATTGTGTTTATTCCCTTGGCGTGGATAGCCCATTTTGAGAACCACCGCGCGGAGCATCATGAAGAGGAGCCAGACTGGCCGTACGGCTTGACTTTTACTTGTGCGTTGCTTCAGTTGGTCGAGCGTGCGGTAGTGACTGATCACCACGTTTAGTGTGCTTTTTGGCTATTATTCCGTTAAGCCGACTATTCGAATATGGTGGCGAACAGATGATGTACTACGTTGGGAAGGACTTGGGCGATCTCATTGTCGTAACACTGAACAAGTATGTCGTCTTGTCGTCTTGTTCACAAATCTGATGAATATCCAACTTAGCGCGGTCGAGGCAACGCTTGCGATCATCCTGTTGACCAAATGTGAACTGAAGTTGCTTCAATCTACCATTATCGGTAAGCATTGTATTTAGCTTTTCAGTCTACACATTTGACACGCACTGTAGGCGTGGTTGTACTTCATCTCCTCTTAATTCCCGGTGCTTCATTCATTACCGGTGGTGCTCGCGTAGAGAGTCAAGACTTGCACCCGCATCTCACTGAGCTCAACCACACACTGCTTGCGATCGGTGTCCTATCTTTACTACTGCCCTCTGCGTTCTTTGCTTCCATCCAAGGCGTTGGTGAGGCTGCCGATGCGAGCGTCAATGACCAGACGCGAGGAATGTTCCTTCAGATGAGTCGCGGCCTCGCGATTATTCTCCTCTTTGTCTACATCTGCTCTCGAATCTTCCTTCATAATCCCCCCGGAGATAACAACGCATTGAAGGTGCATCCTATGGCGCCAACCGGCGTGAAGCATGAGGAGAACGAGCTAGAGAACGGGACCCCCGAGATCAGTCAGTGGGTTTGCATTGGTATGCTGGTTGTCACGATTGCGTTGATGGCGGCTACAGCTGAATGGGTTCGTACTTCTTTCATTAATATTCTCACTGCGCTTACACGCGTCTAGCTTGTTGACAGCGTCGAGTTCGTACGCGAGCAAGGTTCAATCAACGAAGAATGGTTTGGACTCATCTTACTACCGATCATCTCTTTCTCTGCGGATGGCGCAATCGCCATTGTGTTCTTCTTCCGTTATTTGCTGCGTCATTATCTTGGTCGACCATCCCCGCCCTCGACCGTCGCGAAAGCACGCGCCATTGATTTAAGCATTCAGTTCATCCTCTTCTGGATGCCGTTCATCGTTTTGTTGGCGTGGTGGACGGATAAACCTCTGTCGCTTCTGTTCGATATCTTTGAGGTCGCGTTAACCATTGCTGCGTGCTTCTTGGTGAACTACGTTACAGCGGACTCCAAGACAAATTGGGCGGAAGGAATATCGATGGTTTCCTTCTATGCTATGATTGTATGTCGCTCAGCTTTATGTTTCTCAATTTGGTCTGATGAAGTGGCAGGCCTGTGTATCTTGGTTCTACACTGGACAGCTTTCTATTCGCGACATGCTCAACTGCCCTGGCACCGTCGCTGAAGCATTAGCTGGAAACGCAACTGCACATGAATAGACTGAACCACCATTTCCGCAACATATCCCATGATCTAAGTGAACATCGTCTTCTATACCTTGTCTATTATACCTGGTACTCACGGTGCTTGAATTTACGGGACACTCACAAGATACGTTTCTCCTAAATTACTTCTTTGTTCATCACGTTCTGAGGGTTACATGACATGCTTTGTTAATTGCTATTAATACACTTCAGTTCAAACTTGCGCGCAGCGTCGTAGCCGCAACTGTGGCGTCGCTCAAATCGCCTCCCTTCCACGTGACACCGAGGACAGAAACATCGGCCTGCTTCCCGGGGGCATATACCTCTTTCATAAGGCCTAGGATTCCCTCGTCCCGGATAGCACGAGCGCCGCGCTCGACGCCGACTGCCAATGCAGACATACCGGCAAGAGGCAGGAATTGCCAGACGTAGCCCATTTTTCCCAGTTTGGCGGTGAAGGTCTTGATTTCTTCATCTGCACTACCATTAGTTGAATGACAGAGAACAAAGCGCGGGCGTACCGGTGCCTTTAACGTCCATAGCGAGGTTGTAACCAAGCCATTTGGTGGGTCCGCATTGCTTCTTTACCTCCGTGGCATACTTCTCCAGGTCTGCCACAACCGTGGCTGGGGTTCTAGAAATATTCAATGAATATTGTCCTCTGCAATTACCCAATCACACCAGACTTACCGAGTCCAAAGAACATCAGCGTACTTGTCACACGCCACACTCCTCATAATAGCTGAATCAATGTTCCCGCGGTATCTATACCACCCTTCTCGACTACGCGACGCCTCGCAATCCCAGAAAAAGTCAATCCCGAGCTCCTTTGCGATCCTCGAGGCCTGCGCGACAGTCTTGTCTTTGCTCTTCTCGAGATACTCAGCGTAGAGCTCAGGCGTGGCGGCTTTCTGGACTGTCTCGTCGAGAGTGAGGAGAGACGCCGAGGCGACCCAGGCGTCTTCGGCATCGCCGCAGGACGCGTCGGTGGCGTTGGGCGATGTGGCGGCGTCAGCGATGGCTGCGACGAGAGAGTCGGAGAGCGTGGGGTTGGTGCTACCGAGGATGAAGGGTCGGTCTCGCGGGTCGATGGTGGAGGTTATGTAGCCGGCGGTTTCGGCGTCGGTGCGTTGGATGATGAGGCATTCGGAGCCTGGGTGGTAGTTATGATGGTGTTGTAGGGAAGGACGGAGGAGCTTACCCATAATGTCGAATTGGAATTTGAGCGCGAGGAGTCTGTTGACGAGTTCGCTCACTGGGACTAGGACACGACCGGCGGTTTTTGCCCCAGTTTTCTTGGTGCCTGTGTAAATGTTAAGAATTGGGTTTGCGGTGACTCGAAGATGGGGTGACCTGGAACTTGGTCGTCGAGGTGACTGTCCATCACAAGTCAGCGATTTTTCCTTTCACTCTGAGAATGCACAAACGTACATTGCTGCCGCGCCAGCCTCTAAGAAAAGTTTCGCTAGTTTCATGTTCTAAGAAGGATGAATTTCAAAAATTTGTAACGACATGTAATTGCTAACTTACAGCAGTTGCATTTCCGTGGCCTGCGTGAAGGAGTGTTAGCTTATGCCTAAGTTATTTGCAGAAGGTCACAGTACCAGTGTCGGCGTCCGCAATAAGCGGGACCATATAGTCAATATCAGTTGCACGAGGGTCCTTCTTATACTTTAAGAAGTTGTTGATGCGTGTATGAAGAACTTGGGAGCGATGTAATTGCGCCACCTTTCTCGGCACTTGTAAAGTCAACGCTGTGCAGGTGTGTTAAACACAAAACTGACCAGTGTCATACCTATGATAACATCAGCGTCAAATCGACAAGCTAGTTATTGAAACTGACGTGTAATCGGCCATATCAGCACCAAACTCCAGTGTTGGCGTATCTGTCAGTGAACAAGCAGCGCCCGAGACGTAGATGGTCTCGTATTTCAAGTCGGCCATAACATGGCTAGTGATGACATCAAGTGCGCCAATGGTCACCGAGGCAGTCCCCGCTTCTTGGTGCTTCTTGAAGACCGCCCGCAACTTGCGTCCTTGGACAGACGAAGCCGTGGAATCGGGAAATGGGTTCCGTAAAGAAGCAACGAGCTCTGCGCGACGTGTAAGAAGTCTAAAATGCGTTCGCTGTAAATCTTACCAGCTGTATAAGGTCTTGATCACCTTGATCAGTTGAGGTGGGCGCGTAGAACATAAGTCTCACCGATGAAAGAATGATTGCTCGGGGGTTGCCCACCATGCTTTGATAGCTTCTGGAGAGTTCCAGTCGTCCACGAAGGCCTGTTCGACTTGCGTTTTGGCTGTGGACACGTTAGCTTTGCGTTTACAGCGCGGAAATGGAGATCCACACAATTCTCGGACATCGCTGATCTAGTTAGAGATACGTTGATTCAAGTTCAGTATAACGCGTCACAATTGAGCGGAGAGTAGGCCGACGATAAGCAAGGCCTGCCTACGGTTATACCAGCGAGAGCCAATTCAAGATACTAGATAGGATTGGGACGCGATTCGTACGAGCAGATACGAAGTTGGAGCAGGAGTAGTATGACAGGTGATCTAATCTCTTAATTTCGCAGGCGGGGGGTTCTCCGCCTGCTCGATGGAACCTGGTGGAAGGTCCGCTTCGTCCCGCTTCTTACTTATGTTGATGGTCGCTTCTCACGTTAATGACAAGGAGCAGGCGGAGAGTCCGCCGCGGCTACCCGGCAACTAACGGCGCGCCTCACTTTCTATCAGCCGGTCACTCAAGTCAGCGTGAATTCGAAAATGGATTCACAGACGATGGAATCCGCGTGTCCTCCGCCCTTGAACTCCTTCCACTCCGATATGACTGCAGACGAAAGGACGCCACTTGTGCCCAAGCCAAAGAGCCCTCATGACCTGACAAAGGGGCAATTCTGTATGTTGATGGGTACGTCTAAGAAGCTTCCCGCGAATGTTGATCAGCTAACCCAAGTATTACAGCGGGGGTATGGAGGCTAGTACTAGCTCGCGTTCTTTGGCTGTGGCTTTGCTCATGCTGGCCGCTGCAGTATGTCTTTCATTGGATCGGTTGATGGCACCATCGTCGCGACATTGCTATCTGCCATGGCGTCCTCGTTTAAGGAGATGAGGCTCTCTTCGTGGATAGGCACATCTTATCTCCTCTCTGTCTGCTGCTTTACCCCGCTCTATGGGCGCCTGTGTAACATCATCGGCAGACGCGGGAGCGCAATGCTTGCCGCAGGCCTGTTCGGTTTCGGTACCACTTGCTGTGGCTTTTCCCAGAGCATGCAAGTCATCATTGCTCCCCGAGTATTATTTGCCGATCCGTTGAATTCACCTTTGATGTAGGTACCAATTGATCTTCTTTCGAGCCCTTGCAGGCATGGGCGGCGGTGGAATGGCAGTGGTTGGATCTGTGATTGTGTCTGATGTGGTGCCTTTGAAAAGCAGAGGTCTATATCAAGGGTGTACGTGTTTTCATCATTCGCGTCTCTTTTACGTCCAACGGGAACGCGTTAGTTGCCAATCTTTTGTTTGGCCTTGGAGGTGCTGTTGGCGCCCCTCTTGGTGGTTATTTGGGGGATGCGATTGGATGGTGCGTAAAGCACGTAACAAGGGCGCTTTTGTATTGATTGTTGTCTCTTAGGCGCGCAGCTTTCTGGATCCAAGCTCCGGTCCTGTTGACGGGGATAATCTTCCTTTGGATTCAAGTTCGCGAACCAGAATCATTCACATCTGCCCCAGCTACCAGCATCAAGGAAAAGATTCAACGCGTCGATTTTGGTGGCCCTCTGATGCTTGTGATTTCTCTCGGTAGTCTTCTCATCGCGATGAGCTATAAGACAAGTAGCGGCTATGACTGGTTGAATATTCATGTGCTCGGATTTTTGATTGCTAGGCATGATGCACCCTTCTTGCAACCTTGCCTCTGATAACCTTTACTGAAGCGCTGTCGCTGCGATATTGTTCTGCATTGTGGAACTCAAATGGGCTGTAGAGCCTGTCATGCCATTGAGCATGCTCAAGCAGGTACGCAGCTTTGTTCATATCGGCATGTTGGATTACACAAAACCTCATTGGTAGAGAACACCCGCCTTTGTGGCCCTGGTAAGCTGGTCCGGTGATTTCCGAGCCACTCTCACGTTCGTTCACAGAACAACTTCCTAATCGCCGTTCTCTCGTTTTCTACTGTATGGAGTTCATAACATGACCTCGAACATCTCTTAACTCCGGGTTACAGCTTTATAACGTCCCTCTCTATTTCACAGCGGCGCGGCTCCGTTCGTCGGGTAACGCTGGTGCGCATCTGATTCCAAACGGGTTCTGCGTTGCAACTGGATCCTTGTTCGCTGGATGGTATATGAGACATACGGGTAAATACTGGTGGTTACAAGCCATTGCAGCTTTGGGACTTGTCGCTGCCAATTGCGAACTATCGCAATGGTGTGTCATGCTCCGCTCCGCTTGAGAAGTTACGTAGCTCACCGACATCCCAGGAGTGAGAAAACACCCGAATGGTTGCTCTATGTGACCCTCATGCCATCGGTATGTCAAAGCTTTGGCTAACTTCTTTGAGTTTAGACTGAGATTTGTCAGGGCTTCGGTTTCTCAAGCGTTCTCACTACGACTCTCCTTGCGTTGTTTGCGAGTGTTCCCCGAGAACAGATACCGATTGCGACAGGAAGTGCGTCGTCCAGGTCTATTAAAGACTTAACCTCAAAGTTCTTCAAGTGTCATATCTTTTCAGGACCACGGGGCAGGTCCTAGGTGTGGCGCTATCCTCAACTTTGACCCAGAGCCTATTGGCGAGAAATCTACGTGCCCGAATTACCGGAGAAGGCTCCGAATCGGTATGTCCCTCACTTCCCCGCTTGGAACTCGTACATAACCAAGATGTAGATCATCGAGAAGATCTTGGATTCTGCATCGTCTATCCGTTATCTTCCTCTAGACTTGCAGCAGAAGGCCACTGAGAGTTGGGCCTTGGCGCTCAGGACTGTGTTCTACGCCCAAATTGTACGTTGGTTTCTGACATTTCATCCATGACTGACCATGGTTCGTAGGGCCTGGCCACGTTACTATTTTTGTCGACGTTACCCATTGGCGAGCATCCTCTCCCGGACACTGTAGGCGTCGCGCCGAAGAAATTGGTGACAGTAGATGAAGAGGCGGCTGAAGAGGAATGAACTAGTTACTTAATCTCCTAGAGCATCGAATGCGGACTTGATGCGCCATACATATCATTCGAAGTTTTTGTTTTGTGTAACCCTTGAGATCTTGGGCGTTGTCATTGTTTTGGCCGTCGCGTAAGTACTATTAACACGATCCCGACAACGGTCGCGGTGTCAGCAGTATCCGTAACAAGAACAATGTTCAGTGCTGGATAAACCGTCTCACGCCAGACAGTCGAATTGGAATTCGAAGGCTTCAGAGCAGGCATCATAAGATTACATCAATATCCCGTTATGCGCTAACTACTGTTGGATCTTCTCATTAATCTCGGCAAAGGTGTTGCACTGGGCCTTCATGCCATTAAACATGTGGACGATGTCCCGCCCAGCCATCAGGTATCTAGAAACAGTCCAGCTGCGTCAATTGATTAGGAGGAAGAAGATTACACACCGAATGCAAGGGTATCTTCTGGTCAGGTCTTCCATGCGGTCGGGTCGGGTCTCCAAGCCTCCCAATCCAATGAAGCGCTTCTGACCGGATGCGGCGTTCGCTGCATCAACCGCAGCCGCGACTTTGGCCACAGCGGCCAAGAAGATCGGGTTGTCGTACTCTCCCGGAATATCGAGACTTAAAGGACTGAGTTTGCATGTTAAACGCGGGTACGAGACGCGACTTACTCGACGCAGAGGTCCCCACAACCAACGAGGAGGCAATCGACGCCTTCCACGGCGGCAATGGCTCTGGAAGGAGCTTAGGTTCCGGATCATGTACCGGAAAAAATCAAAGACTTACTCGACGTTCTCGAGACCTTCTTTGGTCTCAATCATCGGCATAATGATAGTGGTATCATTGGACACTTTTGAGATAGCCTTGAAGTGGATGCCGGTGCTGTATTGCGTGATTGCGTTCAGCTGAGGTGACGAGACACGAGTCAGTGAACGCGGGCGGGCAAGGAATTCTGTATACCATGGTCATACTGCGAGTCCCCTAGTAAAATTTGGGATGAGAAACTCGTCAAGAAGGTAGTGGAATGAGCACGAACGATGGGAGGGTATTTGGCGGCATTGACACAAGCTTTCGCGGATTCGACCGTAGAGACATGGGGAACCTACATATTCGTCAGAATATACGAGCGTAGAGCTCAACGAAGGACGAACGATGACAGCCTGAGCGCCAGAGTCAAGACTTCTTGAAATCCACTCCGGCGAGTTGGTGGGAACAACCACCATCGGAGTGATCCTGACACGACGTCGATCAATCAACGGTCACGACGCGCTTGGACCAAGACCACGACGTACCCGACATTCAAGCAAGCCGTACATATTGCACTGGCAGTCTCGAGACCGGTGGCGGAGTGCTCCAAGTTCATGAGAACGGCGTGGTAGCCCGCCCTCTGAGCAAGAAGCGCCATCTCAGTGGACAGACAAATCCTCAGACCGAGCGAGTGCGCGATTTGGCCAGCTTGCATACGGTCCTTGACCAAGTTGGGGCGTACAACGGCGAGCGCCTGCGCCATGTCGGCTTCGGATGCGACGGAGGGGGCCATGGGTAAAATTCAGAAAGCAGTCGAGTGGGAAGGTAGGTCCTTAGTCGATGGGTTTTCCATATTTCCCTCAAAGTACCTGCAGTTATCAATGTGAGATTCTTTGCGATCAGGACCCTAGATAAAAGCCCTCCGCCTGCTCCGCCATCTCTTGATCAAGACGGAGCAGAGCGGACTGTTTTTGGGTAAAAAGAATTGCCTTTTTGGCGTGTTTCGATCACTGCGTAACTAGGCCCACCAGGCCCGCTCTGGTCCGCTTGGAAATCCCCAACCAGCCCGAACCACGCTAGTCACACTTTGCAAGAAAACTTCTACCTGGTCCTTACGTGTGATTTAGGGCGTGCCCTTGATAGGGAGCCCCAGGGAGAACTGGCCCACATATCAGAAGATAAGCGCTAGCGCTCGATCGCCACTCGATAGCCTGGAAAAATAAAAGGAGAAAGGATTGATATTCTGAGCTTCGAGCGTTCTCCTCACCCCGTCACTCTTCCACGACCATGGGTTTTGGCTCGGACAAGACTGCAGCTGACTTGGTTGCTCCTCAAGCTTCTCCATTCGAGGGCCAACATGTCTCCTTGGGCAAGAAGGTTGGACGCTCCGGTCGCACTATTCTCGTGTCTAATGCCCGGTAGATCCTTTATTACATGTGGGACTCAGACCAACATTTGAAGTCCCCCGCGGAAAGGCATCTGCTTCGAAAGCTTGACGCTGGTATTCTCCTATGCGCGTGTTTGGGATGGGTACGTTGCGTCGTTGTTATTCTTGTCGTCGTCGTGTGTCTCAATTCGTCCTTCCCCAGTTCATGAAATACATCGAGTAACCTGTCGTCGGCCTTCATTTCCCTTGTTGCTTACGTGTTTTTTCGCAGTCAAGCCAACCTGTCCAATGCTTGTGAGTAATTCTATCAAATTCTGAGCATCAGGTGCTTAACCATATGCAGATGTTTCCGGTATGAAGGTTAGTGGGGATTGTGCCTACACCGACGAACGGCTTCTCAAAATTCACCGTAGGAGGATCTCAACATCAAAGGCAATGAATACACGTACATGCAAAGTGAGCTCTCAATAACTCGGTCGCGACTAGATCTCAATTATACTTCCGTTTAGCAACCTACATCGTCGGTTTCGCCATCATGCAAATTCCTTCGTCCTGGATCGCGCTCAAGATTCGCCCTTCATGGTGGCTATTCGCGTGTGAGATTGGTTGGGGAACATTCACGTACGTCCCCGGTTCCATGTGTTTCCCCAGCTCGGAAGCGCTAAGCCAAGGGCAGGTTCGCTCAAGCTGGGGCTCGGAACCCACAAATGATGTACTTCTTCCGGTCGGTGCCCTTTACCGGAACACAAATGGATTCAAGTTCTCATCTATGACCTATGTAGCTTCATGGTCGGCTTCTTCGAATCGGCGTTCTCCCCAGTCATCATCTTCCTTTTGGGCTCGTGGTGTATGTGCATCTGACTTCAGCCTTCTGGCTTTCCGCTTAATTGTTCCTTAGACACGAAACCTGAATTGGCTAAACGCGTGGCTATGTGAGTCTGGTTCCCGAATCCATTGACTGTGCTAACCGCCGAGTAGTTGGCATCTTACGGGCTTTGTCGGTTCTGCATGTAGTGGTTTCCTCCAAGCTGCCATTTACAACTCTATGGACGGGCTCCGCGGGCTCGCCGGTTGGAGGTAGGAGTCTCTTCATGTAATCGCTTCGAGACTTAACAGTTGCCATAGGTGGTTGTATGTCATTTGTGGTATCATGACGATGCCTGTCGCTGTATGCTAACGCCTCGTCCATCCTGAAACTTACCCTGATATATTTCTGCACAGGTAATGTGCCTGTTCGTCCTGCCCGATTATCCACATACCTGTACGTGCAAGTCATTATAGCCTCTCTGTATGCTCCTGACTTGTTTTCATAGGCAGAGTTTGGTATATCACGGAGGAGGAGCGGCAAATGGCTATCAAGCGTTGCGCCAACGTCGGACGCGTTGAAATCGGCACACTCATGAACTGGCCGTTCTTCAAGAGACTGTTAACACGCTGGAGGTTCTGGATGCTGATCATCGCCTATGTCTTCTACGGTAATTCGTGCCAGGCAAACAGTTACTTTGCCATCTATCTCAGTAAGTGGCGGAACATCTAATCTCACTCCAAACTTCTTTGACGCCGTTTGGGTAGAGTTTATGGGGTACTCAGTCAATTCGAGAAACATCATCCCAGCGTGTGCTCAGCTGGTATCAGCTCTTACCGTTTTCCTTTGGGTGCGTTCCTCCTGTCATTCAGACGCTCCACACGGACTGAAGGCGATGACCAGGGTTTCGGTTCCGATATCACACGGAATCGATTCTGGTGGATTGTTACTCCCTTGGTAAGTTAGCTGCACGCGTCATCCTGGCCGAAGGCTGAGAAAGATTTCTAGGTCTTGGTTCAATGGTCGGGTAATGCGATCCTGGCAATCTATCCGTCAAACGAGAAGGCACGTTTCGCCGCTTTCTTCATCATTGCTGGAGAGTACATCAGTACGTTGCGCCTATCACCACTCGAATTGTTTTTCACAGGTTCATTCAGCTTGCGTGTTCTGGACATGGGCTAACGAAGTATGCTTCTCTCAACCAACTGTCAATTAGAAACTAATCCTGCGAAGATTTGTGCTGAGAACGCCGAAGAGCGAGCTCTCACGATCGCATCCATGAACGGCTTTTTCTATGCCTTCAGTACGTTTATCCCTTGCTTTTCAGTCTCGTGCGCTGACTTTGTGTAGATGCTTGGATTCCCAACGTCATCTTCCAACAAACCATGGGACCTACATGGAGACGCGGTTTCCCTGCGACATGGGCGTTCGGTGTCTGCGCGGTCATCTGCGTGGTGATCATCCAGTTCTTACACAACCGCGAAATCGCTCAGAAGCACGCAAAAGCTCAGACTGAGAAGGAGATAGAGTCGCAGACGAGCTCGGAGGATGTGAAAGAGAAGGCCACGACTGATTCCATTCATGATGCCCAGATTCCTAACGTTCCTGCATTATAATCTCCACGTACGTATAGTTAAACTGTGCATCATGTTTACTAATAGTTCAAGTTGTAATGTAACAAGTCTTTCAATGTTCATTCACTAGTTCGCGTAGACGAAAAACTGCATGCATCAGATGCGAGTTTTCAAGGATCCACGGACTGCGCAGAAGAGCCCAAAGGCTTTGAGCAGTCAACAAACGGTATGTCTCTTCAGCAACTGAGGTGGTCTACGTTGCCAGGTCGTACTTGTATACAGTTACACCTGCTCCACGAAAATCGGCCTAACCAGCCTGGGTGGGATTAAAAATCATCGACCTCTGGCAGCGATCTTGGTCTGTGCCGGACTATGCTCAGCGGGATCAAAATATTGAATTCATCCGTCGACTGCGTGGCGTTATAACGTTTTAACGATCGATCGTCTTTCGTGCCGCCCAGCGGAATAAAGCACCGAGCCAACCGCTTTGTGTTGTCCACGAAAGTAGTTCATATGGGAAATGGGAGAAGCCTTATCGTAGGAGAAGGGTTTCATGATGTTTGAAAGGCATCTTTACAAGAGGTGCGATGGAAGAATCACGCTTCGTGTAATTGACGTCGATGTCGTTGGAGTGGTGATTCTAGAACAAGCGCACACAAGCCTTTCGCATTCATAGAGACATCATCCCAGCATCATTCTAGTATTCAGCAGGTCTCTACTCCTTCCCCATCTTCGCAAGGACCTGGTTCACCGGCGTAAAGTCGGCGTAGACTTCATACTTGCAGGCCTTGTTCGCCTGGGAGTAGCGCTAGTGAACAACGGGAATAGGACAGCCCATAACGTGATGACTTACGTCCGACGGCCTGAAGGTGAATACACCGAAAGCGCGCATAGATCTTGTCTCCTCAGAGTCGACCAACTTGAAGGTTACATCCACTGCCGCCATAACGCGATTCTCAACAGCGATGACTACGATGCTTGCTTAGCGATCACGTGAAGATGGAGCATGTTAGTCTTGAAAACATACCATTGGTAGCACTATTGGTATCGTCAATATTGAATGAACGTCCGTGAAGCATACTCACTGGTGCCGCATCAACTTCATTTGTGTGGCAATAAGACTAGCGGTTGATATGAAGCCCTCATGCCCATGGGCCGGGGGTAGATCGCCCACATTAAAAACCACGTCTTTCGTGAGGTACTGTTCTGCAACTTGGCCGAAATCCTTCGAATCGAGGAGAATGTAAAACTGAAGAGTTGATTAGAGAAGGTCGAGAACGCCCAATGCCTACTTTGCGCGCCCATTCTTCGGCGGTTTCATCAGAGTGAGAAGTAGTAGACATGGAGGGCACTATGAGCGATAGCGCACACATGAGTGCTATTTAAGCCGTCTGGCTCGGTTCCCAGTATACAGCCTAACCTGTAGAGCATTAGCACCAGGCTAGCAGATCCGCGAGAGCGTCACCTATCACTTCTAATGTAGATCGTTCCATTTGGCTTGGTGTGCCTCATTTCTCGTAGCGCTTTTCGCTTAGATTCTGTGAGAATTTATTGGCCAGCTCTGGAATACATTTCCGGACTTGACCTGAGCAGCTCACGTATTTTGTCTTCGAGATAGGTAGGTATTCGCGCAGATATTATCTCATTATGCGGCCGCTCTTGGCGACAGTATTCGTCGCCGCACATAGGAGAGACGAGATTGGGTTGGTGATTAGGGGAAACGGGGAAAGCGCGATTGTAAAGCTAAAGGTTTCATTAGAAAAGAACGCGTATTCCTCGGCGGTTTGGTGAGAGAAGTGAGAAGGAGTAGACATGGAGGGCACTATGTTGCTATTTGAGCCATCTTATTCTGTTCCAAGGTTATGAAATTTATGATTGCAAGTCAAGTAGTATATGTAACCTGTCGAGCATTAGTTCAAGCCTAACTAATGTGCGAGACAGCCGACACGTACCATTACCAAAACTCCCTCCGCTTCTTTCGGATGGCCATTACCAGCTGATGCCGCTCGCTCCATTTGGCACGCTGAGTCTCATGCAGGAGCTCGCGTTTCTTCAATAGGGCCTTTCGCTTGGAGCTCTTCAACGACGCAACGAGGCCAACGAAATTTTGCGAGACTTTGAACATCTTGGCCAGCTTCCCTCTGGAGTATATTTCCGGATTCCCCCTACGCAACTCGCGTATTTTATCAATCTGCTCCTCTGATAAAGGTTTTCGCGCCGGTATTATCTCCTTGTTAGGCCGCGCCTTTGGTGGCAACTTGGCACCAGTGTTTGTCGCCGGACGCAGGAGTGGTGAGACCGGATTGGTGGTGAGGGAGAATGGGGAAGGCGCGGTCGGAGGCGGACGGTGAATAAAGGTGAGATCGTCGGGGAGGGCGGTGACTGCCGCTTTCGGGTTGGCTACTAGCGGGTCGGGAGCGCGGTATGGGGGACGTTCGGAGGTTCCCGGTTTGGGACGAGGCCAGCGGGTAGCATAGCAGCGCGTCGCTCCCAACGACCGCGCCAGACGTTGCATGGATGATGGAAGGAAGACAAAATGGTTGCTGACTAATCCGCCTCAAGTTCAAGTCTAGAGAGTTCAAGTTGGTGCTCCCCATCTCGCAGTCGAATCCCACCTTTTACTTACCATCCAGAACAGTCGCAAAAGTCCACTTTCTGCTCAATAAAGCACGTTTCTTAACCCGGAAGCGGTCCTGGTTTGGTAAACATCTCTCTAGAGATGATCATGCTATGCGCGTTGTGAATCACCTGAGGCCTGAAGCGGTGCTTCTTTTAGTCTCGCCAAGGGCCTCTGTGTAGCTCTCTGTGTTCGTCTCTAATAGTAACATGGTCAACTAACAACCATGTTGTATACAGGCTCTACATCACGAACATCAGCGTAGTTGCTGTAGCCTGTCTTGTCGCGTCCTCATACTCTGGTGTTTCAGAGGCCGTCGACCTTTATTAGACTGCAGACTTGTTGATGAGTTTCACTGCAGCTGATCACGTATCACTGCGCCACACCCAAGCCCAAAGTGGAAAGCGTCCCTGAAAAGCATCAGATATTAAAGTGCCAGTAGTTCAACGGTGGCGAATCATCTCCGGCTCTTTCCCTTCTTTCTTCCCTCTCTCATCATGCTTTCCAAGACGTTCAGGACGACTCTTTATGGTGAGCCAAGGCCTACTTTATACGTCGATTGCAGCTGATGGAAGCCTCGCTATAGCCATTATCCTTTCCATTTCTATTCTCCAAATCGCTGCCGCTATAATGGCATCAATATTATACATGCCCTCCCGAGATGGTGCGAACCCTCAAGGTAAGTCGAATCTCGTACGTTCGATGAGGTCCAAGCCAAGCCCTCTCTTTCAGTGTTCTACGCGTCATTCGCATCATTCTTTGCTCTCATGACCTTCATATGGTCCATCGTGCTGTGCGTACAACCTTACCGGAAGAGCTTCCGTCGACGACTCACACTCCAAATCAGGCTGTGCTACAACGACAGACCTTGGTCCGTCCATGTGCTCACTCGTGCGCGTGCACACCTATACGCTGTCACTGCATTCGCAGGTGTATGGCTAGGTAAGCTCCATCCATAACACTATATTATGGGCGACTCAAAGACGTTGGTATAGTCCTCTCCATTCTCCTCACCCAGCAGATCCCCGTCCAATGCAGAAACGATTCGTACAGCTGGGAGAGCTACGGCGGCTGGTCCTGTGGCACAGATGCGGCTTCTTCAGCCCTAGGATGGCTCCTCTTCATCACTTGTGAGTTTCAGCCAAGCCTACAATTGGAAAAATGTTCTTGACGATTGATGTTTCTACTAGCCTGTAGTGGAGCTGTCATGATTTTCCTTTGTAACGGGGACGCTGGCAAGCTGGATAATATCACCAAGGAAGACCCGATAGATCCATCGCGCAAGCCACCTGTTGATGTCAGTACGCCTGGTTCCACGTTCCGCGCCACGATATATTGTACGTACACCTGCTTTTTGGAAACCAATGTTGAATGATTCTGTGTATAGCATTTATCATCGTCCTTGGAATTGGCGAGACAGGGATGGGCATCTTTTCTGGGTTAGAAAACCGAGATATCTATTTCAGTGTTACACGACAAGGCGAGTTCACTCTCACATCGTCATACGGTAGTAGGTCTAACCCACCTCTTCTTCTTAGTCTTCTATGCCGGATTCGCTGCTGCTTTCGGCTTATGGTCGTTCATATGGGCTAGCGTCCTGTAAGTTACTCCTTTCATCTCCCATGTGTGATCACTCACTTCGGTCGTGTAGACTATCCTACAACAACAGAGCTCTGTCTATGTCCGTCCTCACCCGGCTTCGCGTACACTTCTTCTCCGCCTTAATCGCAGCTATAGGATGGCTCGTGCTCTCCATCCTCATGACAACAGAACTCCCGTACCAATGCGACTTTAACGTTCCCTCTGACGGAGAAAATGGTATGTGGTGTGGCTCCGATGGCGCAGCTTCTGGAATCGGCTGGGTTTTGTTCGCATTGACCACAGCGCTGACTATCAAAATGGGATTGATGGCGAAGACCGGCGGCGGCTTCCACGATAATGTGGCGGCATATGATAAATTATGAGCGTGACATTTTTGTTGCTTGGATGAAGTTTTTCAGGACAGTTTACTACATACGATTAATTACGAAAGACTTGGAGTTACTGATGACCAAGTATCATTATCAGTACCAGTGTTCATCTTTTTAACTTTTGACATGATCCCAGAGCTTTGACGAAAAGCCTCAAGATTATCGGAGACGGACTCCTGACATTCGGGAGAAGCAATAGGAGTGTTCTTGAAATATTGTCGTCAGAGACTCGTCTATAAGTTCTGCAGCGGGAGTAAAGTACAAAAATACGATAGAAGAAATATCAGGCGAGTACTGTAAACTAAAGGGCGTAATAATTTACAGTGAAGAGGAGCAGCGACTCTAGCCGCTGAAAGCCAACGTTCCTTGACCACGCTCGGGATCCGTCATACGGTGGACGCGAACGGAGTTCCCAACGGTGATATTGTTCATGTCTTGGGGTGTAATGAGCACGTACTGCTTCTTGTCGGACTGGTTGGCAGTCTCGATCTGTCAAACCAGGTCAGACTCCATAGAAGAGAACAATACGTAATCCATACCATCATCTTCATCGAGATACGACGATTGACGGCGTCCATGAACACGTCGAACTCGTCCAAGCACCGTAAGGGACAACCGATAGCTTCCCAGAGCGAGAGCAACAAGCAGATGGTGGAGAACGACTTTTCACCTCCACTGAGAGACCTAGGATCCTTGTCACGCGAGCCACCTTGGGTCGCGGCAACGTCGTCGGTCTGTACCTTCAACTGTAGTGTACCCTTGTCGTGGTCGAAAAGCACCTTGCCATAGTAACCTCGATGGGAAAGGTTAAACTGGAAGACAAGTTTACAGCGGAGGGCGATATGGCGACGGAATTCCTGCCATCTTGCGAGACGCGTCATCAAGGAAGATTTGAGTTGCTGTACGTGAGAACGGGTTCAGAGAGGTTCTTCATGAAAAAAACATGTCGTGATACCTTGTTCAGCTTCACCATATGTCTCCATTCTTGCTCGGCACTCTGAAGAACCGCGCTGGCCTTGTTCAATTCTTCCAGAATCTCCTCGACAGTTGCGCCTTGCCTGATAATTATTGAATATACAAGGCCCTTCATCCAAAGAAATAACGAACCTCTTCTCTCGCTCCTTCAAAGCAGCGTTTGTCGAATCCAAATTCCGTTGAATCTCTTCATGCGAACGATGGGTCTCGACACGGGGACAAAACTCGAGAGCCTTCGTCGTCCACGCCTAAAAAACTAGAGTCAGGTCTGACAAGTAAATAAATGCATAGGTCGGCCAACCTCGAATTCTTCCTGGATCACGCTCGCCGTGTTTTGGAACTCAGTCAGTTTGTTCTTCTCTTCATCTAGTTTCCCTTGCATGTACTTCAACTCGTGATTCGCTTTCAAGCGCTTCTCCGCCGCCTTCTCAACGTTGTCCTGGGAGGAATTGTCAGTCGAAGAAAGACGACGCCCGATTCAAGCCGCTTACCTGCAACTGCCGACGATACTCATCATGATCGGACAATTTCGTCCTGACCTCATCCAACTGTGCTTGATAACCTTTCTGTTCATTCTCGATCTCGGTCTTGCGTTGGTTGTGGTCTACAAATTGCTTCTCGATGTTTTCCTTTTCAGCTTCCGCGTCCTACAAGAGAGATTAGTTAAACTAGTATGTATCTCCGAAAACTTAAGTTATATACCTTCCTGGCTGACTCTAAACCAGCAACGTTAGCGGGCATGTCCTCTTGAGCGGCATCCTCCAGCTGTCGCAATTTATTCTGCGCTTGGTTCACGGTCGTATGAGCTCGCTTCTCGGCAGTCTATGAATGTATATTAGCATCTCAATGAGTTTAGAATGATATATCAACGCACTTTGAGTGTATCCAACTCGCCACGAACAGTCATAAACTTGGACTTCAGCTCCCTAACCTCAGTCTGTATACGTTGAACTTCCGCTTCATCTTTCTGCAATTTCTCGTTGAAGTATCTGTGTGAAGATGAGAAAATCAGCAAGTTCAAAAAAAGAACATAACTACATACTTTCGCTGTGCGGCGGAGTCCCGACCAGTAAGCAGTTGACTGGTGTTGTCATTACGGGCCTTTCCAAGAGGGGAGGTCGACTCTCCTCCTTCCCTGTGAAAAGTATAAGTTTATGCAGCGCAAAGATAGACATAAAAGTCTGCATACGGGAAACGTCTTAGTAGAAAGCCGTCAGCAGTCCATGCTGTTCCTGCCTTGCCATAGGAGCGCAGCATATCTTCACCTTCACGACGAGTCTTGGCGAGGAACATTTTCTCGATACGCGACTGGTTGATCAGAATACGAAGGACGAAAGGATCAGAGATCTAAGAATAAAATTGTGAGAAAGAGAAATACTACGAGTGTAGGGGAACATGCCTCCAGAGCTCTCAAAACCGTTAACATATGAGATGGAGGCTCGCCGGAGCTGAAATCGAACATGTCGCGTTCCGCGATGATAATGAGAAGGTTTTCGCTAAACAGTGGTCTTAGCACATGTATGCGCCGTAAAAGATCACACTTACTTTCCGGAGCTCTTGAGCATGTCCTTGAGAAGGCGAGAGTCGCGAGGATCGGTGACCGAGAACGCAGTGAGCAGGTTACCGAGTTGCTTTCGAAGAAGCTCTCCCCATTGCTCGGGGTCTTTGCACTTGACGTGTACTCCCAATGGCCCCAAAGGCATCTCGCCGTACCAGTTCTGACGCTTGATGCGTTCGAGCAACTGTGGCATGTTTCTTCCATACGCAACATAACGATCGTTTTCCTGTTCGTTCGCTTGACGAATCATGTGCTGGTCATGCAGGACACTATCACGGGCAGTCTTCAATTCAGCCTCCTTCGCCTCGCCGGCTTGCTTGACTTCTTGGACTTTGGCATCAGCCTCCCTCATCTTCTGAAGAATTTCCGGGAGAGACTCCTTCGCTGCCTTGAGTCGCTCGTTTGCTTCATCAACTTGGCGGCGAGACTCGTCACGCTTGGCCTGAGTATCTGACGCCAACCTGCGATTCTCGAAGTCGATTTGCCGCTGAATATCCGCAATCGTGACCTTCGTAGATCGGAAACTGTCATCCATGGCCTTTCGTTCCGACTATAATAACGTTGTCAGTGAAAGAAAGATGGGTATGTGAAAATACAGACAGCGAGCTCGTTGAGGACAGCGCGGTTCTTGCGCATCTTCTCCGTAAGGTCGCGCTTCTGGTTATTGAGATCGTCCACTCCGTTTAGCGTAGAGTAAGCCTCCTCTGCCTTCGTGACTTCATTAGACTCCGACTCGAAGAGAGCCTAGATCGATAGTGTGAGACATGATGAAGACACAGAGGCAATATACATACCTCAGCAGCGTGCAGACCCTCTTCAACTTTCGGCAATCGGCGCTCCTGCTTGGCTGCAGCGTCAACTGCTTCTTGCAGCTGATTCTCCTTGTCGTGAACGAATGACCACGCCAATTCCTTTTTCAGCTCATCGACTTTCTTTTTCTGGTCGCGAGCCTTCGAAGCTTCCTCATAGCGGGACAAGGACTCCTTATAGGCGACACGTAGATCAGGCAGCGCCTCCTTCTTCTGATTAAGGACCTTGGTAGTGTGATCGATATTCTCCAAGCAAGTCGTGTACTCCTCCGAAAGCTGAGAGAGCTGGGTTCCACGAAGGAAGAACTAGGCGAAGTGAGCAGAGAATGCGGAGGTGAAGCGGCTTTCTTACCTTGTACTTATCAGACGGATGGGACGCGCTCAAGAATTGTCGAGCAGCGTCTAAATACATGTCAGACAGAGGACAGGTAATGCAGGAAACCATATACCTTGAGTAAGGACGTTCATAGGATTGTCCACTTGAATATTCATATGGTCACAGATGGCGGCCAATTCTTCCTTCTTGGAGCTGATGAGCCGGCCATCCTTACTCTTGATTTTCCACGAGGAGGAGCCGTCCTTGGTGAACTTGCGCGTAATCACAATACTTTTGCCATATTCCTTCGGCTTGTACGCCTCTTCGCCTTGGTTCTTGATTTGGATGGTGACCTCGGCGACACTAAGGACCATATTAATACTGGACACGAAGAAGAGAGAGCAGGACGCACGATTGACCCTCGCGAATGAAGGACTTGAGACCGTTGGCACGGCCGGTAGAGTTGGCTTTACCACCCAAAGCAACAGTGATGGCGGATAAGACCGCGCTCTTGCCACCTAAGAATGGTTAGGTGACGGGTGGCACGAATGCAAACGGATACGTACTGCCGTTATGACCTGCGGAGCCCGTGTCAGTAGCCGTTCGCGCGTCTTTTCATAAAAAACTTACCGATGATAAAGTTGATTTGAGGGCCGAAGCTGAACGTCAGATATTTGTGGCACATAAATTGGTGCATCTCGATAGACTCGATGATGCCGTGTTCAGCAATCCCCTAGATAAAGATGAGCGCGTTTTTGGCAGAGAAAGACGCGTAACATACTCCGGCGACGTTCCGCTTGGCAGCCATAGCATCGAGCACGGTCTGCGTGTAACGGCTTTCGAACTCCTCGTCGTCATCGTCGCCATTCATTTCGACATCCTGGTCAGCGTCCAAGTCTTCGTCGTCATCTTCTGCCACTTGGCGACGTGCTGCCGCCTTGCCTTTACGCGCCGGCTTGCGCTCCTGCTGTTCGTCGTCTTCGTATTCTTCAGTGCGCGCGCGTTTAGACGGAGATGAGGTAACGCTGCCCTCGTCGTCACTATCTGCTGTGGCGCGACGTTTAGGCATCCTGAAAAAAAACAGTGGCTGGTGATGGTCGTTTGAAGAAACGCGTCTGCACGTGCCCATGTTTATTATATGCGTAGGCTTTGATTCCTAACAAGGTCAAAGTGACTCATTCGGGAAAACCCGAGACCTACTTGAAAGGTTGAATCAAAGGTGCAAGACGCGCCAAAGAATCATGATGGGTGGGGACGACCATATGCGACCTACTAGATAATATACAGACAATACGCTACAAATTCCCAATCAATACAGATGCTACCGAGCTATACCTCGATCATTGCCCCAACTTGACACGCTATCCCGAGCACTTCCAGCCTGAGTATAAGCATCCGGTCTCAAAAAGCCGTCTGCGCTCACTCCACCGAGCGACGGCGGATGGCGATTCAGCGTATCTCTCGGTGATGACGGTAGTCCCGACGCTGCTGGAGGTGGCGGTAATACACCCCAAACAGATGAAGCTGCGTGGGATAGATGGGTGGTGTTCGTGGACGACGCACGAAGACCTGAAGGATAGTATGATATCGCGATGGAAGTCGGATCTTCTGGAACATCCGCGTCAGGTCGTATATATGCTCGCGCAGGCACTGCTCTTGGAGTAGCAAGATTCCCAAATGACGACCGAGCATCCGGGGTGCGTTGTGTGCTCGACCGATTCGCAGCGAAATTAAGCATGTCCTCGATATTCAGAGGTGCTATGTCGGACGATGTGGTGCGTTTGGTTACTGTCGATTGCCTTCCTGGTTGGTTGGCCGGAGCGATGTTGCCCCAAGACGAAACACTGCCCCTAGTGAAATTAGAATCTGTAGGGGAGTACTTGGCCATTGCATAGGGAGGATCCCGAACATAACCTTCCGGATATTGTGGCACCGTTGCTGGTGCTACAGGCGAAAACCCCTCTCCTGCTACAACTTTTTCCATGGAACCATATGAGCGATGGCTCTCCAGCAGGTTCGGATCAAAAGCGACAGTGCTCCCCACGGCTCTCAGCTTTCGTTTGCGTTCGCGAAGAATGAAGAGAACAACAAGGACCGATATTAATATGACAAGCCCACCGCCGACACTAACCCCAATGATTGCGCCGCTGAGAAGGGTGAGACCCTTGTCAAGCACAGGAGAAACAACACCCACTTGGAGAGTGTGCCCACAGCACCGACAGTACTCGCTGCTTGGGTGCCATTGTCATCGTTGTCATTGTTATCGTTCTGTTGGAGACACGCTTCAGACGTACTAGCATCGCCGGCGACTAGAAATGACAATGTTTAGAGTTAAGTGTATTCGCTGAACAAAAAGCGTACTGTGCAAAAGAGATGTCGTATTCTTTTGATTCGTACCACTGTCCAGCATCAGCACCACGTCATGTTGTCGGGAAAAGTTCATGAGATAAGACGCGGTCTTAAGCTCGGTGTCATCAGATTGGAGGGGGAGTGAAAAGGATGCGCCCTTGGGCTCGAGCAAACGAATGGATGGTGCCGTTGTCGTGTTGTATTGGACCGTGAAAGGGTTACACTGCTCGATGTTTTCTGAAATGGAAAAGAGTGAAGAGGACGTCGTCGATTCCACGGGTGGGAGGCAGCTAGCATCATTGGAGCCGAGAACTCTGAACAGGTCCGATACTCGCGCGCTGTTCTGCCCTTCTGCATCATCCAGAGACGCCAAAAACTGTGTACCGGCAGGGAGAGGAAAGAAGGTCACGTATACACCGGATGAGTTGATGGCGGCATTGGGAATGTCGATCGCGATTGGAGGCGCAGAAAGAGGAAGGAGAGTGAGTGTAACTGGAATGGAGTCTGCTGGAACTTCGCTCCCACGAAAGGATATGGAGACTGGCTCGCACTGGGTGACGTTGTTGTCGAAATTGAACTTGAACTTTTTGGCAAGGACAACCTGCTGTCCCAAGGCCAAGACGGCGAGGAGAAGCGCGACTGCGTTTGCTACCATGGACCGATAGAAAAGAAAAGAGCGCCTCAGCTAGATCATATACGACCCAGCTGGTCCACACCGCAGACTATCCACAGGAAAGGCGAAAGAAACGAAAGACAACGGTGGTGAGAAGTGAACACGAAAGTGACCGGGTTATGCGCGGAGGCCTATGTTTTACGACGCCATCAGATCAGAACTGTTCCTGAAGGAAGAGATTTTCACAGTGATATCACTACAACATGGTTAGCTGCGCGTTGCATCACCTCAACGGTCTGCACACGACCATCATCAATCATGACCATGATTAGCCAGAAAAGCAACCATTCAATTGAGATTCAAGGAAGACTGAAAGAGACAAGTCAGCCAAACTGACGGCGGCATCTTTCGGCGGCACTTTGCATGTTCCGACCGCCTCACTTTACCCCGCATTTTCAGGGACTCGCGGAGCTTGATCATAAACCATGTCATTGTTACGAACATCGGCGGCCACCTTGTCGAAGAGATGCCTTCACTACCAGACTGCTAGAATGTCTACTAGAGCACCCGAACGGCTCCCAAACACCCAGTCACCCATAATACCCCATCTCAAGTTTTTCAACTCTGTCACTCCAGACGGTGAACAGATACCGACATACAGAGTTCTAGACGGGTCTGGAAAGATTCTCGATGGCGCCGATACCGTAGAGGTGCGCGGGAAAGACTTCGACGAATGGCGCTTCATTTAATTTACGTGTAGATTGACGAGGCCCTTGCGCGCAGGATGTGAGTGTCCTGCACCTCGCTGTTTACCGCGAAGTAAACTGCTTCGCGCCAGCTATGAGCATATGCAGCTCTTGCCGACGCTGGACAATGTTCTGTACAACGTACAACGTCAAGGAAAGATATCGTTCTATGTGCGTATCCACATACCGCGTCAATATTAGAGCTCAACTTCAATATCCAGATGACAACGGTTCGGCAATTTTTGAGCACATTTGGCGTTAACTGAATATGTATAGTATGGGGAGGAAGCAACGGTCATAGGTTCAGCAGCAGGTCTACAGCTGGATGACGAGTAAGTCACTAAGTGCTGTCCAAACATACATCGTACACCGTTGATACCCGCGAACTCTTTAGAATCCTCGGTATTCATACATTCATATTCATTCAATGGGATACATTTCATATCATCTCACAGGCCAGTATCGCGAAATGGGGGTCCTGTTATGGCGTAACTTTGGCCTCGACAACGTCATGGCACAATGCTTCGGTACCCAAGACGATACCTCTGGCAAGGGAAGGCAGATGCCTGTCGTACGTGCCCTAACACGCGTCATTATACATGCCTCCTCAACTGTGCTTAGCATTTCGGTTCTCCAAAGCATCATTTCCATACAATCTCATCTCCCCTTGCAACACAGATTCCCCAAGCAGCCGGCGTGGCGTATGCACTACGACGATCCCCGGACCGTCGTTCCTCGGTCGCGGCTTGCTTTTTTGGTGAAGGTGCAGCGTCCGAAGGAGGTAACGAGGCACTTGTTCATCAACCTGATCTTGTTTTCTCACCTGTTTTCTATACCAGACTTCCACGCAGGTCTGCTGCTAGCATCGACCGTGCCTTCACCTGTGGTCTTCATCGCCCGGAACAATGGGTTTGCAATCAGCACACCAAGCATGGAGCAATACTATGGTGATGGAATCGCGAGTCGTGGGCCAGGCTATGGAATTGATACCATTCGTGTTGACGGAAACGATGTGCTTGCAGTGATGAGTGCTGTAAGGGAAGGTCGCCGACGGGCTCTCGAGCAAGGTAGAGCGGTACTGATAGAGGCCATGACATATCGGTAGGTATAAGACTTGTCAGCGGACTGTTACTGACTATGTACGACAGGGTTGGTCATCATTCCACGTCGGACGATTCCTACGCGTACCGGGCTAGATCAGAGGTGGAGGATCGTAAACGGATTGACAACCCCATCTCACGATTCAAGATGTATCTGGAGTCGAAGGGATGGTGGGATGAGACAGCGGAAGAGGAGCTAAGGGCGAGGCTAAAGGCGGACGTCATGAAAGCATTCAAAAAGGCCGAAGCCACGCCATACTGCGAAGTAGGAGAAATGTTCACTGACGTGTATGGCGGCGAACAGCCGTGGAACATTGTACGTCCATCTTTATTTCACTTGCGATGCCTAAGTTTTTGTGCAGAAAGAACAACGCGAAGAGCTTGCGCATCTGCTTAGGAAGTATGGTAACACTTGGAAGCCATGGAGCGCCCAGTTGAAGAAGCATAAGAACAGAGGAGAGGATCTCGTCAAAGCGTCATGATGTATCGCATACACACATACGACAGCTGTATATTACATATCACACTTAATGTCGAATAAGCAGGACAATGATACGCACATCATATACTAGCTTGGAGGCGGCAGTTTCTTTGCCTCTTCTCTGGCTTTCCTTCGTCCACCCATCATCAAGGAGACATAGTCGGCACCTCCGAGTACATGGTCACCTGGTTTTCGACCTTCCGACTTGGCCGAGGTGGCCTTGCTTTTGAGTCCAGCCTTCTTTTTCGAATCGGCGACTTGCTGTTGCTGCGAAGTCCCAGATGAGGTAGAGGCTGCAGATGACTTATTTTTCTTGGGCTGGAAAGATCGTTCAACAGGATCATATTTGCTAGCCCAGAAAGCACTCACTACGCGCTTCAGAAATTTTGCACTGCGACCCATATCCGCGTAAATCAGGCCTTCACTGTCGAGAAAACCTAAGTTTAGATGGTATTGAAGGCATCTTAAGCTCACCCTCAAAGTGATGGTCATTGGTCAAGTATAGAAATTACCCGGTGCCCGGTCATCGTTCGCTCTGACGTTCATAAGTATTTGACGACGCAATTAAATATGCAGCGCCCAGAGCAGCTGATAAACTCACTCATTCACGCCTATCAACGCCGACTACGGGGAGTATATTTACTCAGGAATGGGTCGCGTCGTTGAAAAAGTCGGGCAGCCTTCGATGTTTCAAAACGTGCCTCTGATTGAACCTAACGTACTCTGGGGAAGACTTCTATTCAATCATCTTCCGCGTTATAAGGACTCGAGCTCGTGGTACACTTTCTCTTCACCGCCATGGCAGACCTGTCAACTTGGAAGCCACGCTTTACGCTTGCTGAAGGTATTCATTTTACCTGCGGCCTCTGCTATACCCTCTAATCGTGATTCATTGCAGCCGACAAGCTATTGTGTGGTAAAGGCAGCCTGCTCGAGACAGAAACACGTGTAAGATCGTCACTTACGCGTCCAGCTGTTAAATGTATATCACTGATGGACAGGAAGTTGACGGCCGCGTGCTGACGGTCTTCAAGAACCTCTGGCCATCTCTTCGTCTCTACTGGCTCTGGGTGACGAAGGAAAACGGCGACAAAACTTTGGCGGTCTATGAGAGCCAACGTTACAGCTACAAGGAGCTGTTGAATCGATCCATCACTTGTGCAGCGGTTTTCAAAGACCTGTATGGTGTCAAGAAAGGTGACCGGATAGCTATCTGTTCGAGGAACTACCCAAGTTACTATGTGGCGTGGTGGGCCTGTCGTAGGTGTTCTTGCGTATCCATTCGATCACGATTGACAGAAGGATAGACCTTCTTGGAGCGGTAGCGGTGCTGGTTAATGCGCATGTTCTCCACTGCTCCTTCCGTCTTATTGCTGATCTCGTTGCATAGCATGCTGCCCATCGAACCTCTGCAATACTGTCTTACTCTGACGGACTGTAAGATCATCATTCTTGACCCAGAGCGTGCCGAAATCGTGGAGAAGAGTTTCATGAAACTGAAGAGCGCGTTGCTCGTACTCGAAAGCCATGAAGGTAAAGGCTCTTGGAAGGGGATGGACAGCCTGAACACGATAATGGCGGGGTATAAGGGCGACGCGAGTCATGTGATTAAACAAGATCCTGGCGTCCAGCCTGACGACAATGCAACGGTGATCTTCACGTCAGGAACGACAGGTTTACCAAGTGAGTTTTGTTACGTCTCATTTTCGATTTAACTGAGTTACATAGAGGGCGTCCTGTGTTCTCAGCGGAGCCTGCTGACGAATATCTTCAATGTTTGTTTCTGCAGTCATGTTCTCTGCGTGGCGCAGCTCAACACATCTCGATTTTTTCATACTTAGGTTGCAGCGAGCTCGGGTCGTGACCTTCTTCGTAGAGGTGCAAAATTCCCTCCTGATCCCGTTCTTGGGCCACAGAAAGCGGCTTTACTTGCAACACCTCTATTCCATACCACTGCTCTCTCTGTTACTGTATGTGCCCAGAACGTGAGCGCGTGACTGAAGTATTGACTGTCGTAGCTGGGAGGGATGTTTCTTGGTATGAAGATCGTGATGATGCGTAAATGGGTTGCCGCCGAAGCCATCAGGTAAACACTTTGTCATTCAAGGCTGAGAAACGATTAACCATCTTATAGGTTAGTTAAAGCAGAGAATGTCACTCTCCTCGGCGCGTGAGTAAACGTCGTTCGTCCAGGTTCTTTTCTTCACTGACAAAGTGCACCAGAGTTCCGTCGACAATATCAGATCTTGCTGAAAATACGACGGGTGACTCTCCGATAGCTTCTATCACGTACGGCGGCGCTGCGGTAGCCGAATCTCTAAACGACAGAGTCAGAAAAGCATTCCCGGCAGCGACAATGTATATCTTCGTTTGTCCTTCAATAATTTAGCCACTAACTATTGGGCAGTGCACAAGGATATGGTTTGACTGAAACTAGTGCCGCCGTCGTGTCGTTTGGTAGGTCACAACGTCATTGAGGTTACATTCCAACTAATGAGAATGCAGCTGGACCGGATTATCACCTACGACCTACAAGCGCGTAAGTCGGTCCCGGTTCGTTCCCAGGTCAACCTTTCAATCATTTCAGCGGGGCCGCTCTACCCGTCATGGAACTCCTCATCATGAAAGACGACGTCAAAGTCCCTACGAACACAATCGGTGAGATCTGGTTGCGCGGACCGGCGATAATGAAAGGATACTGGGGTGATCCAGGTTAGCCTTTTTCCCGTCTGCATGCCTCCTACGTACTGAGCCTAACCCAGCCGCCACGGACAAGGTTCTAAGTAAAGATGGATGGCTCAAGACTGGGGATCTTGGATACGTTGATGAGGACGGGTTCCTCTACATCAAGGATCGTATCAAGGATATCATCATCCGCGGGGGCGAGAACATTGTGTGTCTACCATCAATCTCGAGATCTTTTTTGTTTAGTGTGTTGGTTGGGTATAGGACTCCATTTCGGTTGAGAATGCGTTGTATGCGTATCCGGGCGTATTGGAGGCGGCGGCTGTTGGCGTTCCTGATAAGAGGCTGGGAGAACTTGTTGCGGCGCTTGTGTCCGTCAAGCCTGATTTTAAAGGAAAGGTGACCGAGAAGGCGTTGATGGAGCTTGCGAAGAAATCGTGCGTTGGTTCAGCTGATTCTTGAAGTCAGACGTGCTGAGGATTTTACAGGCTACCTCGTTTTGCTGTTCCGGTCATGATTATAGTACAGGATAAAGAGTTTGGTGCGTGTTCTTCACTCCGTTTCGTGACCGTAAGACTAAACGGCATTATGGCTTTGTAGAGCATACAGAGTCTGGGAAGCTCGTAAAAGCCAAACTACGAGAAGTCGCCAAGACGGAGTGGCTTAAGCGGAGCATCGGGAGCTCCGAGCAAAAGCTATGAATCGACATGATGAGCCTTGAAATCGGACAAGGTTCATTTGATGGTTGTACTCGCTATTGGTCAAATCAGCGTAGATATTTTGTTGATATTATGGCGTAAAGACTTGCTTGTTAGTGGCGAAATACGTTACGCGTTACGACGAGTAGTCACGAATTCTTCTGCTTTCGACTATCACCTTCAAGCTTGCCGTGGCTCTTGCCTGACATTGGAGAATCGCGCTCGTTCCTCTGTACAACATATCCCTCCTGCGCGTCCAACAGTGCGATCTTATGCAGTGTTCATGTCTTTCTTTTGATTCAATTTGACTCTGCGGTGCTCCTCCTCGAGGTCGATAATGATCGCTGGCCAAGAACGATTACTGACATGCGTCTTACGTCCTGATACACCTGCGGTACAGCTTCTTTAAGCTCTTCCCGAATGGTTGACTAAAATCCGAGGAGACTAACTACAGTCATTTTTTACAGCGTCTACATGTACTGGATTAGACCCGACTATGAAAGACAGCATCGCATCCGGAAGCGGTTCCGACCGCACCACGGCGCGTCAATCTAAGTCGCACGCATCTACCTATAGCACCGCCAATCGAGGTTTAAGAGGAGATGCAGATGAGTTGCTTGGCTATTACGCCGCACTCTACCTGCTTTTAATACTTTCACGACTTGACCCGGATCATCATGCATATCCCTTTCATTTCACCAAGCCAGGCGGAGTCTAGTCGACTGTATCGTCGCAAAGGCGGAGGCGGCGGGGGTACATCTAGCACTGGCTCGGGAGGAAAGACAACTGGCTCCTCAGGAGGCAAGACTAGCGGCTCCTCGGGGGGAAATACCAGTGGTTCCTCGGGAGGGAAGACCAGTGGTTCCTCCGGGGGGAAGACCAGTGGCTCTTCGGGAGGTACTACCAACTCATCTGGTGGGAAGAGCAGTAGTTCGTCTGGCAGGAAGAGCTCAGGTTCCAGTTCGTCCAGTGGAAAGTCGTCCTGGTCGGGGTGGGGATCTTCCTCCGGATCCAAGTCGACCAATGTCCCGCGACCTTACAGCGTTGGCGGGGGCGCTGTCTCCACCATCGCGGCCGGGTCTCTCTTTGCCGGTCGGACTGTTGGCGGTGGTTCAAGAAGCAGTATATATGGTTCCAAGTACGCCTTTCCATGAAGCGTTTACTGTACTGTATTCGAAACTGACTGATATCAATAGGATGTATGGAAGCGGATACCCTGGTGTTGGTGGTCGTGGTGTTGCAGACCGAGGATTTCCCTTCTACTTCTGGCCGTTAGCATGGGGATACGTAGGAGCCAGAAGCTATAACTATCTGTATAATGACGAGGTATGTCTACTTACGCCACGTTTCTCATTTTTTTTCTTGACCATTCGTTCAGTACGGTCTTCCGGACAACTCCAGTCGGCCAGGTGGTCCTCAATCCACAGCTGCATTCCAATCGGCATCGACTGGCACTATCTTCCGCATCGTTTCCGACAACGACACCGTGGTGGATCTCATTGACAGCATCAACTCCAACTGTTCCTCTAGGCTCACCACCACCTCTACAACAGCCGCACCATTTGACGCCAGTCTAATCAAACCCGAGCAGATTGTGCAGTATTACCGCGCGAGTAGTGCAGCTCTCAGCATCGACGGTTACAATAACTCTGCAGCGTTGTCCAATACGGATGACAGCTCGATACAGGATACCCCGATACCCCCGTCTGTGGATTCAGCGTTACTGGAATGTTTGAATATCACAATTGGAACAGCGATACCTTTAGTAGATGGCGGGGAATATTTGTCGGCAAACATGGGTACATTAGGCTTGATTTTCGTACTTTTCTGGTGGATTAGGGATATTCTGTAGTGCTTGTTCAACACTGATCTACCCACCACCTCATGATCAAATAAATGCTTCTGCATGTCATAGCCTGCTTCACATTGTTCTTCAACTCCATCTTCACCTTATTTGCCGTCGACAACCTAGCCCGACATGGCTGGAATGAAGCAAGCGCCATACTTATACCCAAATTCAATCTCTTCGCACAGTTCAAGGCAGATGTGCACGTACGATAAGTCCAGGGCATCACGAAGGGTTCACCTATTCAGTGCGTTGACACCGACTCCCTTCACTTGTCCATGACATCTTCAGAGGGTCGACTGACCCGCCAAGTACCGACGGCCTGGACTGTATCAACTCACCTGGACCATCGATCTACTCAGTCAGATCCCTGAATTGATCTTAAGCACCATCGTGGCGTGAGAGACTAGATCGGCCCAGAAGTGTTCGCGGCCGTAGCGTTGTGAGTTGTAGATCGATGTGGGTACACCGAAAACGCGAAATAGACAGCCAGAAGAAAGGGAAAACCCAGTTTGCGTCTGGGCGTATTGTAAGGATGGAAGAAACAATAGTTGAGGTGCTGGAAGACCTGGTCTGGAGTGCAGGGTAACGTGTAATGACCCGGGTGCTTCCGATGACATCGACGACGTTCCGGGTGGTGACTGGGGCTCTCAGCCAACGTTGTGGTATGAGGCATATCTAGGATGGATAAAATCAAAGTTACTATTGGCTGCGAGTCTTACAGAGACCGAGGTATATTGGTGTGATTGCACTCTCGGACATTGCGCTGGGCTTTAACAGTGCTTATTAGGTCCAAAACACGAGTGCAATGGAAGGAATGATTGTAGATTGATTGCGGCAGTCTCTATGACGCCTTCGGGTACAGTTCCTCCTTGACTGAGAGACCTGCATACCAAGTTAGACCATATCAAGGCGTTTTTTTGGAGATGAGAATACGTACCAAGCTCCTCCCTCAATGGCTTGAGCTCTTCCAAGTACGCCTTGTACTGAGCCACGTTCTCGACCTTTTCACTGACACCCTCGAAAATCCTGACGGCGGTGGCATAGTCGTTCACTCGGCGAGCTGCACGAACAGCGGCCTCGATGACGGCTGGGCTGGGCACGAGATCATGCGCGAAGCAGTTGTTGAGGCCACGCTGAACCTCGAAAAGGTCCTCCGCATTTTGGAAA
Organism: Hymenopellis raphanipes; assembly: GCA_036872995.1. Taxonomy (NCBI): domain Eukaryota; kingdom Fungi; phylum Basidiomycota; class Agaricomycetes; order Agaricales; family Physalacriaceae; genus Hymenopellis; species Hymenopellis raphanipes. The sequence goes on from JAYMDG010000012.1 coordinate 1,561,345, forward strand.
AAGTTGACATAGCGCTCCGAGAAAGCCTCGAAAGACTCCTGGGCGTGTGCGTGCGCCAAACGGATCTGCACTGGTCGGGCAGCGGGCCGGGCGGCGAGGCGGAAGGCGGGGCGGGACGCAGCGCGAACGGCGGACAACATGGTGGTGGTGGTTGCAGGATAAGAGAGTGCGGCCCGATTCGCCGTCCAATATGGCCAGGGCGCACGTGATGCAGCGCGAACTCTTTCTTGGACACCGCTCCCATGGCGCCCCGCCAGACAATGTTGCGTATTCTCGCCGTGCCGTTGCGCCGCCCTGCGCCGTCTGCATCTATCCCACTGCGTCCGACGCCCCGCGTAATGACCTACTACCACTTCCAGCTCAACCGACCCCAGCCCAGCATCACGACAAACACGAATTCCACATCGTTCCTTCCCGAAGGTGGCCTTGTGAAATGGGTACAAAACAAGGCTGCGGATACATGGTCAGGCTTTGGCAAGTCCAAGGACGGGTCATGGCAGGTCAGTCGGTCCGCTCAAATCGTGCCGATTTTATTCGCTAAACGCTTACGCAGTTGAAACTATTTCAATATGGAGAACGATTGATTGACCGCATAGACTTTGAAGAACTCGCGTTAAAGAGTGTAGACCCTTCACTGGGGCCTACGATATCTCATCCTGATATTTCGCGTGAAAAGAAGCCTCTCGTCAAGGTCGGTAACCACCGCGATCCGTTACCCCAGCTTACCCATTTACTACTTCAAGATTCCCCTCGTTTATCCCCCATCTATTCTTTCCGGCGAGTCCTCTATAGCGCACCTCAAATCTCTCGTGGAACACCGTACTCCTCGTCATCGCAAAATGTTCTGGGTGTTCTTAATTGCAGCTCCACTAACCGCACCATTCATGATCATTCGTGAGTCTCTTTGCCCGTTTCGTTTATACTTTTTTGAACAGAATTTGCTAGCCATAATACCTAACATCCCATTCTTCTTCTGCGTGTGGCGTTCGTGGTCACATTACCGTGCCTACAGAGCTTCAGAGTACCTCCAGTCTCTTCTCGACAATGACGCTGTCGTTCCACAAGCAAACAAAAATCTGGATCGGATATATCATGACTATGCTCCCAAAGCTCTACCACCACCAAAACCACATTCTAGCGCTACTCCACAGCCACCTTTCGCGGATCAGTTGCTCTTAACGCGTCAAGGAATCCCGCCGATACGTGCGGCTTTTGACCTCGGCTCAACGGCAGAGTCAGACATGTACAGAGCTGTTGAACAGGCTCGCGTTCGTGAAAAGGTGTAGTGCTTCGAAACTAGTACCTACATGATAATTTATCTAATTTACTTACACCTTGTCCATCCATGCAATGTACCTGTACAAAGGTTCCTAATAGTGTATTTCCCATCTCCAGCAGTAGAAATATAGCAAACGTCAGCCATGAATCCATTATCAACGTTCTCTTTGCCATTCTTCTCTGTTGCATGGTAGCCTCCTCCTCATGAATAGTCCTTAGTGTAGATTCAAGACACATCATGGTGAGCGGAAATGTCCTGATCATTGCGTAGCTGTGGCGTCCATGAAGAGTGGGTGAGGTCAGGGTGAGGTGGCCATGTCACCCTCCCTTTAATTCACATCCTAATGACAGGAACACGGCCCTTCCCCTGCATAACAATTAACCTAATTTACACCTGTTGCTTCAAGTAACATATAGGTACAAACGTCTGTGATATCCCTTCCTGATGTACTCTAGTAGTAGAAAATGTTATCAGTGTCCATGCCCTAGTGAGCCCAGTATGAAAGGGATGATCATGCCTAAGCTGATGTATGCTACACGAGTGGTACTTTTCATCTCCTGTTCTTGTGAATTCTCGGAGACCGGTTGCAAAACCGTGGCCACATATAAAAATGTCCCGCCCTGGGAAACGGTTAGAAGAAGTGACCAACCGGCGCATGGACTTACAGAGCCGAGCAATGCCACGCCTGTCCAGTCAGTGTGCTCAACACCACCAAAGAAGTCCAGGAAGAAATAAGAAGCGATCGTCGCTATAGGCGTCGTGGAAGCGAAGACGACAAGATGTTTCTTGCAGTCGGCCCGAGGAAGACCCATGGCAAGCAGCGAAGTCGTTAATGCCAAAGATGTAGGAGCTTTCAGATTGTTAGATTAAATTTGGACCAGAAAAGCTCATTACCTTTGTGCACAATTATAGCCAGAAAGACGATAAGGGATAAATTAGAACTTTCCGCCGAGCCAGAGAAGAAAGACACGCCCAGCGCGAGTCCGTCTGCCACGCTGTGGATGACGAGTCCCAGAGTCAGCGGAAAGGCCTTGCTCTTCGCGACATATTGGGCTGGTCCGTCGACTTGCACGTATCCAGGACGTGTCCCGCTGCCTTGTTCGGCTTCGAGGTCACCAAGCTCCGCGTCGAATTCGACTGTCGAAGTCGGATGCAGAGAGATATCAGAAGGCATCGAGTGAGAGTGTTTTGCTACGAGTTGTTCGACAACGAGCATGGCGATGAATCCGACTAGCAAGGAGAGCGCGACGCGTCTAGTCACTTGGTGAGGTTCTAGGGATATCTCCAGAAGCGCTTCAACACCTCTAAGAGTATGCATATTGACCATTTGGCTTGAGTAGAAAAGCATTTAGGACTGACTCGGGTATAATAACGCCCAGTGAGGTACCGAGCAACAGTCCAGTGCCAATCGTTGTGAGCCGAGTAAGATAGGATTCTGTGAGGGAACTATTAGCCATTTTCACGATTTTGTAGGATATTTACTGGACAGCGCGAATGACAATGGGAGTATGCCGCACGCAAAGGAACTGGCTCCCAGCAGGGCGCTCATAACGAGGAGCGAGATCATCGTGGTGGTTGGAAGGGCACGTCACCGTGATCGAGGACCCAGCTTGCACAGGAGTTCGGCCCAAAATAGTTGGGCCGACTATGCCGGAACTATTCACACTTTCAGGAAATTGTTATAACGTAGCCGGAGGATATCCAGCCCTCAATATATTCAACTTATTCTGTCAATACGCCTCAGTGATACGTGATCGCCGTGCGTCTACAGGATCATGGACACAGCACCGTCAGCCCGCGCGTCCATTCCATCCCCTCCTCCCGTCATAGACTCGCGTCAACCAGTAGAGGATGGTGGTTCTCGTCTCCACCAGTAGTTTATCTCCACCAGTGGTATCATTGCCGCCAGAGGTGCCTTCATCGCCGCCGCTGCCAGTAGTACTCCACTGCCGGTGGTGTCATCTCCGCCAGTACTAGCGTCGGTACCGGAACCATCACGGCCTGTACACGCGCGAATTAGCGACGCCAAGTAAGAAAGCTGGAGAGTACTAACCACCACCAAGTAGCAGTGCCTATGCCTGGCAAGTGTTTAATACCTGCTCATCGTCGATGCAGCTTAGGCGCGACTGCCGAAAGCCAGATGAGTAGTCCTGGGAGGCCGCCGTCCACACTCGCTCCGATCAGGACACCGCGCGGGTTTGTGCATGGGTAAGGCCAACGTATCCATGGTAAATGAGTGTTTATTGTCATCGCCCAACGCGTCAAAAGGTCGTTTGCTGTTCATTATGGGCCAAAGAGGTCGGCTCGAGACGAGTACGCGCCATGAGAGACCAGGAGCGGCGCGCGTGCAGTGGTGGTGTAGGAAGAAAATAATCGATCCCCAATACGTGCCAAAATTGCGGCATTGACAAGCCGGACATTTGACGTATGTTCGATGTGGCGAAAGCCTGCTATTTTTCGATTACATGTTCCAAGCTTCTCAACTACATACGTAAACAAGGGATAAATCGGGGTTTTTATTTCCTATCAAACTCCTGTGTTGTTTTCTCCCATCATGCCGCCAAAACCAGACGATGAGGAAATCGCCCCGCCACAGCGACCGCCATCGCCGCCCATGTACACGACGTTCGGCGTCCGCGGCGTCCATGTATGTACCATTTGCAACCTTTGGTGTGATGTTAGCTCATTGACACTCTAGCCACCCCTTCGCGCTAGGTTCCCAATTTCTCTGCCTTCAGTCCTCGCGACTACCGCTTCACTGGCCCCCATCGCATGAACACCGTCGCCTGGAACTGCGATGGCAAACGCCTGGCGGCAGTCGGCATCGACAAGGTGACGCGAATCTGGAATCCGGACAAGAGCATGGATGTGCACAAATCGCAGAGCTTTACGGGCGGACACTCGGAGGCCGTCGATTATATCTCGTGGAATCCCACCCATCCGGATCTCTTTGTCACCTCTAGCAGTGCTGAGAGAAAACTAGTTTTTTGGGATGCAAGACGTAGGCGCCCTAATTTTGTTAAAGCGCTTGATCCTGCTAACACTTCTATAGAGAGTCGTAACATACAACAAGTCGCCTTAAAATCGTATCCCATGCAGACAAACTATTCACCGGATGGAAGAACAGTGCTTTATAACACCAGTGGGCACCAATTGTACTTTGTTGAATATGGACCTGGAAAAGACGGCGGAAAAGAAACCTGGGCAACCCGCGACACCCCTCAAGTTTGTTCGTCTATCTGGTCTTCATCCTTTCACTTAGAACTTCTTCTTTTTAGATGGTGGCATCAACAGCCATGTTCAACCACGCTGGGGACGGCCTGGTGTTGACGCACCACGCAGAACACCAAATACGTATCGTCGACTATCCGTCAATGTCCGCCAACGAGACCACAGCGCTAGCGGCACATGTCGGTGGCTGCGTCGCGGTCGCTCTGGATCCTCGGGGCAGGTATGTATTTCATCGTGTCAGAATTCAATGTGTTGACCGGAAATGTAGATATCTCGCATCTGGTGGCCACGACTCCATCGTGAACATGTTTGACTTGACAGACTGGATCTGTGCTCGGACGATCACGTCCTGCGAGTAAGTTGCAACTTTGTTACTACCTGACGCCATCTTATGCGCGCGCTAGATATGAGATCAAGGCGTTAAGTTTCTCCTTTGATGGCGAATACCTGGCTATCGCGAGCAGTGGAAATTATGTTGACATTGTAAGTCCTCCTTTACGCCATACACCAGCCCTCCAATCCTCGACCTTAGTGCGCTACTGAAACCTCGGAGCCTCTTCACCGTGTGCCTTCGCCAGCGTCTGCACAGACCGTTGCATGGCATCCGAACAGATATGTTATTGCTTATTGCGGGCAAACCAAGCATATCGAGCCTACACCGACCACCCCTGCGATTCAATCGGTGCCTGTGGTCAGTCTCTTCGGTTTGCTGGAGTAGTAAGCTCTAAGTGGTAAGTGCATCTTTTGCCTGATATGATCGTTACTTATGAAGGTCCAGTTTCTGTGTCGTGTGTAGTTGTGAAAAGATTGTATTGACCAGGATGTCTTCGACATAGGTAACATTGCGCTTAGTCAATGGAAAAACCTCGAAAACATATTTGACTGCGAAGAAGGATGAGAACAGTCCTCCTTGTGTTCCTCGTACGTGAAACCTTCACAGTGATACTTCGACAATGACGTGGTGATTTCGCGGTCGTCTTAGTCTGTTTCTGTACACTACTCACCGATTTCTTTCAGCAGCCCATAGGACTAGGACTAGGAATGACAGTCCCCATTTTCTTATTGAGTATGATCCAGGTAGGCCTTTATGTTGCTGTCCCCAGAATTTTCAATCACTTGTTTATTATTATCCAACATTGATCCAACTGAGTTTCCAGCGATTATTCATGACAAGAAAACGCCCCCATTGATTTGAATCTGCCAGGGGCTTAACGGTCTTGCGGTCTTTGCTTAAACCTTGCTTGCTTACCGTTTGTCCTACGAAAGGCGATGTTGAATATCACGAAAACAGGTATGGTCATTCATATTTGAGCTTACCTGTGATGTAGCCCGCCTCCTGCGAGACCAGATAAGAGACCACACTGGCGATATCTTCCACCTTCCCCATCCTCTTCAGAGGAAGGACGTTCAGCTATTAGGTGGATATTAGAGTGACTTTTGTCGCGCAAAGGAGAAGTGGCCGCACGAGGTTGGTGAGGTTGGTGTCCGAATCGCCAGGTGCCGTAGAGAAGTAATTCGATGCTGCCCAGTTCTTCAAGTCAGCAATATCATCCGTCTTTACTTGGAATGTGCGGCTTACACAACTCGGTATCAATCACGCCAGGCGCATACGCGTTTACTGTGATACCCTGCGAACCAAGTTCCACAGCTACAAGAAGTTAGGACTTCTCCCCTGGATGAAGAATACACACGCTTACCGGCGGTTTGAGTAAGTCCCCGAATAGCAAACTTGGAGGCACTGTAAGCTGATAAGCCTGGTGACGAGCCTGGAGATTGATTGGCAAGGGGAAACAACGGTAATGTACCGTGGACAGACCGTGTATACCAGCTCCAGAAGAGGCCCCAATGATCCTACCGCCGCGACCTTGTTTGATCATTTGGATTGCTGCGTGTTTGTAGCAGAAGAATACCCCGCCTGCGTTGACGGACATGATTCTCTTGAATTGCTCTGCGGAGGCTAACATTGTTCAAACATCAGTAAGCGAGGCGCGCTCATCGACTGATTGCTTACTCTCAACGAGCGGACTATACGTGGAGGAGCTTCCGGCATTCGCAATCATCTAGAGTTCACGTAGAGTGAGGGACACGGTCGGCCCGAAATGATACACAAACGCACCACATCCAGCCCGTCGTGGAACTCTTTCACTACCTCCTCCACCATGTTCTTGACCGCGTCTTCGTCAGATACGTCGCCGGTGAATATCTCGCATCGCACGCCTTGGGAGAGAATCTGTTTTCGGACGTCTTCCAGCTTTGGCATCTGCGCTGGCAAGTCGTTGATGGCGATGTTGTACCCGTCCTTGGCTAAGCGGAGGGCGATGGCTGCGCCGATGCCTTGCGCGGAACCAGTGACGATAGCGGTGGGAGCCATCTGAAAGGCCCCGACTCGGAGCGAGGGCTTATATGTGGCATGGGTATTGATTGCATGATGGCGAGAAGCAACGTGCCGGCAGCTATACGCACTGAATGGCTCGCACAATGGGAGGTCGTGGAAGTTATCCGGCTGCGATAAGATCAGTTCTGATAGAGATCTAGAAATCAGAATGGGGTGTAGATCTCCAGTGAGATCAAAATCGTCCGCCGTGTTAAAGGTGAAGAGCGTGAACGTGCAAACGTTCCCACAGTCAAAACGGTTTCACCCGGATTTGCAGTTGCAGTACTCTTGCTCGCGATGAGAGGAAGGATGGACAACAGTCACGAAGCGCGCGATACTAGGATTGAGTCGCGATGATGGGACCAGCGGCCGGATCGGGTTTAATCATAACTTAGCGCTTGAAGCGCGTGCTCAAAAACATAAGTGTCCACAATCTGACGGAAGAATGAAGGCACCGCATGGGAGACGTGCACATTGGTTCAGAGACTGTAGCTGAAGTAGGGTTGCAGGTCGAATCGAAGGTGATCCAACCAAAGTCTGGTACTGTTAACATGGTTTTCCCCCGTTCGCATCGCATGCGAACCATGCATCATTAATACAACAGGGCTGGTGAGGAGAGGGAACGATCGCGTACCCTATCACGTGGGGAAGACCCACAACTCACGACGGACTACGACGGACTCGCGCTAGAAGTGTCTATCCACTAATTGCTTCCAAGTCCATTTCCTGCATAATACAATCCTATTAGCATTCACTGAGTCTGCTTCCAGAACTCTTCATACATCAATAGAGACGCAGTCGTATCCTCGACCGTCTTTTCCCAAGAGATATACTTATCCATGCCTAGCTCCTTCCTAGCCTTCGACGTGTCCAGAACAGAAATCGTCTTGACATCTATATCTGCAGCATCGGCTATCGACGGTAAACGCTCCTTCAGCTCTGGGTGAGTCTTCGCCAAGTACTGGACCGCATTCTTCTTTATGAGATGGCCTCCACCGATGAGATAGCGCTTGTCAGCTGCAGGAGGGACCGACAGGGCGCGTACATGCGCCTTGGCAACGTCCCGGACATCGACGAATTGGGGTGACATCTGGAAGCCGAGAGGGCGACCGGGTTTGCCGTATACGAGGGCGTACATTTGCTCGTTTGAGGAGAGTCTTGAGGGTGCGGGGATGGGGAAATCGCCTTGCAAAGGCCCAAAGATGAATGGAGGAAGAACTACAGAAGAGTGAGATGAGGAGCAGCAATACCGAGTCAACGCACCAACTGCAAGATCAAGCGCCGGGTTCTCTTTAGCAAAGTCCCAAGCGGCGCGTTCTGCCAGAATCTTGATGGCAAGATATGACCAAACCATGTTGCCTTCGTTCTTGGCAAAGTCTTCCTCTAAAGCGTGGCCCCAATCTTGAGAGGATTAGACGGTGAGAAGGGACAACATTCAAAATCACTCCTACACTAACCTTTCTCGGTAAGCGTACATCCTGATAACGGCATGCTCATAATGGCCTCCGCTAGTACACATGTGAGCCATGGAGCTGATAGGCAATAGTGAGAAGAACGAACGATCCATCGTTGCACCAAAACTTCCCGTAATGACCACTTTCGTGATACCAGCTTTGAGGGCTTGACGAAGCACGTTCAAGTTGCCGTTCTTTGCACCCTAATTCAGGCGAGGTCAGTGAAGCTTCTTCACGCGGCAAGATGGGGTCGCACCGTTAGGTTCTCTTCAGCGGTCTTTCCGATAGGCATGGGCGAGGCGACGTGAACGATAGCATGGATGCCTACAAAAGTCACGTTAGATTCACGTGCTTATGAACGGCGTGAACGCGCCTTTCAAGGCCTCAGTAAAATCCGCGCTTGACACGTCTTCGATAGGGACCACAGAGAAGTCCTCGGGGTATTTCTTGGAGATGGGAGCCTTGTTGATCGCGGCGATCTTGTCAGGACGAACAGTCCTGTTCAAGTAAATCAATGAGTCGTCGCGATTCGACGTGTCGATGCTGGAGTTCTTACCCTCGAACAGCATAGCCAGACTTCAGCAGGGCTTCCACGACGTGCGAAGCCACGAAACCGGACGCGCCCGTGACCTACAATGGTGGCGCAGAATGTCAAGTTGAGTCAAGTCAGGTCAAGATAGTATGCCACGAACAAGAATGAGTTGCTTTCCAGTAGACATTTCGATGACGGTGATGAAGTTGGAGGTATGAATGAGTTAGAGGATGTTCTGACTTTTATATGGTGGCAGATGGAAACCGTGGTGGAGAGCGGCGTGTTTCAGCCATGCTCTAAGCTCAGCTACTGAAGACGCCCCATTGGCTAGACACGGCCCGACGCAGCAACCACAGTTAAGAATAAACGGACGTGGTGGTGAGAACGGAGGCGCGGCTTCTGCATACTAATCGCGATCACATCATCACCACTCAGTTTCTCAAGTGGCGTCGGGCCGACTACGCTGATTGAACATATATTAAAGAAACTACACCATTTCGTTGTCACCTGTTTGGCTACGTTCTCCACGGCCCGACACTCCCAAAATGCTCGTTGCTTCCTTAACCACTGCCAACCGGCCGTGGCACCTCCCTCAACACTGCAAATGTGATGTCTACGATGCGCCAATTGCATCGCGATTACTCATGTACCGTCTTTTACGCGCCGTACCAAGCTGCCTGGATGCCGTCGCGTCGACTTTCGTCTGCTTCCGAGACCATGTTTCGCGGACGTGGCCTGTCTATGATTCCCTTCGGTCGACGCCGTCATTCATGGGCTAGGGCTGTTATGGTATTGCCTGACATTCCTTCGGGGCACACTTTCAGACTACACACACATTATCATCGCAGTTCCTGATTGATTTGTTTTCATACCTATACTATACCCACATGTTACTCGACTAGCATCTCCGTGTCTGTTTGAACCGCGTTCTTTATTGGCATGACTCCCCAATTCATAGAGTTTTCAAGGCTTTTACTTCGGTCTTCGTCTTAGGCCAGGTCAATAGCATACCCTGAAATCTGCGTGCTTTGCCACGTGGTAGTGATATTTGGTCTGACTACTACCATCAAGCACGACGCGAACTGGACGCGAAGTCGGTATGAGTCCCTGTAGTTCGTGTTTTTCTTCATCCAACCCCCCAAACTCCTGGTACCTTGATTCGAAAATTCTTTACATACAAGACGGAGCGAAGCGTAGTCAGATCTTGTTAACATCAACCTACTCCCTCATACACGACACAAAACACTTCTATTGGTGAGCATTACTTCTATCCGGAGAAAGACATTCTGTCTTTGCCTTTGCCTTTCACCTACTCATGCTCCAAGGAACGTCCAATGGCTCCGCCACATTCCCCAACTTTGACACTGGCAGAAATCCATGCAGCCAAGGTCGCGTTTTACGTCCAGGAGCATGCATTGTCGAGCGATTTTGTGCGGTCGGACATTCCGCGGCGGGACAGAATGTTTCGCGAGTTTGGACAGTCCGATATGGCGATGAGGATGGAGACCTCGCCGTCGCACACGCTCAAAGATATCGATGGGATGTTACAGAACTATGACACGCTGCTGGAGAAGACGCCTCTGACCTTCGAAGAGCACGTCGCGCCTGGTATTCTGCCACTTCAATCTGCTGACTATCCTCTCAGTCATTTTTACCGTATGCACTACGCGTTTTCGGCCCTTGCACTCTTCCAGGTACATGTCATTAACAAGGTCTCTTGGCAAGACCCTAAATTTCAGCCACTTTACACCGCAAGCCTTGGTAAAAGGTTTGTGCACCCATTTCTAGCTTCCCATACCTCTAATAATTCCCCTATTCTTCAGAATGAATAGTTTCTTTGACGAACACTATCCGAATACCGATACCGCTCCCAATAAGGCTGAACTCTATGCCTCTCTTCTCTCCCAGAATAGTCCTCATTCCACCATCAAGAAAAGTATACCCACCAAGGCCGATGCAGTGAAGCTTCTTCGAGACCACGCCCGCCGGTTGATGCAGCTTCACTTCATATTGTCATCAGACACCCCGGGTGAAGGACAATGGCGAGTTGGCGGCATTATTTTGAAGCCGGATGGAAAGACCGAATATATGGTACAGTTCAATGATTGCCCAGATGCGCTATCTGTGCATGAGGATGAGTTGATTGAGCTGCTGTGTGATAGTCTTGTTGAAGATGTCGTTTGATTACCTGAATTTCTGTAACTGTGAGAACTCAAATCATACCCTGTAATGTGGACTGAGCGTCGTTGTCTTATATGGCAGAGGTGTGTTTCAGCAATACTCAGCCATTGAAGAGTTCAGGATAGATGGATATGATGGTTGAGTGGTGTCGTGCCGACTACGCTGATTAACATCGTCCTGCTCCCTCATACACCCCATCAAATACTGTATTGGTGAGCATTACTTTCTTCAGGAGACATCGCAACTTACTTGAAATTGTAAGTGCATGTAGCAGGCCAGAAATGGATAAATACATCTATAATTATCAAACGACAACGGCACAGCTACTCCTCTATGATCTTCCTTAACCAAAAAGGACCTGGCAGAAAATCAGTGTCTAGTTCTGCACAGTCCAACATGAACTCACCGACGGGATCAAAATGTTGATGGAATGTAGTAGTCCACGTTCCCAATACTCCGTATTGAGCTCTCAATCCGCCGACCTGGACACCTTCGGAACTCCATATGGGATTTACTTGTTCTCCAGAACGCTGAAACATACTTGTTAGTTAGACTGCAAACAAATCCAACACATGGTAACTCACGAAGCGCCAGCAAACTTGATTATCACAAGACATGTACACAAACCCGCTCATCGTGGCGCTAGACATTGCGCCCATGTCCCCGCCAAAGTAGATCCGGGGGTGACGGGGATGATTGGGATCATCGACGACCTGGAGCACACGAAGGCTGACTGGGATAGAGCGGAAGACGTCGCCATTGTCGGGATCCTCGAACATTAACGTATTCAATTGGCCATTTCCTGCCTATGTAGATTCAGGACGTGAGAGGCTCATCAAAGTTGATCCACCGACTGCAGATTGATTGTACTCTAATTTTAAGTGAGAACGAATCGTCAAAACCAAAGTGGATAGCGTACCAGTAAGGCTCAAGTGATCACAAAAACAAAAACCACAATCCCAGGTTCCTTCTACACCCGCCCAATCGCGCTTCCAATCCTCATCATTGGGCATAGATATTTGCGTCAACGGCAAGCTCATCTCCCCGACAGTCTCATCCAGATGTACACTGATAGAATGCCGCAGCGCCTGCAAAAACTCCCAATCTACCTTGCGGTTATCCAAAAACGGGCCAAACTCCGTTGCCCACGTATAATGTCTGAAATCATACACATACGCCCTCGAGCGCACCGTCGCCGCACGAGTCATATCCTCTGGCGTCGTACCATAGTAGACATGCAATTTGGCCCGCAACTGGCGCTCATCCGCGTCTTGCTGCCATGTAACATTGTGTTGGTCAATCAACCTCCCATCAGCGAGATACCGGCCGACCCAGATGAGGTTTCTCGACCGAGCGGGTAGAGGCGGTACCCATTCCACCAGTTTCAGTAGGGTCTCGAGCACGGTGACGCGCTCGGATGGGCGGCAGGCTGATACGTCGTCTAGAATCATGCGCGCTCGCATGACAGCCTGGAGCTCCGCCTTCCAGTCAAGAGTGTCGGCGTCCCGGCGCTGTCCAGTTATATGTACGCACTCACGGGGATCATCGAGGGCCTGGCGGAGGTAGAGCCATCGCCATAAATGCTGGTCCTCTTGGTGGTAGATCAGCCGCGCGAACAGGCGCGAAGATTGAGAGAGGGAAGCGACGTCGATGGGGTCTGCATGTAAGAGAATCTCCTCGAGAGTTTCGACTGGGAGATCGTAGATGCCCATCCTAGACCTTAGTGGCTTTAGACGCGTAACATGTCGGCGAAGGACGTAGAGGGGATGACAACTCGCTTTGTCAGGACCTGGATAGAACAAACTCGATCCCAAAAGGCACAAACAAGCTGGTATACATTTCAATCCGTGAAAATAAATAATATCATAAAATATTACACTATGATAACCTGAAGTATGAGCAGATAGAGACAAACCGGTGATACGAAACGAGTTAAAGTATAAGATGATGACAAGAAAATGAAATATTCTTCCCTGAAGATTCAGTAACTTGGATCCAACAGCACAGCAGCTCGACGACAGTTTCTGACATTATGTACAGAAAGATGCTGTGGAACGGCATCCTAGAGGACGACGTGATTAGTAGTTTGCTCTGTATTTCGCGGGAGGAGAACTTACAATAAGCGACCACAGTGGACGTAGCACAACCGCTAACTCTCTTCGCGGCCAAAAAGGCCGGGAGGGGTTGTCCCTCCTCCCTCAAGCAGTCAATGGGAATTAAACCCGGTTCCGTCAAGACAGCCTTGCCTTTGCCCTTACCAGTAAGCTCTTCCAAGGGAATCTTCTCAACCAATGCCCACCCGTCGTCGAAAACCTTCAAAACGTTCACACGATCTCCAGCTTCGACAGCCAACTCATCATGCAATGTCGGAGAGAAAGGCCGGCGGATGATATCGAATGCGGAAAGTGGTGTAGCGGGAAGAGGCCTCACCGGAGTATCAGCGAAAGGATTTATGGGTGAATCTGGCTGAATGTCCGCAGTACCTCCGCTGAATCCATTCGTCGACAATTCGCCTGATGCGCGTTTAGCGGGAGGCTGGAAGAAGGCGAAAGAGTCCGAAGGAGTGAAAGGGTGGACAGACATGGGCGTGGCGATCTCCGGTACGAGGATGTCATTCTCCGGCTCGCGAACGACCAAGAACTGCGAATACGGATCACTTGACATGCTTCTCTCGCTATACACAGAGGCTCTGCTGACGTCGGCATCATTGGAGATGGTTTGCTCAATGTTAACGAGAATCGGGGTTGGGGTCTTCTGGAGAGTCAATCCGGGAGTGTGGGTATCACGAACCTCGGCCATGGGAGGCGGCATAGGTACAACGGAGTGGTCGAAAGACGCTGAAGGGCTCGCAAAGTCATACGTCGTGGCGAAGCTGCTCCGCACTGAGGCTGTCCCAGCAGTAGCAGCCTGGCCAGAGCCGGTGCCCCAATGCATATTCTCCTTGGACATGTTCGCGAACCACCACTGACTGCGCTCAGAGCGCTTTGAGCGGTACCTTCGACGGATGAAGAAGAGGAGAAGGGCTAAAAGGCATAGAGAGAGCACAATGACGATAGCGACGATACCCCCTGTAGAAAGCGCGCCACTGCTGTTCGGGGAAGGCGAGGACCCGTCAGTGGATGTGGGAGAATCACCATCTGACGTGTCTCCAGTTTTGGTGCCCCCCGAAACTATGACTCCGTCGGAAGCAGAGGAGGGTTGAGCACCGACAGAAGGCGTCGCTTGACCACCCATGTTGATGACGGCGCCTCCAAACGCTGTGGGGTAACCTGAAGTTTCACTACCACCACTACTTCCTCCATTAGAACCCAAACCGGAACTGGAAGATGTCCCACCACCACCAGGTGAGCCCGAGCTTTTTACGCCTCCAGCAGATGAGGTCACTGACCCGGCGCCAGATCCCGAGGATGCGCCGCTGGACGGCGATGAACCGGCGGGAGACGTGGAGGGGGTCGATCCACTGCCATTGTTGGCAGAGGACCGACTGCCAGCGCTGGAATTGGAGCCTCCTGAGTTGCCGCCTGACCCGTCATTGCCTGAGCCAGAGTTCGACCCCGAACTGCCTCCAGAATTTGATGAAGGTGAGGACGAAGAGGACGATGTGGGAGTGGGCGTGGAAGTAGCAGTAGTAGTAGCCTGCTGGTTATTACCAGCAATAAGGGGTGTGAGGATAGGACTGAGAAGAGGTACATCGGGGACAGAAACGGGCAGGTTGATTAAGGCAGGTTCACGGTTTTCGAGCAACGCGCGGTGTGAGCGCAGGCGATGCGCTGGCTCGCGGTAAAGCGGCATTTGAGTACAAGTCTAGCTGAGTGAGACTCTGAGTCTCTACAGAGGGTTATTCAACGAATGTCGGTGCAAAAGAGCGTGATGGTCGTCGTTCCAGCGCGTAGAACGAGAGGACCTAAAGGTGCTTCGATGTGAGAGGAGAGAGAGAGAAAACTGACGCTTGGCTACCACGCTCCATCACAAAGTACAGGGTCCTGTGAGTTATCACAAAACGACAGAAAGCAGGGCCGATTGAAGCTTCTCACCCAGATAGGAAGTTGGGCTGCCTTTTATGGCAACCCAAGGCTGTCCAGCCCTGTGTATCTCCTCTTTTTGCGTCTGCATGCTTGGTTACTAGAGCTCCTGTATGTCTGTCCATGCATATGCATTTCTTGTGTAGATGGCATTCTGAGCTATGGTGCCTGTTTGTTGAATCTTCCACCCACAACCAGTCTGCTCACTGGCTATTCTTTCCAAATTCTTTCAAGGAGTTCCGAAAGCGTTCGCGTTGCCATTGCTCTTACACATCACTGCGACAGCGCGACGCATGATTTTGAATTACATCGCAGAAAAATGATAGTCGGTGAGATCCGCTTTGTTGCATGTTTTTCGAGGCGAACCAGTTCTAATATCGTCTACGACTGATTGAATCAGTAAGACTGGAGCATCACATCAAAGATGTTGACTCGTAGAAGAAAATCAGTGATGGTCCAAAACTTCCAAGTTGCTTCCTAACAGAGCGCAAAGAATGAGTTGCTCCCCATCAAAGAGAGTTTAGGTGCACGTACAACATTTTGTGATCTCAGGCTGTTGCATCAACTCCCCCAGACCCACATGGAGCGGGAAAAATAGACTCGAAGTCGTGGATCTTCCGGTACGCATGATCGGCGGTCCGGTCTGAATTTGACTCCTGCAACGGTTACCATTGACCACTGCAACCGGTCGCTGAAAATCTTTTCCTGTCTTTCTTTGCCTTTCTAGAGCGAAATCGATGAAAATAGCAGCGGACCAAAAGCCAACGCGAGTGACGGAGCGCTGGCGCCCAGCAGCGCCTGTCCCAATGCTCCTGTTACAAGCCTTCTCGAAGTTCAATTGAGTCAGGAGCCCTCGTATGATTCTGAAGAGATCTTAGATCCTTACCATCGCAGCCACTCAGCGCAAAGAGTTCAAGTCCGTTATCCCAGATAGCCATACAATAGCCACGCTCGACGCTCGTCATATCAAAGCAGGACAATGGGAAATCCTCTCGAACCTGAATCATCATGGTCAAAGTGCGAAAGACAAGCGAAAGATGCCTGATTTAGCCGGGCCCAAAATGAGTGCCCATTGTTCATCGTTTACAGTGACCACCGACGAAGCCACTGTGGACCCACGACCGCCATCATATAAAACACGTCGACCATCGGAATAGACAAACCAGCGAAATCTCCCAAGACATCACGAGCTGCAATGAGTGCCACTTCTACTGTCCTCCTCGAACCGAACAGCGAACAGCCCCGCTGTCACACACCCACACCAGACGACGATGTCCTGTATCTCCGCCCATCCACCCCGAGACCCCCCGAAGACGATGACGATTCGGACAAAGCCGTCGACTTCAACGCCACCATCAGCAGACGTGGGAGGAACCGTTCATTCCTGAATCCGCTCTTTGTCCTCCAGACGAGAAAGAGAAGTGATTCCGTAGAGACAATACGCGAGCCACGCCATTCACAAGCTAAAAACACGCTTCAACGCGTTCCTTCATCTTTTAATCTCGCCGCGCTAGCGGACGCATCTGCGAAAGAGGATGCAGGCCATCAAGTAGTTCCGAATCCTGACGACATCCCGGAGATACCAGACGAGGACAGAACAAATTTATTTGCCTTCCCCACTAGTAGTGTTCCTGCAGAGCAAGGGCTGGGAGAGTCGTTATTTGGGCGTAAACGCGTCCCATTCCGTGTACCTCACGGTCCGTGGCTGAGTATACCGCCTTCGCTATGGCTCGAAAAGGGCGTGCAGAACTTAACGAGGAACGGTATCATCCCAGAACGATTCGATTTCTCATGTAGACCAAAGCCGAAGATCGCTACTTCCAACCACGAGACCACTCCTGGACAATGTGTGAAGGCAGACGAGGAGAAGCCGTCAAGAGTAGAGTTCGGCGTGCAGGATCTGGCTGTCGAGGTTTTGATGTACGAGAAATATTACGATATCTGGGACGCTGAGCTTCATCACGAGTGAGTGGTTATTTATGCGCTACATCCCTTGGTTGATAAGGACGTATGCTTGCAGAAATCTAGTGCTCATACCTGCAAGAATGCTCGTAGTAACGCGAGAACAGAGCGACCTAATCGCGGATGTGCCGATTGCACCGGACATCAGACTGCTTGACATACGTTGTCGCTCGTTTAACTATCCTGGGCTGACAGGTGATCCGCCAGTGCATTCGGCCGACGTGAACGTGGGCTACAACGAGGCATCCTCGTTGAAGGCGGGAATGTTCTGCTTTGAGCGGGGGATATGCATCCGTCCGTTCTGGCGCAAACTATCCAGGCGGGTAGTGATGCCAAGGAGACGCGTTGGACCTAAAGGGAGGGATGCCTTTGAAGCGCAACGTCGTAGTCGAAAAGACCCTGAGTGTGGTGACGAAGATTGTGACTACGAGGCGGTAGGAGCGGACGAGGGCTCGGAGCCATTTGACACAGAGATGTGCAAAAATGGGTGGTACATGAAGTTCTGGATTCCCATACCCATGGAGTTTTTACGGCTTGCAGGGACCAAAGCGTTCAGAATCGAGGCTGCGGCATGGATTGGAGAAGAAGTTGGGGGTGGTCTTCTGGTGGGCCAGACGGATTTTGTAGTCTCCGCGCTGCAATTTGGGCCAGTCCAAGGACGAAAATAATGTATACCAACTTGTAGCGCAATCCCAATATAGATATCCGGAGATACTTGCCTCGGATATGTGGAAGTGGTGGTGGTGGTACCGAACGAAGATGGCAAGATGAATGTAGAATGATCGACATATTGAGCAATTTGAAATGCGACTTAAGTCGTTGAATTTACTTGAGCAGGACAGATCCAAGTACCGTTAACGTTAACCAATTGAATGGGTTTATGGCTTGTGATGAAGGAAATAATTAGACAGGACCCTGCGAAAACGAACATTCCTTGTCTGATGAGCATGTCCATCAATGAAGCTTTCTTCTGCCCACATGCACTCTCTTCATGACCACCACCACCATTCACTCCCTCCCCGTCGAACTCATCACTCGAATATTCGTCCTCGGTGCGAATTTCGATTACCCATACACCGATTCACCGTTCCTTTTCAAGCCAGTGCAGAACACATTTTACAATTCCCCCCCACAGGACTTTCAGATCACCGTATCTCAGATATGTCGCGGTTGGCGCACCATTGCTCTGCGCACCTCGTGTCTTTGGTCTACGCTGCACTTCCATGAGCCCCTCCATATCAATAGGGCGCGTGTCTTCCTCTCCCGGTGTCGCCCAGAGTCCGCGACTACTTTCGACATTCTTATTTCCACGGTGGCCGAGCGCGACCACATACCAAATGTTACACTCTATCTTGACGAACTGCACACCATCTTCAAACTCCTCGTTCCCCACGTTCAGCGCTGGAGGTCATTCCATCTTAAAATTCGTAACAACGATTGCAAACTTGTCGCGCGTCAATACCTCAGTACATGTGGCCCCGGCCCCAACCTCGAAACACTCCAGTTGTACCATTTTGAAGATTTTGATTCTTCGGCCGACTTGTACATTGCAACCTATCGGCGTCCTGTTAGGATTTTCTCCAACGACTTGCCCAAAATCAAGAACGTATCCTTGATTGGGGTTAACCTTCCTTGGGACGAATCTCCATACCTTCAGCAGCTCGAGTCCCTCGAGCTTGCGCTCCACCTGGACAACGTCCGTCCGTCCTACATCTATTGGGATGATATGCTTCGCGGCTCCCCTAGCCTCAGACGCTTATTATTGCACTACAGTGGGCCCAGAATTTCGGATGGCACCCAAGCGAACGCTTGGCCATCTTCCATCACCTGGCCTAGTGAGCGCACTACCACACCCATCGTTCTAGATACACTAGTGGAACTGTCCCTGATGGATTTGGATTCGGACTACCTGTGCAGGATGTTTGAAGGAGTTGTCTTTCCAGGTGTGACCAAGTTGACGATGGGTCTATCCGAGGCCGAGCAGAGCTACTCCAGCGTTGTTGGGATGCTGATCGGGGTCCGAACGAACAGCAGCCGTGCTGTTTATGTTCACAAACCCCTTCCCAACCTCCATTTGCTCGTCGACTTGACCATTACGGCGTTGGAGTGTTCACTCTCGAGTTTCTCCGGTCTGATACGTTCCTTGGTGGGCGTTCAACGTCTGGATATAGATTTCTCGAGAGTTTGTGGCGGTGAAGGTTGGAAGGTGTTTACTGCTGCTTCCGAAGGAGATGATGATCAAGCATCAGTGGCGATGGTCGAGGATGATGCTAACAGCACCGACGAAGATTCCGAGGAAGAGGGTTCCTATCGAAGGCGGACACATCGGACACCTACGCCACCCTACACCGCGGGAACGAGTGACGCAAAAGGCGAGAAAGAGACGGACTTGGAATGGCAGTTACCGGAGGGGCCAGTACCTCGTCCGCTCAGTTCTAGGAGCAACTCTATCGCCAGATCGAGGTCTGGAGGCGGGTCAACGAGCGGTACTATTCTCAGGAAGCAGTCTGTTCGGGGAATTCTGCCGAGGTTGGAGGTCTTCAGGCTTAGAGAATTGGAGGGGGAAAGAGTCCAAAGCATCATTGCGGCGTGGATAATAGTGGGTGGGCGAGAGATTAAATGGACGGTCCCATTGAATATCGTCTCGAAGCCTCCCGACAACGCCATGGACTCGATAGTTGAGAATGGTGGTTGTTTTATCGCACGGATGTGGGTGCCCGTGGAAATTGAGTGGATCGGGGATGACGATGAGGACGCAGAGGTTGAAGGGGAAGATGATTATACGGATGAGGATGACTGAAGGCATGCATATAGTGAGTATTTCATCGCCTCTAGTTGTGTGTATGTATAATTAATCGTCTTCACCGTGATAGATGCCGCCTGAAAGTCTCATAAATCGTTCTGGGGTCCATACACGGTGAAATACTGTAACACTTGTTTTCTTTCTCGCTCGTTCCGGGTCTGTTGTTTATATATATAGTTTAACCTGTCGTGTTTGGCAGGCCTGTTTAATCGCTTGTCGGAAGTTCTTGTATATAACTGCATTTGTATCTATAGCTTTTCCATTGTAATCAACGTAGATATTGTGAGGTTTTTTTCCCGCGAAGTTGGTGTCTCGGCGATAGAGTCAGGTAGTTAAACGTCAATGACAAATAGAGATCAACACCAAGCTCTCACTTTCCTTCTGCGTTGACGTTGTCGGTACCGTCTCGCAGGATGAGCAAGTACCCTCCACCACCGCCTGGCTTTATGCCTCCTCCGGGAATGTCTGCGCCTGGAAATCAGGCGTCGGGGTCGAAGATGCCTCCGGAAGGTACGCCCACAAAAGCTTGTCAGTTGAATTCCCTTTGCGATCCGACATTTCTTACAGTTGTTGCTCAAAAGTCCATGAAATGGAAGCAGATGCAGCGCAAGCGGTATGGCGAAAAACGTCGGGGTGGCTACGTTGACATGGGCAAAGTGGTGCGTCTGTCTTTCCAATATGTGTGGGCGCGTCGCTCATATGCCGCGTCTGTTTTTTGTAGGATTTGCCCCCAGAGCACGTACGAAAAATCATCAAGGACCATGGTGACATGAGCAACCGCAAGTTCCGCAACGACAAGCGAGTTCACCTTGGCGCCCTCAAGTATGTCCCTCACGCGGTCATGAAGTTGCTCGAAAACATCCCCTACCCTTGGGAACAGGTCCGCGAAGTCCCAGTGCTCTACCACATAACCGGAGCAATCACTTTTGTCAACGAAATACCGGGTGTAATCGAGCCTGTCTACCATGCTCAGTGGAGCACAATGTGGCTGGCTATGCGACGGGAAAAACGGGATCGTAGACACTTCAAACGAATGCGATTTCCCCCTTTCGACGACGAGGAGCCTCCTTTGGACTATGGTGACAACGTGCTGGACGTGGAGCCACTCGAGGCCATTCAGTTGGACCTTGATGCAGACGAAGACTCAGCCATTGTGGACTGGTTCTACGACCCAAAACCTCTTGTTGATACTCCCGCCGTCAACGGCTCATCATACAGATATTGGTCATTAAATCTGCCTGTGATGGCCAACTTGTACCGTCTTGGGCGAACCCTTCTGTCCGACCAGCCAGATCAGAACTCGAGCTACCTCTTTGATAAGAAGGCGTTCTTCTCTGCAAAGGCATTGAACATGGCTATTCCTGGTGGTCCAAAGTTCGAGCCTCTCTACCGTGATATGGATACCTTCGATGAGGATTGGAATGAGTTCAATGACATCAACAAGGTGATCATTCGGCAACAGATACGTACCGAGTACAAGGTCGCTTTCCCTCACCTTTACAACTCTCTCCCTCGGTCCGTTCAAATCTCGCCCTACCATTCGCCCAAGAACGTGTACATCCGTACCGATGATCCCGACCTCCCTGCGTTCTACTTCGACCCTCTCATTAACCCCATCTCCCTTCGTGGCGCCAACCCTAAAAATGCACCTCTCGTTTCACACGAAGACAGCGTCTTTGGACCCAACGATGCCGACGATGATGACTTTGTCCTTCCTGACGAGCTGGATCCCTTCCTCGTCGACAAGGACCTGGAGAACGACCTTACCGCAGACGGAATCGCCCTTTGGTGGGCACCAGAGCCGTATAATCGTCGATCGGGTCGTATGCGCAGGGCACAGGACGTCCCTCTTGTCAAGAATTGGTACCTTGAGCACTGTCCTCCTGGTCAGCCTGTCAAGGTTCGCGTGTCGTATCAGAAACTCTTAAAATGCTTCGTTCTGAACGAACTGCATACTCGCCCGGAGAAGGCTATGACGAAGAAGAATTTGTTCCGGCAGCTCAAGGCTACCAAGTTTTTCCAGACGACGAAGTTGGATTGGGTCGAAGCAGGTTTGCAAGTCTGTCGGCAGGGATACAACATGCTGAATCTTCTCATCCACCGAAAGGTAACGCCGCTTTGTCATCTACGTGTCTATCGTTTACTCATACTCTCATCAGAACTTGAACTACCTTCACTTGGACTACAACATGAACTTGAAGCCAGTCAAGTGTGTTTCGTGCCTTTTTTGTATGATCACTCTCTGATTTTTACTCTTAGGACTTTAACGACGAAGGAGCGGAAGAAGTCCCGTTTCGGAAATGCTTTCCATCTTTGTCGTGAAATTCTTCGCCTGACGAAGCTGGTCGTTGACGCTCACGTTCAATTCCGCCTGGGCAATGTTGATGCGTTCCAGCTGGCCGATGCGCTACAGTACATCTTTGCTCATATCGGTGCTCTCACTGGTATGTACCGGTACAAGTACAAACTCATGCGACAAGTACGTATGACGAAGGACTTGAAGCATCTCATCTACTATCGCTTCAACACTGGTCCGGTTGGCAAAGGTCCTGGTTGTGGTTTCTGGGCGCCTGGATGGCGTGTATGGCTGTTCTTCTTGCGCGGCATTGTACCGTTACTGGAGCGATGGTTGGTTCTTTTTGCTTTCACTATGCATTTCTTTTTGATCCATACGACAGGCTTGGAAATTTGTTGGCTCGTCAGTTCGAAGGACGAAACAGCAAAGGAGTCGCGAAGACTGTTACCAAACAGCGAGTGGAATCGCACTACGATCTCGAGCTACGAGCTGCGGTCATGCACGACATTTTGGACATGATGCCCGAGTCAATCAAGCAGAACAAGTCCAAGACTATTTTGCAGCATTTGTCTGAGGCTTGGAGATGTTGGAAGGCCAACAGTATGTTCTTCGTTCACCCTGTACTTCCTCTTTCTCATGTTTCGTGACAGTCCCTTGGAAGGTGCCCGGCATGCCGACCGCCATTGAAAACATTATCCTTCGGTACATCAAGAGCAAGGCCGATTGGTGGTGCTCGTAAGTGGTTTTCGCTTCAGGTCATTCTCGTGATTGAACATTTGTAGGGTCGCGCATTACAACCGAGAGCGTATTCGACGAGGTGCCACTGTCGACAAGGCAGTCGTCAAGAAGAACCTCGGCCGTCTTACCCGTAAGTGCTAACCGACCTGCAGCGACGAGAATACACCTCATTCTCTCCTTTAGGTCTGTACCTCAAAGCCGAGCAGGAACGACAGCACGGTTACTTGAAAGACGGTCCTTACATCACCGCTGAAGAAGCCGTCGCCATCTACACTGCGACCGTGCATTGGTTGGAAAGTCGCAAGTTTTCTCCGATCCCATTCCCGTGAGTTATTGCTACAAGGTTCTCATTCCTATTCTCATGACCTATAGTCCCTTGTCCTACAAACATGACACGAAACTCCTCGTGTTGGCATTGGAGAAACTGAAGGAGGCATACTCGGTCAAGGGTTCGTGGTGCTGCCCATATGCGTGATATCGGACCTTACTAAAATCTGTTATAGGGCGACTTAATCAGTCTCAGCGTGAAGAGCTCGCTCTGATCGAGCAGGCTTACGACAACCCTCATGAATGTATGTCCACCCTTTCGTGGTAGTTGCAGTTGTTTATCTTTTTTTGTTAGGTCTGTCGCGTATCAAGCGTCTGCTTCTAACGCAGCGCGCGTTCAAGGAGTCGGGCATCGAGTTCTTCGATACCTACGACAAGCTCATTCCTTGCTATGACATTGAACCCGTCGAGAAGATCACTGACGCTGTAAGTTGTGTTCGCGTCTCGTTCGTTTCGTCGCTGATCTCTTTGTCAGTATTTGGACCAATTCTTGTTCTTCGAGTAAGTCGCTCCGTCATCGTGACACATGTTCTTTCTGATAATTTTGTCAGAGCCGACAAACGTGGACTCTTCCCCGCCTGGATCAAGCCAGCAGACACTGAACCCCCACCACTTCTTGTCTACAAGGTTCGAATAATTCAATCATTGTCTTTTCATTATCTGACGACGTGTTGTCATAGTGGTGTCAAGGTATCAACAATCTGACTGATATCTGGGAGACTAGCGAGGGCGAGTGTAACGTCTTGATGGAGACTGTTCTCTCCAAGGTGTACGAGAAGATCGATTTGACGCTGCTCAATCGTCTGCTTCGTTTGATTCTCGATCACAATCTGGCTGATTATATCACCGCCAAGAACAACACAGTCCTTACTTACAAAGGTCAGATAAGTTTCCGCTCCTTCATTTCTTCCTTACTCACTGCATTCTAGACATGGCTCACACCAACGCTTATGGTCTCATTCGTGGACTTCAGTTCTCTGCTTTCGTCTTCCAGTACTATGGTCTTGTTCTCGATCTCCTCATTCTTGGTTTGCAACGAGCGAGCGAGATGGCTGGACCTCCTCAGATGCCGAACAACTTCCTTCAGTACCGTGATTCCGCCACGGAAACTCGTCACCCCATACGGCTGTACTCAAGATATGTTGACCGACTACACATCTTGTTCCGCTTCTCTGCCGACGAATCTCGCGATCTCATCCAGCGTTATCTCTCTGCCAACCCAGATCCTACGAATAACAACGTTATCGGGTATAACAATAAGAGATGCTGGCCAAGAGATTGCCGGATGCGTTTGATCAAGCACGACGTGAACTTGGGTCGGGCCGTTTTCTGGAATGTCAAGCAGAGTTTACCAAGGTCTCTAACGACGATCGAGTGGGAAGACACTTTCGTTAGTGTCTACTCTCAGAACAACCCTCAACTGCTGTTCTCGATGTGCGGGTTTGAGGTTCGAATCTTGCCGAAGATTAGGACTATGAGCGGCGAGCAGTTCTCGTTGAAGGACGCTGTGTGGAATTTGACGAATGAGCAAACGAAGGAGCGAACAGCACAAGCGTTCTTACGTGTGTCTGATGACGGTACGTTTACCTCTGGTCTTGGTCTACTTTACTCATTGGCTTTTCAGGCGTGCAACAATTCAATAACCGAATTCGTCAAGTGCTGATGAGCTCCGGTTCGACGACGTTCTCCAAGATCGTTAACAAGTGGAACACGGCCCTCATTGGTCTTATGACCTACTACCGCGAGGCTGTCATCCACACCAACGAGCTTCTTGACTCTCTCGTCAAGGCGGAGAACAAGATTCAAACTCGTGTCAAGATCGGTCTCAACAGTAAAATGCCCTCGCGTTTCCCGCCCGTTGTGTTCTACACACCCAAGGTTCGTTTCTTTATTCTCATCAAACGCTCGTATTCAAAATGATTCCAGGAATTGGGCGGATTGGGTATGTTGTCTATGGGTCACGTTCTCATCCCGCAAAGTGACCTTCGCTGGTCTAAGCAAACTGATGTGGCTGGTACGAATGTCTATTCTGTCGTCCGGTCTCCCGACTTATCTCTGTTATTCTAGTTACACATTTCCGTGCTGGTATGAGCCACGAGGAAGACCAACTCATTCCCAACTTGTACCGCTACCTTCAGCCTTGGGAGGCCGAATTCCTTGACTCGGCACGTGTTTGGTCGGAGTACTCGATGAAGAGGAAGGAGGCGAACGCGCAGAACAGGCGACTGACATTGGAAGATTTGGAGGACAGCTGGGACCGTGGTATTCCCCGTATCAATACTTTATTCCAGAAGGATCGACATACGTGAGTCTCGCCTCGACTTTCCGTTGACCATATTTAACGACGCTTTGTAGTTTGGCTTATGATCGAGGCTGGAGAGTACGGACAGATTGGAAACAATACCAACTGCTTAAACAGTGAGTGAATCAACATCTGCTATCATGAAACAAACTCATTTGTGACAGCAATCCGTTCTGGTGGACGTCGCAGCGCCATGATGGAAAATTGTGGCAGCTGAACAACTATCGAGTCGATGTCATCGCTGCGCTTGGCGGTGTTGAAGGCATCCTGGAGCACACACTTTTCAAGGGTACCTACTTCCCAACATGGGAAGGTCTGTTCTGGGAGAAAGCATCTGGCTTCGAGGAATCCATGCGATACAAGAAGTTGACGAACGCTCAACGGTCTGGTCTCAACCAGATTCCTAATCGACGATTTACGTTGTGGTGGAGTCCGACCATCAATCGTGCAAACGTCTACGTCGGTTTCCAGGTCCAACTCGATCTTACTGGTATCTTCATGTTAGTGCGAGTTCTTTCACCATTCTCGCAGACTCTTATATCCGTACAGGCACGGTAAAATCCCGACGCTGAAAATCAGTTTGATTCAGATCTTCCGAGCCCATTTGTGGCAAAAGAGTGAGTTGATATACATGTCCTCTTGCATTGATACTCATTTTTCTCTCTTCGCTTAGTTCACGAGAGTGTTGTCATGGATCTGGTAAGATTCCTTATGCAGATTTCTTAGTCCGATTCTAACATCGTTACAGTGTCAAGTCTTCGATCAAGAATTGGAACCCCTGCAAATCGAGACCGTGCAGAAGGAGACAATCCATCCTCGAAAGAGTTACAAGATGAACTCTTCGTGCGCCGATATCTTGCTCTTCTCGGCGTATAAGGTATGCAGTCAGTTTGAGCATTTCATCGGATCTCACTTCGTATCTTAGTGGAATATCTCCCGACCTTCGCTCGTTACAGATGTAAGTCGCCGCTTACTCTTGTGTCTGAGCAGTTCTCATATTCATTTTAACAGGTCAAGGACGTACTCGATGGCACCACCAGTAACAAGTACTGGATTGATGTCCAACTGAGGTGGGGAGATTTCGATACTCACGACATCGAGCGATACACTCGCGCCAAGTTTTTGGACTACGTAAGTCAAGACGACGAATTCTCTTGTTTTGTTATTAACTGTGTTTTGTAGGTTTCGGACTCAATGAGCATTTATCCTTCGCCCACTGGTGTCATGATCGGCATGGATTTGGCTTACAACTTGTGGTCGGCGTATGGGAACTGGTTCCCGGGCATGAAGCCTTTGATTCAACAGGCTATGGCGAAGATCATGAAGGCGAACCCTGCTTGTCACGTTCTTCGCGAACGTATTCGCAAGGGTCTGCAGCTTTACTCCTCGGAGCCTACGGAGCCCTACCTCAACAGCCAGAATTATTCCGAGTTGTTCTCAAATCAAATCATCTGTATGTCGCATTTGACTCTTTTCTAGTTTACCATGCTCACGACCTTTTTAGGGTTTGTCGACGATACCAATGTTTATCGGGTCACGATGTATGCTCTCCTGTCTCGTGTGCTGCAATTTGAGCTAATCTGTTTTCCAGACACAAGACGTTTGAAGGAAACTTGACCACGAAACCTATCAGTACGTTATTATCGGTTGACAATCGCTTCTCTTGGCTGATACCTCTTAAACAGACGGTGCTATCTTCATTTTCAACCCTCGGTCAGGTCAACTTTTCCTGAAGATCATTCATACCAGTGTTTGGGCTGGTCAGAAACGTCTAGGACAGTTGGCGAAGTGGAAGACCGCCGAAGAAGTGGCTGCGTTGGTCCGTTCCCTTCCTGTTGAAGAACAGCCGAAGCAAGTCATTGTGACCCGAAAGGGCATGTTGGGTATGCATTCAAGTGCACTCGTTAGGCATTTCGAACTGACCGCTTTGTTTAGATCCTCTTGAGGTTCACTTGCTCGATTTCCCGAACATCGTCATCAAGGGTAGTGAATTGCAATTACCGTTCCAAGCTTGTATGAAGATGGAGAAGTTCGGTGATCTTATCCTGGTGAGGGACTTCAGTTGGCTCAATTATTCACTTCCTTACGGTTTCACAGCGCGCCACTCAACCACAGATGGTGTTGTTCAGTCTTTACGATGACTGGTTGAAGTCGATATCTAGTTACACTGCGTTCTCGCGATTGATTCTCTTACTTCGCGCTCTGCACGTCAACAACGAGAAGGCGAAGATCATCCTACACCCCGACAAGAACACAATCACTGAACCGCATTTCGTCTGGCCCTCTCTCAGCGACGAAGACTGGATCAAGGTCGAGGTTGCCATGAAGGAACTCATTCTCGCTGTACGTTCTTTTCATCTTGACGATCGTCCTCTGCCTAACACTTTGTGCAGGATTTCGGCAAACGCAATAGTGTCAACATTGCCGCTTTAACGGTTAGCGAAGTTCGTGATATCATTTTGGGACAGGAGATTGCCGCGCCTTCGGCCCAGCGACAGCAGATGGCCGAACTAGAAAAGAGTTCTGAAGCTCAAGCTCAAGTTACTGCCGTACAGACGTAAGTTTTAGTGTCCGTTGCCACCTGGGGAGAATTCTAACCTTGTGTTTCAGGCAAACAACCAACGTTCATGGTGATACGATCCAGACAGTTACGAGTAAGTTAACTGTGACTCGATGCTAATAACTTATGCTGATCGTTCATTCCAGCGACAAACTACGAGCAACAAGTTTTCAGTAGCAAGTCTGATTGGCGTGTTCGAGCCATCTCATCTACACATCTCTCTCTTCGTCTGCAACACATCTATGTGTCCAACGATGACGTGAAAGACGACGCCGCATCGTACACATACGTTCTGCCCAAGAACGTTCTTCGGGCTTTCATCACGGCAGCAGATCTTCGTACGCAAGTCGCTGCTTACCTCTACGGTGTCTCTCCTCCAGATAGTAACCAAGTCAAGGAGATTAAGGTATTTCCGCTTCAGTGCTCCGTTTCGCGATTCTCATTCAAATCTGTAGGCCGTCGCATGGATTCCTCAGCGTGGAAGCAACAACAGTGTAGAGCTTCCTCAGCAGCTGCCGAAAGACGATTTCCTCTTGAAAGACCTCGAGTTTTTGGGTTGGATCAAGACTCAGGCGCTCGAAATCAACCATCTTTCTCCGACAGATGTGAGCACTCAGGCCAAGTTGATGGCAGATCATCCAGAGCTCGGCTCCTCCTGCATTTGCTTGACGGCGTCCTTCACTCCCGGCTCAGTGTCGTTGTCTGCGCACTCTTTGACTCCCGGTGGATTCGAGTGGGGCCGAACGAACCAGGATAACTCGAACAACCCGCCGGGCTTCAACCCCAACATGTCCGAACGCGTGCAGCTGTTGCTTTCGGATCGCGTATTGGGCATGACCCTGGTTCCAGAAGGACGGGTGTGGAACTACGGTGTTGGGTTGACGCAGCTCTGGTCGCAGAACTTGAGTTATGCGATGACACTTGATACGCCACTTCTATTCTGGGCAGAGGAACATCGGCCTGCGGCCTTCTTGAGTGTACGTTTGTTTCTTCTCGTATATGCGAGCACATGTGCTGATGAGTATTCGGTCTTCTAGTTTGCCAATATGGAGCAGGGAGACGATAGTGCGGATGTGGAGAACAGCTTTGCGTGATCATGTGTTGTTGCTTTGGGTAATCGCATCAGTTATTTTGTGTAATTTTATGTATCGTACGTGTAGTGTATTGTTCGTTCAACTAAAGCCGATTGAACGTAGTATGCGCGAGCGAAAGATGACTACTCTGGATGGAAGCACCTGATGTTCCTTGACTACGTCTTTCTTCCAAGCGGCGCCACCATCATCGTAACTGTCCGTCCATCTTGAGTGGCGCTGGCATAGCCGGAGGCAAGTAAAGAAGACCAATGTTGAACTCTAAGTATTCGAGAAGAGAAGCGGCCGTCAAGAAGGTGGCGTAGTTTCGTTTCCTTCTTCATGAGGTCCTGAATGTGTCCTTACTGAGGAAATGAAAAATGGGTACTTGAGTTCTCATGATCAACAGAAACAGGAGGAAATTCCTAGAAAACCAGAAACTTGATGGTTAGGTCGTCTGACTCACGAACGCGCATTGAAGAACCTAAGATACTTCGACACCATCAACTTTCTCCCACCAACAACGAATGCAAAAAAAATTGTTAGTAATGGATTGATTGATATGCGTGGCAATCGTATACGTCTACATAAATCGTTACATCCCGATCCAAATCCGTGGTGAGCTATGAGTATAAGGTACATGCAAAAGAAAATAATAAGAATTGTGTGAAAGCAAATAACAAGAACGCAATAAAGAAAAACGAATGCACCTCTGAGAACGAAGGATTTTACATTGTCAGCAGCCCCAGAGAAATGACAGAACCGCGCGGGGAGAGCGGGAGCGGCACATTCTCCGGCGCGACGGGCGGCTCCTTCTCGGGCGCGTTGATCTGCCGCGACATCCGCCGCGGAGGCGGCGACAGCGACCGCAGCACCGGCTCGTCGTCAATCGACAGCGGAACATGGCCGCCCTTCGGCGCAGTCGGCGTGATCGGCGTGTACAACTGCAGATAGCTGTGGTCATAGTTGAACTTGTCTCCATGTCCGGTATGTAGCGTAGTCGTCGGCGACAGCGACGTGGGCGTAAGCGGCGGGGTGGGCGTCATCATAGGCGACAAGTGCCCATTGCTGGGGTTGGTGGGGGAGGGCGCGCTGAGAATGCGAAGGCGGTGTTTGAGGGAGGAGGCACGCGAGGAAGAGAGCGACGGCGTAGGGGTTGCTGGTTGAGGTTGAGGTTGGCGCAAAGGTGACAAGGAGGGATTCGGGGATGAGGGTATGGGGGCAAGATTGCTTCTAATCGATGCGCCTGCACTACTGCGGCGGGCTCGGTAGTCACTTGGAGTTGGTGGAGGGGCCATGGATGGCGGAGGTTTAGGCGCCATCAAGGACATCCTGAAGGATTTAGTTGCCTTCCGGACAGATGGCTGTTCTACAGGTGCCGGCGGTAGCGCAGACGTTGGCGCAGGACGAGGTGGTGGAGGTATCGACGTTCTATGCGAAGAGCCTGGACGGATATGCGAAATGATGCTACTATTCTGAGATGGCGCAACTGAATGGGCCGATGTACTCGTCGAAGTAACACTCATGTACGATGATCCTGATGCTCTCTTGGGGAAAAATGGCACAGTGGAACCATGACTTTTCCCGCTGTTGGCGGAGTATACAGAATCACGGCTTGGTGGCCGGTCACCAGCGTAAGGATGAGGACGAGGCGGAGACAGATTGGTTGGTATAGCTGGCGGGGGGCCACTAGGTGGCGTCAAGCGTTTTGGCAATGGTAACTGTCGCGACCACCGCTTCACACTTGAACTGCGCTTAGTGCTAACGCTGGCGGCGTCTCCCGAAGCGAGCGTAGAAACACTGCGTATCGACGGTTCGCGTGGTTTCTGCTCAGGTGTCCGGAAACCATTAATCAACAAGGGGCCCCGAGGTTCCGTGGCGCCGCGCTCGTGAGAGACACAAATGTCGCTCTGGTTCCCGTTGACATGTTTATAGACGGACATATCAGTTGTCAGGTTGCCTGCCGTTGTCCACCGCTTCGTGCGAGGTGGAGGCTGTAAAGGAACAGCGCCCATCGACAACGTCCGATTCGCTCGCTCCCGATGGAAGTGTGCACTAAACGGATGAGGGATATTAGGAGCATCGTCTAGCTCGTCGTCCGTTATAATTTTCCGGTCCAAATCTTTGGCCGTAACGATGGGTATGGATGGATGGGAGGCCGACATATTAAGTAGATTAGCGCCCATTGATCCGAAAGTGTCACCGTCTTCATTATCGAGGCTGTCGGACTCTATCGAGGTCGCGCGGGACCCTGACCGGGGGCGGGTGTTCCCGGTGAACAAGCCTTTTAGTGTCGAGACCGCACCGGCCGGTGCTGGTTTAGGCGTCACCGGCTGTGAACGAGTCGAGTTGGATGACGAGGAAGACGAGAACGTCTCTTCGCGAGGACTGTTCGGCGAACGTAAGGCGTTGTTGAATTCCTGGATGTTAAACTTTTCCCGAGGAGAGTTTACGATGCCCTGGGCACGCATGGACAACATTACGTCGATGTCTCCTCGAGGCTCGACCCCGGCGCCATTACTACCAGGAGAACCCAAACCAGCGCGTACAGCCCTAGCCGGAAGATGAGTATCTTACTAGTTAAGAGTAAGAATATACGTACCGCTGACCAAAGATGGACTGTTTGATAGTTGCTATCCAGCGCTGGGCCTCGCTCTGGTCACAGATTTGCAAAAACCACATTGTGCGGCCACCCTCTTCGTGGTTTAGCTCTTTCCTATGAGCCCCGACATCAGTGCCACCAACTTTGACAACCTGTCTGCGTCCGCTAACTTCTTCCTCGGCAACGAACACGACGCTATCCTCGTTGATCTCAAGCCGTTCTATTTCTCGCTCATCCCCATTAGCCGTCTTGAATAAATGTAAATATGACACCGTAGGCTTTGAGTTTGTAGTGGCCAGGACAGTGGGCTGAGAGAGAATAAGGTATCGGCTCTTCCACTGGCGAGAGAGGGCAAAGATGCGAAGCGAAGACGGGGCATAGTATTTGGGGAGTGTGGCGGAGGCCTGGACAAACTGGGCGAGAGCAGCGGGAGAAGCAGGAAAGGGTGGAATGGGAGCAGGCGTAATGGAAGTTGAACGACTATGTGAGAGGACGGAGGCCGCGCGATGGCGACCGAGCATGGAATTTGGAGCAGAGTAGGTAGAGAGGGGGGACATAGGGGGTGTCAACGCTTCGGGTGCTGGCTCTGTTGCTTGTGTCTCGGCAAAGTCACGTTCGTCTACTTCGGCTGTATGGCACTCGTCGTCGGGTGGCGGGGGTGGGTCGGGGTGTAGTAATGAGGATGTTAAGCCTATAGCCTGTGCTGCTGCATCGCGGAGCTGTTGTCGCTCCTCTTCTTCTGCATCCGGACGGGGCGCGGTGATTTCAATAACGCCTGGAAGAATGATAGGCATAGGAGGCTGACGGATAGACTTGCGCCGCTTGCCGAACCTGATACCTAGTGCATCAGAGGCGACGAGGAGTAGACTGCCGCGTGAGCGTTTCGGCGGCGACGACGACGAGGTCGACGGTGGCGATCTGTGAGCCTCTGAAGTGAATGACAGCTGTGTCACAGAGTGCGTTTCTACGACGACTATTGAGTGGGGCATCAGTCCACTGCTGACTTTTGGTCGCGTATTACTCACCATGGGAGCTCGTCGAGACCAAATTGTGGTCTGAAGCACAGGAAAAGGCTCGCTCCTTGCCCTTGGATCTAGTGGGGAGTCTACCCGCGTATTCATGGCCATCAGTGGACAAGGGACGCGAGGAGGACAAGGAGGAGGAGGGGGTGATATGCATTTCTCGCGGGTCAGGCAGCGAGAGAGTCGTAGAACGAGGTGGTTTGAGGAGAAAAGGTGACTTCTATGAAAACCGGAGTAAGCACATATAACATCAGGGCAGATACCGCCCAGAACGGACCTTTGTCTCGTCAACCTCAACGTCAAAGACGTGGTCTACAACCATAGTCGACATCATCATCAAAGTAAGCTGCAAAGGAGCTCTTTTTACAACTCTTGCTCCTGTCCTCCACCGCTCCTTATAAACTTTGCCGGACTCAAAACGTAGTCTCTTCCACAGCTCCGTCCCGGCGATTAATCGACGCGACCCGCGATCTCACAAATCCCGATGATAAATGCAAATTATTACCTCCTTGGCTCTCTACATACACAACGTTCAAAGAGAGGGCACAGTCCCGCGAACAATCTCCTTCTCTCTCCCTTTGTATCCACTCACTCACATGCCCTACTCTGGACTGAATAGCAATCACGTCCGCGGCTGTTCATCAGTCACACATCCCATACCGTAGCAACTTTGTTCAAAAACGCTTAAATTACACACCTGAGCCCAGGCAAAGTCCGACAGGCAAAGTCCGAGCCGTACTCCACAATCCTACCCGGTAAGAGCTAAATCCCTAACCGTTACCTTTTCTCGACCACCATTCTATCCCGGCGCCCGTCTTCCGCTGTGCGTGGCGCTTAAAAAAGCTTGTCCCGTCTCGGAGTCGCATCCACCTCGTTGATCGCGCATACTGATCCCGCAACGCCACTAACAGTCTTCGCGAATTCGCTTGCGGTCTCACCTGAATCTTGGCATACACATCTCCTGTTTAGCCGCGCTAACAGTTTCTGCAGTAGAACGCGTTCTTTTCCCTAACCGTGCTGTAATCAAGGCCCTCCTTTGAGTAAGAATTAACAGCATTACTCATGATCCAAACACACCTTCATCAGCTTGATAAATGATCGGGGACCTAAGAAGCACTGTGAGACGTATTCCCTCGACAGCCTGGTGAATGATGAGAACACATAACCATCAAAGCACTCTCGACGAATGACCAAGCGTTCGAGTACAGACAGCAATGTGATTTGTCAACCATGTATAAATAAGTATCCGACCTGTCAAGCTATCATCAGCACAAGCACGGCAAATAGGCCACCAAAGCCAACTTACTATATAACTTAACCGTCCTACCCCGCTGGACGCGCGCGCTTATACGTCCCATACGGACCCACCGCCGGAATCTGGCTAACAGTTCTCTGCAGCCTGATCGGCTCAAAGAATGGTCTCGAATCCTGGTGCGGTTGAGGCTCCTCCTTGGGCACGGGCGGAAGCACTCCCAACATCCTCCTCAGCTCCTCGTTCTCCTTTTCTAACCGCGCCAGCTCAATCTCCCTCTCCATCGCGTGTTCCGCCGCCGCTACCGCGTCTTCCGGGTCCGTATCTTCACCTGACTGAGTATGCAACACCCGTCGCATGATATACGAGAGCCGCGCAATGGCCTCCGAGACCGTAGTACTCGTCGCGAGGTCCCGCGCGGCGTTTTGCTCTTCCAAGGCAAGAAGCCGAGTTTCGTACTCTCGTATTAGAGATAATTCGCGTTCTTGGACGTCTTGCTTAAAAGTAATGAATAACATGATTTCCAAGGCGATTCCATGGGACCTACAGCGCGATTACGAAAGTTGCCTATATAGCATGGGGTAAGTAAGGCGGGGGTTAGTGGGAAAGAGGGACGTGCTCATTAGACTCTCTAAAGTCTGTTCATAATCCTTGATGAGCGTGTTCAAATGCTTGTTGTCATGCTGTAGACTGGTGTTCTCGTCCCGAATGGCGTTGGTCATCTTTTGCAGCTCCTCGTCGTACACATCTATTGCTCATTGAGGTTAACGCGTTGCATACACACACACCCATGGGACACACCCTGGCTTTTATCCAAATTGAACCGCCTCAGAACAAACCCAGTCTTATTATGAACCGCTTGATTCTATTGCGAGTTCAGCACCTACGAATTCCACCGAATATGTGGTGAACGTACCTTTGCATTTCCGACTTGAGAATGCAGAGAAACAGAAAGCTGGCGGTTCTGGTTGAGCTGCTCGCTGAGCTCTAGGATGAGATTCCATAGCTGCATAAGGTCTTGATCATTGTTCTCCAGGATAGTCATGGCGGGCAAGGGCTCAGCCTGCGAGCCTACGAAGATGGCACGGTTCTCCCTGGGAGAAGGGGGACAAGGTACATTGGTTCACGTGGCTTGCGATCGCCATAAAACTCGCGACGGCTGTCTTCCAGTGACGCTCATGTTCGCGCTCATAGGGAATGAACAAGTTCTGCACTTACTGCTTCGTCCCGCCACTTTCGTTATGACAAAAGTTAACAAGCCTCTCATTGTCGAGGATCTGCTCTGCGTCCCCACTCCAGCCATGTCCTATCGTTTGAAGCCCAAGAAACAATAACACCCCCCAAATCCTTCTTTTGTCTTCTCATGATGGGGTACACCACCATAGTCGCCCAACACAAAGCGGGGATCGGCGCCGCATCAACTCTCGCGTACGGAATACTTTAATAAAGAGCTCGGGATACCACAATTCCTACTGCTCCACGAAAACATGTACACAGAAAGCGACAACTTGAAAGCAATCGCATTAAACAACTACCTCGACGCGCGGGTCGGTCCTGCTGCATCCTACGATGATGTTCTCTCCCATTGGTGTACGGTACCCTCTCCTCTCCAAGTTCTTGGATGCCATCTCACATATACAATAATTTCAACAGTCGACATCTGGACTACGACAAACGCCCACCTCTCAGAAGGAAGCACCCACCTCCACTGGCCCCTCGGGGGCGCTGTCACCCCCGTTCAAGTAGCTCACCGTTTGTTGTTCGCGGGCGCGGGCGCGCACAAACCCATTCTGGAATTACTGACAGTACAGCCTATTGAGGCTTGGGGAGATTTTTATCATTGTATGTCTCCTAGTCCTCTTACCATCTTCAAACTTCTGATTGGGAGCAAGATCTTACTATGATCAAAACGTTCTTGACATCCATAAGGCGGATAGCTATCTGGGGTACGTTTCCCTCCTACCAGTTAAAGCGTTTTCAATCCGTTACTCACGCTCGAGTTGTAGCTGATAGTTGTATTGCGCAGGCGCAATGCAACACCCTCAACCTCTCGTGGTTAAAACACACCTTTGATCCTCGCGCTGATACGTATACAGCCTGTTGCATCGTATCGGACATGATACCGGTAACGGACGTGTTCAGCCAGTGGTTTGGCCTGTGGAGAGATACAGTCGTATTGGATTGTGCTCGATTCGTGGCTGGTTTGAGCTACATGAGGACATCGTGTGTGTTTGAATACTTGGAGTTCCTGGATGTGCGGAGTGACATGACAGTGTCTTTCGTGGACGTAGATGGTATGACGGATGATGGTCTTAAGCTTGAAGGATAGCATTCAGGAGTCGAACAGCGATATCGGAGGCACTGTCTGGCGCCACAACCTTTTTACCATCACCTTTCAAATACATTATTTCATTCATTCACGAGAATAGAATAAACAGTATTACTACTATTATGGGCACTGAGGTATCAAGTTATAAATAACAATGCAATGGTAATAGTATGGTATATGATGAAGACGTTAAGGAGCGATGCAAATTTCTTTTATAACCACATGACTAACTCGTTGTCGGCCTACTAATCATTAGGCGTTTACGGGCAGAAAGTGACGGTGTAGTCAGCGTTGAGGGTAGAGTCGCAAGACCAGAACGCAGTGCCCGAAGACTCGTCGTAAGGATAGGCATACGAGTTGGGGCAGTTACCCTCTGCGCAAAAAGCGGCATATCAGTTTCCGTCCGGGCAAGGGCATCTCAGAGAGGTGCTCACTAAAGTAACTGTAGTCCTGAACACCGCTGGAGGGGCATTTCTCTGGGGTGCTGTAATCGCCTCTGCAGCAGTTGGGCGAGTTCGCTGTGAGTGAAATTGAGTTCCTGGCATCTACACTGAAAAAAAAAGATAAGGTAAAACCCACCTTGGTTGCCATCGAGATTGGCAAAGCACGCGCTCTTGCAGCCAGCGTTGCTGCCGTCTTTGGCAGCGGGTCCCGCGATTTCAGCAGGGCCTACCAAGATCACATGGCTGTCAGGACGCGTAATTGGATAGAGGAAATACACGTACAGTTGGCGTTGAGGTCAACAGGACAGGAAGCCTCAGAGCAGGCGACGCTCGGCGTGACGGTCATGGGAAGGTTGAAGCCATCCACGAGGGACACTACACCGAATGAGCGAACGGCAGCAGATACTCTGAGAGGAAGAGCATACCATCGTACCAATCGGCGTTGTAGCTGGCAGAGAGCGTCCATTCAGCGACCGTAGCGGGGGGAACACCCTAGAAAGGATTACGATTAGCACATCCCGCTGCTGTTCCTTCGGCAAGTAGTGACTTACCGTTCCGCTGTGAGCATCGCATTCAAGACCACCGTTGCAGCCACCGGTCACGCACGACAAAGGGCCTGGGTTGGTGGAAAAATCACATTCGGTACGACCCTATACATTGTGCGTTCAGTTTTCGTTATGGTGCAGTGGATAGAAAGTTTCAGGCGCACCCAGATGCGACCAGAGGTCCAGTTGCTGGGTACGGAGAAGGAGATGGATGAACCGGGGGCAGCCTCCCAGCTATAATAATGCCACTAGAGTCAAATTCCCGGCCTTGACGTGGATGGAGTGGAGACATACCCAGTCGCTTGATCAGGAACAGCGGTACCTGCGTTCAAGTCCGTGAACAACTGCGGGTGGAGGTTACATCATAACTGAAGGAATAAAAAGGTGAAAGGCTTACACCGGGCCTGTGGAACTTGGTCAGAACACGCCAATGGGTGAAAAGATAGATATGGTATACCAAACGGTAAAGGTGCAGTTGTTCTTGACCGTAAAAGTGCGCGCGTATGTGGAAGATACGAGCGCAAGAGAAACGATAGTAGCGAGTCCGTGCATGATGATTATGATTAAGGAAAGGTAGAAGTGGGGTGAGAGCTGTTTTGGAATTTCCCTCCTTTATATACTTAGCCCTTCCCGTGTTTCGCCTATGCACAGACTCCAATTTCGCATGTTGCCAACACGAAGCCTCACTCCGCAGCCGAGGCCCAGGACGAGACGTATTGGATTTGGCCAACTTGCGCTAATTCCATCGCGTGTGCAAAGAGCCATGTCGATGTCGAGAAATAAGCCTTTTTGAAAAATCCGGTTTCACAAGTCAGAAGAGATAATCAGTCGTTACGCCGCTAGCATACGGTTCGCTGTATTCTTTGCTCTAATTTGAGTAATCTCGCTGTATCTTGTCGCCAGTCGGATAGGTGTGCGAGAGGTAACGGAAACTCAGCCGAAGAAGATTGTACAAAGTTGAGACAGTCGGTCCAGAAATACAAGAAGCCTGTTGGAGACGAAGACTGACAAGTCCATGAAACAGCAGCATGCAGCTGGGGCCGATATAAGGAATTTGTCGACCAAGTATTGATAGCAGCAGAGTTCGTTTCAGCGCAGACTAAGAGGTAAACTTCACTAGATATGTGGTGAACGGACCTTTGCATTTCCGACTTGAGAATGCAGAGAAACAGAAAGCAGGCGGTTCTGGTTGAGCTGCTCGCTGAGCTCTAGGATGAGATTCCATAGCTGCATAAGGTCTTGATCATTGTTCTCCAGGATAGTCATGGCGGGCAAGGGCTCAGCCTGCGAGCCTACGAAGATGGCACGGTTCTTCCAGGGAGAAGAGGGACAAGGTACATTGGTTCACGTGGCTTACGATCGCCTTAAAACTCGCCGACGGCGGTCTTCCAGTTCGCGCTCATAGGGAATGAACAAGTTCTACACTTACTGCTTCCGCCCCGCCACTTTCTTCATGACAATTCTAATTCCTAATGACAAAAGTTAACAAGCCTCTCCTTGTCGAGGATCTGCTCTGCGTCCCCACTCCGGCCATTGTCCTATCGTTCCAAGCTCAAGAAACAATAACGCGCCCCAAATCCTTCTTTTGTCTTCTCCTGATGGGGTACACCACCATCGTCGCTCAACACAAGGCGGGGATCGGCGCCGTATCAACTCTCGCGTAGGGAATACTTTAATAAAGAGCTCAGGCTACCACAATTCCTACTGCTCCACGAAACCATGTATACAGGAAGCGACAACTTGAAAGCCATCGCATTAAACAACTACCTCGACGCACGGGTCGATCCCGCTGCTTCCTACGATGATGTTCTCCGTCATTGGTGTACGGTACTCTCCCTCGAGCTCTCCCTCTACTTGGATCCCATCTCACATACACTAATTTCAGTCGACATCTGGACTACGACAAACGCCCACCTCCCAGAACAAAGCACCCACCTCCACTGGCC
Organism: Hymenopellis raphanipes; assembly: GCA_036872995.1. Taxonomy (NCBI): domain Eukaryota; kingdom Fungi; phylum Basidiomycota; class Agaricomycetes; order Agaricales; family Physalacriaceae; genus Hymenopellis; species Hymenopellis raphanipes. The sequence goes on from JAYMDG010000012.1 coordinate 1,600,615, forward strand.
CCTCGGGGGCGCTGTGACCCCCGTCCAAGTAGCTTACCGCTTGTTGTTCGTGGGCGCGCACAAACCCACTCTGGAATTACTTACAGTACAACGTATTGAGACTTGGGGAGACTTTTATCGTTGTATGTCTCCTAGTCCCTTTACCATCTTCAAACTTCTGACTGGGAGTAATATTGCCAGATCTTATCATGATGAAAACGTTCTTGACATCCACAAGGCGGATAGCTATCTGGGGTACGTTTCCCTCCTAAACCGTTTTCAGTCCGTTACTCACGCTCGAGTTGTAGCCGATAGTTGTATTGCGCAGGCACAATGCAACGCCCTCAACCTCTCGTGGTTAAAACACACCTTTGACCCTAGCGCTGATACGTATGCAGCCTGTTGCATCGTATCGGACATAATACCGGTAACGGACGTGTTCAGTCAGTGGTTTGGCCTGTGGCGGGATGCAGTCGTCTTGGATTGTGCTCGATTCGTGGCTGGTTTGAGCTACATGAGGAAGTCGTGTGTGTTTGGATACTTGGAGTTCCTGGATGTACGGAGTGACATGACAGTGTCTTTCGTGGACGTAGATGGTACGGCGGATGACGGTCTCAAGCGCCTTATTCAGGAGTCGAATAGCAATATGCTTTCTGGCGCCACAATTTTACTATCACCTTGTAAATACGTTGTTTCATTCACGAAAGTGGAATAGACAGTTCATTCAGTTATGGACAAGGTATCGAATTATCAATAACAGTATGGGATATGCAGACGTTAAGAAGGGATGCAAATTTCTTTTATAACAACATTACCAACTCGTTGTCGGCCTACTAATCATTATGCGTTTACGGGCAGAAAGTGACGGTATAGTCAGCGTTGAGAGTAGAGTCGCAAGACCAGAGCGCAGTGCCCGAAGACTCGTCGTAAGCATAGGCGTACGAGTTGGGGCATCTACCCTCTGCACAAAAAGCGGCATGTCAGTTTCCTTCCAGGCAAGGCATCTCAAAGAGGAGCTCACTAAAGTAACTGTAGTCCTGAACACCGCTGGAGGGGCACTTGTCTGGGGTGCTGTAATCGCCGCTGCAGCAGTTGGGCGAGTTTGCTGTTTAATTGAGTTCCTGATGAGAAAAAGATAAGGTAAAGCCCACCTTGGTTGCCATCGAGATTGGCAAAGCACGCACTCTTGCAGCCAGCGTTGCTGCCGTCCTTGGCAGCGGGACCCGCGATTTCAGCAGGGCCTACCAAGATCACAGGCCTGTCAGAACGCGTACTTCAACTTGGGAGGAAGCACACGTACAGTTGGCGTTAAGGTCAACGGGGCAAGAGGCCGCAGAGCAGGCGACGCTCGGCGTGACGGTCATGGGAAGGTTGAAGCCATCCACGAGGGACACTACACCGAATGAGCGAACAGCACCACATATTCTGGGAGGAAGAGTATACCATCGTACCAATCGGCGTTTCCGCTGGCAGAGAGCGTCCATTCAGCGACAGTAGCGGGGGGAACACCCTAGAAAGGATTACGATTAGCACATCCCGCTGCTGTTTCTTCGGCCAAGAGGTGACTTACCGTTCCGCTGTGAGCATCGCATTCAAGACCACCGTTGCAGCCACCGGTCACACATGACAAAGGGCCTGGGTTGGTGGAGAAATCACATTCGGTACGACCCTATACATTGTGCGTTCAGTTTTCGTTATGGCGCAGTGGATGGAAAGGCGTACCCAGATGCGACCAGCGGTCCAGTTGTCGGGTACGGAGAAGGAGATGGATGAACCGGAGGCAGCTTCCCATCTATTATAATCCCACTAGAGTCGCATTCCCGGCCTTGACGTGGACGGAATGGAGACATACCCAGTCGCTTGATCAGGAACAGAGGTACCTGCGTTCAAGTCCGTGAACAACTGCGGGTGGAGGTTACATTATAACTGAAGGAATAAAAAGGTGAAAGGCATACACCGGGCCTGTAGAACTTGGTTAGAACGCGCCATAACGTGAAAAGATAGATAGACATACCAAACGGTAAAAGCGCAGTTGTTCTTGACTGTAAAAGTGCGCGCGGATGCGGAAGATACGAGCGCAAGAGAAACGATAGTAGCCAGTCCGTGCATGATTATGATTAAGATCTGGGAAGGAAAGGTAGAAGGTGGGGTGAAAGCTGTTCTGGCAAAGAGCTGAATCCCCCTACTTTATATAGCCATTCCCGTGTTTCGCCTATGCCGAGAGGGCTAATCCAACCACCTGCATCAATCGCCCGTGATACTGCACAGACTCTAATCTCGCATGGTTGCCAACACGAAGCCTCACTCCGCAGCCGAGGCCCAGGACGAGACATACCGAATTTCGCCAACTTGCGCTAATCCCACCGCGTGTGCAAGAAGCCATGTCCATGTCGAGAAATAAGCCTTTTTGATAAATCCGGTTTCACAAATTTTAAGAGATGATCAGTCGTTACGCCGCTAGCATATGGTTAGCTGTATTCTTTGCTTTAGATTCAGTAATCTCGCTGTGTCGTGTCGCCAGCCGGATAAGTGTGCGAGAGGTAACGGAAACTCAGCCGAAGAAGATTGTGTAAAGTTAAGCCCACTAGTACGAGAAGCCTTTTGGAGACGAAGATTGACAAGTCCATGAAACAGCAGCATGCAGCTAGGGCCGATGTATAGAATTCGTCGACTATTGATAGCAGCAGATGATGCAGAGTTGTTCAGCGCAAACTAAGAGGAGTACCGTCGTGGTTACAAAACAAGCGTGATCGCAGGCCGTCTTTTCGGGTTATCGACCAAAGTTGGACAAACAACGCGTCTTCTCCCCCACCTCCATGTTTGGGTCGAGGACTGGTGATGTCGGTACTTCGCCAGCCGTGTACAAAGTGCGGGAGTATCAAGGAGGCTACACGGGGCACCATCATTACCTGTAAGCAGTGTAACCGCAATTTCCATCACAGTGAGCGACGGTGTTCACATCAATTGTCTTGTTTCTGACCAAAGTTGCAGAGTGTCATGACCCACCACTCTCCCCAGTGCAGCTCTTGACCGTTCTCAAGACATACATCGCCCACTCGTCACCCCAGTTCGAATGGACGTGCGCGGTTTGCACAAAAGCTGCACCCATTATCATCGATGACAGCGACGATGAGCCTACGCAAGCACCACCTCAGAAGCTTCAGAGGAAACGCGTTCGAAACTCTAAAGAGGTCTGGCCTATAAAGAAGACCTGGTCTGGTCGTGTTGAAGAAATCATACCCTCGGACGATGAACACGATTCGACGTCGGCAGCTTTCAACGTTATCAATATCTCACCCGATGTTTCCATTGACACTACCACGAAGCGAATAGAGGAAATCTCTCTCCTCTCAGAGGACGATGAACCTCGAACGCCTACACATGCCCCATCCCCCATCATCATCTCGCCTGATGCGTCCGAAGAGAAACCCACGCGTCGGCGACTCAGCCTGAGCTCGTCGTCTTCTATAGAAATCATATCCAACCCTTTAGCGAAACCCCATCCCACATCTACTTCCTCCACCAAGCCCCGCACGCCTCCTCCAACCCAAGAATCTCACGCCGACAATGCCATGGATGTAGACCAAGACCCAAAGGTCAAGGAGGAAGGGGCAGAACCCGCATTGCCCAAACCCAAATTCAACATTCCTGCCAATTGGCTTGAACCACTTCCCCCGCCTCGTGGCGTTCGCCTCTCGCGTCGCCCAGGCAAGGTGCCTCTCAAACAACGACTCATCCTCGAGCCTATTTATCTATGTACTACGGACTGGACGACAGAGCCACCGAGGCTCTGAACGTCCATGTCTGGTCATTCTTGGTGAACTTTTTGGACATATGTATGGTCAATTGCTTTGTTGTTTTCATCCTGTTTTCATTCTGTTGTACTTTAACTTAATATTTGTATTATAGCATCGAATCGGAATTCTGTATTGAAGGGTGCCGGTGAGCGGTGGACCGTAACCATCGCGTTCGTGTAGCTGGCGACTCCAGAATGGGGTTGGTAAATATTCACAACTATTCATTGCAGGTATTGGTATCAAGAAGGTTGTACGTCTTCACACCTCTCATAGAGTTCGCGAGTCTGTTAGCTTTCGCCACTGCCCCACCGTCGTCTCCACCTCCGCCTCCCCGTCGTCTCCACCTCCACCGCCCGCACCATCTCCGCCGCCGCTATCTCCTCCGCCGCCATCGCCTCTGTCCATGAGTGTCAATGTCAATCTCGTCGCTGTCCTTCTTCCTGGAAAGGCGCCTCGCAGTTTCAATATAGATGAACGTCACAAGGATGGCATCAACGATGTGTTCTCCTGCCTCGCTCAAATGTATTCGCACTGCCCGCACACCTCAACACGAAATAAATATTCCATCCCTACGGTACTTAATCGAAGCATGCGAAATCTACTAGAAATACACTACAGCCTTCAAGCAAAACCAAAGGAATCAATGTCCAACATAGCACTCAGCCCACTTTTCACCCAGACATGCCTCTGAAAAATCAACAGTAAGATCACCTAAGCGTGAAATGACACGTTTACAGCGAGGGGTACGAAGCGCAGTGATCGATGTGGAAGGAAGCCACAGAAGTCTTTCCTGGTGCTGAGACACTAACCAGCCTTCATCTTGGACACTCCAAGCAGGAGCTGAGGGAAATGTCAGTGAGGAAGCTGCCATTAAGGGAAAGTGATACTAACATAGAGTTTTATTGTAAAAGCAGAGCTGGTCACATGAGACGGAAGCTTGAATAGAATGACTGTGGCCCTTGCTGTGGCCTGTCTTCACATTCCATATACGAACTGTCTTGTCATGCGAGGCAGAGACAATGTGCTGGCCATTATATGAGAATGAGGCAGATGTGACCCAGTTTGTATGCCCCTCTAGCATCAGCTCCTCTTGGCCTGTCTCCACATTCCATACACGAACTGTCTTGTCATCTGAGGCAGAGACAATATGCTGGCCATCATATGAGAATGAGGCAGATGTGACCCAGTTTGTATGCCCCTTCAGCCTCAGCTCCTCCTCACCTATTTCTACATTCCATATGCAAACTGTCTTATCACGTGAGGCAGAGATAATATGCTTGTCATCATGAGAAAATGAGGCAGATGTAACCCCAGCTGTGTGTCCCTCCAGCCTCAGCTTCTCCTTGCCTGTCTTAACATTCCATATACGAATTGTCTTGTCATATGAGGCAGAAACAATGTGCTGACCATCATGTGAGAATGAGGCAGATGTAACCCAACCTGTATGCCCATTCAGCATCAGCTTCTTCTTGCCTGTCTTGACATTCCATATACGAACTGTCTTGTCATGTGAGGTAGAGACAATGTGCTGGCCATCATATGAGAATGAGGCAGATGTAACCCAATCTGTATGCCCATCCAGCATCAGCTCCTTTTTGCCTGTCTCTGCATTCCATACCCAAACTGTTTTATCACTGTTTGAGGTAGAGACAATGTGCTTGCCATTATGGGAGAATGAGGCAGATGTGACCCAACCTATGTGTCCCTCCAGCATTAGCTCCTTCTTACCTGTTTCCGCATTCCACATACAGACTGTTTTGTCATGTGAAGCAGAGATGATGTGCTGATCATTGTGTGAGAACAAGGCAGTTACAACTGAATGTTTGTGCCCTTTCAGTATCAACTCCTCCTTGCCTGTTTCTGCATTCCACACACAAACTGTCTTGTCAACTGATGCAGAGACAATATGCTGACCATCATGTGAGAATGAAGCAGATGTAACCCAACCTGTATGTCCCTCCAGCATCAGCTCCTTTTTGCCTGTTTTCGCATTCCACATATAGATCATCTTATCATGCGAGGCAGAGACAATGCACTGGTCATCATATGAGAATGAAGCAGATGTAACTTCATATATGTGCTCCTTTAATATTAGCACCGTCTTGCCTGTTTCTGCATTCCATATACGAACTGTCTTATCATGTGAGGCAGAGACAATATACTTGTCATCATGCGAGAATGAAGCTGATGTGACCCAACCTGTATGTCCCTCCAGCATCAGCTCCTCCTTGCCTGTCTTAACATTCCATATACGCACTGTCTTATCATGCGAGGCAGAGATGATGTGCTGATCATTGTGTGAGAACAAAGCAGATGTAACCCAATATTTATGGCCATTCAGCACCAGTTTCTTCTTACCAGTTTCTGCATTCCATACACGGACTGTCTTGTCACGCGAGGCAGAAACAATGTACTTGCCATCATATGAGAATGAGGCAGATGTAACCCAATCTTTATGCCCCTCCAGCATCAGCTCCTCCTTGCCTGTCCTTATATTCCATATACGAACTGTTTTGTCACGTGAAGCAGAGATGATGTGCTGATCATTATATGAGAACAAGGCAGTTATAACTGAATGTTTGTGCCCCTTCAATATTAACTCCTCCTTACCTGTCTCTACATTCCACATACGAACTGTCTTATCATTTGAGGCAGAGACAATATACTGACCATTGTGCGAGAATGAGGCACAGTTGACTGTATTAGTATGCTTTATAATGGTAGTCAGTAGATGTTCTCGCCTTCTTGTACCAGATAGTCTTGGAAGGCCTGTAAAGCCTTTTTTCCATCTGTGCAGAAGCTTTGAGTCTCCATCATAGACAGCAAGTGTAGAGATATATAGATGGGGTGTGGACACTGCAAGAGCATTGGAGGTGAATGATATTGCAAAGTTCTGAGCGTCTTTCAAGTCAGACAATAGTATAGAAGCCACCTTGTCTTCTGCTGCATGTGGCTATACATATTCAGTATTTGGTGGCAGCTCAATGACTTTGGAAAAACTCACAACTTTCAGGGCCTCATATGCAATTCTGAGTGCTGTTGAGCACTTGCTACCCTGGCTAATGATGTTCATGGTCTCGATCCAGAAAAGAAGCTGGCCATCACAAAATGCACGTAATTTTAAGATGGCACTTTCGACTTGTTCGCGGCTAGCTGTCACCCCACTTGAGCCACGGGAGAGATGTTGTGCCCAATGGCAGCAGACATATCGAAGGAGAGGCATGATGAACTTCTCCTTACGCTGGGCAAGGTCTGGGACATCGGAGTCGATGAGGAAGGAAGATGGGAGGTTGCAAATGTTGAAGCGCAGATCATGCTCCATAATCGTAAAGCATCCTCGAGTCAGCAAGGCCTGCTGAGTAACAGTATCACATGTGTAGGTCAGGCTCCTCTCAGAGTCACACATGAAGTCGTAGAATGATGTGTGGTACCAGAATATGCAGCCATCGTGCTTTGACACATATAACACAGCATGGAGATCTTCAATAACATGACCTGTGAAAGCCACGTCACACACAGAGTCACATATAAGACCACTAAGCACTTCAATGGACACCGGCTCCTCTGTGCATAGAATGGTGTATAGAATTTTGAGGCGACTGCGACGAAGTGTTTCTCCAACCGACCCAAAAACATCCTGCAGTACTTGACTGTACAGGTGATCCACGGGTAGCACATCGACACTGTCAGACAGCGTCGGCCAGGCCTGTAGTAGACTCTTCAACTGCCGAAGCTGTTCACTGCCGTAACCTCGTGAAATAAACCTGACGGCGGTGGCGGCATAAACAAAAAGACCTCCAGCCCTCTCCGCCAGATCCTTGAGTTGAGGTGTACCACAGAGATCGGGAAGCGCGGCAGACAGAAACGTGAGAATGTCGCACTGAACATTATCTCTGGTCACCTCCTCGAGATGGCAGATAAAGTCGGAGGTAAGGGCAGTACACCTCTCAACCAACTTTGGCTCTCGCCGACTCGTGATGAGGAATTTAAGTCCGCTCAAATGACCTGCTTTGACGGTAGAGATCAACTCGCTCAAGAATTCCCAGCCACCTTGGACCTCATCCAGAGCATCGACAACCACGACACAAGGAGGGAAGTTGGGGAGGCGGTCGCTTGCTGATTTCTGCCATGATTCGACAAGGAGATCTTTCATCTGTTTAGCGGATGAATCGGCGGAATCTAAATCCGCTTTGAGAAGGGCAGCAGCGAAGGAACGTGAATAGCGAGCAAGTTGATACACGATGGAGGGAATGATATACTTTCGCTCTCTCAACTCTACGAGCTGCCGGGAGCAAAAGAAGGAAGCGCCAAGGATGCCTTCAGCATCGAGAGACTTGCACACCGAGGACGCAATCGTCGACTTTCCCGTCCCGGCCGAGCCGTTCAGCCAGTATATGGATGCCGAATTCTCCGAGGATTGTTTCCGCGCCCACTCAACTAGGCGCTGAATGATCTCGACACGCGTCCCAGGAGTACACGCCCCGCGTGTGACGCCGACTGCCTCGGAATCGACATCGGCATCATAGCGGGCCTGGCGAGACCGGGGAAAGCTGTTGAGAAGGAGCTTCTTGAGATCGGAGAGGATGGCGGCGGTATTGCGTTCGATACTTAGGGATATGGCGAGCTAGCCAGAATTTTTAGGATGGCTAGGGTAGGCAAAGCAGATACGCACATGGAAATCCTTTGTGCTTGCTTCCAAGTCTTGGAAGACCCTCTTGAGTGCTCTGATATCGTCGTCGCTAGTCAAGGTACGTTTCACAAGGCCCCTCGATGCCATAAGTTGAAGTTTAGAGAGCTGCGTAATGAGGACTCTGAGGCGAATAATATGAGGTTGTGTCCAAGTACACGGTTACGACGTACTTGGCAAACTCATCCATGCGTTCGTTTGTGATTTTGTATTCCGGATCCGACTGCATTAGGGCGGTGTCGATGGTCTGGAGGCGAGTCCATGTGTGGGTTATCATGTCACGCATATCCTCCCTACCATCGCTAACTTGCTACATTCGAATTTATCAGTTCACGCCAAGCAGCGGAACGTTACGAATTCACGTACATGAAACAGAGTAATCAACGCATTAATCGCGCCAACGGGAGTCTTGAGTGGGGTTCCGTCCAAGAATTTCTCGGCTCTCTTCAACAGCATCTCAATGCCACTCCAGGTGACCTTGGCTGCTCCCTTCCAGTCGGTCGCAGAAGTAGATCCATGACTTCCGCGAGAGGATTTGTTAAAGACTTTAGCGAATTTGCGCATTGCTGTTGGGAGAGATGGACGCTGTGGTATAAGAGAAAGCAGTACGTGGGAAGACACATGGCAACGGCATGTCAATTGAGTCCATCATCGGCGCTACGATCTCCCCATCTATAACGCGTCTGCAATCTTATCTGCCGCGTCGCGCAGCCTCAAGACTGGCGCGCAGCTGTATAGCTTGGTGGAGCGGGAGACGACAAAGATCATAGTATTCGCCACACTATCCCCGGTGACAAGTCGATAGGATGCGCATGCAAATCATTTATCACTCTCCCCCAGGATCCGTGCTAGTGAGTAGATACTCGATCAAGGTCCTCACAACCCGCACATTGACGCTATTGCCTATTAGTCTGTATTGCGATTTGCGTGAGATGTCGTCCGGAAATGAAAAATGCTCCTCCTCCCCAGGGGAGTTGAAATCGAATAACCGCAGGAGCTCCTCTGGTGCAAAGTATCTGAGACGAAGCGGCGCGAGTATCTTCACTGCATCGACAACGCCTGCAGCTTGGGCGGCTAGGAACTCGTCAAAGACTTGTGTAGTCTGTAGAAGGCTATGTTACACTCTCCGTTATTTGAAGATGACACTTACGTCCAAAGCAGACTCCATTTGAAGAATAGAACCAGCGCGTTCCACGAGTTGCGTGTAGCCTGAAAGGACAGTCGGTATTGGGCCTCGAAAGGCATGAACGGACTAACCTCGCGTAAAACAGCAGCTCCTAGCATCTGTCACGCGTACAATATCGAATAGGCGGCCCCACTTTTCGAGAACTTTGTGAGGAATGTTGTATTCCTCAGTTATCGAGGGCGAGAGATACGTTTCGATGGTGGGCGTGTCGATTAACGGAGGAATGAGTTGGTACTCAAATGGGAATTTCCTGGCTAGCATGTAATATCTCCGTCTAGAGTTTGGTATGCCGAATTGTGCAGGTGAAAGCACCATCTCGTTGGTATGATATCCCAGCGAGAAAAGAGTTCCACACAGCGTGTGACGCGTAGTTGAGGTCTACTTTGGACCGCTATTAGCTCTTCAGTATTGTAAGCGATGTACGTTGGACAAACCTCAAATCCTGCTACATTCTCTACCAGCATATAGTCCGGACGCCGCGCTTCATTCATCTGAGGCAAGACGCGTTGAATGAGATGTAGAAACGACTTTGCTCTTGGATCATCCGCGCCCTTCGCGTTTGGATTAAGAGTAGTATATGGCTGGCATGCTGGAGAGAGAAGCCATAGATCCGCGTCCGGAATGTCGTCTGGGGCTAACACAGAGATGTCCGTTCGCCGACAAGACGTTGAAGGAAAATTGTGGGTGTAGACACGACAAGCGGTCTGGTCCCAATCGTACGAGGCAAGAATTTGTACAGGCTGCGGCAATGAGCACCTGGAGAGAGCAAGATGTAATCCTCCAATGCCGCTGTAGAATTCGAGTGCAGAAATCATGGTGGTAGGTCGGAGGTCACGCGTTGGACACACACGACCAAATAAATCAACGTTGACACGACGCGTTCATCATCGTGAGTAAGGTGTCTCTCTATACGTGCTCTCTGACGCGTCTCTAGGCCCCAGTTGTCCACGAAATGGAGGACCCGACCGAGGATGAGCTCAAAAAACTCACGAGTACTCAACTCAAGGCGTTCTGCAAGGACCGCAAAATTCCTAGATATTCAAAAGCCAAGAAAGCCGAGCTGCTCCAGATGGCTCTCGACTATATACTTGCAAAAAAGGCGGCGAAGCCTCCGCCAAATCAGCCGACAACGGTAGGAGCTCCGGCAATCGACACGACGCAATCCAAAAAGAAGTCCCCGTTGCCGAAACCAACTCCAGTAGAGAAAGCAGCAACATCAAGCACTGCATCGCAACCCCATATCATCCAGCAATCATCTGGATCCTCTCAACAATCTCTATCAGTATCTCAGCCTCCTGTCGCTCCCAAAGACGGCCCGCCTGCTGTTTCGAGGCAGATTTCTATGCTGTCAGCCCCTTCCATAGCGACGGAGTCCTCTCAAACTCTCTCACAATACTCCTTGTCCTCTCAGGTTCCACTCAGTCAAACTGTCAGAGCACCTTCTGTGGCCGTACAAAACGCGTCTACTTCCGCTCCACCACTCGATCTAACTCAGCCCAGACCCACGGCAACAAACCCTCCCTCCCCGAAGAAGAGGAAAGCACCTTTAGAAAACAATCCCCCAAAGAATAAGAAGGCGAAGCCCAATGCCGACCCGAAACCTACTGCCTGTAAACCCAAAACCGTTCCGTTCAAAATGCCCAATAAACCCATCTCTGTTGCTCCCAAGCCTCTTACCACTATTTCCTCAGCTAGTACTTCGTCCTCCTTGCTTCCTGTTATGCCGCAACCTCCTGCAAGAAAGCCCCTGATTTCGGCCACTAAACGATTTACGCCTCTAGTCGTCAAGAAGCCTGTACCGCCTCTCGCGAAACCCGTTCAAGATACTATGAGTCTTTCTCAGCAAGGCTGTTCCCAAATCTATCTCGATTTTGTTACTACGCTTCCTGCTTCGCTCGACAACATTTCGTTACCTCCGTCTCTAGCGAGTCGCAAGCTGGTCCCTCGATATGCTCTAATTCTTAGTCAAGTCGCGGAAGAAGATCTCAAGTCATGTACGTTAGTTTCTAAAATGTTTCGCTATGCCGGTAAGCAGACTTCATCGTTGTAAAATCTCGGGTTTAACCTCTTGCCTACATTCAGCATATATCTCCGCAAGCTATAGACTTCTACACGATTTCTCTGGACATCGATTTGGACTTGTTCTCCAGACCTACCCTCAAAATATGACCAATATGTGGCCTTACTTACGGCAACGACGAGCGGAACTCACTGAGCGCCGATTAAAGTACAAGGCCTCGTGTCTCAGTACCGCGTTTGGAGGGAGGGAAATGATAGCGTCCCAATTATGGATGAGCCCGGATCATGAAAAGCAGATCACCGTCGCCATTAGGTATGTGACGTTCATTTTCTGAGTCAACTACCTAATGGTGTCAAAGGTTTTTGTTGACAAGACTCTTCTTCTGCGTGTCCGTTGGACAGTCGAGCGAATGGATTCACGGACAGATCCTCGATGTACAGCAAGTAGTTCACGACGAGATCTGGTGTATTACCATGGAACAAAAATCGTCGAGGGAATCGTTCTATGTCCTGGAAGCTACTTGCGAAGTCGTTGGGCGTGTGGAGGGTTCTTCAAAATCCGACGACATTCCAGTTCGTGCCGACTGGTCCGATTATATTGCTCATCGATTGTTGCCTCCTACTGTTCATACTATACCACCTCCACCGTTGAAGGAACAAGTTTCTTGGACGAACCATGAAGAGTATGAACACGGTATCAGTCGACATTGGTTGAAAAGGATCAGACGGGAAGGAAGTTTGGGCGCGGTGAAGGAGGTTATTGCGGAGAGATATATTCTTGCGTGCGTCGTTGCCAATAGGTATGTGATTTTTATGCAATTGCGCATCGCGTATGAAACTGAAATTGTTGCTAGCCTTAGCGGTCAATGGAAGTCGTCGACGGAGATGGCGCAGGACTTTGCTGGTCTGGATAGTGTTCCTATGTATAGTGGGAAGCCGAGAGCTACCAAAGTGAATTTATTCCTCCCAGCGTGAGTCTGCCCGTCTTTCGCCGTACCAGGTACTCATAATAGCAACAGGCATCACCATGTTGAAAGTATTCACTTCCAGACGCAATCTGGTGCAACTCTCCATCCTGCGCTCGCGATTGTTCAAACGTCTAACAGGGAGTATTTCATTCTCAAGGATAACGGGATGCAAGTGGGAAGCGAAGAAGAGGGTATGGCGGTTGTATGGATGCACTTGTTATCGTGTACCAGCAGTGGTGAATCTCTCTAAGGTTTCTCATCATTTATATCATGCTTCCTCTGTGTATACTTCTGCTTCAAAACATGCTGTTTCGTGATGAAGTAGCAGTGGCTTGTGCAGGATTCGAACTTGAGCTTGTCTTGTTGCCGACGGCATCGATCAATCTATAAAGCCGGAATTTTTTCTTGATCTTTTCTTCCATGTCCCGTCTCATTGTCAAGAACTTGCCCGCGTATATCACACCGGAGCAGCTCAGAAAACATTTCGAGCAGGCTGGTCGGCCGGACGGTACACTGACCGATGTCAAGGTCGCCCACAAGCAGGACGGCACCTCAAGACGATTCGGTTTCGTTGGATATAAAACCGATGAAGAAGCGTCTGCTGCCAAGGCGTGGTTCGACAAGACCTTTCTTGGCTCGACGCGGATATTCGTGAACACTGTAGAGGTGAGTGTCCTTTTTTCTGCTCTTTTTCCTAGCTCGAGAAAATGACATTTGACTCGAGAGTACAGGGTGCTAAGGATGCTCCGACACCCAGGCCGAATAAGCGTCGACGTACTGAGGAGCCGGATGGCAAGTCGAAGAAGGGCGATAAAGTTGAGAAGAAGGACGGTAAATCTGGGAAGAACCCCAAGTTGGAGCAGTACATGGACGTGATGCAGACCAAGACTGCCAAAGGTCCTTCGTGGGCGAATGAGCCTCAGGCCGAGGCTTCGACAAGCAAGCAGACGTTGGATGTTGATATGACCCCGCCTAAAGACGACGAGGCCGCCAGTCAGGCGGGAATGTCCGACTTGGACTGGATGCGGCGACATATGTCGAAAAAGGTTGACGAAACTAAGGTTTTTGAACAGTCGGACGACGACGACGACGATGATGACGGCTCAGTCAAAGTATGTTTTTTTGCTGCTTGTCCTTCGTGATTTTCTGAATTAGCCTCGAAGGAAGAAGTACTCGCTCCGGAACCCAAAGATCCCAGCAAGGAAACGATACTGCAGACTTCAAGATTATTCGTCCGCAATCTCACGTTTTCGTGTACGGAAGATGAACTTTCCGAGTTCTTCAGCCCGCATCGTACTCTATCTCAGGTGAGCCTCGTCTTCACAGCCGTTCCGCTTGAGTAGCGGTCCATACGATGACACCTTAAATAGGGACATCAGACTCTTCGGAGAATGTTGATCCTCAGGGAAACCGATAGTAGAAATATTTTCTGATTCTTTTCGTCTCAACAATGGCAAAGTCAACGTCGTACTAACTATGTTCTCACTAGGTGAATACGACTTCTACTTTGTTTGAGGATGAAACTTTGCATAGGGACATCAGACTTTCGGGAATGCTGATTCCTTTGTGGAAATCCGATAGTAGAAATATGATTCTGAACTTTCTTCTCCTTACCCTCTGAACATCAAAACCGTGCTAACTTGAATCTCTTTGCAGGTTCACATACCTCTCGATCCGACGACCAAAAAGTCTAAAGGCCTTGCCTACGTGTCATTTGCCAAGGCAGACGACGCCCTCGCGGCGTATGAGGCGCTAGATCGCAAGTCTTTCCAAGGGCGCTTGATACACATCCTCGCTGCTGTGGATCGCAAAGGAGGCTTCCAGGTGGAAGAGGGCGAAGGGCGGAAACGTACCGTTAAAAGCGAGAAGGCAGCGAACCGGAAAGCAGCGGCTGGTCAAGATTTCAACTGGAGCATGTTGTATATGAACGTAAGTTATTTCTTAGTGTCTTCCGTGCATTACTCAAAAAGTTGTAGAGCGATGCTGTAGCGTCTTCCATTGCCGATCGCATGAACATACCGAAGTCTGAAATCCTCAATCCTGACGGTGGCTCCGACAACGCCGCCGTTAAACTTGCTTTAGCAGAGACACACATCATTCAAGAAACCAAAACGTATCTGGAATCGCAGGGTGTAATTCTCTCTGCGTTTTCATCGCGTGCACGCTCAGACACTACGATATTGGTGAAAAACATACCTTACGGGACCACAGTAGAGCAGATACGTGAATTGTTCGAACCACACGGGACTTTGACACGCGTTATTGTCCCTCCTGCTGGCACGATGGCCGTAGTGGACTTTGATAAGCCGACCGATGCGTCGACGGCGTTTAAAGCGGTGGCGTATCGACGTCTTGGCAGTTCTGTCATTTATTTGGAGAAAGGGCCTTTGGGCGTGTTCACAGAGACACCGCCTCCGGCGCCTCAAATCCACGTTTCCTCCACCCATGCCATTACCATCCCCGAGCAAGCCGAAGGTGCAGCTGCGGACGAAGAGCCTTCCTTATCGGCAGGATCTACACTCTTTGTGAAGAACCTGGCCTTTGCTACTACGGCGGAGCGTCTTACGCAAATCTTCCGCAGTCTGCCGTCGTTTGCGTTTGCGCGTGTGCAGACGAAGCCGGACCCGAAGCGGCCTGATGCGCGACTGAGTATGGGATATGGTTTCGTCGGTTTCAAGGACGTGGAGGGTGCGAAGAAGGCTATGAAGAGCATGCAGGGTTTCAACCTTGACGGACATGCTCTGCACATCAAGTTTGCGGGACGGGGCACGGAGAGTGATAAACCTGTTGATCCGGCCGTGTCGAAGAGCCGCACAACAAAAATGCTGGTCAAGAACGTGCCGTTTGAGGCGACGAAAAAGGATATACGCGAGTTGTTTGGGTGGGTTCTTATTGTTGCAGGTTTCATCTGATAATGACTCATGAATGGTGTATAGTGCACACGGGCAGCTCAAGTCGGTGCGGCTGCCTAGGAAGTTTGACTCGCGGACGCGTGGGTTTGCGTTCCTCGATTTCGTGTCGAGGACGGAGGCGGAGAATGCATATGCTGCTCTTAAACATACGCACTTGTTGGGCCGCCATCTCGTGCTGGAGTGGGCTGAGGAGGGCGAGCAGGATTTGGATGTGCTGCGCAAGAAAGCGGGTGTAGGTTTCGGCGATGGCAAGATGATGCCTGGGCGGAAAAGGAAGTTGGATATGGACGGGGGCGACCCTGTTGACGACGAGGACTGAGTTGTAGTTAATGACAATCGCCGTGGGACAATAGAGTTGCTGAGACAACGTGGTTGTCGTCAGGTGTTTTTTTTGGCACGGTCTTATTGTCTTGTGTGGCGTCATCGTAGTCGCACAATAATGCCCGTGGGCGGTGTCGGAGACAATACACAATGTCTTGCGCACCTTAAAAGACCAAATTGCGCTGCCTTTGGACCATCATCTGTCGAAGCCTATAAAAGCGCAACTCGTTTTCAAGGTCACAACACTACAACTTTTCCAACCCACACCACTTCGCACAACCCGCCTTATATCCCATCTTTTCATGGATACCTTCGATACTGTTCTCGCCATCGTTAGTGAAGAAGACGTCGAATTCATCGCCGCCGAATTCGATGATTCGACAGATCTTCTCCCATCCCCGCCTATCGTGTCTGCGCGACCCCACGCTCAGAATTGCGTTATCATCTAAACTGTCTTCATGCCCGTCACAGACCCGTACGTTGCCACCGCTCCCTCAAGCTGAAGCTCACACTTTCTACTTCAGATCTCAGTCTATTTTCCTATTCACTATCATCATCTTATTCTATTTCTTGCGTTGCGTCGCATCATGGTCGACTACGCGTTATGCAATCCTTCTTATTTTACTCCCCCGCTGAGTGCAGCGTTCGCTCACTCTTTCAACTAGTTTTCTTTTTGATGTAACGTACTATACCTTGGACATCAGACATTGGACTTCTCCCCGAATCACAGATGTTGCTATTTTCTCCTGTCCGAGTATTTATAGTAACCGTGACGATAATGTAGCCTTGACAATACCAAAGCTTCTTGAACGGATGATATGGACGCGCTGTGACCTGTGATTCAACCTTTCATTATTGAACATCATGAACTTGAAGCCGCCTCAAAATCAGAGAGTGAGGTAACCTTTGCACCCCACCAAGTCGCTAGTTCCTCCAAAGCCGTGTCTTGTTTTTCCTGGCTTGATGCCTCGACACCATCGCTGATGACGGTCACGTCCCATCCCATCTTAATTCCGTCGACGGTAGACCCGTACACGCAAGCAGTGGTAACCCTGCCATGCTGTCAGTCAAGCACATAAGGAAGCTGTGGCGCTTACAGTCCGACGATTACGATCTCTTCGATCTCACGCGTGCGCATCTCAGGACCAAGAGTAGTGACTAGCCACAGTGTTAGTAAATTGAAGAAAACTTTCAAGGTGAAAGTTACATTGGAAGTATTGATTCTGAAAGAGTTCGTGTTAGTGTTTTTGGCGCGAAAAATGGCGGAGGTTCTACATACATCGGCGAATGCGGAATAAGAATCGACGAGGTGATGCTGGGCCTTGTGTATCTGTGTAATGGGTGTCTTTCCCATAAGGCTATTCAGCCGGCTCTGTATTCCTTCTTCGATGTTTGCTCCAAGTGTACCGGGCTACATCGGTGAGATTTGGAAACCAAAGGATAATACAGCTCGACGAACCACACAGTGATCATAAGTCAAGCTTTGTCGCGCCGTCTCATTATATCGACTCGCCAAGACTGGGATTTGGATAACTTCACCAGGCTCGTGGCCGGGATGAGCGGACGCGAACGAGACGTGTCCTTCAGGATGCCAGTCTTGCGAGGTAGCGATAACTAGAAGAGGATGAGGCACCGCTTCATCCGAAGTAGACTAATCTACGCACGAGACCAGCTGTGGTTGTCCAACAAGTCATATATCACGGGGAGGATATTGTACGCTCTTTCGTTACTTAATGAGCCGTTAATAAAGTCGTATTGGACATCAACAATGAGCAAGGCCGTGTTCGGATGAATGAAAGCGTAATCCGTCTCGGTGGGGTACTATAGATAGTGTCAGCGTTAATTGTACGATGTGGGTCGCGTGGTGGAGACGTACGGGTACACCAAATACGGCCGGGAGGGCTGCCGATGAAACGGAGGTAAGCAGTGATGCGGCGGAACAAAGCGCTGTGAGAGCCTTGAACATGATGGGCGCTCGAGACAGTATTCTGTGATGCGTCTGCTATATGTACGAACGGCGGCATAGATATGCAAGTTGTTTATCCGAAATAGCGGCCGGCCTTATCTGTAGCCTTGAGCTCGTTGAAGGGACTCGCAGATTCAAGGACTGCGTGACCTTCTTTCATAGAGATTCGAACATAGGTGTTCAGAACGGATGTAGGCCGTTTAATACCTGGTGAATAATGTTAGCAACGACGCGTTTCGATGTAGGCCCACTCCGTGATAAGGCGAAGTCGGAAGAGCCACCTATCATCTCCTATCATCAACGTCACCTCCACCTTATCCCGACCAGGCGCCGACGTACCTTACGGCCCGACGATTAGGTTACTGGCGTAGCAAGTGACGGGGGCGCACTGATTGCCTTGCTCGTTCAATCAGAACATTTTGGACGGCCGAATGTGAGTAAGAAAGCAGTAACCGAGACGATCGCAGCCGGAGTGAGGTGTCCTTCAAAAGGATAGACTGCGAATGTTGACTAAAGTACAAGTGAGGACAGAGTCGTCTGAGAGTTTTGAGCTTCGAGCACAATAATCGCAGTCGACCAGGGTCAAATTAGGCAACATTTCCTGTGGTTAGGCAGAGGTCAGTGATGTCGTTGGCAGCAAGCAGACTATCAAGTTAACGGTTGGATAAGAGATGGTCAGAGCAGAGCAGACTTCGGGTATTGCCGCATGATCAGAATCTCCTACGCCTTAGGCCCTTGGGCGCCACAACGCTCTGTCTCCACTTTATCGCTTTACCATTTTAAAATCTCTTCAATCTGGACTTGGTGGGGCTGATTGGTGTCCAAGTAACTTGCCTGGCAACTACAGTTTTCACACCGCGTTCTATAATCCTCCGTCGGACTGAGGATCTCAGCAATTAGAAGCACGAACTCACGTTAGCTCCTTGATTTCTATACTTACCCCAAGCTGAAGCCGGTAAGTATATCAGTTGCCTCTTATTCATCCGAGTGTCTATTCATACGTGCGTCAAGATAGACTCGCGTCGAATCAATACACGGTGGTCCAAGCCACAGGGATTCTGGCTAAATGGGAGGTGCATTCCTGGGTCCATCACAATTCTACTGTGAATCATGTTCGACGACGCGTCAGAACCATCATATCATGATGGCCGGACTGTATGAACTGCGCCTTGGATCAGATATAGTCTAGCCTGAGGCGAAGCGAGGTTGTCGGTACGAAATATCCACACCGAGGCGTTGGAGGAGATCGTACTTTCCGCTGTCATACAAATAACGATCCAGCACGTAGTGCGAAGAACGTGGGGTCAATCGATCGCGACGTGGAGAGACGGAAACCCTAGATCCCCTCTCATCTGAGCACTGTTAAGATACTATTAGAGAAGGATGGAGGCCTTAGCAGGAAGCATCTACACGACTGGAAGCTTGAACGCCGGAACTCGTCTCGTTTACAGGGGATCCACTCTATGCAAGTTTTGAACCCTAAAGCGTGTTCCGAACTGCGATGACCTTGACAAGCGAAATGCACAGCCCAGAGTACGGCTTTGGAGACTTTCGCTCCCCGGTAGTGCGTACCCAGGCCCGGGGCTATAAAGCCGCCATGATCGCGGAAGACAAGCGTGAGTGAGTTCGGATATTCCCACGTGCTCCATCATCTCTTCTGTCTCTCTCCCCTCCCTCTCTGTCCAGCGATGGATTGGACGTCGCATAACCCGGCGACTCCGCGGTCCACCGTTGGGTTCTTCTATCCCCCATCATCCCCTACACGCGTCAATTTCCCTCCAAATGACCCTCACGCTCCTTTTATCACTGGGAAAACCCCTCCTATTCCATCACTCCCAACTCTCTCCGCATACAATCTACACGCTAATATTAATCCTCACCCCACCAACTCTAATGAAAAATTCCCAAATCCACCTCCGCCTCCTCCCCCGTCAAGTCTAACTCCTCCAGCGAAGAGCAATTCGTTTCCTTGGCGGAGGATACTCATTTTTGTCACACTCATCCCACTCCCCGCTTTTCTCTCTGCGGTATATGTTATCTTGGGCGCTGCTTTACTTTCCCTTCCTGCATCATTGGCCGCATCAGGCGCTCTTGGGGGTGTCATCACTTCTATCCCCATTGTCGCCGGTGTCTACTTTCTGATAGGTGCAGGTCCACCACCTCCGCCAGAAGACTTCTTTGATGATACATCGTCTACCACTCGCAGACGATACCTCAAGGTGGAATACCTAGCCTGTGTGCTGCTAGCAATATTTGTGGGAGCCTTCTCGGCCCCGATTGGCGCAGCATGCCTTAAACAGGACGCGGGAAATGCGGCTAAAGCGGGAGTGCTAGGCGGCATAGTGCTGTTTGTTGGATTTTTAGCATTGGGATTCATCGCACTTTTTGGTTGGTGGATACACACACGTCACAAACTGAAGAGGCGGGCGAGACAGAGTACATAGGTTTGTGGGTCCTTTTCACGCGGTAATACCCGTTGACTGACTTTTCCCTTCCAAAAGTTGTGCATTGGACTATTTTTATTGTAATTTAATGTAAGCCAACTTGAACAATCAGTCAAGGACAGTGTTGCTGATTTTTAGGTAGAATGCTTGTTGTATCTCGGTCGAAATCGAATCATTCGATGTATCCTTTTGGCTTTTTCGATGTGGATTCAATAGCCAACCCCTCCAATTGAACAGTAGCATCTCGGTGCCACTGCCTCCGTTTCAGATCCGGTTCCTGTTGATTGACGAAGTACTGGATGTCTGAAGTTCCTCGGTCATCAGTGATGTTGAGTCCTTGTCGACTTCTGTCTATTGGATTTGAATCTAGTCGATACTCATCGACGCGTCCAAAGCACTAGAGTCGGATCCATCACGAGATGACCGTCGGTGGCGTATATGCTGTTCGATGTTTCTTATCAATTTTCATGCGAATACGAGATATAAATCTTGTTCCATTAAATGTGCGTGCGATGATGATAGTACTGGTGGTATAAATATGTTCTAATAGAATACAGCTGCCAACTCCATGAGCTTCGTAAATCGGGAAGCTTCAAACGGCTTACCATAGTGGCATAGTGCCAAACCCACATCGTCTTAACTCCTCAACACATGATTGCGGTCAAGCTGGGCCGCGGCGTTTCTGGTACGATGGAGTTGATATATTCCATTGGCATCATGTTAGGTTGCAGTTGTGACTGCAAATTTACCTCGTTAGCAGAGCAATAAGAGGACACAGGACAACGACTTACCTGTATAAAGTACAACTGAGGTACGACCATCTTCGATAGCCTTCTGGTACGCGACATGCATTCGTTCTGTGCGAACGCGGCTGGGATGAGGAGGGAAAGCAACGCGAATCGAACGGCGACCATTTTGAAGATGTGGCAGGGGTTGATGATCCTTCATCGTGCATGCATCCTAGATATATGCTCGCTATGGACCGCGGTCCCGCTGCCCAGGTCCTCCGAATGGTGGGCCGCAGTGGCAATCGCGAGCGATATGGTGTGTGGCTGTGCACCGAGTCGGGCTTTCCCGCTGCTGACCCTGACTCGATGACCGTGGCTGGTTGGGTCTTACCGTCATGTCGACGCGACGAAGGGGTTATCAAGCTTTTATCTGTTACGATACAGGCGCGCAGTGTTGTCTAGGTTCGGTCGCGCCAAACCCAAGGCCTTGAAGAGCCATCCCCCATCACTGTAAGCCGAAGTTAATGCGACTATTCCATTGATACTGACATCAATCTCTACAGTCTGGTACGAGTCTGGCGCTCATACATTGATAAACGTTCGAAATGTCATTGCTCACTATTTGGGCGCGGAGCGTTCTTGTTCTTCGCTTTCGCTATGCCGCTGCACGCGTTAGGTAGTTTTCGACATTGAAAGGGTGTCCAATAATCTTCTCTCAATTATAGCATTTGCGGGACCTATAATTGGGAGACCAGTCAGGACGCAATCTTGGGATTGACATAGGATCAATCACGACAGTTAAAACATAATCATGCCCCCAGCAGTTGGTGATCGTTAACACTCAGATTCTCGAAGTAGTGGTGTGGTTGTATCGGAATGAAAACGATGGACAAGACAAAACGCGCTATACACCCGACTACATCTCATTCACGTGTGGCGCATCAAAGTTGATTCCTGCTGTCTTGATTGGCACGTCAAGCGCGTTGACTAAACATAAATGACAGGTTTGCATGGAAGTAGTATTTTGAACTCACTGAGAAACAGCATAACCTGGGACGTATAAAAAGCCCTAGCTCTGAACTTCTGAAGAGCAGTCTGGAAGTTTGAGTCGAAGGTTTGCACCACGTTTGAGGCGTGTGAAAGTAGTGTCTTGCCGGCGGCATAGTTGCACAGCCACCGTATCGCATTCGGACAGACACGTCGTCGCGTGTCTGCGCGTTCCTTCCACCATCACTAGTCTTTTCGGTATTCATGCTTTGGGGATAGCCATGGTTGAATTATCTCCTCGTCCTCTCCCAGCTGTCCTTTTCCTTGGATTGGTCCCCATCGGCGCCTGGTTCATCCTTCGGCCATTGCTAGACCCTGTTCCATTAATACCAGCGCTGTACACGTCACTGGGATTCTCAATATTCGCATTTCTGTCAACGATATTTCTGGTGCCGTCGTTGGGATCGACTTTTGTCAAGGCAAACTTCAAAGGACGGGATTTGTTGAAAACCTATGCTACTCCAATGTGCGTATTGTAGACTTTTCTCTGAGTTGATGTTGAATTTCCGCAGTCCAGAGAGTATGGGACTGGTCTGCGCGTCGGTGTACATTCTTGCGCTCCTTCTCTTCATCCCTTTTGCGTTCTCCGATTCCCTGGCCGCAGCAGTTACCCGTGAAGGCATAACAGTGACAGAGTTTCCTTTACATCAAGTAAATCTTTCCCGTCAATTGTAGTGGCTTGAGCTAATAGAGCCTAGCTTTCTGTATATCTTTCGTCCATCCTGTCGCTTCTCATTGCTACCATGCTGGGGTTCTTGGACGACGTTTTCGACATTCGGTGGAGACACAAGCTTCCTGTACCCATCATCGCCTCGATACCCCTTCTTATGGTCTACTTTGCCGAAGGTGGCAATACGCATGTCGTGGTTCCTCTCCCATTGCGAAGAATGTTCGGCAACTTGGTTAACCTCGGTCAGTATCCAAATTTAAACGTGACTTCCGCCTTTTCATACTGTTAAAAGGCCCGCTGTACTACTTGTACATGTCCATGTTATCGACGTTTTGTACGAACAGCATAAACATTCTTGCCGGTATAAATGGCTCCGAAGTCAGTCAAGCAATCATTATCGCGGTCTCTGTGATTATCAACGACCTCTTGTACCTTCCTTGGCCCATGGGATTTCGTTTGCCGCTTCACCTTCTTGGGAATAACACGGAGATTGAATTCGGTGGGGTATGGAGCGCGGGTATGGCATATGGCAGCAAAGTTCTCGTTGAACGCCATCTACTCAGTCTGTACTTCATGTTACCCCTTGTGGCAGTTTGCTCGGGATTCATGTACCACAATTGGTGAGTATCCCATACCAAAAGCAATGTGTGTTTGACGGACGTAAAAAGGTATCCTGCGCGCGCCTTTCCCGGAGATACGCTTTGCTACTTGACAGGGATGGCATTCGCCGTAGTCGGAATTCAAGCCCATTTTTCCAAGACTCTGATGCTCTTCTTTATCCCTCAGGTATTCAACTTCCTGCTGTCATGTCCGCAACTCTTTGGACTGGTGCCGTGTCCGCGACATCGAGTACCCAGGTGCGCTCTAGATCGAACACATATACAGTGAAGTTTGATGGGCCAATAGATTCGACTCGCAGACAAATCTACTGCATCCATCAAAGGCTCAATTCTTGCGGCCACCCTCTCAGCTGACCATACTCGTGTTGAAGGTGTTTTCCACCCTCGGGTTGACTGAGACGACTATCTCGACTTCGGGTAGTATATTGGAGACCACCAACTTGACAATACTCAACTTTCTATTGCTCCGTTTCGGACCCATGAATGAGAAGAGCCTTGTCAAGGTGCTAATGTGTACTCAGGTGATGTCATGCCATTATTGCCTTGAGCGGATTATTGATGGTCCCCAGGTTGCCGGGAGCTTATTCGCATTTGTCGTTCGGTATGGCCTTGCGGGACTAGTGTATGATGGCGATAGACGGTAACGGGAGGTGTCTTTCCACAAACCCCGGAGCGTGATTCGTCCAACGCGGGACAACAGGTCCGTTGCCGTTCTTTGTACAACGGAAATAAGCGGTGAAAGGGTGCAGACGTCTTTCGGGAAATATCGGTCGACGGAGGCGCGCAAAGGGGGCTCTCTACCACCATTCCACATCTGAGCGGACTTACGCTAGCACTTTAACGGGGAATTAGAGCGTATTTATCGCTGTGAAGCTACATATCAGAACGAGTTAAAACCTTAGAAGATATGAGCATCAGTCTCTGTGAAATCGTGACCTTCAAGAATAGCGAGGAAAGGGTGGAGTCCCGTCGGGAACAGGATGAAGATGTTTACAGCGGAATCACATGCGTTCCGCATCCCGGCAAGAGAGGGGTTATTTCACTTGAAATGCGGGGAGGGAAGATTGGCTCTTTCTCTTTATTACTGCCACCATCTCCATTTCTTCTACCCATCCTAACAAAATGTCGTCCTCCGAGAAAGCCGCCTTTGCTAAAGAAGTCCAGCAAGTCGAGCAGTGGTGGAAAGTATGTACTATCTTGTCTTGTCGTGCCCTATCCTCCTCACCACCATCATCATCATCCAGAACCCTCGATTTGCACGGGTAACGCGTCCGTACACCGCCGCCCAAGTCGTCGCTAAACGCGGCACGATTGCTATCGAGTATCCATCCAACATCCAGGCAAAGAAGCTATGGACACTCCTCAGCGAGCATCACAAGCGCGGCACCCCGTCGCACACTTACGGAGCGTAAGTCGTTCTTGCCATTATGTTTTTTGTAGATGCCAATGTTCCTTCAGTCTTGATCCCGTCCAAGTCACTCAGATGGCCAAATACCTCGAGACTGTCTATGTTTCCGGGTGGCAGTCATCCAGCACGGCTTCGAGCACCAACGAGCCAGGACCGGATCTCGCAGGTGAGGTTTCTTTAGTCTGCTGATGATCTTCGTTCTAAATGTATTCTAGATTACCCATCCAACACTGTGCCGAACAAAGTCGAGCACTTGTTCATGGCTCAGCTTTTCCACGACCGCAAGCAGCGAGAGGCGCGTTCTAGCCTTTCAGACGCGCAACTCGCCAAGACCCCCTACGTCGACTACCTCAGGCCTATCGTTGCCGATGCCGACACTGGTCACGGTGGACTGACTGCCATCATGAAACTGACCAAGATGATGGTGGAGAAGGGTGCCGCAGGAATCCATGTCGAGGACCAGGCCCCGGGAACCAAAAAGTGCGGTCACATGGCGGGCAAGGTTTTGGTCCCCATTTCCGAGCACATCAATCGCCTTGTCGCTATTCGCCTCCAGTACGACATCATGGGCGTAGAGAATCTTGCCATTGCCAGGACTGACTCGGAGGCTGCGACGCTCATTACTTCCAACATTGACGATCGCGATCACGCTTTCATCCTCGGGTGCACGAACCCGTCCTTACCTTCCTTGAACACCGTCATGGTCGAAGCTGAACGCGCCGGAAAGTCGGGCGATCAGCTGCAGTCTATTGAGGACCAATGGATCGCGTCCGCAAACCTGCAGCTCTTCTCCGCACCTTTGGCTGAGGCTTTGAAGAAGC
Organism: Hymenopellis raphanipes; assembly: GCA_036872995.1. NCBI lineage: Eukaryota > Fungi > Basidiomycota > Agaricomycetes > Agaricales > Physalacriaceae > Hymenopellis > Hymenopellis raphanipes. Next base: position 1,626,188 of record JAYMDG010000012.1, read on the forward strand.
AGGGGGCGAGTGCTTCGACTGTTCAGCAGTTCCTGGCAGCCGTCGCTCACGCATCGTACCCCGGTGCTGTCGAGATTGCACAGAAAAAGTTTGGCTTGAAGACTGTTCCGTACTGGAACTGGGACGCGCCGAGGACACGTGAAGGATATTATCGCTACCAGGGTGGCACACAGTGTGCGATCAATCGTGCCGCTGCCTTTGCACCCTACGCCGATTTGCTTTGGATGGAGACGAAGAGCCCTATTATGGCGCAGGCGAAGGAGTTTGCTGCGGGCGTCCATGCCATACGCCCTGGCCATTGGCTGGCTTACAACTTGAGCCCGTCGTTCAACTGGGACGCTGCTGGATTGGGCGAGAAGGACATGGAGTCGTATGTGTGGGAGCTAGGCAAGCTGGGCTTTGTCTGGCAATTCATCACTGTAAGTTTGGATCGAAATCTTTGTTACAGAACGACACACTGATAATTCATAGCTCGGCGGTCTGCACTCCAATGCATACATATCCGACCTCTTTGCGCAGAACTACGCCAAGACTGGTATGAAGGCGTATGTTGAGCTCGTGCAGCGGAAAGAGCGAGAGCTGGGCACCGATGTGTTGACTCATCAAAAGGTAGGCAGAACTCATTGATTCTACCCAAACACTTGCTGACGATCCTACAGTGGAGTGGAGCCGACTATGCGGACAACTTGATCAAGACGGTGACTGGTGGTGTGTCGTCAACTGCTGCAATGGGCAAGGGTGTCACCGAGTCGCAGTTCGGGTCCAAGTTGTAAGACTGTAACTGGAACATTTTATTAGGATCACACATAGTCTAATTTATGCATGCCCTGTATGTCACTGTACGACCAATCAAGAGGATTGAAACGCAGCCAAGAAAGTCGGAGGAAGCTCTGGAGTCTGCAGCAACTAAGATATTGTACAAGATGGTTATTCTGTGTAATACATTCTGGAATGTCGCATGTCTATGAGGCCGCGAATGTTGCTTTACTCGACGAAAGTTCAGCTCCCAGTTTGTATCCCAGCACCTGGGAGAAGGTAAGATGAAAATCAAGGCGAAAGAGAATGTTTCAACCTTATCCCAGTCTAATTTCTGTCTCGTCATAGGCAACGCGCGTCGCAATCCCTTGAACGTCTTCTCTCCCATCTCGTGGTATGTTTCAGCAAGTGACTCTTGATATTTGCCTTCTTCAGATTCGATGAGCGCAAGGATTTTAGAAGCTGAAGTGGTCGGAGAAGAGGTGACTATGGCGGGTGGTAGTGTGAATCCGATGGTGTGCGTGGTGGAGAGTTGAACCTACACGAATCAGTTGAGATTCAAGCTTGGGAGAAGGCATAATACATACGTTGCCTTGCTCATAGTAATGAACATTAACGAGGATCTTTCCATCCACTTTGTTCTCGTTAAGATCAACGGTGTATTCGGATCGCCATCTGCCAGACCTGTATCGAGGTATGAGCTTAGAACATGGGCTGAGAGGGGATGGGCGCACCAGTAGTTTGTGGGGTTGTACTTGTTCGCGACGACTTGGATTATGAATTGATTGGGAGAGGAGGCCGAGGAGAACGTAGAGGTGACGCCGTCGTGGAAGTGAGCGTTCAGATACTTGAGCGTAGCTTGCTCCAGTGCAGAGCTGCGGGATTACAGTCGTCAGTTGTACAATAAACCTTGGATAAATATCTACCGGAAAGGCTCTGAATCGGCGTTGGGCTCTACCTCCTGCGGATCAGAGGCTTCCTGTGGTGATCCTTTGAGTTCAATCTAGGCTTATAGCGCGTATAGAGAAAACTCACCAATGCCAGGTGATCAAACACGTAGCTCGTCTTGGATCGCGGATCCAGGAAGCGCTCTGCGCCCTCCTCTGCGGAGGGAACACGGGCCGCCTCGCTCACGATGGCCTACACCGCCGAGTGTCAGCCGCGCAATCAATTGGCGCTCATTGTCAAATACCTGATGCTGCGTCCCCGGCACGTCGACCGTCATGAATTGCGCTAGGTTGTACTCGCGCAGCGCGGGCAGGACGCCTTCCTGAAGCGACTCATCGTCGGATATGATGTTGCGCACATCTAAGCGAGGTCAAAGTCAGGTTGGGTTGGAGGGTGGAGGAGCGGTGAATGAGAACCGTTGAGCACGTCGTTGATTTCGCCGGGTGGGGATTGGAGCAGGAAGCTGGCGGCCGCGTCGATACGTTCTTTGGCGTCCATTTTGGGAGGGGGTAGTGGGAAGAGGGAGAGAGCGCGATCAGTCCTTATTTGGTAAGTGGAGGCTTTCGTTTCTGATGCCGCTTTCGACGGCTGCGGTCTGGTAAAGCCCACTTCGTGTGTACTTGCCCCAGATACAACCCAACTACTAAATCAGGCGCCTGGGCTCATTTTTGAGCGCGATCGTTTTTACAGTCCCATTCGTGTATTGCCGCCACATTGAGCTTCTGGAGAAGTTCTGCTCTACAATGTGATTCATTTTTCACTTTATGACGTATTGATGGTACTTCTTGTTCATAACCATGTCCGCTGTTGGCGCCTACCATTCATACAACTCGAGTTCATCTGTTCATTAGTGATTTACTCAAATATCCATAATTTGGGTTTGCGATGGAACGAGAATATCTGTGACATCTAGTGGAATCAGATAAGGCTTGATGATGCTCTATATTGGCCTCACAGCCTCTGCGCTCCAGGTGTTTGTGGCGCATACGAGAAGTTAATTTGCGTCGAAAGTAAGTAGTTATCGTTCATCCGATAAGCATCACCCTTTCAACGTAACGATTAGGATGATTCTGCGTGGGGTTATGACACCGTCGAGCCCATAGGAAACCACCCATTCCCAACTAGCATCCTCGAGGCGCGGTTTACACGAACAAGTGATCGCGTTGGATCAAAGTGGCAAGTGCGCGTCATGATCCACGCACGTCATTAGCGTCATTTCTTGAGAGCACTTTAAATAGCGAGATGGTCTTAAACATTGCCCTCCGACCCGTCCCACCATGTCGACACAACCGCCTTTCATCGACAATGATATTCTCGATACTCCAGCGCAGGAATGGTCAAAGAGCACCACTGCCGCTGTTCAGAAGGAGGCCGATCTTGCCCAGCAGCTACCAATCATTCAGACGTCAGTGAGCACTCCTGGTCCGAAAATGCCAGGCCATTATGGCCACGACGTCGATCCTGTCGTCGATACCAAGGAGCCGACGCTACCAGCAGAGTCTTCCAATGGTCTGTTGGAGACTGCCAAGCAGTATATTCCGCAAGCAGTCGCATCCTACTTCCGTTCGTTTCCTCTATCGTCTTGAAAAATATCCATTCAATTTTGTCCAGCGGTTAGCCAGTCCAAACCACAAGCCACCCTTCCTTCACAAGAAATCGAAGGCAACGTTCTGTCTAGTGTCGGAGTAGGTTCTCTTCCGGGACGCGCGAGCGAGATCAGTGTTGCCAAGCTCCCCGATGAACGCGCTGCTGAAGCTCGATCTACATCCACAACCTCATACCTCACCCCTGCTACCAACCCTGATACTTCTCGCGACGAGACCCAGTCATCCCCAGTCTCGATGTCTGAGGTAAGCACTCGAGCGGAAGATGGCAGTGACACGCATTCTGCTGGCCAGCTGACTGGACGGTCAACGAGTACCGAGACGTCACCTATTCCTGGCACTAGCTCCGCACCTTACAGTGTAACCACCACAGAATCAAACCTTACTCCCCCTCCCACGCCCTTGCCAAACGTTGACGCTGCACCTATGGCAGAGACGATTTCGCATCGTGATGCGACTGGCCTTCCCTCGCCCCAGACTTCACCAGAGCACAAGTCCAAATCGTCTTTTGAAAAAGTTAATGGACGCAAAGAGACTCATCTTGTACGTGACTCACATCCTGACCACTTCAGCCAGCCGACGCCCTCCGTCAATCCTGATGGGCGTACGTATCTCATGAGCGCTACTGCGCCGGAAGAGTCGGCGCCTCTTCCTTCTGTACTTAGTCTCGTTTTCCCTCCATATCATTTGCTTATCATCTGTTTTCTTCTAGGACAATAAAGTCGCACCAATGTTACCCCCATCGGCTTCGGCGATAGCTGATACTGGTCACTCCAAATTTGTAGAGCCAGATTCTCCATCGTATACATCGTCGCCGCACCAGGTCTCTCCGGCTCGTTTGAGTACCCAAAGTACCCAGTGTACGCAAACGAGCAGTTGGGCGAATGGAAGCGGCAGTTCAGCTTCAGTTCCGGTGGGAAAGAAGTCCACATTCATGGACAAGGTCAAGGGAGAGGTGAAGGTTCTTTCGGGCAAGCTTTCACACAACGAAGAACGTATAGAAGAAGGAAAGAAATTGATGGGGAAAGCCTGATTTTCAAACTCTATTCATTGGACATGGACATGGACAAATTGTTGTACATCGAAACGCATATTCCGTTGTTAGTTTTAGTTTTCAAGCTGTCGATACTACGATGCAGTGTTTGGACTGTAACCTTTGAAGCAGTTTGTACCAATCGCATACCAATCGGCACTTGCATCATATCCATCACGATCATTTGGTACTCGTCTTCCGTTTCCTTGATTGGTAAACTCAAGGACCACACAGATCCTCTACTGCCTCGGGAAAAAAGCAACATGTCTATTGATCTTACTCTTGACCGCATATGCGCGCTTTATGGACTTCTTCCACCTTACACTCGACCAACAATACATATCGCGGGAACTAATGGCAAGGGCAGCGTCTCCGCCTTCTTATCATCGATTCTAGGCGCGTCGGACATGTCTGTAGGGCGATTCAACAGTCCGCATCTTCTAACGGTTTACGATTCGATTGTTATCAACAACACGAGCGTGGATCCTGAGATCTATGCCTCCTGCAAAGCCTTGGTTGAATCCGCGTCGAAACAACACGCTCTTCCCATCAGTAGCTTCGAAGTCCTGACGTTAACTGCACTCATGATCTTTGACCAAGCCAAAGTCGATTTCGTCGTAATGGAGGTCGGACTAGGCGGCCGTTTGGATGCGACGAATGTGCTTCCCGATTCGTGCATCGCTGTGTCGGTGCTCACTGCGGTGGATCTGGATCATCAGGCGTTTCTGGGGACGACGGTTGCTGAGATTGCAAAGGAAAAAGCAGCTATTGCTCGGTTGGGGAAGCCTTTCGTGTTGGGACCTCAGAGCCTCGGCGAGGTCGCGGCTGTGGTGAACGAGGTGGTCGGTTTGGTTAATGGTGATGTCCTGCCGGCGCTACGCGTCCTACCACGGGATTGGAGCGTATCAGTCGATGGCCCCGAGCCGCCACCGTTTTCGTTATCGCCTCCGTGGAACCCTCCCCCACCTTTGGCAGTTGAATGTGTATTGCCCTCATTGTCTGAACCGGTTCGTACACGGACATCATTACGGGGAGTACACCAGTTGCAGAACTTGGGTACCGCACTGGGCGTGATTGACGCGCTGCTGTCTCATGCGTCATGTTCTGATCTTGGGCTGCGACAGCGCTTGACGGCGCAGGTCATTTCAGCTGGTGTAGAGGCGACTCAATGGCCTGGCCGGCTTTCATTTCACTCAGTGCACTTGGGAGAGCGGGATCTCCCCGTTTTAGTGGACGGGGCGCATAATCCTGCTTCATCATTGACCTTGGCACGGTATTTGACACAGTTGCTGTCAACCACCGATCCTTCCAAACACATATCCCTCACATATGTCCTATCATTATCGCATTCCCCGCCTAAAAAGCCCATGGAAACGTTAGCGCCACTCTTTCCCTTGGAATTGCCACCGAATGTGGATGTGGACGTTGTTGCGATGAGGTTTTCGCTGCCTGAGGGTATGCCGTGGATAAAGTGCGAAGAGCCGTGGCTTTTGCGCGATGCGATACACGTTCTTGCCCCCGGTACTGAGGTAAAGGTGGTGGAGGCGGCAGGCGAAAACGGGATCCGCGGCGTGTTGGAGTCGTTGACGGGTGATGGGGATAGACTGGTGGTGTTGGCGGGGAGTCTTTACCTTGTTGCAGATTTTTATAGATTGGTAAATACGTTGTAAAAGTAGGAGATGAGGCGGTTATGCATATAAATAATGTGATTCAGAGATAACATTTCCTATTTTGGGATGAGCGCCGTCTTGACTTGTAACCTCATTCTGCGCTGCATTACGGGCGGTTCGCCTCGCTTTCTCCACGATGAACCCGACCGTGAAGAGACAGAAGCCGGGTGATATTATTAATGGGTTGGCATCGCCTCCTTCGAACCTCAGAGACGCGTCGGGCAGCAACAACATGTGCGTTACTCCCGATAGTCGCTCCTTCTCGCGCTCATCTCCAGTTTAGCAGGCAGTGGACAAAGGAACCGACCCAGATATCTGTACCGAACAACCGAAACGAACGACTTGTGGGCCATTCTCCATTTTGCAAGTCTCCATTGTCCTCACGATACCTAGGCTAGTGGTCCATTTGGTGCTAGTAGGACACAGAGTACACTTCGACATCGCACCAAGCAACAGCAACATGACACGTCCATCGACTATGGCAACCCCGTTGCTTCTCGGACGCTAGCAAAGCCCCCAGTTGCAGAAGATAGGAAAATCAAGAGAAGAAAGCTCAATCATAGTATTGGTGGTGGTGGTGCGTGACATTACACGCTCCAATAAAATTCCTTTCAACTCACAATCAGCTAGGCGTCAAGCTTGCCCCGGACACGGAGCCGGACTCGAACCCCATCAAGATGAAGGACTCGAATCCCATCGAGATTTCATCTGACGAGGAGGATTTGGGTAAAAAGGTCGAGAGACCCAGATTCTCCGACTTCAACGTCAGGCAGTTCCACATCCAAGGCGCCGCTAACCAGCAGAATGACGGTCTCAAACTACATCGCCCTCCCAGTTTGCCAGGACCTTCCTCCCAGAAACTGAGAACCCGTATAGATTGCACGACCAATGAGGTTGAAGAAATCTCCAACTTCTCAGACGAACCTATTACTGGAAATGCCCTTAATGGACGCCACAAGGGGATCGTCCAGGGCAGAATCGATATGTTCGAGAACAAGAACAAGATTCCAATGTTGAATTTGTACGATCTGAACAAGAGGAACGGCCAGAAGAAGGATGGTATGAAAACCAAGGTTCGTCTCTTGGATGACCATTTCGCCTTCTTTTACTGATCGAGAACAGGATTCTATGAAAGGAAAGGTTCGCCTGTTTCGTGTTACTCTCTCTCTCTCTTCCTACATTGACCGTGATGCAGTCCAGGATTCCGCCAACGAAGAATGCTGCTCAGGTCAACTTGAATGCCAACAATCGTCCCAGGTCCAACAACAATCGGGCAAAACACATCGTTAGGCTACCTTTGTTTGAGGCTTATATAGGCATGCAGCACTACGGCGAATCGACTCTACTTTGGAATGCAGACGACGGGACAATGAAGGTTGAGCATCGCACTCTTCCAAAGCGCCATCGTGAAGTGGACGTGAAGGATTGTATCCATCTGAAGGTACCTGTGATCTCGCTTGTCGGACCTTGATTAGCGCTAATACCCACTGTAGTATTCAACAGGAGATTCTGGCCTACCTATCTTCGTTCTAACTTGGGATGGCAGTGGTACGTGCTCCTCAAAGTTCTAGGTGTATGCACTGACATGACATCGTAGAACTGGAAGTAGAACGACAATTGTGTTTTAAAATCAGCAGTCGAGACAGAAATTGCTCGACTGATGACTTTGATTCTTTTTTCGAGTGGCTCAAGCAACAAATACCACAGCGGGGTGTCGTCAGGTGTGAACTCTTTATAATTGTCTTCCGCTAGGTAGTTGATTGTTCGTAGGAATTCCAAGACCCTCTGGGAGAGTGTGACGAATCAGAGAGCCGACATTGAGACTGGGGAAGCTTCTGCACAAGCCGGTCCCAGTTCACGGAGGACGCTTCAGAAACCTGATATGTCTAAGCCCTTAGGGCCAGACCCGGACGAACAGCCAGAAGGTCCGGAATTCAACGCCAAAATCGATGAATGGAAGAGGAAGTGAGTTGTCGTGCATAATGGGGTTCGTATATGTTAATCTCTTCATAAGTAGCGGGAGCCGCGCCCGACAAAGCAACGAAGGTGCAAGCACGAGTACCTCGTGAGTTGACTGACCTTTTCCGTGATCTTTATGTTGACGTGAATCACAGCGGGGCGCCGACACGCCGTTCACAACGTCAATCAGCGGAGCATAATAGAGCAGTCCAGCAAGCCATTCAGAAACAACCCATAGAGAAGGCAGACGAGATGTGAGTGTCATGTTCATCCTTTATGAACTACCTCTGAAGTCTATGCAGCATCCTTGTGTATCCTTGGGGTACGCCTGGTGCCGTCAACTTGAACAGAGGCGATATTGGCCGGTTGGGACCTGGCGAGTTCCTGAACGACAATCTGATTGAATTTGGACTGAAGTATGTATTACCTTCCTGGATCTCTTGTTTATAGATGCTCATCCTCTTGAAAAACAGATTATGGCTCACCAAACTTGAGAAGGAGAGGCCCGACTTGTTCAAAGACGTTTACGTATTTAGTTCTTTCTTTTATGGGAAGCTCAAAACCAAGAAGTGGGTCTCAAGCGTTGCCTTTTCGTGGTAAATGATTAATGACGTGTCTTTTCAGAGGCGAGGAGATGGAAGGATACCAACAAGTACGGCGGTGGACCTCCAAGGTTGATATTTTTTCAAAGAAATATCTATTTGTTCCCATCAATGAGAAGTGCGTTGTTTTTCCTTACCTGGCTATTCAAGGTAATGATCTCCACCATCTATAGCTATCACTGGTATCTGGCCATTATATGTAATCCTCAACATGTCTTGTTACCTCCTCCAGAACATCATTCACCGTCTACGAGAGCGAAACAGCGCCAGGCAGCAGCCGACGAGCAGCCTCCATCAGAGGAAGCCTTGTCTCTCGTGCAGGACACGCCCTTAGAACAAGAAACTACCACCGGCAATTCTGAGCAGTCACCAATTGCGCTTTCAAGTGACGCCCAAGAAGTGCTGGAAGTAGACGGCCTCGTTCGAATGTCGCAGGAAATGGGCTTGGACAGTCGACCTTCTACTCCGCCGCATAATTCGTCAACCGACGTTGCTATGGGCTCTTCACCTCTTACTCCGACACCGGCTTATATGCTAGACGATGTAGATATGGAGGCGCGAAGTGAAACTCCAGACGAGGATATGCATCTTGCGCCAGCACAAGAATCGTCGCCGCCCGTCTCAGATATGGCTACCGGTCTATCAAAGCGGCGGCGACCGAGGCCTAGGCCTGGACGCGTACCGGATAGTGATGAAGAAGACGCTGAGCCTCCGAAAAGCGTAACCGGTGAAGCATCAACGTCGGCTGCTTCTTCTAGTATCCCTCCTGCGCAATTCTACGGCACTAGCGGGAAAGCTCGCAAACGGAAATCGGATGTGCTCGAGGACTCAGACATCGAAGTGGTGGGAGAGGTCGAGAACGCGTCTTCACGTTTCAAGAAGGGCGGCAAAGGGAAAGAGAAAGAGACAGAACAAGCAGCGCCAAGGACAATTCCTCCTGCTCCTGTGTCCGATCGACCAACGTACGCTACTGCCCTTCTCTGTCGCCTCTACAGAACTGATGTTTGAACTTTAGGACTACGATTCTCACCCTTGACTCTCTTGGGTCCCCCCACCCGAAAGCGGTCAGTATACTTGCGGCATACTTGTGTATGGAAGCGCAGGACAAGCTACAAGAGCCAAACACCAGTAAGGCCGTGGGCAAGTCGGCAGCTGTGAGTCCCAATTGACTGATAAGATAGCTACTAGACTGAAATTCCGTTTCTAGGTGCCTGTGCAGCCTAATTTCTGCGATTGCGGACTGTATCTTATACATTTTGTCGAAACATTCATGACGGACCCGGACCACTACTTTGATGTCAGCTACGCAGTATGTATCCCCGTTCTAGCTGCAGTGCTGTCAAGCTAAAGTTGTGTCTAGCGCAAACTATCACAGGATGTGAAACAGAAGGAGTGGAAGGCAAACCTCATCCCTAATATGCGCGAGGATCTGAAAGCGCAGGCCACGGAGCTGTCATCTGGGTGGCGCACATGGAAGGAACAGAAAGAGCAGAAAGAGGCGGAGGAGAAGGAAAAGGAAAAGGACAAGATGAAGGATGATGTAACTGTTGCGGGCTCGTCTGACAGCGAGGTCGATATCGTCGAGACCGTTCTGGCACCGGCATCGAAGGGGAAGGGCAAAGGAAGGGCGGGAAAGGGGAAGGCCAAATCATGATCACGAACTGTTCTTCGTCACTTACTTACTCATTTTCCTGCATTTTCTTGCTCTGTTTGCATTTTCATATCCTTATCGCACTTCATTCCCCTCACGTCGCATACCTATTATAATACCTAGTGTAAGCTCTGCAGACATAATGTATCGTTACTATACATCAATAGCGTCGTCTAGGCGTATGTCATGGACGTTCATGCCGTTTTCGTTGTTCTGATTCCACTTCCAGATTGTGAAGCGGTGGTTGACGCCTGGCAAGGCAGGCAGGCAAGTCGCACCTCCGCATCCGCCGGTCTGGTCCATTGGAAGGATGTAGAAGACCTCTTTGACGCGGGAGTGCAGTAATGCCATGCTGCACATGATGCAAGGCTCGTGTGTTATGAAGAGGGAGAGCGCTGTCAAGAGGTAGTTGGCGCCGTTGACTTCGCTCGACGGGACACCCTGCTGATCGCCGATGGTTCTGACGAGGTTTTGGCAGCAGTGGCGGAGGGGATGCCCTGTAGATGTGCGGGTATCGCACGCTGATGCTGTTACGGGACGGAAGAGCGGGTCGTTGGTGTCGTAGGGTGTTGGAATATATGCGGCAATCGGGAGCTAGGAAAAGTAGTCAGAACTTTTTGTTATCCTTCAAAAACGAGACAAACAGACCTCTCCCCTGGCGCGAGCCTTGTACGCTTCTGCAACGGTGTGTTTCATAGCGCGCTTTGCCCATGTCATCTTCCCGTACGTCCATGGTTCTGTTTCGCCTTTACGTCGTGGAGCGTAAATAGTAGGCCATAAAGAGGACTTTAGAGCGAGTTGGGTGGGGGTGATGGCGGCAGACGTGGGTACAGGGAGGAGAAGAGGTTCAGGTAGTTCGAGCTCCGCTGGGAGAGACGGGCATGTAGGGAGGGCTGTCAGAAGGAATCGCGTCTGACCATCTTGCTTTTGAACACGTTTGAGGTGCCCCAAGTCTTCACTGTCTAGGCCGGATTTTTTGATCCATCTGTGGACAGTATCAGGGTTTTCTGTATTTGGGAGACGATATACGGATGCCGGTGGCGCAACCGGGAACACGCTGCGTATTCTTCTGTGATTCCTGTTTACGCAAGGGAAAGGGGATCGTTCCATACTTTTCGAGGAAAAGTACATGTATAGCAACGGTCACAACGCCAATTAGAGTCACAATAGAAAAGACAGCCAATACTGGCTGCTGTACGACATCGTCTCGAGTACAACTGTGGAGACTTACTTGAGCAAGATAGTCAGATGCCTAGGATCCGGTACGTCAACTACCCATGCGTGCACTGTCATGGGTCAGAGACGCAGCGAAATAGACATAAAAACACTTACCTGTTCTTATGCTTGCCATATCTTCTTCTTCTGGGGGAGCTTTGAGCTTTGTAAATGGCAAATCATCTTCTGGGACGATGTCATCGAGATTATTTTCGTTTTCTATAATCATAGGGAGTGCGCTGAACTCGTCATCCTCAGAGACATCAGCGACATTCTGACTCGACCCACTGGCATCGGCAAACCAAAGCTGATGTCCATAGAAAATGCACAACTCCTCTCCCGATTCAATATCGCGGGTCGTGGTATAACGAATGGAATCCGTTAAGTGATCTAGTTCGTACGAAACGTTGGGAATATCAGAATGATTGAAAAGAGAACCTGTATATGGACATAAACATCGGCCTTGGATTGAACAGAGAAGTTGTACCAAGTCCCAATGCCAAGGCCATTCTCCCGTCTCTCCATTTGAAGGTATAATGATCAAGAATGGTGTGTTTGCCATGATTTTCGTACTCGTCGGACGAGAAGAGCAGGACTGGACTGATTTCAATGGTTGTCTGTTTTGGAATACGCCGAATAGCTGTCACAAGATTACTGACTGCTGTAGAACGTGATGAAATCAATTTACAAACCGTATACGCCGCGTCCCTTGCCTTCGGAGTATTGTATGGCGCAACCTGAGCTGTTCAGGTGTTGTGGTTGTTGACAAGGCATCGCACGCACGTGATATTTGATTCACTCTATTTCTCCGCCATCACCTTCAAATTTGCTCTCTGTCGAATGCGCGTGCCAGCGTCCGAGCATAACTGAACAACTGCTCTGTGTCTTGTTATCATCTTTCCGCGGATTTTGCGATGACCGCGCGCTAAAACGCTTCATCGTTGCGCCTCTTATCCTGCCTATCTCACTGTACCCGCTCCCACCATTCCTTCGTTTTGTAGCTATCAAGCTAAGTAAAAGGCATGCGCGCAGAAAGGCATGTATCGGATTCCAATCTGACTCTATCAGATGACTTCTTTAGAGTTCAAAGACAGTCAGCACGCTCTGTAATGGCAACGCGTTTTCTCTGTTCTCTGAGATCAGAGCCTCAAGGCTTTGTTCATATACCGGCTTAATGGAACAAGGTACAACCTTCGTCCGGGGTTGTGCGGACACGTTCGCACCTACTCGCCCACAGTCGTGATGTTAGTCAGATGCCCCATAGCCAAGGCGTCGCGGTTAGTGGCGGTGTTACGACATTGATCAGGCTAACTAGTATCCGGTGATGTTGAGTGTTCACCTGAACGGTGTCCACGCGTCTCAAGGACCAAAACGTGCTCTAGCAACGAGAAATACACTTCCACTCCATTGGCGGACTCGGCCCAGAACTTGACAGATGGAACCAGGTAGCGTACCGTTATATCTTCCAAGATGCTTACTGTCTACTCGCAGCGCGAATGACGAAAGCCTCCGCCTATCAAGCAATCACCTTGCTATTTAAAATTCATCACCAGACATACCGTCCTTATACGATTTGATCACTAGTCTAAGCGCCATTCCTCCTCTCAGGACCAGGAGACCGACGTCATGTTACCTCGGGTGAACACGCAGAGTAATGAGTGGGTATGTATAGTACAGACAGCAGGCCTCGCGACAGACTCGGAGGAAAACATAACACGATTATATAGGGTGGGAGTTCACGACGCTGTATTTGCGTTACGTCGGGCCCTCTCTTGCGCTGCTCGACACGCGAAGCAGTACTCGTCGACGGAGTCGATGTCCTTCTGGATCTCCGCGCCGAAACTCTGCAGAAGGGGTTAGATCGCGTTTTTGCTTCCGCGGCCGAGTGCGCTCTTACTTGGATACACCGCTGGTCGCGACAGCCCTTTGGGTGCTGTAAACTGCGCGAACACCGTTTTGAATTACAGTCCATAATGGCTACCACCATGTGGCGTTGAAAGTGCTACGTGTAGAGTGGGTTGTTACTTGGGTCAAGGGTCAATGGACGATGGACAAACCATGCACTTCGTCCATCGCGTTCCTTCGCTGTTGTACACGATCAGCACGGCTCCAAAGGTATTCGCGGGACGACGTACGCCATTTGTTGACACATTTTCTTTGAGAACTTGGTGATAGTGGGAGGACAAGGAAGAACGGAAGAACGTGTGTGGTGGGTCGAGTAGAAGAATGAGTCACGTTTTATACGGCCACTGAGTCACAAGCGATGTGAGGCGAAAGTGGGCTGTATACAAAGATCAACTTTTTCCTGTCCCTTGCCCTGTTATTTATGCAAATCTCGAGTCCGCAACTGACAAGGGAGATCCCGTTACCCCATCAAGTAACTAATCGATTCGAAGGAAGGTAAGCTGTAGTGCAATGTGCAAAATTTCCTTTACGACATAGCCGATTTACTCACGTCCGAGCTGTACCTCTGCTCAGAATTTCTACCCCCCGTCCACTCTATTTACTTTCGGCTCAGATATCCGCAAGAATGTGGTCGAAGAAGTCTCATGCAGGTCATCAGGCAGCTTTCAGGTAACCGATATTAATTCCAAGAACTGACGCAATTCGCAACCGCGCCCACAGATTCGCTTCTGTAGTTCAAAGCTGTTCCATAAGGCGGATATCAAACGCGATCGCACGAAAATGACGATAGTTTATCGTTTCCTTACGAATTTCTACTTAAGCGTGTCGTAAGTATCTTCCTTTCCCTGGCTGTCCTTGAACAATTAGTTCCCAGATACTTACACGCAGCGGAAGGATCCTGAACCGGGTATGCATGTACGCGTTGTTGAGCGATTTCGGGAACAGTCCACAGGACATCAGAACGTTTGTCGACTCTCGGTTATCTGCGATGACGCGCTTCGAAGCCGATCGGGCGATTTCTGGCCAATTATGAAACGGAACTCGCGCGTTTTTGCGTGGATACCATACGGGACCTGACATGGGCGAAGACATCTCAGCGCGTACTTTTAGATTCAAGACGGCCATGTGGTAGACCACAGGCACGGGGAAACACACTCATGTGCAGGCTTATGCAGTATGACGCACGCCGCTTCGGAGCTTGGTTGCTGAAAAAAAGCGTCAGTTTGTTGGTCGCCACGAATTGTCACGCATCGGTTCTGAAGTAGATTACGGTCTTAACACGACCGGTTTAGATCCGATGTCGTTTTAGCTTTCATCTGCGAATGGAAAGTTTAGATAACACATGGACCTATAAGATCACCCTGCTTTTCAATGATAAAGGGTGCACTGTCGGATTCATTAACGCAATATCATTGCGTAATGTGCGCTGGAGAAGGTATTTTTCAGTGATCGCTTTAATGCTGAAGTAGAAAACGAAATCCGGAAGACAAGCTGTTTTCCAAACGCACATGTGGCGCGCCCCATATGATTCTTGAGATCGTCTATAGAAACTTGTTTATCAGATCCTAGTAGAGGGTTACGACGGGTACGGACATGAAGAATCTCGAGAAGTAGGATATGAAATCATCAGACGCATTTGGAAAAGTCTCAGCAGACAAGCCTGTGGTACACATCTACGTAGAAGTAGGAACGATCTAGTCCCTTCGGGAGTAATAGGGAACTCACTGTTGTTCACGGACAGCTGGAGTAACGGTAAGGGTAGTTGCCACCCATCTCGCTTGAATCCTCAGAGTAAACGCAATTTGAGAGTATGGAACGGGCTTGGGTCAAGGACTATTGTGGCGCCCAAAAATTCTGGTCCGGGGAACTAGAAGTTGAGAGTCTTATTAGTACTGAGGGATGAAAGACGAAATTGTGAAGGACACGATAAACGACAAGGAAGCGAAAGCAACAGTAATCGACTAGACCTGGCAATGTATGCACCCAAGTCATGCGGCCAGTTGAAGAGAACTTTGAGCAGCCCATCGAGCGATATCGGCAACAGTGTCGTCACCTTGTTGATGAAACCTAGATGAATACGATACCAGTAAATCGTGAGAAGCTTGAACGCCTGTTATCAGACCTCGTTGTTCCAATCTAGCATTCTCAACCTATAGTCAGCGCCCAAGCCGCGGGGCAATCGAGACATATGCATGCGAAAGCTCGTCCACCCCTGAGACTACGCCTGGGCATGTTTCAACGGTCAGCGCGTTTGCTCGGGCGTAACGCCCTGCCTGTACAGAAAGAACGGAGACCGACAGAAACTCAAGCGCTGCCCGCGGTCAAAGAAAGCGAACCAGGTCGTTCTGTTGGGGAGTCTAGAAGAAGGGCAAAATACCCTCCTGGGAGACACGGATACGTCCGCACACTTGTTCGTGTTCATTCGTCGCTGCTGACGCCACTTGAAACGCCTCTGGGGATGGAATGCATCTGAATGCTGAGGGTGCGCGCACTATACCCATGAAATGGAAAATGGAACTGAGTAAATTGCAGCTTTCAGTACGTCAAGATAAGCAACGCCTACACATTCCGCGAAATACTCACAGAATTCTGCGTCCTTGACGGAAATCGAAGTCAAAAAAAGGTCTCTGCCCTTGACCTAGGGTGCAAAGATAATGAGAGCTTCATCGAAGTGTTGCGGCATAGTAACAGGAAGCGCTGTAGACATTAATGAATGTCAACGAGTACTAGTAGAGGCTGGCGAGCGGAGTTCGAATCGAAACTTGAAGCCGCCGGCATCTCGAACTTCCTTCCAACTTCCTTTTTCTCTTTCTGTTCAGGATCCAAGTAGCCCTTCTCAGAGGCAGTATTATCGCAAAATCGCCTTACAATTCAGCATTTCAGGATATAGTTACCCGAGGGAGCGTCCGCATCCATTTATCCGAACCTGTAAACAACGCGTCGCGTCCCACGCTCAGACCTGACGCTTTCGAATCACCTCTTCCGGAATCCTGAGGAAAAGAGCTTGGACAAGAGTCATACAAACCCAGGTTTATTCTGCATTCTTGTGGCTCGATGGCGGCTATCTCGTCTAGATCTTTTCAGGTAGAACTCTCTGATATCAAGGAAACCGTCTATCGTGCCGCACGGCGCCTTATCTTGCATCCTGAAGTCCTTAAGGCTGTCAAACTATGCACCGGTGATGTCGTGGCTTTGTCAAACGGGGATAATATGGACATAGTCAAGGTTGGTTAGCTTCTTGGACTGAGCCTGGTCGTCACTTGATACCAATCGGATAGGATTTCGCTATTGGAGTTGTATGGCCGTGTGCAGACGTCTCACAGGACTGTAAGTACGGCCTGTGGTCAACTAGCAGACCTGTATGTTGAACGGTATCATCCCCCAGCCATACTCGTGTCTTCTAGCTTGGCATTAACGGCTCGCCTTGAGGCTGGGAGCCGCGCTCGTCTCATTCCATTAACTGGGTCTAAAGCCTCACTCGGTGTTCCGTCTCTCCGGCAAGCACAGGAAGCTGTCTCCATCAAGTTACAGGAAATAGGTCCGCAATATGGGGATGACAAGCACACGAAGAATCTCAAGGATTGGCTCGCGCTCCTTGTGCGAGAACTAATCAGTAAATATCTCGTCGCTATTCCTCACGCTATTTTTTGACCTGTTCGAGCAGCTGACCTTAAATTCATTACGACCCGACAAGTTATCGAAGTCCTTTACGAAGCCCGAAGACGCAGGTTTGCAGTCGCCAGCGTTTCTTCATCTTCAGACGACGACTTGGAAAACCGGCTCGGGGATTTACAACTTGCCGACGTACCGCCAAAAGTATGGATAGCGAACTGGGATACAACCGTTGTCATTCTTGAGAACAAAGATTTAACACCACAAGCGCCCGAGGTGGGTACCGCGTGCTAGTTTTCTTCAATCCTCTGATGAAACACGTCAGACCTCGACATCACAACATCCCAAATCATACGATTCCGTGGGGGGTCTCAACAAGCAAATAGAGCAAATTCGCGATTTACTGGAGCTTCCCTTGACTAGACCGGAACTTTTCCGCCATTTCAGTATGCCCTACCATTCACTTGTCGGCTTTTTCCTCTTACCATTAATACACTGAATAGATCTCAAACCCCCTCGAGGCATATTGCTTCACGGTCCTCCCGGGACGGGTAAAACGCACTTGGCACGTGCCATAGCTGCTTCAACCAAGGCTTCTGTCCTTGTCATAAACGGCCCAGAGTTATCTTCAGCTTATCACGGTGAGACAGAATCAAAACTGAGAGACGTCTTCAACGAGGCGAAGGCGAAGAGTCCCTGTATCGTTATTCTAGATGAAGTCGACGCTTTGGTTCCTAGAAGAGAAGATTCCGCAGGCGGAGAAGTAGAAAAACGCGTGGTGGCGACTCTCCTCACGATCCTCGACGGCATCGAGAATGACGGTCCTGACTCGGGGCGCGTCGTGGTGATAGGCACCACAAATCGCCCCAACGCCATCGACCCAGCCCTCCGTCGTCCTGGCCGGTTCGACAGAGAGATTGAAGTTGGCGTGCCTGACATCCAAGGCCGGCTGTCTATCCTTCAAGTCCTCTTGACCAAGTCGCCACACTCTATACCCACCGAGGATCTGCTGGCCCTAGCATCACGCGCGCACGGATACGTAGGCGCGGACCTCAACGCGGTCGTTCGCGAGGCCGGCACGTTGGCTATCAAACGCCACCTCCTCAGCCCCTCCTCTGCTCCGTTAGAGATCACCCTGCCGGATCTCCTCGCCTCGCTGCCGACGATCCGCCCCTCGGCGATGCGCTCCCTCTTCATCGAGGCGCCACCGGTGCGGTACAGCGATATCGGTGGTCAGGCGGAGGTCATTCGAAAATTACGAGAGTCCGTGGAATGGCCTCTGCGCCACCCAGAAGCGTTCCAGCGGCTTGGGGTAAAGCCCCCGAAAGGCGTGCTGCTGTATGGCCCCCCTGGGTGCAGCAAGACTGTCCTCGCACGCGCATGCGCTTGTGAGAGTGGCGTCAACTTTGTTGCCGTCAAGGGCCCGGAGGTGCGGCGCGGTTTTACTTCTTCCCTTCTGTGTGCCACCTCAATTAAAGAACAACATGATCCGTAGCTCCTTAGCAAATTCGTTGGGGAATCAGAAAGGGCTGTCCGTGAAATCTTTCGGAAAGCGCGGGCTGTTTCGCCGTCTATCGTGTTCTTTGTGAGTGCCTGCCTTTGGTGTGGCCCATTTTTACCTTGACGAACGTGCATGTAGGACGAGATAGACGCCCTCGCCACATCGCGCACCTCGTCCGAATCAAATACGGGGTCCTCTCATGAGGGCGTCCTCACTAGTCTCCTCAATGAGATGGACGGCGTCCAAGAGCTCCTGGGCGTCACAATCGTCGCAGCGACGAACAGACCCGAAGCTATTGTAAGCTCCCGTTTTCCCCAAACCGCGTGAATATCTCTGTAATACTCATGGAACCCCCACCCAGGACTCCGCGCTCATGCGACCAGGACGCTTGGACCGCATTCTTTACGTTGGGCCTCCTGACCACGACGGCCGTAAAGAGATCCTCCACATTCGCATGTCTGCGATGAAAGTCGAGGACACTGTCGACGTCGATCAAATCGCCCAGATGGTATGCTGTCACTTTTTGCATGATTATCAGAAAAATCCTGACTTGTCCCTTTCACTTTCACATTGGCAGACAGCGGGATGCTCCGGTGCAGAAATAACCGCGCTCTGTCAAGAGGCTGCCCTCCTCGCCATGCAGCGCGACATCAATGCGCCATATGCAAGTGTCCATCCTTCCTTCCTTCAGGCGCGTCGACGTCGTGGCTAATAAAGTCTTTCGGCAGATTCCAACCGAGGCGTTTATCACGGCGGCAAAGGCCACGAAACGCCAGATAACGCCTGCAGTTCTGGCCAAGTACGAGCGCTGGAAGCTGGAGAATGGCATTCAACATTTATGATTTTGAAGGGCGGACCACACGCTAGTAGTAGCAGTTCTAAAAGTAGCCCTGATGCGCGTACGCGTACGCGTTCTAGAAGTGATTTTTTCGCACTCGGATCGGTGCTCGCGATCTGGAGAAGGATTTTCGGTGAATGATTTTCTCGACTGCGCCGCAATACTAGATGCTCCCTTTGTCTATGTACCTCTGAGAGTCCTGTAATCCCACATACCCTTAGAGCTAAATTAGCGTCGCACCGCAGCGTCACCTCATGTTTCATCAAGCCTGCAAGTGGCTCTACCCCACATCACACCGACGTGAAATCTAGAATGTTTTTACAGTATCTTATCACACTACACCGAAGTTATTTTAGTCCAGGGTATGGCGGTAGTACTAATATAAAACACGAATAAATAATTGTCCGTGGGCCAAATGAATGCAAGGTGGCGTCGAGCATAAATGCAAATGTTTAGATGAGATAGGCGTGTAAGTACAAACCCAGCATGACCGTCAAGTCCCTGGATATCGCGTGTCATTAGTCCGTCAATGCACAGCCCACATTAGCGAACGGGCTGGTAAATGTAACGTAGTCGGGGATGATGGTGATAAATAACCGCCATGGGTTAGGCGGCGCTCTAGCAGCCATCGTACAGTGAATTCCTAGGGAATGTGTAACCTGCAGCGTCCCATACTGTGAAGTTCGCATTTGAGTAAGCATTTATGTGACTGCGAGCGACTGTGAGAACGTGGACAAAACCGAAAGTAAAATGACCAACTCATTAATGTAAGTCGACGTCGGCCGATTCGGTGGATTGCACGTCAAACCGTTCTTGGTACCCGCACGCTGGTAGACGCGAACGTAGTCGATATACATTTTAGATGGGAACTCCAGATGCTGGTAGTCCTGTTGCTGGAAGGAGGGCGAAATTCCCAAGTTGAGAATTATGTACTAGAAGCGCTTTGGTCAGAGGTTATATCCCCATTGTGGTAAAGACTCACCATCGGCTCTTCAGATATAAGACGAGGGCCGATCTCAACTGTAGAATCCGAGCCAATGGTGGAAGAGGTAATCTTCCATGACGCTATCCCATCGCTGACCCATTCAATGAACCCCTCGTCTCGATTGTCCGGGTTCGAAAACCACTCAAACCCATACGCACCATATCCCTGATCGTTGTACAAATCCTTGGGAATAAGAGTCACGGCGGAGACAGCCTGTTGATATGTACCACCCTTGTACGAGTTGTATTGCGTTATTGTGTCGTCGTAGATCGTGGACGATGTGTTGTCAAACTGGTACTTGTAGTTGAAGGGAGCGATCTGGTAACTTTGCGATACCTCGCCCTGCCAGCGTGAGACATCAATTTGGTGCTCGAGAATATCGATTTCGGGAACACCGCGTCCAGTGCTGGTGGAGGGGCCAGGATGGTCACCTCCAGAGCAAGTGCATGCTGACAGTCGCTGACCTGGCAGAAAGCTGATTACACCCCCACCGTCGGATCCGGTAAGTGCCGCCGCTGGCTCTCCCTGAGCAGTCGTCTGATTTGGGAATGTCCCAAGGTCACACGAGTCATAGCTGTACGGCCACATCCCTTCCGTGGTAGCACCATAGCCTGCCCGGCCCTGTATGGGAAGGTGATCAATTTAGCACGTCTAGAACATGGAAAAAAATGCGCACAAGGTTACCCATAGTCCAAGCACCTTTAAGCGAATCCATTAATAAACTAGACGAAAAAAATACAGAGAGGATATTCACCTGGCCACAAGCCTGGTGCTTCGGGTCTGCCGGGCATACTAACGGAAACTTCGATATACCCGGTGGTGAAACAGAGCTTGTTCCAAGACGTCAACATTCCTGGCGTCACGTCAGAGCGGTCGTAAGGCTGGATGATCAAAGATACGCACCACTTTTCCAGTTGAGATCATGTATGTTCTCCATTGAGAGAGTGATAACAAGTTTGCCATCCTTTGTCGTTATGGCCTGGTAAAGATAGATCAGTATCACCAGGATACGCCACTTGCAGGTTGGCACGTACACTGGGATCATACCACTCAAGATCTCCCGTCGGCCAGTAGTGGATATCAGCCGCCTCCCAGTACGGGTCTTCGCCGGGGTAAAATGTCCGCCCATCTAATTCGAACTCATCACTAAAAACAAGGTTGTACTTTTTGCCGTCAAGCCCCGTTCTTGAGTACGCAGACGACGGTGTGTCGGTGTCGATAAGTGAGGGTAGACCGGGTAAATCTGGCACCTGGCCTGAGCCGTTTATTCCGCCGAGGTTGAAGCCAGAGGTCTGTGGACGCTGACGAGCATAGTAGTCGATGATGGGATACCCGGCAAAGAGAGTGATGAGCCCCGTGACGAGAATTACGAGTGCACTGGCATTTGCCCAGCCACGGCCAGAGAAAAGAGTAAATGAGCGATCGAGTTTGGCGTCTCGCACAGGATCAGGATTATGGAGGGCGTCGTCCAGGTCAGGATCCTTGTCCCATAGGTACTGAGGTACTGTGGACGAGTTTGCAAAGGCTGTCTTGTCTGCGTTGCTTATCGACGACAGCTCTGAGGGCGCGGCACTAAAACGGGAGGCATTATACATATCCTTGCTTTGCTGTGGGTTGTACTGTGTGAATTGTGAGGGTTACTTTTACACGACAACCAACAGGACACGCACAGAATATGGGCCATATGCACCACCGATAGCACCACTAGCAACACCTTGGGCGACACTGCTGCGCCCCTGTTGGACGTGGACACTTGCACCGGATGCTGAGCGCTGTGGAGGACGAGCAGGATTATACTGGGAGGCGCCCATCCTCGGACTCTGTTGGGAGACGGCCGTATAGTCGGAGGAGGGTGGCATCGGTCTCCGCGACGAGTTGGCGGCCATGTTGTTGATGGGTACGGTTCAAGTTCTCCGAAACACAACTTGTTTATCCTTTAAGTTCCCACGCTTCTCATGACACATTCTCAGGGACATAGCTTTTTAAATTTAAACATACATTGCCTTGCACTTGCCGTCTACTACACTGAGACCTATCTGTATTATACCACAGACGGATTCACTGCCAAATATCCTCCGTCAATCACAAGCTCCTGCCCATTCACATAGCATCCAGACTGCGATGCGAGGTACACCACTGTCGCCGCCATCTCTTCTCCACTATCCCGACGCGCAAATCAGTAACAGCCTTCCTTTAGTCTTTTACTGAATCACTTACGTTCCTGGTCTTCTTGCCGGTACGGGAATAACGCCCTTCCCCGTCTTATCCACATCCTCTGGCTTTATAACAACATGGGACATTTCCGACTCGTAAACTCCAGGCGCAACCGCGTTGACTCGAACAGGAATCTTCTTGAGCGCTAGCTCCGTCGACAGCATCTTCGTCAGCGCGGAAGCAGCCGCTTTCGCACTGTTGTACGCAAACTATATTAAAGAACATGTCAATAGAATGATAGACGCGGAACACATAGTAGTTACTAACGTGTTCCTGTGCTAATTTCATCAGTCCGCTTATACTGGTGATGTTGATTACTGTGGACAAATATCCAGGACGAGACTTGGTTCCAGCCTCCAGCAATCCGAGGAAAGCTGTTGTCACAAAGTAGATGGAATGCACGTTGATCGCGTAGAGATCTGCCCATCCCTGCGCAGATTCCTCAAACAACGCCTGTCCCACCGTTTCCGCGTCTTTATGTTGCGGACTGGACAGGTCGTTAAACCAAAACGAGCACGGGCCAACTTGGCCTGCACTATCATTTCAATCATCAACACACACGCCCTTCAACAACTGGAGAAACACCTACTTGTTAACCAAAATATGCAGCTTACCCTCCTTCTCTTGCAGAACCTTCTTCACTTCCAGAATGCTTTCCTTGGACGTCACGTCCATCTGCAACCTAAATCGACGATGAGCACGCGATAAGCCTAAACGCAACCCAAACGCGTACGGAATCACAGTCCCTTTAATAGCACCACTGCTCACAACCTTCTCCAGCACCTCCTTCCGCCTTCCAGTGATGTACACCTTTGCCCCGTTCTCCGCCAACCCCTTTGCGATCATGTACCCGATACCAGTCCCGCCTCCAGTGACAATGGCCACAAGCCCATCCAGGTTGAACAGCTTCTGCGCTTGATAGTCTCCGTTCGCCATGGTGGAATAAGCTCAAAGACGGGAATTGGTCGACGATAATGGGCTCCTGGATTTAACGCTATTTAACGATAGACACATCGGGCCGATCAATTCGGCCCGGTCACGCGGCGCGATGTGGGAGGCGCGCTGAAAAGAGCGGGACAATCCCAGCGTCCTCAAAAATGGACGTAAAGGTATGGTTCAAATGATACATGTCGTTATTCTCATAAAGTACTTCTCATAAATGCTACATGGCGATACACAACTCGTTCTGCATCTGTCAGATACCCTACAAATGCTGGTCATGTGGCGGGCAAGCTGCACGAACATGTGGCTCGATACATGGGCACGAGCCAGGACTCTGCGGCTCGCACCAGCCCCTATCGCGCCGAAGACTCTCCAGCGTACTCGGAAATGAATAATGCTTAAAGAATATCCGCCTACTTGGGTAAGAGGTTCGTCGCGGGTACACGTCGATGAAACTGAGAGACTGCAGCGCAGGCGTCCGGAGATTCGAGGCAATATGCCGAAGTTCTGACGGGATATCCGACGTGCACACTTTGAACCGCAGTGTGGTCAGCAGTGGCAGGTGGATTCGCGTTCGGACCGGCACTGAAGGGTGAGAAGAACTTGCAGATAAAACCCTCTTGCGTCTGAACATCAGACTGAGGTCTTGTAGATGGCAGGATATAAGAAGCATATAGAGTACGTCTTCTATAGCTTTCGTCCCAGACGTGAATCCGTGGTGGGTATAGTCGAGGTGTGTGAGATTGTGGAAGA
Source organism: Hymenopellis raphanipes (assembly GCA_036872995.1). Classification (NCBI taxonomy): domain Eukaryota; kingdom Fungi; phylum Basidiomycota; class Agaricomycetes; order Agaricales; family Physalacriaceae; genus Hymenopellis; species Hymenopellis raphanipes. Next base: position 1,650,376 of record JAYMDG010000012.1, read on the forward strand.
GAGCCGGCATCCATAATAAGCGAACCCCGTCCAGAGTCAGGCTTCGTAGACGTGGAGCGTATCCGCCGAAGAGAAAGAACTCCTTGGAATCGTCGTTGTTGTGAGGATACACCAAACGAAGCGTCTCCAAAACCTCTACATGCGCCTTCAACCGCGTCGAGCAACACTCTGAAAGCGCCGCATTCCACAAAAACGGCGCATATCTCGACAACGTGATATCCAACGATCTCCATCTGGCCACGAAGGGAAGGACAAAGGCCATTCTCCTCTGCACCACCTCCGCGTCCGAATAATAATACGACGCAGAAGCAGGGAGACGTATTCGAATACGCAAAGCGCAAGACCTAGCTCGGCGAATTCTCTCTGCCCACATCCGCTCTCGATGATCAATCCGGATGATCGTCCACAGACGCGGTGTCTGCAGCGCCACAGCCCTCCACGCCCGACAGCTATGCGACACGGCCACGGACACCATAGCATCGTCCTCCGACGCCAAGACAAATACCAGTGCGAGTAGCTCGTACGGGAGGCGATGAATGGGATGCACTCTCCGCGCATGGCGAGGGTACGGCCTCTGGTAGCCAGGATACGCGGTGAGATCACTAGCAAACCATATATCTTTAGATCATGCAACGCGATCGATGAGATAGATAGCAAACGTACGGTCTCGGCATCAACATGGATCGAACCGTGCTGAAGAACCCACAAGGCGCCCTTTTCTCATGATGCTGCCGTAGCGATCGCGTCTGCAAACCCATACTACTAACGCTATAGTGCGTATTCAAGGGTTATGGGCGAAAGATATAGGCAGTGCACACCGCACGATACGCAATGGGCACATAATAAGGGTCCCCCGCTAGTGAGACAAAGAAAACGTTTGGTGACGTCTAGGAAGCGCTCGTACCTCGCAGACAAAAGGAAGAGGAAAGATCCGGTCTCGAGAGGACACACGCCTTGCATTGTGATATTAACCCAGGAATGTACTATTGGAACTAGCGCAATAAGGAAGGCGTCAACAAAGCAAGAGCTAGACAATACCATTGCTATATGCAGGTTACTCAGAGTAAGTGGCAAGTGACAGGCATAGCCTTCGCGAAACGCTAAGCCCAGAAGTTATGGTCAGGAGGCAGTGGGAGATGCACAGACGCAGAGCTGTCCTGGTGGGTTGAGTGGATTGGAGTTAACTTGAACTCACGGCCTCAAACGGGCATGCACTGCCAAACTTATCAGCACAGCCACATTGGGTATTTGACAAAATAGACGAGGTCAGCGAACAGCCGGGACCTGGCCGGGACAGCGCCTCGGATTGATGTTACTCCCAATATCGCGCATTAGAGTGGCGGGACAATCAGTTGAGACACAAAGGTGAGACGCACCGTCGCGCCACATCACGTGGTCGGGGGCACGTGCCGGTATCGAAACCGTTAGTAACGGTTTCAAAAAAAGAAGGCCTCCCGGGTCGGTATCGATACCATTACCCAGAGGTTCTGCACCATGCCACCACCCTACCAGTGACAAGTGTCGAAAATAAAAATGCGCCACAATAATATCGTTTCGGAGTAAAAGCAAGATGTACTATAAATGACAACTGTGAGACTCGAACTCACGCTCTTTCGAACTAGATAGGCTGGACTGCGCTTGCCTGATTCTAGCGCCTTAACCACTCGGCCAAGTTACCACACATTCTGATCTTCGACCGAATTCAGTACTTTCATCTTGACCTGATGCAGTTTCACACTAGCTTTATGAGAATGCGCCTTTCGGAAGTCTTTCCAAGCCTTCAGACAGTAATCTATGCCGGTGTGTTCATAGTAGATCCTCACTTCCTATCCATATAACTTAAACAAACTATCTACGAATGCCTCAGCTAGATCTTTAGCAATGGGCCTACCTATCCAAGGAAAGGGCAGATTCACATCCCGCCACAATATGAATGAAATGCCTTGGGCTCAACAGAGTCGCACGATCCAAGATCGGCCTAATCTGTACTCCATGGGCAACTAGGCCTGTTGGAATACCAGGTTGCGCTCCACCTTCTTCATCTCGAGTAGTAAGACCAGAACTTTTACGGGTTACAGCAAACTGGAGTAGCACACGGTGTACATGTCGGTGTTATCTATTTGTGCTGGAAAGAGTCGACGACGCCACCTTCTTGCTCACTTGGTTTCGATCGATAAGGATTGTGTCACCTTCTAGAATGAGAAAGTGTCAGCACGAAACATCTGTATTATCTGACCTGAAGGACGCTTGGGCGTATCACGCGTTTCGTCAGATCTTTTGCGGTGGGAACAACAACAGTCAGAGAACTTTTGGAGAACTTGAAAGATGAAAGCATTTCTCTCAGCCTCTACAGTGCCGCGAAAGACGGCCAGAAATCGTGTTTCGAAAAGTATCGACGCAAGCACAATATCTCCAGAATAGCAAGATTAAGCTCCACGATATCGTTGAGCAGAAAAGGATAGCCCATTTCGCTGTCGAGTTAGAGCGTGAAAGATGCATAACAGCTATAGTCAGTCCAGACTGAGTCCACACGAGCAGAACTATCTCAGAAGACAGTTCAAAGTCTGGCGGGCATGATATTGTCGCTGCCTTAGATATCCAGAGGACCAGAACATTTCATCCGCAAAGCATCTTTCCAAGTAGGTTCGCATTCTTCGTGTATGCCTGTAGTTTCTCTTGTGGTGCGAGCCGTTCCCAAGGAATAAAGTTATTTGACCGTGGATTGAGGTTCATGGCCGTCGAAAAAACAGTATCGCATTCGGAACTGTTCCGTACTCCGAACCGTACACAGCCACAGATGTGATTTGATTCCGAGCCACGTCCACGGCCACGTCTGTAACGACGCTTGACTACCACCTCCGCTCACAATGCCCGGCCCAATTGCATGGATTGCACAAATCCCGCCGGTTACGCGCACCTGGCTGCTCCTCTCCCTCCTCACCTCACTCGCAGTGCACTCCCATCTCCTCACGCCGCTTCAACTGTACTCTCCGGCGTCCCTCTCCCTCTCCTCCCTCCTCACCACCCGGACAATAACCACGTTTCTCTACTTTGGGACGCTCTCTTTGGATCTCATGTTCCATCTATTCTTTTTCATGCGCTACAGCCGCATACTTGAGGACTCGTCGTTCCCTGCCCAGCCGGCAGCTTATTTGTGGCTGCTACTCCAATCCGCGGGGCTGCTGCTCTTAATGTCACTGACCCCGCTGGTCAATACCCCATTTCTCTCAAGCGCTTTGGCATTTGTGCCCATATATGTATGGTCGAGAAGACATCCGAACACGCCTATATCGCTGTTCGGTTTGGTGACCATTGGGGCGCCCTACTTGCCTTATGCACTCATAGCGTTCACCGTACTGATTAATGGTGAATGGAGAGCGGCTCAGGCAGATTTGATGGGTTGTGCTGTGGGACACGTCGCATGGTTTGTGCGGGATGTCTGGGCACGAGAGATGGTTGGCGGAAAATCAGTCCTCACTCATCCACCAGTGGCATTGCAGAGGTTATTAGGAGACGCTTGAGTAAGTTGTTATGATCTCATGATCTTCCCGTCGTTGTTAACTAATTGACCTTAGCGCATACGATGTCCTACTATTCAACTCGACGCTCTGAGCATTGTACCAACATCTTATCAGAATCTCGTTGTTTCGGTTAAGCAATGCGTACCACTTGGTCGCTATGCCACGCGTCCTTCGTTGCCGACGAGGTGAATGACTTCATCGTTGCAATGGTGAGGACATCCTAACCATTCGAGAATTATCGTACCCGACTTAATGCCACCTACCCGTAAGTGACATTTGCGTAGAGTGCCGCGTCGACGATATACGGGCTGGCTGTTCCCAAAAGTTCTGTATGACAAAGACCCTCGCGTCCGATGAGTGGGAATGAGAGTGAAGATCGATAAATTGTCTGAGCCGTACTGTGTAAGATTGTTTGTACAACAAATATAACGTGTTATCCACCTTCCACCATGTCGACGACTTCAGTAAAGTGCGCTGACCTGAAGGTTAGTCTTTCTATTCTATGCTGGTTCATACAGCTCAGTTTTCGGACAGGTACTTCTTACCGCCCCTCCTTTGATGTCGGGCACGAGCCGCGAAGAGTTCCAGCAGATTTTCGAAGCTATCGCCTCGGTATGGGGCCAGAAGGATGCGGAATCTTATTGTCAACAAATGTCTAAAGCCTTCAATATGGGTGTCATGTTGGTATGTTTATACTGTCCCTTTTTCTTGCAACGCCATTCATAAGAACTTTAGGGACCCCTTCCCCCGTCCGACTCCAGGCTCAATTCCGTCGACATTGGAGAGTTCACAGTTTTCTATCACCCGACTTGGCCTTCGGCCCCGAAGGGCCAATACTTCACCTGGAACTTTTACATTGGCTCAGCCGGGAAAGGGCGGGAATCCATTATCCTCGACTGGGCGAAGCAGGGAATTGTTGTTAAAGTGGAGGTTTTGACTGATAGATGGGAGAATCTTCGTTTCCCAACGGTTGGAGCAGGTACGCGGGTCCGAGTCTCATATCTCAACGCTCTTGGCGCTAGCATCACGCACGAGCTTGTATTCCCACGTCCACCGCAAGAATCGTCTATTCCTGTTCATCACCTACACTGGCTACAGTAGTTACGCTCCTTACCGTAGTTAATGTTGTAGTCTGTTCGCCAAGCCACATAACTCAAAAAGTCAAGCATCAAGCCAAGTAGAAATGTGTCATCCATGAATGCATTTAAACCGCTATAATCAATATCGACTGTCCTCTACGTGCCCCGTGAACAAGTATAACCAAATAGTATATGCGGAACGTGATATTTTGCGGCGTCCATCTTGTTTTGTAGCAGGCGGAGTGCGACAACAAAGGATCAACCATTGGTAGGCTGCTTCACGCATGCTTGGTACGCTTCCAAGTAAGGACTATGGTGTCGGTCATGTAGCCTTCAAGAAATCATTCTCATTGTCGTCTATCTCTAATCAGTCTTTCAATTCCTTGTCTCTGCATCTAATTGTTGATGGTCTTGTCTCAACACGTCCGAGTCAAAGCAGCGAAGTAAAGTAATCTGATACCTTGTTAGTTGACGCTCGCCTTCGAATACAGAAGCAGGTGCTCACCATATCAACATTCAATGTCCTCCCGGCCCAACGACAAACCTCTGACCAGCTTGCCCATTGGCGTCAAAGTATAACCCTGTCCTCTTCGACGCGTCGCCAAAAGCTCCTGCAACAATGCTAGCGGACTGACTTCGAACGGACAGATCTTCATAGCACCTTCGCGATCCTTCGGCTTCACAAACCCATCTCGCTCACGATCGACATGCTTGTCTTCCGCGCTCACAATACCAAGGAAAGCCGAGACTGCTTTGAAGTCGGCATAAGAAGTTGGATAAAGTTGACCGGCGAAGATGTTGAGTTGAGGAATGAATGCCTTCAACGGTGGCGAAGGGTTCGGGACGCAATAGAACGTGAGATTGTCGAAGACCTGCATACTCCCCGTCACGCGGGGCGAGTAGATGTGGAGCCGCACGACTGAGTTGGCACGAAGGGCGGGCATCAGTTCGTTCGCCTCAAATTGGCTGATGACCACCATGACGGGCAGCGGTCCATTTGGGCAGAGAAGCCATTGCACGTCCTTCAAGAACTCTACACTGCCTTTATCGAAAGTATTCTTTCCCTTGATGGTGACTGCGTAGTCCTGAGTGACCAAAAAGTTAGGACTGAAGAAATCATTTGAATGATTGGAGCTGTGGGGAAGCGAAGAAATCACCCGGCAGGGTGACAAAAAGGCGGATGACGAGGAGGGAATACGACCTGTTCTCACAAACTCTTTAACATCGTCGTGAAGATGGTGCGTTGCAGAAGCCACCGGTGGAGGTCTCTCGACCTGTCGTTCCACCTCCATCTCGTGATCAACCTCTCTCTCCTGTTCTTCGTCTACGTTCTGAGGTGCAGACGAACGAACCCCAAGTCGCTGGAGGTGCGAGTAGATTTCGAGGTCATTCTGAATCATGCTGTCTGCTTGAGACGCAGATGGGGAATCTCCGTACATCTCTAGCAGCGGACGCGCCTCAGGCTGCAACCAGACGTCCCGCAGTTGCCGGATATCTTCTGGGGCCGGTGCGGCCGGTAAAGCATCCAAACAGGCTCTTCTCTGCTTGAAATCGATCCCCTGTCGCGCCCATTGAGGAGCATGATGCTCAATGTCGGCACAGGTCTCAAGCATCGTCCATTGAATGATCTCGGCGACAGTAATGGAGTCTACTGCGCACATCTTTTTAATCAAGGTGTCGATGTCGGGCTGAGCAAAGAAATGAAGGGATTGACCCCGGCCGAGTTGGCGCATTCGCATGCATCCTGTTAATCAGACATTAGATGTGCGTAAAACGGGTGAATATATTATCAACCTTGAACCAATCTGTCCTTGGTGACCTTCCTCCCAAGTGTCACTGCCGCTCTCCAGTGAAGAGGCAGTTTCAAATCCGTTCCTCTCGTGTGAGCATCATCGAGGTAGACTAAACAACTGGAGAGATGCTGCCTGTACGGTGAAGAGTTTAGCAACTCCTTCGTTCCATCGCGTCTGAGTACCATTAGTTCATCCCTTTTGCTGAAGAAAACCACTGCTTCGACATCGCTACGTTTCAACAACCACCTGCTCGCTAACTCTTCGTTGTTCAGATCAAGCATCTGAGCGCCAATGTCCAGAAGCACGCGAATCTCTGGATGTATAGCCGCCAACATGTCCACAAACCCTGTCCCCGATAGGCTCTTCCCTGAAGCGCTGTCGCGAGTACAAGTGTACTGAGCATTCTCCGGCTGAAGAAGGTAGGTAAGGACCATGGCATTCGTTCCAGCCTGATTGACGGGGTCGACCTGCGAGACGGAACTGGGGAGGAGATACTCGTTGTCCTTCGTTCCGCTGAATCCAGTTGTGACATGAGGCTTCCTTTCACCAAGATCCCAAGCGGAAGTGGGCAGCTTGTCCGGGAATTGCTTCGCCGCCTTTGGGAAGACAACATCGGAAAGATAAAAGTCGATGACGGCGTGACAGTAACGGAAAAGCGACACGATCCTGGCGTGTTGCTCGGCGTCATTGAGATTGATAGCGCCCACTTCGTTGAGACCTTCACGTTCGCTAGTAGGGATGGCGGCGATCCACGTTTCGTACAAGACCGACGGATTACTGTCAAGGAACAATAGACGCAAACAGGCATCAACCTCAGCGTTCGTCAATCCGGTGTAATAATAAGCCAAGCAGGTCAAGATAATGGCGATGTCGGGATGACCAAATTCTGCGCGAGGAGACGGGACGTCTTTGGCTCGGTATGGCACGGCTAAAAGCGTGCGTGACGGGTCAAGACCATAATCGATTCTCCAACGCCTGTCGCGTAACACGTATGAAAGGATGCCATGTCCGAACAAGCCACGAAGGATGAGGAACACGTTGAACAGCGTTTCATGTCCAAAGCCCTGCTGTAGTAGAAGCTGCTTGCCTTCGTCGTCACTATCAGAACAAACAAAATAACGAATGTCCGATAAAACTTCTGCGCCGAGATGAGTTGTATTAAACGAGGGCAATGAGCCTCCCATGATGTCGTCCACAACATCCTCGATGAGTGCAGAAAGCAGGGAGTCGTCGTCAGTTGGGAACTTGAAGTGAGGAAAACTCCAAACAGAGGGGGAGTGCACTTCGAGCTGGGTACATGAACGCCGAGCCGGTACGAGAATATGTTTGGATACAACTCGCAGCACATCCTGAGTCACCTGCCAACGGTATGGTTGACCTTCCACTGGCGCTTGCTTCCCCATGGTATATATAAGCTGGTAACGGGGATGTAGCAACTCATCACATTCATCGAGGATGTCGCGAGAATATTCGTGTTGAAGGCGGTGGAAGCGCACGGCGTCTAACATGATTCCTTCGTCGCACCCAGAGCCTGTCGATAGCATTTTATCCACTGCTAGCAGCTTCGCGGAGAGGATATGTTCGGGCTGCGATACGAGGATCCCACCGACCCGCATGCATTCCTCTGTTAAAACGCGGATGTGTTGGAGTTGTGTCCGAGTGATCTTCATCTGGCGCGAGAAGGGAAGGTAGAAGATCCGCCGGTTCGGAAGGAAGGACAACCGCTCAGTCATCAGTTGAAACATCTGCGGAGCGAGAGGTTTAAGAACGACCATCCGCACAAGCTTGTCGCCGTTCGAAAGCGAAGCGGCGAGCATTGGTGCGATTACTGATGACTTGCCCTCGCCCATGTTTAGTTGGAGACTTAAACTTGAGGTTGGCGAGTACATCTCACGCGCCACTGCGATTTGAATATCTCTCGCACGGAAGTTTCCCTCAATCTAAAAAATCCAATAAGTTTTTCAAGCTTTGAGGCCCAACAATGAATCACTTACTTGAATGAGCGCCCAGTCCGGGTGTTCCAGTACAAGAGAGAGATCTAGAGGTTTGCAATTCTCTACCTCCTTGTTCAACTCCACCAACTTATTAGCATTCACAAATTCCTTCAATCTCGCAGCCTGTTGGACTTGGAGGAGGATAGACGAGAACACACCAAGGGCCTTTCGCCACCTCTCTTCGGTGTCGGCCCACCTAGCCTTCGTCATCTGGAAGAGCCATGTGCGCGCGCCCAGGCTTGGCCATAGGCCGCCACAATCCAAAATCTCGTCCAACGTATACCGGGGGTGAAGGGCATCCACGAGAGAGCGAAGGGCATTCTTGTATGCGGTATCACAGTCGGAGTAGTACGGCACGATATGAGCCTCCAACTCCTGCGTGCTTGTGAGGATGGTGCTTCCCGAGGTAGTAACCCTCTGATGATGCCCTAAACTTGACTTGAGGTTGTCTGCGTAGAGTCTGTGTAGAGGGTGACCGCTAGCCTCAACACGGTTAAGTAGATTGTGAAGAGCGATGACGCTCGTGCTTTCATCGGTCTGGCTATGTTCGGTGTCGGGGACGTTCGAGAGCGGCAACATGAGGTATTCTGCACCAAATAAGCCAGGGACGCGACGAATTTGCAGGAGGACAGGTAGGCTGATGCCCTCAAAGGACGAGCGAGTCCCTCTTTTGTATTCGGAGAACAAGCGAGGAGGGAGTCTGGGATAAGCGCTGGAGTGAGACGCAGGTCCCAATCCTTGAAGAAGGCAATCTATGTGCGTCGCATACTCATGAAGCTCGACATTGGATCGACACTTCTGAAACAGATCACATGCATCACTGAGGACCCCATCAAGGTTCAGATAATCAGAGTACTCTCTGTCTCTTGGTGCTGAGATGCTTGTTAGCCAGCGCCCCGGGTCCCAACGACCTTCGAGGTATGAAAGGAGCGCGCTGGAAAGGGATTCAACTTGATCGTCATGATGTCTTTGCCGACGAGAATCAAACTGCCAACGCGGTTCCAGTGTCTGGCGTACAAGCCTGGCGGAGGGTGTAGCAGATAGCGGGCGGGTGTGGCGCGTAATGATTTCCGTGATTTGGGATCGAGAAGGGGCTAGGCCTACGGTAAGATCATAAGATGTACGAGTGGGGAGAGCGGGGAACGACAATCGTCCGGAATGAGCCATGAACAGGACAAAGTAAGGGAGGACATGAATGTCCTTGTCCGACGACTCTAATTGATGCTCATAGGTGAAAGCAGCCAAGCTGAACAGCAGCGTAAATCGACGATCATCGAGTGTCGAAGGTCCTGGTATAGTAGATCTCGCAATGCACCACGAATACATTTTCGACCAGGCGGAATTGAACTCGGGTGTTGATAACCAGCGAGAATTGTAGGAGAAAGGATTTTGACCCGTCGATCGCAGTTCAAGCTTCTGCCAGCTCTCAAAGATTTCATAGAGGCTTATCGGAGACTGAATGGGAAATCGAGGAACGTTCAAAGCGGACGCCATCAGTGCCGTTGGGTACTGGCACGCTTTCTGCTCGGTTTTGACATCCATGACCCGGCTAGAGTAGGACTCATCCTGGTAAGGGGGGCTATCGCAGGTGAGAAAGATGAAAAACGGCGGACTCCGAAGAAACACACCTTGGGGGGACGTCCTGCAGGTTGACGAGAGGATACAGATGCTCTCTTGCTGCGGCGCGCCGCGCTAGGATAAACGGACTGTGGTCTCGTACAGAAACTGACGCATTACCATAGAAAAGGTCGTTTAGCCGTTGGTTGAAGTCTAGGATGCGTTTTGCGCCGAGCTCAAAAGCGGTGATCTGTGAGCATGCCGGTCGGTTTGACCAATGAACGGTTTGCATAACTTGCATGCCCTTGGGATAAAATGTGTGCTGTGGAGTGAGAGCTCGTATTTCATCGAGTAATCGCATCTCATTATCGCCAAGGTATTGGAATGAGATGCAGGAGGCGGAACTGAGCACATTCAACGCCTCCTCGACTCCGGTGACACCAGTAAGTGGATCCGGGAGAGGATAACTCGTGAGCGCATGTAGAAGGACCTTGAATAGGTTTGACCGAAGTGTACCATTGCCGGCTAGTATTCCAAGCTGCTCGTTGATTGCGTAGTCCGCGTAAGAGACGAATGGTACGCTTGAGTACGCCTCGGTGATAGAGACCTCGATATGATGTTGAGTTGGTTTGTAAACAATGGTTCCATACGGAACGAGGACGCGTCGATTGGAACTTTCAGATTCTTCCCGAAGGATGAGTTTCGACCGTAGTCCGACCAGTGTCTTAAGCGCAAATTCCTCGTCAACGATATATTTGGGATACGTGCAACATCGAAGGGCAGCCCCGGATACAGCTTCTGTCTGAAAGTTCAGCTGTAGTCGAGGAAGTTGGATGTCGATCGTATTGTTAGATGCGCGCATGATGCAAAACGACGAGCTCTCAATCTCCCGGAGGCGCTGCTGTATCATCTGAAAAGAACGGCTATCCATATCCAAGAGGCTACGTTGTTGCGCATCACGCAATATTCGCAGATGGAAATCAAGACGCCAGTTTCGGGGAGATGAGGTCCACAAAGACTCGAGAGGGCGTAGCTCAATCTGACCGGATGAGAGAACCAGCCAATGAGTGAAGGGATTAACCAGCGGTGTCGGTAGGTCTCCAACGAAGTATGTGTGAGGAATATATTGTTGTCGAGTTTCCGGAGCATCAAAGGAAAATGAACGAGCTTCAACAACCAATTCGCCTTGGCGAAGCGCGAAGAAGACCTTCCAGATGAGTCAGCATGTCGTTGTGGAGGCCAAGATGCCACAGATTGACATACCTGGTTTGCCGACACGTTCACAACAGTCTTATACTCAAATCCAGCTTCGCCAGCGGGAATGACGCGGAGAACAACCTAGCAACAGATGAATACGACAAGGTAGACACGAGAAACGAAATACTGACATTACCAAAGATGCGACGGTAGGTTGGGTGTTCCGTGATGTTGCTCGGAAGATTCCCTATAGGCTTTCCGTCCACCAAAAGGGTCCCATCGAGAATGTTGACCTGTACATATTGCGACATGCTCGTCTGACACATGATCCAGCGCTCGTTCGGGGATGGCATGATTTCCCAAGGCGTTCCAGGTTCGTAAGCGGCCCATACACGCTGTACAGCGCCATCCAAACCACTCGAGTCTGTCTTTAGAATACTCGACAGATGTGACTCCAGCCTATGGAGCATCCGCTCCACGCGGTCCAATAAGATCCGGGAAGGAGACGAAGATGACCTGTCTCGTTGCGCTTCTCTGTTATCTTGTAGAATCATGCCACAGTGAACAAGGATGGCCAAATTCTCAGCATCGAGGTAAGGATTATCAGTGTCGAAGGTGAGCGCGCAGGTCGCTGCCACCTCTCGAATATTCCCTTTGGCAGAATTTACATGCTCTTGAGGCGTCCTCTCAAGATCGTTGAGCATGCTCCGAAGCCAACGGTACGTGATCTGCCGAGCCTTCGAGAGGATGACGAAGGCGTCATGACAGTGTATGTCAGTCAGAGCAAAGGAAGACAATATCCGTGTCACAACGACGACGACGGTCTTCACGGAAACGACCTCCTGCCAATTGTCGCTATACGATTCCAAGAGACGGACCATTGCGGAAAAGATGGCTTGCCGGAACGAAGAAAACTGCAACTCCACATGCCACAACGCGTCACCTGTGGCAGACATTGGGCCGTGATGCTGCACAGCCTGCGAAATGAGGGTATGAACCGCTTGCGACCGGAAGGAGAGGGACCGCGCAGCGAAATCTTTCGCTACGTTCACCCACTGGACAAGACTGCCAGCCCGAAGACACCCAAAAGCTATGAACTCGTGTAAACTCAAGTCGTGATGACATTCATGCTGTCTGGCTAGCACCGCATTCTCTGTGTGCGTCGTATCATCTACAGCCCATTGCAAGTTGTCATAGGCGTGATCGCGGGGGAGCTGAAGGGTGCATCGCGTGGAAACGTCAGCCTTGTGAGGGCTCTCGTTCTCGCTGATGAGAAGACTGCGTTTGTTGTCGTACAGCTTCCAGTTCAGGCCATGCGATAGACACACATCCGAAGGCGTAGAAGGAATGCGTTTGTGACTGTAGTGGGTACGTAGCCATGACTTCGTGATAGACGCGAGCGTGATGCGATTAGAGACGCCATCATAAGATATATGCTTCTTCATGTACGAGACGAGATCATCATTAACAGAAGACTCGCCGTCTGCACGCTGCGTAAACGTGTCATGGAGTATGAAGTATGTGGCCTCGCGCCAGTGAAGGAACGATTCCGGACAGTATAGCTCGAAAAGTACAGTTTTCACGTGGAGCTCAGGGGAGGGAAGGGGCCACTCGTGGATTTCAATTCTCATGCCATCCATGGTTTGCTGCCAAAGCTTTAGCACAGTTGAATATGAATGAGGAAAGGGCAAACCTTTGTAGCACACTTGGAGCAATACGCATATCGGTATCCACAGTCCTCATGATGTACCGCATCATCGTACTCCCTCTGGCGCTTAGCATACAAGCGGTTCTGTTCGTCGAGCTCTGCTTCCTTCTTGCGTTTCTGACGGTGCGCCTGCTCCTCTATTTCTGATCGTCGCGCTCGTAACTGAGGAGTCTGATCATAATAACGAACAGCAAACGAAGAATACGAAGGTTCACTGAACACCGACGGCGCAGTGGTACGGTTCCATCGAGTGCTGAGGTAAAGATGAAGAGCTTTCACACGCGCCAGCTCTTTCGGTCGACGTAGTAATGGTGATTCGAGAAGTGATAAAGGCACCTCTGGCGGATAGCCTGCCAGAAGGGGAAGTTGAGCGATCACAATGCGATCTAAAGCGGCCCAGAGGTCGAGGATGGTAAGGACCATGAGAGACTGTTGCTCGGCGTTCCCCTTGTAACGCTCGACCGCCACCGCAGTGTAGTCCTTGATCAAGATCTCGAGAGCGGATGGGGCCGAAGGATTTGTTTTCTGACTATCTGTCCAAGTCGACAACGAGTCACAGACCATGTCCTCAAAATCCGCGAGGTTGATGTATGCGTCATCACTCGTGAAGAAGCCCCGCAGTCTGTCAGTGTTATTCATAATAACATCGTTTATGGTGCGGGAGACGAGACGAGACGAGTGGTTGGGCTGGTGGAAGGAGGTGATAGATGTTCGAGGGATCTCTGCCAGCGCACGTTGAATGTACGCAGAGGAGTGCCCGAGCTTGAGATGGGTATCGGCGTCGAGGTCCATGGACTGTGGCGCCCAGACTGACTGGTAATTAGGTCTGCCCGCAGTCTGTATGTCAGTCCAACGGCGCGACAGTTCGTCCTTAATGGCGGTGCAGGCCACCTTGGTCTTTTCAAAGACAAAAGACGGAACCTGTTTTTCAAGACTTTCCAATTTGCTCGCGCGACGAGCGAGTTTCTTGCGAATATTGTCGAGGGTGGAGCAATCGAACTCGGAGGTGGGGTCTTCGACGAGTTTGAGGGCGATATCAGCCATTGCATACAAGATGAAGGCTTTATACTCCCACAGATGTTCCAACGTCGTCTGGACAGCCACACGAATGACCAGCCAAAGGGATGAACGCCTCCAAGGCGCGAGCTCGTTGTCCCAGAGCACGTCGTCAGCGATGCGCTTCTGAACGCGGTGCGCAGCGTCGACAATCGGATTTCCTTCTCCGCCCAATGCAGCCAAGATAGAAAGAAGAAGGTCACTGATATAGCGCGGATGCGCCGTATCGCGACGTTCGACCGGCGAGGAGCCCGCCTTCCGAGAATGAGGCGCTGAGCCAGGTAGCTCATCGCAATTCATCTGGGCGATGAACGACGCGAGTTCCTTTTGAAAGGCAACTGTATTGAAGATGGTCCTCGGGAATGAAGTCGCTGGGCCGGGGAAGGTCCAAACAAGTTTGTTCTCGCAGGCCATCACCGTTGCGTTGGGTGCGCTAACTTCGAAAACCTCACAAGTAGTGAGGCGCTCTTGCACGCGGAAAACAAGTCCTGCGTTCTGCTTCCGGACAAGGAGTGCCATCGTATCTGCATTTAATGTCAGGAAAGGCGCAATGGCATGACTTGCGACTTTTACCTCCCGGGTGCTGCATTTCGGCGAATCTATCGATGATACACGCGGCTGTGTAGTCACTGGAACCATGGACTCTGGCGATGCCTCGCAGCATCTTGACGATTGCTGGCCAATGGGCAGAGGGAGTCTTTCCTTCCGTCGCTTGGACAGCAGCCGCACTGTAGCGTGTCGCGCACTCGGCGATGAGTTTAGCGAGGGCGTGATCCTTTGAGTAGTCCCCATCACTCTGTTCGTCCATTTGAGGCAACTTTAGAGGCATGAAAACATGGTTCACGATGTAGTCCGCATTATCCAGGTTCATGGCGAATGGATGGTGATGAAAGGAGGGGACAAGTTGAGTAGACGCCTAAGATGGGAACGGATAAGTAGACGCCTGGCACGCATTCACTGGACGTTCATTTACGGTGGGAAGTACGGCACATCTTTACTGAAAGCGGTAGGGCGCCTATTCACGGACTTCTATCGCGCGGCGTGTTGAAACCATCTATACCAATGTCGAGTATGCTTCGCGGTTTGCTCGCCACAGAGTCCATTAAGAGTAAGGGAACGGTGAAGAACTTGAAGAAGGCGTGATGTAAGATTGATACCGAGCCTCGAGGTGTGGACACGACTTGAAGAATCCATTCAGTTTCCATAACTGATAGCGTCCGCGGGCAAATTTGCAGCTGCAAATCCGTGAATGTGGCGTAACGAAAAGAGCCTATTGTTCAGGCAACTTTGGGAAAGCTTATACTGATTCGTCCATCAAAGTTGAGCACGCGGCCTCGGATTGTGGATACTTTTGTTTGGCGGCTGTAAGACGAGTGTCACGGTGGGTCGTCTTGACTCCTCAACCTCAAGGTTGTGGGTGTGAGTAGAGAAAAAGGTAGCTGACTAAGCAGCCCGATTCGTCGGTCCGGTCGGACGCGTCTTTTGGACTCTGGAGTCTGACAGAAGCACCATACAGAGCCAATAGTCGCTGGATGCGGGAATGCAATTGGAACAGAAGGGTTCCAGATATTATTTTACTTGACCACCAGCATGCGCATTGACCGCGATGAGGCTACAAAAGGTGATTCCCACCGGAATCGAATCACAATAACATCTTCAAGTTAACATTCAACACGCCCGCAATAAGTAAAAGTAGATACGCTAGTAGATAAACCCAGAAGAAGTATGCATAGAAGGTAAGAAGCATAAACAAGAATGACAAAAAAGGGATAGGCACTTGACAGCGTGAATGGAAGCGGCCAGCGCCTACAATAAATAGACGGTTAGTTTTAAGCATAAGGATTATCGGACCCTGGAGCCCTACCCCCTTGTCGTAAGTTAGACCATCAACGTCCTCCTCCGGCCCGCCTTCGCGGCCAGCCTCTCCTTTTCCCTCTCCTCCGCCTCCTTCTTAGCCTGTCGCAAAGCGGCACTCTTATTTGTGCGAGGTGCGATACTTGGGGGTTTAGCAATACTATTTGGCTTCTTGATCTCCCTTTCGGCTTCCGTGCTTGTGGCCGAAGCCGGCGATGCGAGACTAGAGGCTGCAGACGTCGTAGAAGGGAATACGTTGTGCAGAGAAGGTCTCGTAGGCTGAGTGGATGCCGGGCGCCGCATGGATTGCACAGAGGACGGACGTGACTGAGATGGGTTGGAAACGGAGGACGAATTGGCTGGTGCGCGGACTAAGTTTTAACAATCAGCAATGACCGGAGAGAATGATCTGAGAAGACGTACACATGAAGCTTGTCGGAGGTGCTTTGGGTTGTGTCCTCAGTGTCGCTGAACGGTTCAATCTGGGCGCGATGGATGGCGGAGCAATCGCAACGCTAGAAGCGCGTCTGTGCAGCTCGGGTGGCGGAGTACCATTTAGCGTCGCCCCGTTCGTCTTGTTGGAGGTCGTCTTTCCATTTGTCTTGGGTGGCGGAGCAGGCTTAGGCGTAGGCTTCGGGAGTTCAATTCCGAGACGCAGGGCAGCTGCCTTTGTGAGTCTGGGAGCAAACTTGGGCGCGCTAGTGCTCGCGACTTGAATGCTTTCGCGTCTCTTGTGTCCCGGTACGCCATCAAACGTCTCCTGCAGGCGCTCTTTGGTCAGCGATTGACGCGGTTTTCCGACTGGTTGATGGTAAGTCGGCTTGTTGGCAAGGGGGTTGGATGAATTGGGTGGATTGGTGGATGAATTTGTTATGCGGAGAGATGCAGCGCGTGTGGTACGGGGAACAATGTCTGGGGAATGGGTGGTCGTGGGCAAAGGGCGCGCCTTAAAGTAAGGGTTGAGACCAGACGACGACCCGCGTAGAGACGATGAAGGTGACTTGAGAGAAGACGACGATGGCGACAGGGCGCCCGCGCTCCCGGGTGACAATAGCTCCTCTTCTCCACCGTATTCCTCCTGGAAAATCGGGGAGCTCGCAAAAAGCGCTGAGATTTGGGCCTCTGCCAATTCTTCGTCAGGCGACAGCACAACGCCTTCGACTTCGAAGACTGGCTCCGCGCTCTGCAAAACATAGACCCATACTTTGTCAGAGGTCATCTGCTCGATGGGCGCATTGGGGAATAGTTCCGAAAGGTATGGAGATGCCTCCAGGTGCATAGCCCGCTCCTTGATGATTTCTACCGACGACGCAGTCAGCACCGACTCTATGGAGAGTCGCTGCTCCAGATGGGATGGCAGGATCACAGCAAGCGTCCGCATCTTGCAGCCAGCGATGAGTATGTCGTGTCAACCGTAGTGTAAAAAATTCGAATATAGACAGTCGCAGAGGAGAATTAACTCCTCCTTGATTAGTTTGCAGAAACGAAGGTGAATTGGACAAGAGAAGCAAGTCGGGGAGTTAAAGGGTGGTAGGTAAAGTTTAATAGGGTTGTTGGGCTGGTCACAACGGATCCTAATCTTGTTTGGTCTTGATTGCGAAACACTTCCGGATCCTCCGTCCCCTCTTCCAACTGTTTTCTTTGTTACCGCGTGGCCCTTTCAAGTCTCTAATGCATTCTTGATTAGCCGTCGCCTGCTTTCTTAGAGTCCTGGCAGCTTCCAACTAGGACTCGCGATCGTCGATTGCTACACAGATTGATCATTGAAACCTATTGAAACGTTCACGAGCTAGCGATTAGTTTCGAGAGGTTTAGACCTATGTAGCAGATATTCAAAGTATGGGCGAAGGCAGACGACATGCAGACATGATGCAGAAATACGAAGAGAAAAGCATGTTTTCAGATACAAAATTTAGTCGCGCCTATGCTATTCTCTCGCAACCAATTCAGGAGCATCTATCTCTTGAAGTCTGAGATGGATGCCATGAAATCTAATAGTACTATGGACCATGATGCATCATAGGCCTTGGACTAGATCTGTCAAAGAAAAGCCTTTTGATCGAAAATGGAAGAATGCGCCACATTTCCTCGCAATTGGGTTAATGACCTCGAAATCAAGGAATACATTATCACTGCCATCAGGTTCAACAATATTGTGCACAGTACTGAGCACCAGCTAACAGCTATTCCACTTGTTTTAAAAAAATTTCAACTGTTTCGCTTGGATTGTCGAAGACCAACAAAAGTCATTTGTAAGACATTTTCGCCTCATGACAACTGTGAGACTCGAACTCACGCTCTTTCGAACTAGATCGACAAGATTGCCTGATTCTAGCGCCTTAACCACTCGGCCAAGTTGCCATACTTTAGAGGATTTTGCAAAAATGGCATAATTGCGCCACAAGTGGTCGCGAAGGGTTTCAGTGCTACAAGTGTGCTAAGGCTATTTCCCCAGATACCTCTGAAGCCTTAGCCAGCTCATCGACGAGTCCCAGCACCTACCAACTCATTAAACTGTATAAGTAGTATGGTCACGACAAGACTCACATCTCTAGCACACCCAAAGGAAAGAGTGAACCCACTGCCGCCGTGTCCATAAGAGTGAATGATTTTGCTGTCATACTTCTTTGTCTCCCTCTCTACACGAACGTTCGCGCCGCGGCATGGCCTCAAACCTTGCACAAGCGGGGTTTCTGGATCGTACTCGGCATTCTCCAGCCCGGGAACAAAGTTGTTACACCGCTCGCGCATACGCTGGATCTCGGGGCTATCAAGCGTGAGATTAAGAGTATACTCGCGTTGGACGAGTCCTTGAAACGAGTCAGGGTACTACATACCAAAGCAAACGTCGTACATACCTCCGAGAATGAGAATGTTGTCATTCCGGGGCACGATGAAAACAATGTCTTCATCGTCTCCTCGCGAGTTGTCGTGGGTGACGACAAGTGCTTCTGTGACTTTGGGGAATTTCTTGCCATCGTTGACAACGCGGATAAGTGCGCCGCGAAGCGAATAAACAGTCTTGTCACCAGCGATATCGTAGGAACCTAATCCAGTGGCGTTGACGATGAAGTCTGCCTTATATTCAGAAAGGAGTTTGTCCTCCTGAAAAAGTAGATCTCCTTTGACTTTGCGGGTGCGCAAGTCGGCACCCTTGCAGGTGACAACAAATTGCAGCCAGTGCATGTACGCGTCGGTGTCGATCATTGGGGAGATGTGCTGGTATGAGTCGACGATGCCGGCTTTCTTGTTCACCTGGTGGCGACGAACGAGGGTTGGGTCGCGCTTGACGCCTTTGATCTGTAAACAACACTGATAAATAGCATTTCGAGAACCGCGTGGAAAATCCATCACCTCAGACGACATCTGTTGAAGTTCGTTCCATTTCTCTAATTGACCTTCGTCGGCCATGTCCTCCAGCTTTTCGACAAAGAAAAAGTTGGCCATGCCCATGCGCACGCCATGGTCCAGCGTATCAGACGGCATCCATTGCTGTAGCTTGTCAAAAATACGATACGAGGTCATGCACCAGTTCTTCGACTTTTCGAGGGAGATGACCTAAATAGCATAGTCTCAGGATCAGAGCATCATCATTCAAGTGATGAACATGCGTCGGTATGCTTTCCGCAAACTGCGGGAGGCCATTCCCACCTGCGAGGTTATTTAGATTGCGTGGCTTCTATTGATGAGACAACACGTACAGAGCACCAGCGATTTGCGACGTGATGCGGTCGGTCGGATGTGGCCAACGATCAGAGATAATTGTGACTTTATATCCAGCATCTAAAAGCGCCCAAGCGGTCTAAGGTTCGTCAGACGGTGTCAAGCAATACGGAGAGAAGCACGACAGTGAAGCCAGTAACGCCACCACCGACAATCAGGATGCGTCGGTCCTTAGGAGCTGCAAGAGACTGGCCTTGCTCGAGAACGAGATCATCGTTAGTGTGCGTGAGGTGGAAGTTGAAAGTATAGGCAGAAGTCATGCTGCTCCAAAAACTGCTGAACAAAGTGCTGTCTCTTGAACCTTTTATACTACGAGGCCCCGGAAAACTCTCAAGGTCATCCGACAAATTGAACAGTTCCAGACGGGAGATGAAACGGTAGTTGGACGACAAAAGGGTTGTCACGTTGAAGCCCAACTAGTATAGAGCCCGGCAGAAAGGGTTGGTCTGACGTGAAGAGTCATTCAGCAGATAACAGCATCATGGAGTGATTGAATTGCTTCGTCCACCGGCAGACGACTGCCACTCCATGTCGTGCCAGAGTTATTTAGGCATATCGGTGCATTCCCGCAGCGACCTAAATAAACCGCGAGGATGAGTATACGTGACGATAAAACTTCAATGATTCCTAGCTTTCCGTGAGCTCGAAGTCTTTCAGAAGGTATGGATTTGGGACCTGTCCCAGAAAGTTAAACAAAAATGCGTTCCCGCTGATGGTTGGATAGATTGGTGATCGTTTGATGGTCCGTCCTTTGGATGGAGTGTAGCAGAAGCCAGCCGAATATGCTGTTTTTATCATGCACCCCAGGAAACCAATACATATCATCTTGATACCGGCGTGCCTTTGAGTCCGTATTTAATCGAAGTCAATTAAATGAGACGAGATTCCAGGCAGGGGTGGTGTAGTAAATTGAAGACCTCTGTAGGGTTGCAGATAATTAAATCTGAAGAAACCCCACGTTTGGAACGAGAACTCACAATGTGATACTTTGGGTTGTTATCATCTACCCTGGGACAGATCACTTTTTCCAGTGTTTTGTGCGAAGGTAGTTTCACAGCTTCTATGCGCTCGTTAGTCTCGTTACTCAGACTCTATGAGATGAAGGAAGACAGTCGTTCCTTCTACTATGCGCTCGTCCCGAAGAGACCTGATTGAAAGTCGCGATATATATATTATACCGCACCACAAGACCCAAGCTCGACCGAATTCTTTCATAACTATACATTTCGGAGTCGGGGGGCCAAATATTTGTCGAAGTGAGAGTAAACGCGAGGCTAGAGTCGGAGGATCGAACGAAACCTGCTCAGTACGTAGTAAACAACAAGGCACGGTGTGGTTTTCAATAAGGGCTGCATGATTGGTCGAAGCGTACGTCTGAATTGCCAATGAAGTATGCAGTTCGCGCGATCTGAACCTCTCGGGTGATAACCCGAATGAATGCTGGTTTGGCAAGCGCTGAGCGAACGGCGAGTCCTTTCCGTTCGTCGTAATCCCGAAGTGACAGGATGACCGATTCAGAGGAGTCATTTAATACAAGAATAGCATACCGTGCTGAGGTATTTCGACCCCATTATGGACAGAAGTGAAAGGCCAAAACGCGTCGTGACACACGCGGGACTACCACGTGATTCTCCACTTGGCTTCTCCCCATCATGGTCGACGACCAGTCGCTCGAGGCGCTGGCCAACCTCCTCAATCTTATATCAGAAAACCCTTTTGACCTCTCTCTTCATGCCCAACATATTCGACTTGCGCAGTCGCTGCCAGGAATGGACGCGGAAGTGCAATCTGCAATGGAAATGTTGACGAGTTTCTACGCCGCCAATGAGGATATCTGGACCCAGTTGATAAAGTTCAAAAAGGAGTCGGCAGATCTGAACACGGAAGAGGGCGTGAATGAGGTGTTGGCGCTGTACGAACAGGCGGAGAATGATTACTTGTGTGCGTCTCTGAATTCACCTCATACTTCCTTGGACTAACTGAATGTACACAGCCATTCCTATCCTCAAGAGTCACGTCGAATTTCTTTTGGATGGATACAACAAGTACGCCGGCGGGGAAGAGGCGAAACCCGACGATTTGGGCGAAATATTCACAGCTGAATGGATGCGCGCCACATTGCCCGTCGTCACCAAGAAGAGCACCGTTCATTGGACAAGGGTCTGTCGTCATTATCTTCCATACCTTTTGGTCTAACGTATACATTGGACAGAGCCACGAAGTTTGGGACTTGCAACGGGATTGGGCGATGGAGCAGCTTGAAGGCAGTTCAGGGCCAGAGAAGTAGCTTTTATCGTCATTTCTACGAAAGCGCTGCTTATTGTATTTCAAGGGCAGAGCTCGTGGAGTGGATAACTGAGATACTCGTAGAAAGGCTGAAACAACCCCATTCAAGTAAACAAATCTTCATATTCACGATGGCTCAACTCACCCATTGCACAGATTCCGATGACACCTCCGTGACATACTCCTCATTCACCACCGCCAATAAGCCGGAAGCCGACTACATGAAACTACTCCAAAATGTGTCTCAAGACAAGTCAAGAGCAGTCAAGGCTTTCGATCGCCGCTTTGCAATGGAAAACACGCTGGTGCGTCTAGGGTTAGGGTTATTTTGTGCTGTCAAACTGAACGGTGCAACTTAGAAACAGTCCGAGTTTTCTCTCGAAGCATATTCCAATTACATCTCTTGGGAAAGTCGGTCGAAATTCCCGGATCTTTTTGCGATTACTGGTTTGCACGAACGCGCAATAGCGCAAGCTGCCAAGGTCAGATTCGAGGGCCAGGCTGGCGCAGAGACTTACTTGCGTGCATTCTGGATTTCGTACAGTGACGCTGTGGTACGTTTCGTAATTCCATACTTCGCATGAAACTGAGTCGATTCAGAGGACGTTAAGTCAGGGTGCAATTCAACTGGAGCTTGAGGTCTTACAGAGAGCTATACGAAGTGTACCTGGCTCAGGCGAGATTTGGGCGAGGTACATTCGACTGCTTGTATGTCCTTCTTTTTACGGGAGACCACCGCTGATAGTTTCGGTGGTTTCTCGAATAGGAACGCTCCCCGGGTGATGATACCGCTGATTCTATAGCAGGTGCGACTACCCAGTTCCTGCTTTTCAGCTTACTCATGATGCTAAAGCACTCTATGACACTGCCATGAATACGACTGTAGAGGTTGAGCAGATCATCCCTCTGGTTCTCGCTCGTGCTGGGTTTGAAAAGCGTTTACTTGAGACCGGGGAAGGTGGTAGGTCGCGTTGGTTGCAATATGACATGCCAGAACTAATCGCATATTTGGTAGATGCTGATTCCTTCGCTACTCTTCTTGAGGTGATGGAAACTGGCATGAAGGCAGTACGAAAAGGCAAGTCAGTTTTCCCTTCCAGTGACCGTGGTTCTCATCAGTGGATGCTAGATGCGACTGGCGATCAGTGGTTTAGGCTTGAAAAATATCTGGCGGAAATAGTACGGTCAGCATCTCCGGTATCTGTTCCTTGCTGACTATCATGTAGTATCGATCGACAGGCCTTATGGATAATGCCATAGGCGTGTGGGAAGCGGCTACGAAACATTATAAGAACAGTTACTCGGCTTGGACACAATATACTGACGCGTTGATGTACGTGTAGTTCCGTCTTGGCACTGAACGACGCCTAATTATCTACAGGAGGGGAGAGCGGACAGAGGAAGCTCGCAAAGTTTTTCTGGATAATCACCGAAAGAACTTTGACTGGCCCGAGGGTGTCTGGGATGCATGGATTGCCTTCGAGCATTTATATGGCACAGTAACCGAAATAAACGCAGCCATTGACACGGTCGAGAAAGCGCGATCGCAGTTGAACGCGAGACGGGCCAAGGTCAGTGAATATATCTTGCCGCTGGTTTCGGCTTATAAAATGGGTAGGAAGCTGTCAAAACGCAATATCAGTACGACCAAGCTGCTGCAGAACAACAGGCGTCCACAATTCCAGTCGCGGATGTTCCTTTACCGCCCTTGGATGCGATGGACGTCGATCAACAGGCCGCCAGTGCTGAGAGGGGGACTAAACGTCGGGCGGATGATGCCGACGATGAAGACACTGCATCAAAGAGACAGAAGGTCAAAACCGATGAACCTCTGAAACGGTCAGGCTTAATCATGATTTTCACCTAGTTGGTTGACGAGGTTGAAGGGATCGTGAAAATTGCACAGTCTTCGTTGCGGATATGCCACGGAACGTTTCTGAGAGTGATCTACGTGCACTCTTCAAAGATGTAAGCGTCGGCAGTCTCCAGAACACATGTTTAATCGTCGTTTTCTCAGTGTGGAAAAATCAGAGAAGTCAGAATTACCGCATTTCAGGACGGCTTCGTGGCTACGGTAGAGTTTATGGAGCGTGTACGTTCCATCGACTCCACTTTTATTGACTGCTTCAGTCTGATATTCGCATCACAGGACAGCGTCCCACAGGCCCTCACAAAGGACAAGAAACGTATTCATGACCAGGAGATCGCGGTTCACTTGGCATGGTCGTCCACGTTATACGTAACGAACTTCCCGGAACATGCTGACGACTCTTACATCCGGAACTTGTTCAATAAGGTGTGGCGTATTTATTTTTTGTTCAACTGTTCCTCAATCTTCGTTATCAGTATGGTACAATTTTTGATGTGCGCTGGCCGAGCAAGAAGTTCAAGAATAGCCGACGATTCTGTTACGTTCAGTATACGTCTCCGGTAAGCGGTTTTCGCCACGTTCCGCGAGCCTGTCATTGAGCTAGATGTCATCCATCAGGCATCAGCACAACAGGCATTGGAACTTCATGAGAAAGAGCTTGAAGCCGGATTCCCTCTGAGCGTATTGATATCCAATCCAGAACGCAAGAAAGGTCGCACAGATCAAGATGCTGACCAACGTGAGATACACGTCGCCGGTCTACCCAAGACCACGACCAGTGACGACTTGCGTAAAATATTCAAAGAGGTACGTTGTCTTATCTCAAGGCACCTTGAAACTGACGTCCTGTACAAGTATGGTACCGTCAAAGACGTGAGGCTGGGCACCGACAAGGACGGGCGATGTAAGGGGTTTGCGTTTGTTGAATTCGACACTCCGGTAAGCGCCGCAAGCGATCGATGCGAGGAAGGATCTCATCTCTGCTTCAGGAAAGTGCTTCTTCTGCGCTTCAAGCCAACAACTCCGAGTTCAAAACACGCCGACTGGCTGTCACGATATCTGACCCTCGCGCCAAAAGAGCACGGTAAGGACCTTTGTCACATGGTCCACCTATATGTATTCAAGTGCCCTGTATAACCAGCATCGTCCCCGACACTGGGTTTGGCGAACGCGCAGACACGCGCAACCGGTCTGTGCGAATCAAGAATCTTCCACCAAATACCGAGTCGCAGGAGGGTTTGCTGCAACAGGCCCTTGAGAAGATTGCAAAGGTCAAGCGAGTGGAGATCATCGGTGATACATGTGAGGCGCTCGTGGAAATGACCAATGCTGCTGTAAGTTCGACCATTGCTTTCTCAAATTGTATGGTAACGAACATAATACAGGAGGCAGGCAAGCTCCTGCTCAACACGGAGCCATTAATGTTCGGCGGGAATACGTTGAAAGTCCTTGAAGAGACGGCTCTTCCTGGTCCGGCGGCATCCACGTCCCGAGAAACCAAGTTTGTGCCCCGAACAGCAGCATCCAAGCCTCGAGCAGGTTTAGGGCAGAAGAAACGATTGGGCATCGGTGCTTCATCTTCTGCGGGCAGTAAAACCAGTCAGTCTAAGGAACCTGTTAGCGGCAAGGGGCAAAACGATTTCCGAAGCATGCTAGGGTGAACGAACGTAAGTTGAGGGAAACGAACATAAGTCAGTAGCAGTCGAAAAGGTCGCTATTGGTATATTTGGCATACAACGTAAGAACGAACCAGCGTCTATGCTTCATTTAGTTATACTTGCTGTACCTACTCAGTTAGAACAATTCTACCGAGTCGAAGACCACATTGGGACTTAAGAAAGTGTCACCAGAGCTGCCGCTAATTATGCTAATGGAAATGGTGTTCTCAGACGCTGTCAGGGTGCCATCAGGAATGGTGTAATCGTCTGGGAAGAGTCTTATTCTCATTCTGCGTGTCATAAGGGGGTCACTCACAAACTTGGTTTAGACCACGCCACGTTCCACGGGTGACGCTACAGCAGCAATCAGAAACAATTCAATGTGAAAAATGGGACCATGCTCTCACCCTCGAGAATCAACAGCTGTGGGTGCTAGGGTGGAATAAGTAAGTCAGAACTTAAAAGCGGGCCGCTGGAGAGGCCGGGCATACCAGACGGAGCATCTGACGTCCAGTCATTGACCGTAACTCGCGGTCGTCCGCCAGCGAATGCAGATGTCGTCCGGATACGCAATGTCCGCTCGCCTAACAAATGACCTCAGCGTCGAGGAGAATGAGCGGGCGTAACTTGACGCAAAGTTTACCTATCTCCGAAGAGGAAGCACTCCACAGTATCGTCGTCGGATCATTGACCTGAACACAAACAATGAAAAACTTTCAGACATCCTACTCAACTCGTACTCACGTCTTTGAATTGCGCCATAGGAAAGTCTCCATCTGCGCTGGATCCGACCGTGAAAGTCACTGGGCCCCAGGCGTTCATTCTGTCATCAGAACTTTGCGAGATGAAAATCTCTCTCTCAGTCCACGTGTGCGGGAGTAATAGCCTAGGACGGGGCTCACGGATGCATCGATTCAATAAGGTCCGCGTTGAGGAACTATCAGCACACCCCGGATGGAGGTCAGCGCTCTGGGACGGTTTGCATGGAAGAGCGACACTAATAATGCTTACCCCGGATGGCGTGCCATCTACGGTCCCGATACGCCAGATCGTGTCAGGTGCGTCGAGCGAGCAAGTCAATGCAAGGCTAGCAGTTCCCCCTTCGCTGACGGTCACGCTCCCCGTGCCCGCCTCGAGCTCCCCTTGATAGAGCGTGGCCGTGTACGTACCCGGCTTCATCGAGTCCCTGCTAAAGGATCCGCTACACCACGCGATGAGATGAGATGAGTGGGCACCGGTATCACGAGGCTGAGGAACGGGGCTCTTACCCAGATGCAGAAACCCAATATTGGGCATCATCGTTCTGCGATGGCTGTCAGGCAAGTGGAGTGTGCGCGCCACTGACTGACCTTGAAGCCAATAGTGACGTCTTCTCCTTCGAGCGTGCCGGAATAGGTTCCAGAGACTGAGCCACGGTCAGAAGCAGGGACGTAGCCCTCGAGCCCGAGGTCGTCCATGAAGCTAGTGTCCAAGTCCCCGGATGGGGCGCTCCCGGTCGTGATAGCCAGGGCGTAGCTGAGAAGATGTTAGGACGTACACGATTGAATGAGATTGCACCATTCTTACGGGCCAAAGAAGCCTGTACGATACGTTTCCGTTTGCTCGTGATTGGAGTTCATGTAGAAATAGATTTCCTGCTGGGCGCTTCCCTGGTTGTCGATGTCTGTGTTGAGCGTTAGATTTGCCAGAAGACACTACGGTACATAAGTTGAACAAGAGTGCTCACCGCGGAAGAAAGGCCCCCCAGACGAAGTTTCATAGCCGACGCCAGGAATGATAATGTACGCGCCAACGCCATCTCCAGTAACGCCGTGGACTTGGTCCTCAATGAAACGCACCTATTGAAAAAGCCATCAGACAGACGTGTCGCATACAATTCAAGAGACGAACTGCAGGGCACGTACGCTAGAATAAAACTTGGACCTGGTCTGTCCATCAACGAGGAACACATCAGAGCCCTCTACGACATCGCCACCCTCCACCTCGGATGCGGTAACACCGTTCGGGAGCGCGTCCTTGTTCAATCGCGCGATAAATCGGAGCTCTCCCACCTCTGGCTCTGCAGACGCGTGCGTTCCAATAAAAATCGTGTTTTCACCAGATCGAATAATGTAGTAGTGAGTCTAAATCAACGGCATGAATTAGCTTTGGCTTTAGCAACCAAAGGACGCGCAGCTAGCCTGCTTACGATAGTATCGGTTGAAATGGTAACAACGCCAATGTCGTTGTCAACCGTCGACGAAACAGTAGCCGACCCCAGTCCAGAGCTGAGCTGTGTAAACTTCGACGAATCCTGTAATTCAGTGCCGTCAAAGTCGATCGAGGTAATGTCTCCGTTTGAAGTGTCGACTTTTTAAAGATAATCACTTCAGACGCGTCAAAATCAACAAGAAAGAAACCATGGCTGACTAGTAACGACTAAACCATTGCCCGTGTCCATCAGCATGTTATCGCCCGAAGTCGTGATACCAAACGCCGCGAACGCAGAAGGGACGCATCCCAACAATGCCAGAGCCAGCAGCTTCATGTGTTCGGAAAGGGAAGGAATGCGAGGTAAAAATGAACGGTCGGGTCAACGAACAGCGCGCGCCCTTTTGTACTGAACTTGTGAGAAGAGAAGAAGGAACGAAAGTGGTTCTAGTGGATAATTTTGGAGTCGGGTTTTTTTCGTCTGACTTTTGAAGACCCGCCGTGGGGTCGAAAGGGACGGAAGAGGCGACCGGTTGCCGTAGGTACTTCTACTCTAGAAATGACGGTCTCGAAGGCTTGGCCTAGATACTCGTAACGACACTCAAGAGCGCGCCAATTTCCGCAAATTGCACTGACCTAGAGCTGGTATAGAAAGAGGGTATTGTCCATGTATTTACGACCTAGAGATCCGAATATTACACGAGAGCGAATGGAAAAAAAGTACCGTACGGCCCGCCGAAGCATAATAGCTTATTTCAACGATCAGCTGTGGCGACATCCCCATCTGGCCTGCGAGAACCGAGATCAATCGACACTCGTTAAGCTGCCCTGGGAGGTTGCATCCGCGTCTGAGAGTGAAATACTTGCTCTTCCGTCATGAGACCCCTCTTCTTCACTGGACTCGTTACCGGGCGCCATGTGCGTTATGAATGAGTGAGAAGGATGCCGGATTACGGGTGTAGACGATCGTGAGGATGACGAAAACGCTTGCGAACCTTTCATCGTAAAGGTTTGTTGAGCGAATGAACTATCGTGATGTTTTTGTGGCTATTCACCATTAATCAAACCGCCGCTCAGGAAGGGGCGGGAAGATGATCGAGTTGAAGGGGATGGACTTGGAGTTATGGCTGGTGTGATGGGCGAATTACTTTCATGGTGGTGGTAGTGATCATGATTGTGATTGTGATCATGGTCGTGGTCGTGGCCGTGGCCGTGGCTGTGGTTGTGAGGATGGACATGGTCATGAGGAATAGAACCGGCATCCTCCTCTGGAATGGGAGATACTATCTTGGAGCCGGCGGACCGCGAAAGAGGGACTACGTCTGATGATCGTGCATCGTCGCCACGCGAATTCCATTTTTCGAGGCTGTACCGCGGGTCATCGACAGGAACAAAGAGGTTTTCCTCGTGGATATCCGATATCGTGGTCGACGCGTGGCCCAAGGAACGCGGAGGTATTCTGTGAATGAGACCGTAACTGCCAACAAGGAGTTAAACATCCGCCACACGAGATCGAGATGGAATATTCTCACCCAAAGACACATCCGAGTAATCCGCTGCCACCCCAATGACGGTTAGGAACCAAAACTACTTCTCTGAGAGCGCTAAATGTGGGTCTAGATGAGCTAGAGCCATATGGAACAGCGTACGACATACTCGAAATCATGAGAGTAGACGTAAACGCGAAGTGGTTTGTCAACGTGCTGGTAGAGAAGATTAGCCGTCATTCGAGTAGAAATTAGATACTTACGGCTTCAACCAAGTCGTAAAAGTCGTTTTCGGCACCCAGAACGCCGCCAGACCATCCGGTGATATAGTCACCATACGGTACTAGTCCAGCACTCTCTGCCGGACTTCCTTCAACGACATCGAGTACATGCCATACGTTATCGAGAGCAAATTCTGGGGCGCATATACGCATGCTGAGACCAAGTAGAGATGGTTGGAAATCAGTTGACTTTTCCGACCAAGCGCGAGAGGGAACAATTGGAACCACTGTTATGTACGCGGTTAGCGCGACCAAGTAAAATGTAGAGTATTAACACGTACCTCGCGTCTCTTGGTCTTTACTGTTCCATACTTTGAGATTGAGTGTGCGTCCTTCATGGGCCTCAACGATCCGTTCAAGCTCGGCAACGTCGATGGCGGTCTGAGAGAGCGAGTCACCCTCATAGCCGACTACAAAGTCGAAAAAGGGCTCTATGGATGTCTGCGACGCGGGCGACGACGGGGTAACCCGCAGGACGTGCAGCGCCTGGCTGGGGGACGCCTGAGTAGCAGACTGGCCTTGTCCCATGACGGCCACGAGAAGAGGGTGACAATTCTCGTGACGCGTGACCGGCATTACCACGTCCAGCAATTTTTTCCGGCTCACCATTGACGGGCGCGTCAAGTCGCGTTTGCCTTTCCACCAAACGACTAGCGGCATGCGGTAAAGTGTTCTTTTTTGCTTCACCTTTTATTATTTAATTTAAATTCCCAACAGCTAACTTATGTTCTTCTGCCGCCGACACCTTCCCAATGTCCTTTTCACTGCGACGACAAGAAGGCTGCTCTCTCATAGAGTTAGTCCCCGCGACTCCAGGATTACATCTACCGCCAAGCAATTCCCCAAGGTCTACCAACTCCACGAATGGCGCCAACAAACCCCACATGACGCCTACAAGGTCCTCTCCAACATTGTCAAGAACGTCCAGTCGCTCTCAGACTTTAGACTCGTCATGTCCGACGTCTTACACGAGTACAAACCAACAGACACATCCCACAAGATGTTTCCTCTCAAAAATCTCATCGACTCTCCCCATTTCAAACATCTCGATGAACCGGAAGCCCTCGTACTCGTCACTAACCTACGCGACGCTTCCAATGGCTGGCAGACACTCCTCCCCAGACCCTTCGATAGAATCGTTTACAAAGTGTGCCCCGTCCTATCTAACCAGAGGCCAAACCGCACCTTGTTACCCATTATTCATCCCGAACTCGTCCACCGCCTCCGTTCCCTCCCCCTCCCACACCCTCCGCCGCCTACCAACTCCCCCTACTCGCCCGTAGCGCGTTCATCTATGTCCGGGATCTCTTGCTCCACGGTTGCAATGCAGAGGTCTTGGAGGTATTTGGCATTCTTCTTGACAAAAAGTTCATTGACGCGCTCCCTGCACTCTCCGTAACAGAGGATATGCGCGTCATTGTTCTTCTGACTTTGGCGAAAGCGTGCCTTCGCTGGAATCGTCCCGATTACAGCCTTGAACTCATCATCAATGCCATTGAGGGACATGGTCAATTCAACCCAACTTCCCTCGCAGTGGTTTCCGATGTCATCTTCGAGATCATCCATACGGCAATATCGGCCCCTCGCTCTCCAGTACTAGACAACTGTCTGCGCCTAATGCACGCCATTCACCCTACTCATCCTCTACCGGACGTCGTGGTCCATAATATTTACCTAGCAGCCTGCAAGGGCGCGTTTGCTCCAATAGGGATGGCGCTCTTCAACTCCATTAATAATCCCTCCATGTCCAACACTCACCAATACCCTGCCCCTCCCCCATCAGTCTGTCGCTGGCTGTTAGAGTGCTTTCAGGATACCGCCACCGCCTCTCATTCAGCTCGTACTCTGATATCCCAAGTTTTCGACCAAGAGATCCCGCTGCCCCTTGCTGATCGTCCCATTTTCATCGCTGAAAGTGCTCGAAACGGTTTCGCGACGTTGGCCAAGAAGCTATGGTTGCGTTACACGGTTGGAGAGGACCGAACTGTAGTGACGGGTAACCCTAGTGTCCTCCTGCGCATGATCAGTCTTAGCATGCATCTATACGGAAAGAAGACCAGTCCATCAGACAAGGTCTCCCGTTCACAGTCCACAGTTCAAGACTTTCGTGCAGACGAGGCAAAAGCATTCGTCACGACCTTATTGGAAGAGTTCTTCAGAGCACACGAGCCCTTCGGACAGGCAGATCACCCCATCCTCACTACCTTTGCACGCGCCTGTTTCATGGCTGGAAGAATGACGGAAGCTATGGAGGTGTACAAGATACTGTCCGGTCGCAACGAAGCGCCAGATTTTTACGACATCGGCATCGTCTTGAAATCACTCGCAGAACGCGATCCCCACTCCGCTGCGAGTATGATTGACCGAGTTCTCAAGACAGGATATCAGCCTCCGGGCCCCATATTCGGTTCTGTAATGCATCATGCTCTCGAACGAGGCGATGTGGCCTTATTTCGTGACCTGATGTCCAAGGCTACCAATGCGGGTGTCAAGCTAACGCCTCAGATTCTAACTTCCATTATTCGCTCCACTGTGTCGTCAGCGGTTCAGGCCGAGCCCCATCTTCAGGCCGCCAAATTCCTAGGGAGCTTGCGCGTCGTCAAGGCTATGACGAATGTGGGCTTTATAATGTCGCCTCACCTTGGGAAATTTCTGGTGCATACAGCGCTCTCGGCGGGACATCCTCGAATAGCTTATCGGTTCTGGCGATTAATTGTTGCGCCTTCGATCGAGGAGGCCGATGATGAAAACCAGCAGATGCAGAGTAGCATCGCTCGAGGGATTTTTGAACTCAGACGACAAGGGGAAATCGGGCAGCGTCAGGGAACAGCTATGCTTCGTGTACTTCAACGACGCCGTATATTCTCCAAAAAACAGAGTAAACTGCGTTCCTAGGAAATTTTGGCGTCCAGGAAACGGGGGGTCAGCGGCGGAGGCGGCTACCAGAGTTGGGCACCACGTGGATTAGAGTCTACTCCCTCCGTTACGGATGACCACTCGAAGCTTGATGATGGAAACGCGTACGCTGTTAGCCTGAGGCAGCCCAAAGGGTCGAGCGTTAGAGCCGGGAAGGATGGGATTAACCGGGGATAGACCGTGCCAGAACACTTGACCGAGGTTTGGCTTTATGAGCACCCGTGATCCAGGCATCAGTAGATTACCGTGTGGCAACCGAACATGTAAATTGGCTCGATTTGGATTTCGCTCGGAAAGAATCTCGAGTTTCCGAAATCTGCAAAGTAGATGAGATCTGATATACTTTATAAAATGGTGAGCAAGAAGTAGTTGTGTAAAAACGCCCGAGTAAACACAGTGCTACACGCGTGGTTCAAATAATAAGAGGGCGGATCCCAGATACCCCCTCTTCCCTTGCCAACCCTTTCCCATCCTAGTCCTCGACATGCCTGTTGCTCGCGCAAAGAAAGACTCGAGTTCCGCCACGCCGCCTTCGGATGACGGGCTACTCAAGGAACCGTTGGCCGAAAACAGCAAAAGCAAGAGAAAGTGTGTCTAATTTTTGCCATTTCCCCGATTTTTCGCCGCGCCCTTTCTACCCCGCATCGCATTTCATCCTATCCCCACCATTTCCATTCGATTAACTCGAACGCGCGTTATTGCGATGTTGTTTTCATATTTCTCTTTTGTTTCTCATTACTGACAATTACTTGTTTGTTCTCTAGGCGCCAATCTCAAAGTTCGTATTAGCTCTCTTTCTATTCACTTTGGTTTCTGAGACTTGTAAAGGTTGCGATGCTTGTCGCGCCCGCAAGGTCCGATGCGCGCGAGAAAATCCGGAGGATCAGAAGCAGTCTTGCAAGCACTGTATTACTCTCGGAATTCCTTGCACGTATGAATACCAGCCCAAGAAGCGGGGCCCGCCCAACTTGTGAGAATATTTCTTCATTCCGTGTCTTTGGATCCTTCTCACTCTTTCATCAGGTATCTTCGCCGACTGCACGAAGCCCAACAGGCGGCAGCAGCAGCGCCGGACCATCTCGATCCGGACAGCTCTGTGTCGCCAGTCTCGTCGAGCATCACGAGCCCACCACAGAGCCTACTCTCTCCCTCTCTAGGCTCCAAGAGTCCGTCCTCTTACATGGACTCTCCGATCTCTCCTTTGGCGTCTGTTCCCGCCATACCGATCCCACCGTCGCGCTATCCGATCACGGCCGACACTTTCCATCCACATTACTCCAGTTCCCTTTCCTCCTCCTTCCACTCCGAGTCCTCATCAAGCATGATGGGGTCTCCCAAGCCTGACTCTCCGCAGCCGGACGCTTTCAACCCGTACCCTCTTTACAACTGGTCTTATAAACAGGCTCACGTCCAGCAGCCTCAGCCGGCGGCTCAAATACCACCACTCTCATTCTACTACAGACCGCACAGACTCGAGGAGATTGCTCCCCGAGACACCATATCACTCATTATCGCTCTCTTCTTTGATTTCGTTTACCCACTCACTCCTTGCGTTCACAAGCCGTCCTTCATGGCGGACCTGCATTCCCGAAGGGAAGAACGTGACCCGCTCTTCTTTGCCCTAGTGATGTCGACTGTCGCTTCGACTTTGGTACAAGTACCGCGATCTTACCTCCCAATGGAGCGGGCCGTGGTTCGGAAACTGGCCCAGGTATGCGCGCCCGTTTTGCTCGATTCTCGAATTGATGGATTCATCACTTTCGTAGACTTGCTATGAAGCCAGCCGGCACATATCTGTGGCATCGTATGATCCACCAACTTCTATGCATGTCGTGATTCGCTACTTGTAGGTCTTCTCATTCATTGCTTGTACATCCAAGATTTATGTTTCTGATAGTGACTGCATCTATCATTTCTGCGAGGGCCATGACGCTACTCAGCATGCCGCTTTTGGCGAGGCATCTCATATCGCAGTGACGCTCCGCATGCATGAGGAGAACTCTTACGAGGGCCTCGATCCTATTGAAGGTGAAGTCAGGCGACGAACATTCTGGCTGCTCTTTGGAGGTTTGTCAGGGCACCTTCCGCGAATAGCCCACCTGACTGATCCATAACTATAGCCGACAAATCCATGTCAATCCTCCTTGGTCGCCCGATATGTCTTCGTGATGAAGACTGCACCGTCCATTTCCCAAAAGAGCTCGATGACGAATAGTGAGTTTTTGAGTTGAATGTTACGAAGTTTTTCCATGCTGATGTCTCCGACTTTTTCCCTTCTTCTTACTCTTCGTAGTATTACCCCCAGTGCGTACCTACCCCAACCACATGGGAAAACGGCCGCAGTTTCGGGTCTGAACTACATTTCTCGGATCTTTGCGCTTCTCGGCGAGATCCTGGTTCGTATTCGAGTCGACAAGCGGTCACCCCCGCAGGGTCAGTTCGCAACAGCGCGTCTGGAGGAAGTACAGTCTCTGCACACTCGGATCCTTGCGGCGTTAAGTCATGCGCCTGAGCCATTAAGATTGAAGCCGACCCACGCACCTTCGCATATACCCCCAGAATATGGTGGCGCCGGATTCAGGCAGGCTACGTTCGCGGAGGTGAAGGACTTTTTCGATAATCCCCACGCATCTCGGGCGAACGCCCTCAATCCCTTCTTGGTCATGCAAGCCAACTTGTATGTGACCCAGGTGTGTAGATCTCGGTGTCAATATGTTCTTGTAATACTGAGGATTTTGCCTTGTAAAGCAACTTGTCCGCTTTGTGATCGAGCAGTACCGGGATGAACTGCTCATCTCATTGCATGGCAATATTGACGACCATCAGGTTGCTGAGGACCGGGAGGCGGTTGCCAGCGACCTCCTCAGTATCCTTCACAGGTATGCCTGCCTCATCGTACCACATTCACGGTATACAGTTTCTCATGGTTGCGCAGCATTCCTATACAGTCTATCGCTACGAACGGCCCTAGTTTGGTTGGTGGTCCTTGGCTGCATACATATGACAACCTGCTGACTGGACATGCTTAGGTCCACAAAGTGCGATTTGTGGCCTCTACCCTGCTTGACGCAGTGAGAAAGGCAGAAACGGCGCCGGCGTCTGCGGCTCGGGCGCATGCATATTTATGTGGGTACTTCTGTCGGCCATGACAACTTGCGGTCTAACATTCTCCGAAGGGGACTTCCTGAGCATTCTCTCAGAGATTGAAAGGAATTACCTGTACGTCGGCTTGAGCGTTCTCATCGGGCTTGTTGGACTGATTTTGTGTTCCAGACTTGATGACGACAGAGATGGTACATCCAGCGGTGATGGTATGGCCATGATGAGCTGAAGTTTCGGGAAGACTTCAAGAAAGGATTCTATTTATCACTGTATTTTTGCCCCCGATCTTTGTCTCCATTCGTTATACCCTCGCCTTGCTCAAAAGCAGGCACTGAATTCTGTATTGTTAACCTATCATGCTCTGTCGCATTGTTGTCGCGGAATGACGTAGCTCGTCCATTACTCTGTTCATACCCTAGCTCTTCGCAAATCATGTCATATATCATAGTACTCCTCGCACAATTGTCTGCCCTAAGTTGTGTGGCGTTTTCAATGCACAACCGAAAAGGGAAGGTCACGCATGTGACCGACGCGTCAGTGACAACTTGCCCTTTACTCTCACAGCGCGTCGTCCGCCTTTATCCACCGACAACGCCACAGCCGCATACCAGCTACCAGATGTCGTCAGCGGAGTTTACAGAAGAAGAGCAGAGTCGTTATGACAGGCAGATACGTTTGTGGGGAATCGAAGCCCAGCAGAGGTGAATTGACTCGCCCCTTCCGGAGGCTGTAAATTTGTTGCTGCCTTTGACATTCGGCCATGCAACAACCGTGCTGATGTACCAGATAGGATGCGCAATGCGACCATTCTAGTCGTGCGGCTTCGGGGGACCGCGACTGAAGTCATCAAAAACATTGTTCTGGCCGGGATCGGAAAGCTGGTCATGGTTGATGACGGGGATGTCGCCGAAGAAGATCTGGGATCAGGTTTCTTTTTCAGAGACCAGGATGTTGGTCAAAAGGTGATTTCGATTCGCGCGGCTTGCGTGTCGACGCGGAAATTTGATGGTTTTTCTTCGGTAATAGCGCGTGATTGCAGCAAAGGCGAGAGTGGAGAGTCTTAATCCACTTGTCAAGGTTGAAGCTGTCGATAATATGTCTGTTCTTGACGATGAAAACATTGGGGCATCGCTTCAGTCGGTCGACTTGGTCTGTGTTACAGACTGGCACCGCGATGGATTGGTATGTATGTAATTCCGTTCGAACGTGCAGAGGTTTACGGTCTGCAGGTACGAATCAACCAAGTTTGCCGGGAGCACAATGTGCCGTTCTATTGCGGTGGGACCTATGGTCTTATGGGGTACATCTTCTGCGATCTACTCAATCATGAGTATATTACGCCGTGAGGTTGCTTGCTGTTTCCTTTTGAAGTTTGCTCACATGCATCGCAGTGATCGCTCCTCAAATGCAAACGGACAGAAAAGTATGAAGGTTATAGCTTCGTATTCTCCTCTTGATGTGGCGCTACGTCATAAATGGTCCAGCTTGAGCAAACGGCAAACCAAGACCCTCAACCCCAGTGCGCTATTCTCGATTCTTGGTACGTATGTGAAAACAGAAGAGCTATGACGGCGTTGACCGTAAACGTTAACGTTGACAGCTTTATGGCAGTTCCAGGCTACCCATGGCGTCCTTCCGAGCACCATCGATAGCGCTAGTGAACTCGGAAGCATAGGTGGTGCCCTCATAGCTGCAGCTGACGTGAACAAGCAAGTCCTGACCTCCTTGCCATCGGATCTCACTGAGTATGTCTGAATTAACATAAGTTAGTTCTGTATTAACCGCCCTAGGTCATTATCGACAACGGCGGGTCATGAGTTCTCACCCGTTTGCGCGATAGTCGGTGGTATGCTTGGCCAGGATATACTAAGAACGCTCGCAGCCCGTGAACCCCCGATCGCCAACTTCTTAGCTTTCGATGGCAATACCGGAGGGGCCACCGTCTCTCGAATGAGCATGACTTGACCTAATTTGTCGGAGTGTGTATCCCAATGTCTACAAAGAGACTTTTTTTCTCACTACGTGTCTTTTCTCCGAAATTTAGTCTCGCTCGGCAGAACGTCAATCTCATGCTGGTAACGGAATATCATCAAGATTCGAATGAGTAGCCGGGATCGCAGATTCGCGCGTGTCTTGTGCATGTCCCTTCCGAGGAGGTTGGGACCCAATCCATTGGTGTCGATTAATCTACATTTTTTGTGATCTGAGAGGTGATGAATTGAATGGGGTAGCGGGGCAGGTACCTAGTTGCATTTGGATGCTCGGAGAACGTGTTTACATAGCACGCGACTGATGAAGGGACTAAAGCTTAAAAGGCCCTTCTTCATAAAAGTCCTGTGAGCTCGAGTACTTTCTGATTTTCCTCCACAGCGTGTGCGGTCCGGAAATCCAGGGAGAACGCGAAGTTGACTCTATCACAAGGTCGAAGGTTCACGCGCACGCTTTCACATTTTCACAGCAACATGGGGATGGGCCGTTGTGTCTGATGGCAGTGATGGTGTAGATCACAGGATTAACGGGGTGGGCCGAACTCTCCGAGTCCGAATCTCTGACTTGTCTTTCTTTCTGGTAACCTGGACCCGGACATTTTGCCGTTCTAAGGTGGTTCACTGCTTAACCATATGTCAGATTTGCCGTTTGATTGTATTGTCGTGGGGTCCGGGCACGCCGGTAGCTGCGCGGCTCTGAGAGCTGTAGAGTCGGGATGCAAGAAAGGCAGGTCTTTCTCGATATCTTGTGTACAATCGGTGATTTTGATTCTGGCGATATAGTTTTAATGATCGACAAGTGCCCCCCAGCTTGGGCTGGGGGTAACGGATATTTCACGGCTGGGGCGCATAGGACTGTACACGCAGGACTTGATGATCTGCTGTCAATAGTCAACAACGTTTCTCCGAATATGGTCGCTCGTATTGACATGGACCCCTACACTCGTGATGATTTTATCGGCGATATTATGCGTCTCGGTAGCGGAAAATCGGACATTGCTCTGGTGAACGCGCTCGTGGACAACTCGCGATCTGCAATCGACTGGCTGGCCAGGGTGGCGCGTGTTCCGTTTATGTTCTCCTTTAATCGCCAAGCCTATGAAGTTGACGGAAGACAGCGGTTTTGGGGTGGAATGGTTTTGAGTGTTCAAGATGGAGGAAAAGGTCTTATTGCTGCCCATCGGGCTGCTCTCGCCGCGGCCGGAGTTACGACCTGGTTCAGTACTTCCTGTCAAGAAATCCTTCTCGACGAGGACGCAATAGCGGGACTTGTTGTTCGAAGAGATGGTGTTGACCTAAAGGTCCAATCACCGGCGGTCATCCTTGCCGCGGGGGGTTTCGAAGCTAACCCCGCAATGAGGGCACAACATCTGGGCCCGGGGTGGGAGAAAGCCAAAGTAGGTTCCTCGAGCTCTTGTCGGAAATATCTCGACTTAATCGTTGTACGAGGTTCGCGGAACCCCGTACAATACTGGGGAAGTGATCCTTTTAGCTAAAGCTATTGGTGCGAGGCTAGCGGGTGACTGGCAAGGGTGTCATAGCACTGCTTGGGACGCAAACGCCGCAGATGACCGCGGCGACAAGGTTATGACGAACCAGTATACCAAGTCTGGGTACCCGTTAGGCGTTATGGTTAACGCAAGGGGTGAACGCTTCGTTGATGAAGGGGAAGATTTCCGTAACTATACATATGCCAAGTTTGGTCGCGCAATCTTGCTTCAGCCAGGAGGATATGCTTTCCAAATTTGGGACATCAAGGTTATACATGCCCTGCGCAAGGAAGAATATGGCGAAGAAGTTGTGCAGAGAATCATGGCCGACAATCTAGGGGACCTGGCGAAGAAGCTCTCACCCCTGGGACTAGAGGATGTGGAGTCCTTTACGAAGACGATGGAGGAGTTCAATTCAGCGACTGTAGCTTTCCAGGCGGAACATCCGGAAAAGAAGTGGGACCCAGCTGTGAAGGATGGACTTTCATCACAGAGCACCCACGCCTCTCCCACCATTCCAAAATCGAATTGGGCGCTTTCAATTGACCAAGCACCATTTATGGCGGTCAAGGTCGGATGCGGTATCACGTTTACCTTTGGAGGTCTAGCAATTGATCCGGATACTGCTGGTGTTATTAACGACGCGACGGGTAGTCCTATTCGGGGTCTGTTTTGTACTGGAGAGATGGTTGGCGGTTTGTTTTATTCAAACTATCCGGGAGGGAGCGGGTTGACTGCGGGAGCCGTATTTGGGCGCAAGGCTGGTGCTGAGGCCGCCAAGTTGCGCGTGTTGTCTACTTGAGAATCAATATTACATGCCGATGAGGAGTCGGTACCAGGAACTGAGGAACATCAAAATCAAGAGCCTCGTTGATCGCAGTGACGTAGAGACCAAACTGTTCCTTGCACCACCAAGTTGATCTATCTGAGCTTTTCCCACTTTCCTTCATTATTATCCCCCACTGTTTATTTTTCCGCATTTCCTATTGTTGAAACACGCTATTTGGCTGGGTTTCCCGGCGTTGTCTAGCAGGGAACCATGTCGGTTCGAGTAGCGGATGTCGTGAACCAAGCTGTGCAGCATGGCAAGGTGCATGGAAAAGCGACGGAAAGCATATCAGACGGAGCCGCGGCGTCCTCGAGTTCCGCTAGTCCGACACCGCGTATGCCCAGTCACGATTTGCCGCAACAACGTGTCGCTCATTTCCAAACTCCACCAACCACGCCTTCAATGAGGACCGGACCACCGCGTTCGCTGTCCTACAGCTATTCCTCGCCAAATTCACCCGCGGGATCACGCAGCAATTCCAAGCACGAGACCAGCGAGATGGTCACGGACACGGTCAACGAGCAGGGCGAATTTCCATTTCTTTCGCCGCCTTCCGACTTTCGCGACGCATTCGAGAACCGGAATAGCCTGGTGGACAGGAAGGGAAAGAAAAGGGAGAGCAAGATTGTAGACGAGAGCTGGAATCCACTCAAGTGGTTCCACGACTCGCCAAAGGACGAGAAGGACGGCTTCAACTTTGACGACAAACCTTCGGCTCCCCAATCCACGGACCACAACCATACAGATTCCGAGGAAGTGTCCAAGCTCCCACCGTCGGGCTTAAAACGCGCGTCGTCGGTGCCTCAGTCACCGCCCGATCGCAAGTCAACTGGCCCCGCAAAGTGGGGAAGACTTCGCTCTCTCATTCCCAGTGTCGCTATCCCGCATGGCAAGAGCCCAGTAACTCCTGGCCCGTCCGCCGTTACTTCCCCTACCGTCAATATCACCGACGAGCTCATCACCGGCGGTCTGTCGACTCTCATGCTCCGCCTTTGGTTCGAACGCGACGAGTACAACCAGCGTCGCATCCCCATCCTTTTCCATCGTCTCCGAATTCGCATAACCGACAGCCTACACCCTCTACATGGCCACAAATCCGTGTTTCGCATCGAATGCGAGTACGCTAATGGTGCCGCGCGATGGGTCGTTTACCGACAACTACGTGACTTCATCTCCCTCCACTACCATTACAGTCTTTCGAACGCGTATCGCCGCAACGTCGAGAAAATGCCAGAGTTCCCAAAGACCAGTAAGCGTCTTTCATTGCTGTGTCGGCCTTGTTTAAAAATTCGGCTTAGGTCTACCCTATCTCAAGTTTCTTCAAAAGGAAGGTAGAGAAGTGGGACATGCAGACTTTGCTCGTTTACAGCGCGAAGCTATGGAAAATTACCTTCTTGATCTCATTCGTGCAGTGGTAAGTTTTTCAGGTAGTTTTCAATGATTAGAACTTACGCGTTGTATAGATGTTCCATCCCGCTGCGAACCGTCTCGCCGGGTTTCTGGAAATAAGCGCGCTATCAATGTACTTGTCCCATTCTGGCGGTGCACAGTACAAGGCCGGTTATTTGCAAATTGAACCGATGGACAAGAGGAGCGGGTTTGGCCGCAAGGGCGCCAGTTGGAGAGACAAACGCGAGTCAAGATGGTGCGCGTTACGAGAAAGCTATCTTGTTGCACTCGAAGAACCTGGAGAGGTAACCAGTTCATGTGCTATACCCACAAATAACTGACGTTTCATTTAGTTAAATGTGTGGGATTGCTTCTTACTGGACTCTGACTTCAAGATAGAGCGCCCGAAACGCTACTATCGGCAAGGATTAAACCTTCTTCATGTTGACACTACATCTCACGAGGAAGAGCCGAACGGACATGCGAACCGAGTAGATACCTTGGAGGACGGGGAGCGTATGTCCTTGATAGGATCAATCAAGGGCAAATTTAGTCGCGCATTCCGCCGTAATCAGAGCGAGCACTTCCCTTCATCTGCCCCCAATGGAGCTCCCGCTCTTCCCAGGGCCTCTTCCTCCTCTTCGTCTTCGTCTGTTTCTTCTAGGGCACCTTCACCCATGCTTGATCCCTCGACCCACATGAACCCTTTAGCTGTTCCTGCTCATCCGGAGGATTCAGCGAATACTGAACAGCCGTGGGCAGACAAGAAGAAGAAACGGAAGACCGAGCATGATGTGTCGAAGCATACCTTCTACATATCTAACTCACAGATGAAGCTGAAGCTATATGCTCGCAACGAGGTTCGTCTATCCTGCGCGTGAATTACAACCACTAATTGAGACCTGCAGAGACAAATGCTGCAATGGATCACTGCCTTCCAGCGTGTCGCCGCATCCTCGCACTATACTGGGACCAACAGGTTCGACAGTTTTTCTCCAATCAGACTCAATGTTGCTGCTCAGTGGCTAGTCGATGGTGTGCGTATAATTCCCATCCGACTTGTATCGTGTGGTTAAATGTCACGACAGCGCGACTACTTCTGGAATCTGTCCCGGGCCATCATGCTTGCTCGAGAAACGATATACATACATGACTGGTGGCTGTCACCCGGTTAGTCTATTTTGATTATCAGCCCATCTCGTCGTTCAAGCAGATTCCACAGAACTGCAACTCAGACGTCCCAACAAGGACCGCTACCGGCTTGATCATCTTCTTGAAAGGAAAGCTAAAGAGGGTGTCAAAGTTTTCATCATTGTCTAGTATGCAACAAGTCCGTCATGCTTCGTTAGTTATTGCTGATAGTCCGCTCAGCAAGGAAGTTTCGAGCCGCACAACGCCCACCGATAGCAAGTCAGTTCCTGTTTTTGATGTCCACCTAAGACCCAATTAACTCGCGTGATAGTTATACCAAACAGCGCATGTCATCATTGCATCCAAACATTATGGTTCAGAGGTCGCCCTCACACTTCCAAACCGGTACTTTCTATTGGGCACATGTACGTGGAAGTAAGGCAAAGGCAAATCACTATCCTG
Organism: Hymenopellis raphanipes; assembly: GCA_036872995.1. Taxonomy (NCBI): domain Eukaryota; kingdom Fungi; phylum Basidiomycota; class Agaricomycetes; order Agaricales; family Physalacriaceae; genus Hymenopellis; species Hymenopellis raphanipes. The sequence continues at coordinate 1,692,937 of JAYMDG010000012.1, forward strand.
ATCGAAGTTTTAGCATGAGAAGTTGTGCGTTATTGATCAAGCTATCGCCTTCATGGGCGGACTTGATCTATGCTTCGGACGGTACGCGAAGCATCGATAGTACCTAGTTCGTACTGACTTCCGGTAGATGGGATACGCCACAGCACGTCCTTACTGATGACCAAGAGGACACAGAAGGCTCCGAGATCTGGCCAGGCAAGGATTATAGTAATGCACGTGTGCAGGACTTCCACACCCTTAGCAAGCCTGAAGAGGATATGTATGACCGTACGAAAGTCCCGAGGATGCCCTGGTTCGTCCTCGTCCAACCGTCTGCTCGTTGTAGGTATTCAATTATTTCAGGCACGATGTTGGTATGCAAGTCGTAGGACAACCTGCCCGAGATCTTGCTCGTCATTTCGTCCAGAGGTACGTTTATTAAAAAAAACCTTGTTCATGATCTCGCTAACACTGCGCGCGTTTAGATGGAACTATCTTCTCCGAATCAAAGTAAGTCCAGGAACAATCGAGTCTTCAGTTTCACTTCACTCATGGCGTCATAGAACCATTCTCGCGCAATGCCTTTCTTGCTGCCTCCACCCGAGTTTAGGCCTGGGGAGTTGACTCAGTTGGGCTTGACGGGGACCTGTGAAATGCAGATCTGTCGTTCGGCAGGACCTTGGTCTCTTGGCACGCCCGACAGAACTGAGCATTCCATTCAGAATGCATATCTGAAAGGTTGGTCATTCTTCTCGCCGTGTGAAACACGAATTGACGCCTCGAGCGATCTAGCCATTCAGATGTCGGAGCATTTCGTCTACATCGAAAACCAGTTCTTCATAACGTCGTGAGTTTGTTCTTTGCTGAACTATCACCTTTGTCCTAAAACATGTCAAGGACTGTTGTCAACGATCTTAAGATTGAGAACAAGATTGGAGACGCCCTTGTGCATCGTATAATACGCGCTCATCGGGACGACACGCCTTGGAAGTGTTGCATTGTGATTCCTCTGCTGCCTGGCTTTGCCTTCCCCGTGGATCATAGTGATGGTAGTTCGGTACGTTCTCCATAAAGTCATATTTTGGTCGTTCATGGGACCTGTCCAGATTCGCATTATTCTCGAATGTCAGAACCGTACAATAGGCCGTGGTCCAAACTCTATATTCTCTCGACTCAGGAAGGAAGGCATCGATCCTAACGATTACATTTCTGTCTTTTCTCTCCGTAACTGGGGCAAGCTTAGGGACGTCCTTACCACCGAACAGGTATGTTCGATAGTCTTATACTCTTTCGATGTTGCTCATCTATATCAGGTCTACATCCACGGGAAAGTGTGCATTGTCGATGACCGGCTAGCAATCATTGGGAGCGCTAATATTAACGAACGATCTCAGAAGGGCGATCGTGACTCTGAATTGGCTGCTGTGATTCGCGATACAGACATGATTGATTGGTCAGCTACTTTGGCGTTTATTCGGCGTTGGCTTAACCGATTGCAGTACAATGGCTGGGAAACCGTTTAAGGTTGGACGTTTCGCACACACCCTGCGAGTCAGGTTAATGAAGGAACATGCTGGCATCGATGTTGATGCTTCCTATGAGGACGATCTGATGGCCCATAACCCCGTCAAACCTGAGCACGAACAAGAACCTTGGGATCCCGATGCTGAACAGAAGTACGGTGCGGAAGGTGGCGTCACACAAGTGAAGCCTTCTCATCAGACTGCGACAGCTTCTTTAGTACGGACTGGCCTTGATGGAGTTGAACAAGGTGATTTTTTATTAAGCTTTTTTTGGACGAAGACTGATGTTTATTGAATAGTGGTCCATGGATCGGGGGAAGCTGGCTCAAGGACTGTTGGCAAAGTGTTAAACAAATTGCACATTGACAAAGAGGTTACGGCTGACGTGGGAGACGAGACCCTGCATGAAGAACGCAAGACATTCACTCGCGAAGGCGAAAAGGTCCCAGGCTTTGCCTCAGCTGTTGTTCCCACTTTGGAAGAGAAGGTCGTGGAAGAGCAGGGGCTAGCTGCCGGCGAAGGGTCTGAATCCAATCACTCTGAACTTCAAGAGAGCGAAAGTGAAGCAGGAACTAGCCATGCATCCAGCAGTGGCGCACCCACCCAGCCTCGGACACCGAATGGCGATCTTTTCGGGGCGCCTGCTGACGCGTCGAAGTCGGCGAAAACGGACGATCAGCCTCCTCATTCACGCTCAGGTGTCGATGATTCTACCGAGGAGGAACGTGCGGCTCCTAGAGCTCGTTCCACCATACGGAGACATTTGGCCAGTAAACTAGGGAGTAAAACCTGGACTGTTACAGCTAAACGACCTCATGTGGATCCCGACTCCTTTGAAGACCCGGTGTGCGACTCGTTTTGGAAGGATGTGTGGGTGGCGTGTGCAGTTTATAATGTTCGTTCTTCGATTTTGCCTATGCTCACCAACAAAACTGATGGCTGATTCCCCGACAGACGGAAATATTTCGGAAAGTGTTCCACGCCATCCCGGATGACTTGGTCACGACGTGGAAACAATATAAAGAATTTGTGATGCACCACGAAAGGCTAAATAAGCCTGTCAGTGCTGCGTTATTTCTTGTTTTTCCGTCTACTGACGTATCGATAGGCCCGGGATTCGAGCACGCCGGAGGCAGTGGGACGCGTTCCTTCGGAGACGGGCGATGAGAATGCACCTTCTGACGCGGGCGAGAACCTTGCTGAGCATCTAGATGATAGTGTGCATCCGAATGAGGACACGACTACGGACCCTGAGATGAGCAGCAGCTCGCCAGGCCTGGAGAAAGAGCCGAGTCGTTCTCGCAGCCGTGCGACCAGGGGGCTCGAGCCTTTTACGAAAGGAGAGCGGGAAGAGATGGAGAAGCTTCTTGGCGAGTTGTGTGGACATCTTGGTTCGTCCATTATCGCTATTGCGCTAGATCTTTCTGTGAGCTGACGTGGGTGCCCGCAGTTTTGTATCCGACGCGATTCTTGGAGGGTGAGGATGTTGCGAACAACTTTTTGTTCAATGCCGACCGGTGAGTGGCGTTGGTTTATTCCTGCTGCGAGGCACGGTGGCTTATTATGGGTTTTTCTCTAGGCTTATGCCGCTCCCTATCTATGATTGAATTGCTTTTTGCTATCTAGCGGACGTTTGGTACTACATTATTAATCAAGTAATACACACTACATTTGTACAGTATCCACTTTGTCTTGCAGCAGGGAATACACCTACACCTGGACGTTTGTCGTCACTTCATACTTCATTTCCATGTGGTGGCGTCAAGAAGCTCAAGAATGAGCTATTCCAACAGAGAAATTGAAGTTGTCAGATGTCCTGATGTGAACGTCTTGCTCATTAACATCCCTTTGTGGAAGAGTATTCATAAAGGGCTGAAAGTTCTACAGGAGAGCACTGCGGAGTGTGGGACGGCTCGATGAGCTCCGTCGATGCTCTCACACCGAAAAGGAAGGACGTCAATTACAGGTTCCAAGTGTTTATTTCAGAACACGTACATACATACTTTCAACCACGAAGAGCTCGAAGCGCATCTAATATACAAACCTTGGGTCATCTATAAGACCTTCAATTTTATGTTTACAAACCCTCGGCAACAACAGCCTCCTTCAGCTTTTTCTCGTACAGCGCCTTGGCTTCTGTCCACGTCTGAGCGGTGTCACGCTCCGGGAACTTCAAGAGTGACGGTAGGAGGTCTGAGCTAAACTGCTCCGAGGCTTCTCGTGGAAGCAGCGTTGGGAGGTGGTCGATAGATATCACTGAAAGAGGCGGGTTGCCGGCTCTGATAAATCGTAAGTGGCGTTCTTAATGTGATGAAAGAGAGACTTTTCATACCCAACTTCCACTGGTACGGTGGGGTCCGAGAAGACGGTGTTGATGGAGTATATGGGAATGGGGTTGAAGGGGTTCGTGGTATCACAGCTGACGTCGACGACCACTGAGAGTCGGCGGGACTTTCCAGCAGCAGCTATCGTTTCCCCGGTGATAAATGAGGGGATCTGAGAGCTGAGGTAGATGCAGTTGACGAAGATGTCTACATCGAGGATCTCAGAGAAGGGACCGCCCTTGGCGGTTTCGTCCAGATCCCACTTCAAGATGTCATCACTATTTTTAACGATGATTAGCGCGTACAGTGCAAAGGCTTGTGAAAAAACGCGTACTCAGCCAAGCCGATCTTCTTGAACAGATCGACAGCGCCACGACCGCATCGGCCGAGTGCGCCGATGACGAGCGCCTTGACGCCCTTGCCAGACCCGCCGAGAACGGCCTTGACACTGCTGATCATCGCGTCCTCGTTTTCATAGGGCGTCAACAACCCGAGTTTTTCGCCCTTTTGTTGCGACGCGAGCGCCAGCGCGCCGGCGGCGGCCCCAGCGAAGCCTGCGTGGTATCCGAAAGCTGCTACACGTCTGCCGTTCGAGTCATTCAAGAATTCGAGATCGTAGAGGGTGCCGCCGCCGCGGTGGAAGCGCGAGAGAACTGCAGACCAGCCGGCTTGTTGCTTGTAGCAGTGCGCGAACTGGATGTGGGTGTGGGGGAGGGGATCGGTTGATTCTGGGAGCTCTTTGAGGCCGATGATGGGGATGTTGGTCGGGGCGGAGGGCCAGGAGTTGTTTTCTACGAGTTCACAGCCCACTCTGTTATACGGAGATTAGTTGACACGGTTTTGGGAAGGAGATAATTTACTTACTTTTGGTATTCGGAGTCATCAAAGATGCGTTGCTCGTCGCGTTCTACAAAGATCTTGAATCCGGCATCGATGAGCTTTTTGGCGACTGAAGGGGAGAGAGCGGCGCGTCTCTCGAATTCCTTCTTTTCGCAGCGAAGCCAGAGTGGTTGAGACATGGTGAAAAGATGTGGTTGATGGTCAAGTTTAAGAAAACTCTGACTCGATGCCCTGATCTAATCGACCGGGGGCTCGGTCCGGTCGAAAGTGTCACCCAGAACTTGTACGTTGGTTTGCAGGCGATATCTGTTACAATCTATTGCATAAATATCCTTTCCCAAGCTTACTCGACAATATGTGGCAGCCTATCGTCGCAAAAAACAAGCGTTCAGGGTCGTATGGACGAGAATGGGCATGAACGTCTAAAACAAGGGTCACGAGAGCAGGTATTGGGAAGGTACACGGCGGTCCACCTCAACCGTCGGACCCGTCGCGAAGACGCGTTGTACAGTCGCGTCGCTCGGCCTTTGTTGATTTTCCGTCGGACTATTAGCACGCGTTGGGACCTTCAGTCAATCGTCGGGTCAATGGGACTGCGCGAACCGATGGGATTTCTATAAAGAATGACGAATGCCACATGCATCAAGGCTGTGAGCGCCACACAAGCGTGCCATTCATTGAGTAATAACGGTTGTGTATGTGGCGGATGAGTGGTTGCCATGACCGCCCTCATAAACGGTACTCCTGTCATCTATTCAAGGATCGACAGCTCGAGTCTCTCTTCCGCAATACTACTTGAATGTTGAGCATGCCTTGACAGGAGACTGTGTGAGGAAAACCAAAAATAAATCGATAATTAATTGAGATCGACGGGCTCTTTAGGCCGCAGCTCCAATCAACATTGCACCCTCTTTCTTACGACCACCTCTTATAGCACGCAAGGCACTCTGCCTTTCTTTCGTTCTTTAATCATGGTCCGCTCTTTAGCAACATTACTCTCGCTTACGCTTCTGGCACCTGCCGCGTTCGCTGCGTCCGCCAATGACTGGAAGTCCCGCTCCATTTACCAAGTTCGTTTACGCCTCTGTCCATATCCTAAGAACTCCTATACCCTTTGCTAGCTTGTAACGGATAGATTCAATAATGTCAAAGACTCCTCTGCGTCATGTAACTCGGAGGACCGCAAGTACTGTGGAGGCACGTACCAGGGCATCATCGACAAGTTGGATTATATCAAGGGCATGGGTTTTGACGCCATTTGGATCTCGCCTGTTGTAAAAAATGTAGACGGCCAGACAGCCAATGGCTTCGCCTATCATGGGTGCGTATTTATTGTCCACGCCATCTAACGACTCATGGGACATTGCTAGATACTGGACAGAGGACCTCAACTCTCTAAACTCCAACTTTGGCTCCGCTGACGATCTCAAGAGCTTGGCGACTGCTCTTCACAACAAGGGCATGTACTTGATGGTCGACGTTGTCGTAAACCAGTACGTTACCGAACACATTGCTTTACTCCAAGCTAATTGCAATTCACTACAGTTTCGTCGCCAACCCCTCAGGCTCCTCCCTTCCTCAAACATTCGATTACTCTTCCCTCCTTCCTCTCTCGGCATCGTCGGACTTTCACCCAGAGTGCTTCATAACTGACTACAACAACCAGACGGACGTCGAGCAATGCTGGCTCGGCGATGCTTCAATGCCTCTTCTTGATGTCGACACGGAAAACTCTACCATTGCTCAAATATTCAATGATTGGGTTGGAAACTTGGTGAAGGAATACAGTATCGATGGTATTCGGATTGATACAGTCAAACATGTTCGCAAGGATTTCTGGCCTAATTTCGCCTCTTCGGCCGGGGTGTTCACGATTGGCGAGGTAAGCCCTTCGTGCGAACTCTATATTTAGCGCATATGAACATCCCTAGGTTCTGCACGGTGACACCAGCTATGTTGCTAATTATACTGGTACGATAAATGTCCTGCAATCGCGTGCATCAAGAATTCATTTCTTTCCACAGAGGTCCTCGACAATGTCCTCGATTACCCGACCTGGTACCCTCTCACGCGGGCCTTCAACAACACGTCGGGTTCCATGTCCGACTTGGCCACCCAGTACACTGTAGGACAGGGCGCGTTTAAGAACGGACTCTTCTCGGCTGGCTCGTTCTTGGAGAATCACGATCAGGCGCGGTTCCAGTCTCATACTACGGACGCAGGATTGGTGAAGAACGCCATCACTTGGACGTTCATCAACGATGCTATTCCCATACTGTACTATGGACAAGAGCAGGGCTACACGGGAGGCGAGGATCCGAATAACCGTGAAGCGTAAGTTGGGTTGTCCGCTGTCTGTGGATTGGTCATTGACCAAGTTGTTCGCGTAGCCTGTGGTTCAGCGGATACGAGACTAGCAAGCCTCTTGTAGAGCACATTACTTCGTTGAATGCTGCGAGGAAATTGGCCATCAGTGTCAACAAGGACTTTACGAGCACTGCTGTAAGTCCCCCAATCATTCTGCATCAGTCTTCGTACTCAGTGATTCGTCACAGTCCAAGTTCATTGATCAATCCGACAAGAGCACATTGGCAGTCTCCAAACCGCCTCTCTTGACGCTGTTGACCAATGCGGGCTCTTCGGGTTCTGCGTCGTGGAGCATTCCCAGTTCTGCCAGTTTGTTCTCCAAGGGTGACACTGTCGTCGACGTCGTGTCATGCAATACGTACACAGTTGATTCGAGCAGTGGCGATTTGTCTATCTCGGCAAGCAGTGGATTGCCCAAGGTAAGCTCAAATGCGATCTGTTCCGCTCTTTCTAATGTGCTGTTACACTAAGGTTATCATGCCAAAATCGAAACTGGACGGAAGCGTCTGCTCGACGACGACAGATGGTGCATTGTCTGTTGCGACTAACAGGACGCTTCTTGTGGCGGCTGTGGCAGGGATATTTTTATCAATACTTTAAACTGCAAAAGGACAATTAAAGGACATACATTTCTGGGACGTTACAGTAGACTACATAGGGTACTTATTGTTAATCTGTAGTAAGACGGACGTGATAGACCGATAGACTTGAAGTATCATTGTCGTTTTTTACGTCTGTGTCGCGTTCGAGGGCGCTTTGGAGATGGAGGTGGATGTAGGTCGATGATGGGGAGTTTGGTACGGGTGGATTCTGAAGGATTTATGAGGCCATTCGTCGCGTAAGGGTGGTACATGAGTTGCGACACTGAGACGGGAGGGCGTGTTTTCCGAAGCGGGCGAAGTTGTTCAAAGACCATGTATTGAGGGAAGGATGTTAGAGTAGACACCTTTTCTTCGATAATCTCTTTCCGGCAAGTTCGCTGGGACAGATGTAAGAGAAAGAAAGGGTATAATAAAAGTAAACCGACTACAGGCCAGGCAGATTGGGCAAGTATAGTTTCATAGTCCATTGCGATGGCTTGTGCGCGCCGGCGTCTTTCTTTCCGCTCGTGTCTGGTATCCTGACACTGGCGTTTTGGGCGTCTGCAATTGATTATTATCAGACGGTACATTTATGCAATGTAGAACGCACTGTACGGCTTGATTGACAACTGGTTTGGACAGTTTTATGGTTTGAGGACTGTTTGAAGTTGACCATAACTTGAAGACTGTGTTACTTGAGATTGGTTCACGAATAGAATCAGTATAACACACCAAATTCGCTTGGTGGTGGCGCCTGTTCCTCGTGAGGCGTCTGTGTATATGTAACAGTGGTGTCCAAAGCATTCTGAAGGTGTTCATTAAGAGTTTGAACGAGCTCGACATCGATGTCATCTTCCTCCCCATCGGCCTTGAGACTCTTTCGCGACACGATCTGAGAGGATTCCGGCAAGAGGTGTGGATTTGAAAAGCGCGGCACACTGTGTGCCATGATAGAGGAGGAGCAGGAGTAACCAAGCACGTGCCCTGCCTCTCTTTGCTTCCTGCCACCATCATGCAGACCGAGCAGCCCTACACGATTCTGCGGATAAAGCGCAAACGGAATGAAGAGCCTCTTGACGCTCTCGTCGTCGAGGATACAGCCCGCAGAAAGAAATCAAGGCCGGGAGGAGTGTTCAAGTTTGCGCAGACGGTCGAGGACGAGGCGTGGAAGGACCAAAAGATCCAACAGCAGATCCAGGTGCGTTGGCTTGTGTGGAAGCGTTGTCCAGTGTTGATTTTTCGTAGGCTGAGGTCTCCCGACTGGCATCGGCGCCAGAACAGCCTTCCGTTCCCGCTGTCGTGCCTGTAAACAAACGACGCGTCTCGAATGACTGTTCTCGCCGGTACACTATTCTGGAACAAGACTCTGAATCAAAGACTATGCGTGCACCCACGAGCCCGTAAGCCTCTCATTTCATGTTAACCCCCCACGTTTATGTGTGGTGTCAAAAAGACCCAAAGTCGTATCTGCTAAAGATAAAGCTCAATCACCCGCCAAGTTTGCCATGTTCGATGCGGTACCTGAACGAGAGGAAAGCGCTGCGATGGATGCGGAGATGGAGAATATTATGCCTTTGTTGAAGGCCTATTTGAGTGGTAGGTTGTTCGTACTCTTTCTGTCTTTGAGCATTCACCTCATCAGCTGTGCAGTCAGCGAACCGACATTGGATCCGGCCATTGAAAAGGACGACGACTACGTTTGGGATGTCTTTTACCATCGGCCTTCGACGCTGAGCGAGTGGAATTCTGCGGCGACCGTCGGGACATTGTAATGCGCTTCATAGATGTGATACTCTCCGACTCATGGCTTTCTTCTCAGAACTGGGCTACCTCCTTCCTTGACTGACCCATACGACTCGGACTCGGAGTCTGAAGTTGAAGACGAGGCCGACGAGGACTCTAATGGTACACCCCTCTTTTTCTTCGCGCTGAGTCACAACAGATTTATGCTTTATAGCCGAGGAGTACTACGCGAACGATTACCCCGAAGACGAGGATTCATCCGACTGGGGCAGCAGTGGTGTGTGCTTTCTCAACCCGTTGCACTCGTGTCTGAAGGTTTTCGTAGATGAATTCCACGAGAACTCTGATGACAATTATAATTCTGACTAAAAAAAACTTTATGGACTGATCCTAGATACCTTTTTTTCACAGCATTCAAACAACATTGATAGATCCTACACCTCAACTTCATATGACCCCATGTTAACCATTTTCTGTAGCAACATCCTGTAGTACTTAATCCTCGCGCTTTATGCCTTCCGTTTACGGATACCATGGAATTTTTGTAGTGCTGAAATAAAAGAGATTTTGCACTTGAATGCCTTGGTATGTTCAACGTTCATCCTGTCTTTCGGCCAATACGCCACAGGACGCCACATCGCCTTGATGAGTGTTCCTCATCCCTGTTGTGTAGTTTGATGCTGGGCCTTTGAGGGTGGAAGGATACTCATGCAGAAAAGACGTATTCAACGTCGAACTCTTCAAATCTCTTCCGAAGATTCGGATTCGAGGACTACTTGTAAATGATACATTCATTTCAGTACTTCACACGTCAAAATACCAAATACACATGTTTTCTTCAAACCGAATTCACGCCTTCTCCTCGACCAATTTCTTGGACCGGGAGCGGCCCTTTCCTACGGTGAGAACGCCCAAGAAAACGAGGACGCCGAGCATGACGAGGGCAACGAAGAGAGTAAGGCCTGCGCCCAAGAATCCAGCGCCTACCGGACCGATAACCTGGTGCACCCGAGCGGCAGCGCTTGCCTGCGCGAGCGCGGCGCATCCTCGGTCCTCCGTGTTGCTGCACACCGTGCACCACTCCGCTGTGTTGTTGATCGCAGTAGGCTAAAAACCAGTCAGACCTAGACTTGGATTTGGATTAGACGTCGTACCTGTAGAAAGTTTACGAAGGTCGACAACGGAATATCACCATCCTGGTCTAAAATATTATACGTCCTAAACCCGTCGTCGTCCGTCCCGTTCTTGAAGTTGAACCGCAGAACAGGCTCGCCGCCCCCAGAGGCCTGGCGCACCTCGAGCGTCACGGCCGCGGCGTAGTTGACGATGCCCTGGAGCGCGGGGTTCATCTCCGCCGCCTTGGTCATGTTGAAGAGCGAGAGGAAGGGCTTGTAGGACATGGCGAGGTACACGAATTTAAGAGAATCCGAGGAGTCGGTGATGCTGGTGAAGCCGGAGAGGATGGAGGGGAGCATGGTGCGTGCGGCGACTGTGGCGGAAAGAAATTAAAAGAAGGAAGGAAGGACAAGGGAGATGAGAGAAGAGAGAGCAGGAAAGAGGACGCACTGTTTCCGATGCCGTCCAGGGATGAGTCGCTGAAGACGCCGTATTCGTGCCAGTTGGCGAGGTCGCGGGCTTGTTGCAGGTAGGTGTCCGGGAGGTTGTCCAAGAAGGACGCCGAGTGGATGTTTTCGACGTTCATGTAATCATAAATCTATCGAGCCCATACATACATAAGTGCAGCCGAACAAAGACAGAATCATGATACTGACATTCCACTTAAAAAGTTAAGTAACACATTAGTAAAGCAAAGACATTCCCGGGCCACATACCATGTTAGCTAGCGTAACAGGTCGTCCGTCAAGATACGGTTTCAAGTCATTCAGAAATTCGGCGCTCTCCGCTTCCTTGGCAGCAAACACGCTCGAATTGTAGAACGCGTTCGTATGGGCATCGAAGGTCTGTCGTAAGTTTGACAACTATCAGTGTCCGCGTTTGGTATGTATAGTAGTGAAAGCCCACTAACACCGCAAGACGTCCAGCCCTCGAGGGACACATCATTATCCGCCTCCACTGATTCGACTAGACATCCAATGATCAATCAATCATTTAGCATGAGATGGGAGGTGATAGAACGGACTGGGGATGTACTAGATTACGGGGAGTTCAATATGAATGCAAGGAGGAGGAGCACGCGTACCTGATACCCATTCAGCGGTCCTTCAATCGTAGTCCCGTTCGCGAGCGTCGTCGAGTAGTTGGACGTGGCGGGATACAAGCCCTGCGTCAAGCTGACAGCCGAGTTGAAAATCACGCCTCCCTCGCCGCCACCATCTGCGCGAACTGATTGATGTCCGGTGTAAGTCCATGTCAGTGAACGATCAAGACAAACGTACTGTGGATCTGCTTCTGATCGGCGAGAGTCGCGTTCATGCCTGAGATGACAGAGGCGGAGGACGAGTTGAGGTAGATGCTTCGCAGGAGCTGGCCGAGCTGGTACTCTTGTTGCTGCACACGCCCATGAGTACATGTATGTTCGACAGAGCAAATCGCGCACGTTTCCCAAGGGCGTTATAGCCGTCGCCGTAGCCGTATACGTCGTCGGGCTCTGGTAGAAACCTGTAGTAACACACACGCGTCAAGAAAAGAGCATTGCACAGAAGATACGTATATACCTTGACGGTCACCATGGCGGGTCAAGAGAACGACACCGAGGACTGTGCTGTTCGACATCTGACTCGGACGTACTAAGGGAAGGAAGCCAAAGCGTTCGGATTAGCATGAGGTGGGTTTTTTATATGTGGTGGATCTATCTAAGGGACGGAGGTAAACCGCGTGTGATCCAAAAAGGTGTCATCCGAAAGTCATCCGAAAGGTGGTCACTGTCAGGCACCGTCTGCTAAGTACGTCCATCACCGCCGTTGTGAGCCGCGATTAGTGAGAAATATCTATTCCTGACTAGAGAAGAGAAGGAGATTCCACATGTATTGGTGGTCAGTGGATGGCATAGTCTAGGTCTAACCTACAATAGTAAAAACAGAACTCTAGGTAGAAAGAGGGCAAATCGCGTTAGACTGTGCTGTTCAAAGGTGAAAGAGCATCGCAGCGCTTCACACAGTCTAGGAAGACTTTATCAAAGAACTCGTCGACCTGATAATCGATTAGCATATGGTGCTGGATCTTGTTGGATAAACCTATTTTACCTGCAACGATTGAGTCACGATACAGTTCTTTCCAGTCGATCCCCACGAGTCATCGCACTGTAAGTAATTCCAAACATCCACGACCGTCTCACCAGTAGAATGCGTTCCTGTCAACTCTATGTCCACGCGATACCTAGTAGACGTGAAAAGGTCTGGTCGAGAGACATACGCCACGGTCAACGCGTCGTGGACGGGAGGCCCGTCTACGAAACCAAACGCCGACTTGTATCCCTCGGCAAAGAACCGAATCAAGGTCATGAGCGTATGTCGCAGTGGTGTTGTCCCGTCTGGTAAAGGTGTTTGAAGAGATCCAACAGGACTGTCTGGTGAGAGCAGCCGCCACATGACACCACGGTCAGCGATAGCTGTATGGGTTACGTTGATAGGTATCATGACAGCTGGAACGGGCGCGTCCAATACGATTTGAGCAGCATGCGCTGTTATACGCGTTAGTTCATTATCATTGAAGCGAATGTTGAAGGACGTACGGTCACACATGATGTTGTATTCTACCCGTCAATCAGAAACGTCAATCTAGATAGAGACAGAGTACTTACCCGCCACCGCGGATCTGTTCCCCAACCCAACTCCACCGCCCATGAACACGAATTCCTCTACAGCGTCAAGGAGCTCAGGATACACCACGACGAAAAGCGCAATGTTCGTCATGGGCCCACACGATATTACAGTGACTTTTTCACCCGCCCCGCCGTTCCATACTCTCCGTATGGCAGTGCTCATCCCATCCAAGGCGCGCGCCGTCGAGCCATCCGGATTCTTGGCGATAAACTCGAGAACGGCGGGATCGTCAGTCGCGGGAAATCCCTCGACGCCGCCGAGACCGTCCGGGCCGTGGATCTCTGGATCGTGCTTGGCTGGGCGTAGAAGAGGCTTCGATGCCCCGGGATAGACGCGAAGATTGGGGGAGGCGCCAAAGGCTAACAGGCATCTGGCTGCGTTGAGCGCGGTATGGTCGGCAGGGGCGTTTCCGTGCACCTAATTCAGTTGTTTGATGAGGGATGGGGAATGGGGGATTACTTGGTTGGTCTCACCGTGGATATGCCCAGGAGGTCGATGTTGGGACAATGAATGGCGAGGAGGATGGCCGTTGCGTCGTCGTGGCCCTAGTAAGGCGTTGAGTGCAAGTCAAGAAGGATGATAGTTCACGTACTTACAGGATCAACATCGAGCCAGACCTTTCTGCTCGTCATGAGTGTAAAATGCGCGCCTGGTCAGTGATGAATGATGATAGATTAGATGATCCTAGGATCCATTCGATCAGTAGTCCAAAAATGGCTTAATAGACACATCTATACGATTGGCCTGAATCGAACAGGCGTTCAAATAACGAATTGTTGTTATTGGGCTTGGCCACTAAGCTACAATCGTGATGCTTTTATCAAAGTTTCAGTAGGACGCGACAAGTTGAGTCGCAACACAATCCGTAGAAAACTACGCAATGTATGAATCAACAAATGTAGCGTAGCGCTCAATGTCGCACCTAAGGGGACTTGGATAACGCCACTGTAGAACGACAAGTGGAGATGAGCTAGCGAATAGAATGCCGCGACGAGGTGAATGTGACTCCTTTTCGCAAGAAGGCAAACCTTCGTCAATAGTACTAACTCACGACAGCGAACATGGTATACAACTTCAACAGAAGATATATAGAGGTCGCAGTCGAGATGTACTACTGACAAGGGTATTGGTCGCGCAAATACAGATGCATTCAATCGAGGGCGGCGTCCGGCTCTTGAGTGACTAGTGGATGGAGTGAGAAAGAGATTCATCGCGCCAACGATCGATGACGGACAAGACACGTGACGCGTCATGGCTTGCTAGTGGATGCCATGAAGAGTGGTACTTGTTTGCTTTTCTATTGATCCTGTGGTGCTCGTGGATATGTGCGACGACGAGCGGGACGACAACCCACCGAAAGACTTGCCTACTTCTCAGTCAACGTCCTATGTCTACCCAATAAAGTCTCTTCTGACCGGCATCCAGCCCGCCCCCGACAACCACCGGCTCTCGTCGTCGTCGTCATTGGCGAGCACGAGCTCGCCGTCGTCGCCTGAATTCACGAGATGGATCGCGGAAGAAGTTGTACGAGCTCGTACGTATTCCTCCTACCGCCTATTCGATACTAACCTCCTATGTTTCTTCAGACGACACGAACATAGAATCTGTGAATACTGCTTATGATCCAAACGCGTCGTCCTCGATACCGCCTGTGTCACGCGTTCGTTCCCAGCGGTCCCAAAGCGCCGCGACCCCGCCTTCGACCCCGACCCGTCCGCACAAACCTAAGCGACACTCAAAATCAAACAGGAAATCTTTTCCAATTGCCAACAGCGTTCCCAACTTTCGCCATTTTCCTGCGGAAAACACGTCTCCCCGTTCCTTCTCTCGCAATCCTTCAACATCTTCACCTGTCGAACGTCCGTCTTTCACTCTTTCCGTGTCACCAGAGGATGTTTCCCCTCATTTTAATCCGAGACACCCGCCTCCTCTTCCCATTGTATCTCAGAGTGCATTCACGGCCACAAGCCCTTCATTATTACCCGAAACGGCGCATCCGGATCCTCCAGATCCAGCGTATCCACCTCCTCCAGAAATACCTGCAATACCCTGTCCCCCAGATCCAGAACTCCCATTCAATCCAGCCGAATTAGGTCTGGTACATTTAGCTCCCGTAGATACATTTAAACCTGCTTTATCTGGCAGCGTTACTTCCAGTGGGCATTACTACACGCCCGAAGCCTCAGTAATAACTGCACCATCCAGTTTACCCACTGACGGCGCGACAGGCGACGATGAAGAGGACGCTTCTCAAATGGATTCATCTAATTCGGGTTCACTACCAGAGAGTCCGTCAGAGACTTCCGATGGGCCTCTTCTTACCGTGCGCTTCCAAGCCGTGCAGGACGAGCATGGCCACCATGTTGTGGTTGGCCGGGAAGGTCTGTTGACCAAATGTGAAGACGAGGTGTGCCTCTATCTCAATTAATTACCGCAGCTGTTGATGTACAGTAGCCTATTCGAACTCCTGGCGCCGTTCAGGGTTTCGGCGTCCTCGTTGCTGTCGACCAGTATGAAGACACGCTTGTGGTACGACAGGTATCAGAGGTAAGATTCATTTTCCCTTTCCACGATCCTGATTCCCAAGCTTATCGACAGAACTCGACCGAGATTCTGGGGCTATCGCCGCGATACCTCTTCTCTTTGGAATGCTTCACTGATACTCTTCCTGAAGACCAAGCTGCTCTTCTATGGGATAATATCGACTTTCTAGCTGAACCCGAGACTGAATTATCATCAGATAATGTCCAAGACTTCAACCATCCTTTCCGGCTGACTGGTTGGGGTGCGCCGCCGGATCCATCCCAACCTGATACTACTCGTCGTGTTTGGACGTGCTGGTGTGCAATGCACCGACCGCCCAAATCGCCCACCGGAAGAAATTCTCGACTATTCGTCATGGAGTTTGAGCTGGAAAGAGACAACCTTAACCCTCTGTATCCTCCCAATCCGTTACCTCATGTTGCGAACTCTGGCGCTCTCTCACCACTTAGCACTGTATCTGGCGATGGTGGAAACTCCACTGACGGGTCCGAGCGGACCTTTGTGTCTGGTGACGGCGCTGCTATGAATGCAGGCGAAGAAGTCACTCCCGAACCCACAGCACATTCCACTCCCTCCGCGAAACCCAGCAATGCAGCTGATCCATTGCTAGCCATGTCAGCTGTTAATGCCAGTACTCCTTCCTCATTAGCCGGTCTTGAAGGCGATGACAGCTGGACTCCAAGTACGGAAGACATCATCGAGAGCACCACTTCTCGTTCGAAACCTCTTTTGGCGTTAGAGCGTTTGCGACGAATCACGCGGGGTCAGACGCCTTCGACATTTTCTTCGACCGGGATGTCATCTCCTAACCCTTCTCCGAAGGGACGTCGTGGTGGAAGAAACTCTCAACCTCCTCCAGGCGGCGGAATGATGGATGTCTTTGCCGTTATGGCACAGATCAACGAGCAACTTGGTTCAGCGCCGGACTTGGACAGTTTTTTGCAAGTCGTGGTTGGTGTCGTCAAGGACCTGACCCAATTCCATAGAGTACTAGTCTATCAGTTCGACGAGATTTGGAACGGACAGGTTGTTGCAGAGTTGGTGGATTGGAGTATGACGCACGATTTATATAAAGGGCTGCACTTTCCTGCTGGTGATATCCCGGCCCAGGCAAGTATAACATACGTAAAGTATTTTCTCCACTAATGCAGATTTTAGGCTCGCCAGTTATACACGATCAGTGAGTTAATTCGCTACTCTAGACGTTCACTCCCTGACATGGGTCGCAGACAAGGTCCGGATATTATATGACCGTGATCAACCAACGGCCAGAATTGTCGTTCGGTCGAAGGAGGATCTTGAGGAGCCGCTGGACATGACGCACTGCTACCTACGAGCCATGAGTCCGATTCACGTTAAATGTACGTCGCTTCGAACTATTCGGTTCTCCCGTGTCTAGCGTTCATTGTTTGATTTAGACCTTGGTAATATGGGAGTTCGTGCATCGATGTCTGTTGTATGTGCCAACGTCCTTTCTGTTGGCGCGCTTTCTGATGACGCTGCAGTCTATCATGGCGTTCGGAACTCTTTGGGGCTTAGTGGCATGCCACTCTTATGGAGACCATGGGATGCGGGTCTCGTTTCCTGTTCGTGCGATGCTTAAACTTCTGTGCCAGTCAATATCACGGAATATTGAGCGGCTGAGCTATGCACAACGACTGAAGACCCGGAAATTGGTAAAACATTTATTCTGGTATACCATGTTCGTATTGATATATCTTGTTCCAGATTAACACGATAGCGTCAGATAACCACCCTGTCAGTTTTTGCGACGCATATATTCAGCATGTATTGATCAAGAACGTAGACTGGCTACATTGTCTCCAACGCCGATGATTTACTTGGGCTCTTCGACGCTGATTTTGGTATCCTGGTCATTGGAGATGGCGCGAAGATCCTTGGTCCTAATCAGCATGGGCAAGAAATTTTGATCATGGCTGAATATCTTCGCCTGAAACAATTCAAGTGCGTCTGTTTTATTCTTCGTTGGTCTCTAGATTAATCCTTTCTCTTGCAGTACAATTCAAGCTTCACAAGCGGTGACGATCGATTATGAGGACCTGAACATCTCAACAGGTAAGTTCTAGTACGCTTCGGGAAAACAACGCTAATGGCGCGTAGGTCTGGAGGTCGTCGCAGGCTTGCTGTATGTTCCGTTATCGAGCGAAGGCAAAGATTTCATTGCATTCCTCCGTAAGGGCCAGCCACGAGACATTCACTGGGCTGGAAAGCCATTCAAGAAAGACGCGACAAATACTGTGTTGGAACCCAGGAAGTCTTTCAAGATTTGGTCTGAAACGGTGGCGGGGCGTTGTCGTGCATGGACAGACGAGCAGCTCGAAACGGCCGGCGTACTGGCCCTGGTGTATGGCAAGTTCATCGAAGTGTGGCGACAGAAGGAGAGCGCTTTGCAGGCCACTAGGCTGACAAGTTTGCTGTTGTCCAATGCCAGTCACGAAGGTAAGTTCAATTGTCGTTATTTTTCAAACACTCATGGAATCTTCTAGTACGGACGCCTCTGAATCATATCATCAAGTATGTACATTGTTTTTCCCGTCGTCCAGCCTCTCCTAATATATTCAGTTACCTCGAAATGGCGTTGAACGGACCTCTTGACACTGAAACTCGGGATAATCTTAATCGCTCGCATACCGCATCGAAGGTATCAATGCTGTTATTGACATAGCTCGGAGCGCTGACTCAGTCCTTAGAGTTTACTCTTTACGATTAATGATCTATTGGTAGGCATTACTCTCCCAAGATCCTACTACATCTCACCCGATATTAGGATTTGACGCGACTGGAGAGTGGCCAAGAAACGTCCTTCAACGAACCCTTCAATCTTCCCTACGCTATCCAAGAGGCCGTACACTCCTACAGACACGAAGCGGAGCGGCGGTCCCTAGAATTCATCCTCGATGTATCCTCAAGCCCCACGCAGGTTGTCGGTGATGCCAAAAAGATTCAGACCGTAGTCCAAAATCTGACTGCAAACGCTCGTACGTACTTTTCGTCCTCCTCTCGCCATGCACATTCAACCAAAGCCTCCTAGTGAAATACACGACCAATGGCTCTATTACAATCTGCTGTACACCTCTGGAGGAACCTGATGGCCTGCGAGATTCTAGCCAAACGGCTGTAGAGATTATCGTCGCAGACACTGGTTGTGGTATTCCAACATCCAAATTGGAGAGTATATTCCGAGAGTTCGAGCAGGTGGAGTCTTCTCAGACAGCTACGTCCGAGGCTGGTGTTGGTATGCCTACATGCTGTTCTTATGTTGTGACCTTCGCTCAACGTTAGTTCTAGGTCTCGGTTTAGCTGTCGTAGCAAGGATCGTCGAACAATTAGGGGGACAGCTACGCGTAGATTCGAAGGTCACAGAAGGCAGCCGCTTTTCTTTCCTGATACCTTTGTCGTTACTTGGCGAGGGCTCCGATATTTCCTCGTCGTCTTCCAGACATTCTTCAACATCATCCTTACGAATCCGGTCTCGCGCTCCCAGCATCAGTACTGGCAACGAGATCGACTCATTGGTGGAAGCGCTTTCATCAAACCTCATGGCTTCTACTTCGTCGCCGGTAGCGGAGGAGCGAAAACGAGGAGGATCATCCCCGCTCCTGTCCAACAAGAAATCGGTTGGCTCCTTTGGCGTCACAGATTCGAACATTCCCATTCGTCCTGTCAAGGTCGATCAATATGAACTCGATGCACCCGCATCGCGGCCAGCGCCTGTCTTTCCTCATACGTCTCAAAAGACAAGCATTCCTTCACAAGCTACCGTGAACCCACCGACCACCCGTATCACCCAAGAGCAAGGCAAGGCCGAATCTTCTCACAGTCCGAAACATTTAAGGATACTGATTGTTGAGGTAACGCTTCATCTTCTAAGTTTGTATGGACCAGACTGACCTGCGACGTAGGACAACATCATGAATCAGACTATTCTTGCCAAGCGGTTGACTCTAAGCGGCCATACCGTTGTGAACACAATGAACGGGCAAGAAGCACTCGACCTTGTTCGTCGGGATCGGGAGTTTGACTGCATCCTCATGGATCTCAATATGCCGATCCTAGATGGCTACGAAGCTAGTCTACAGATACGCATCGTTGAGCAGACGCCTCCCGAAGGTCTGGGACCACCACTTCCCCGTCTTTCGCACCAACTGAACGGCCGGATACCCATCTTCGCTGTTTCCGCGTCGTGTTCTGAACAGCAGCGGGACAAGTTGACTGACTCTGGCATGGACGGGTGGATTTTGAAACCGCTGAATTTCAAGCGGCTGGCGGTGATTCTTCATGGCATCACCGACCCAACGCAGCGTCAGTCTGACATGTATCGACCTGGATGTAATTGGGAAAGTGGCGGCTGGTTACGTGAAGTCCCTCCATCGCAAGACGAGAGTTCGTCATGAGAGTGGGGTCATCTTGGGTTTTGGGTTTTATTAGAGTAACGTTGGGCATGTAGGGAGTATTTTTGGTCAGGGTCCCATTCACGAACGGCTCATGCATATATCATTCCACGCATTTATCTTTATCAGACACACATTTTGTACTTAGAGTTCACATAGCATAGCATGGACGGACATACATACTACATATTCATTATTATAGCTCGAAGGTATCATCCACGACCGACGTATGGAGCATTGGTGGGCCTAGCAGATTAGGTTCAAATCAGAAAGAAAGCAGAAGAGACTCACATAATGTTGACTTCGAGAAGAGTGACTTCGTTGGGTAGACTTGCAATGTGTACGATTGTGTCGGCGACATGTTGTACGTCAATCATTGCCTCGGGTAGTGTGCGGCCGTCCGCCTGAAGAGTGCCCTTGGAGAGTCTCGCGGCCAATTCGGTCCTTGCGTTGCCTGAGCGGGATGTCAATGGGTGGTTCTACTGTGGCGCAAAGGACGAACCGATATCAATCTGGGTGCAGGTGATGTTGTGAGTGCGCCCATCGAGGGATGTGCACTTTGTAAGACCTATATGCGCATTTCGGATTAACGAGATCAAAAGGCAAATGCGCTGTTTACCTGTAATAGCGTGCTTTGAAGTGGTATACGGGTATGAGAACGGACGCGGGACGTGTGCGGACAGAGATCCGTTGTTGATTATACGGCCTAACGGAGATGATCAGTGAATGATTAACCTACGACGAACGTACCCCCAGGGGGATCCTGGGCTTTGAAGATCTTGAACGCCTCGCGCGTGCACAAGAACGGGCCGACGAGGTTCACGTTGATGACGCGCTGGAACGTCTCGAGCGAGATGTCCTCGATGGTCACCTGAGGCGCGTTGATGCCAGCGTTCTAGAGTGCGTTCGACTAGATTTCAATGCTTAGTCGACGCGGAACTGACATTGAATAGAAGATCTAAGCGGCCTAATAGTAGCAGAAGTAATATTGATGAGTATACCCGAGGCTGACAGCCGCAGATGACTTGTGATGGGGGAGAGGGGGTGGGGGACCAACCAAATCGCTCAACGGCCTGGGCGAAGAGCTTCTGGACAAAGGCCTCATCCGTGACGTCTCCGGGAACGGAGAGGCATTTCTCATCGGGACCAGAACAGAGGGCGATGGTCTCTGCGAGCGCCTCGGCGCGGCGCGCGGCCAAGACAACGTTCCAGCCGGCTTGGGAGAGCGCGATCGCGGTGTGGCGACCGATACCCGATGACGCGCCGGTTATGACGGCGGTTTTCGTTGTGTGAGACATTCCTCAAGCAGAGTTTGTCAGTGGCGGGGTTCTTGGCTGGAGTAGCCGAGATCGGACTCGGCATTCCGGGATGTTTACGTGGGCTTTACCCCGCGTCATAATAATCGGATGACGCGGGTGGATTAGCACGTAGTATTAAAGCACCACCGCTGCTCATCTGGCCTTTCGACAGCACCACCACAGCACCCGTCTGCGAGCCTACCCCCAGAAAAAAATGTCGTCCTCGTCAAGCTCCCGTGCCAACGTGTTCTCAGGGCTCTCCCGCGCGTTTTCAACGCTGCTGAACACGCCTCTTGTTGATCAGGGCAGCTTCAACCAGAGTACACCCATTGCTCTCCAGGATCTTGGTACTCCCGAGACAGCCTTCGACGATGAGAACCAGACTAACTCGGTAAGCCTTGATCTGCGCTGTCCTCTGTCTATATCTAACCCATCATCAGCCAGCGCGTCGAAGCTCGAGATATATCCTCGACCTCACGCACACTACCGAGTTCTTGTCAAACCATAGACTATTAGCGCTCGCATGAGCGTCCCTCATTATGGTCAGTTCCGTCTACCGATGGTTGAGCTGTTGAGACTCACTCAGTTGTGCAGACTTTCATATCACCCTTCACGACGGAATAATACATTAGGCCCATCTAATCTGTATCATTATTTTCAGTAGTACTCTTCTGTAGAGGATTATCCTATATTACTAGCACTTGTTTCTGTATACCTTCACCTACCTTAGCATCCTCCTACCATGGCTTTACACTATAAATGCCCGAGCTTCGTTTGATCATATCTTCTCCGTACTAAACTTCCAACGCCACGACGTCTTAGCTCTTCAATCACGATTGTAACGGTGATAGTTTAATCAAATTAAAATACAATAACATTGTTGTGGATCCCATTGTAGCTAAGCTCTTTGTCCTGTCCAACGCGTCCAGTAAATGCTAATCAGAAACTAACAGGTATCAGTTTGAATCCGCGACACTGAAATACAGGTGCTCACTTCATTCAATGTCCTCCGGGCACAACGTCAATCCCCTAACCAGTTTGCCCATGGGCGTCAACGCATAACCCTGCCCCCTCCTCCGTGTCGCCAAAAGCTCTTGCAACAATGCCAGCGGACTGACTTCAAACGGACACATCTCCATGTTGCCAGCGCGATCTTTCGCCTTCACAAACCCGTCCCGCTCACGTGCGACGTGCTTGTCTTCTGCGCCCACAATACCAAGGAAATCCGAAACGGCCTTAAAGTCGGCATAAGAAGTCGGATAGAGTTGACCAGCAAAGAGGTTAAGTTGAGGGATCAACACTTCGAATGACGCCGGCGAAGGGTTCGGGACGCAATAGAACGTGAGATGGTCGAAGACCTGCATACTCCGCGTCACGCGGGGAGAGTAGATGTGGAGTCGCACGACTGTGGCCCCGCGAAGGACAGGCATAAGCTCATTCGCCTCGAACTGGCTAATAACAACCATGACGGGCGGAGGTCCCTCTGCGCAGAGGATCCATTGAACGTCCTTCAAGAACTCTACACTGCCTTTATCGAAAATATTCTTCCCTTTGACGGTGACTGCATAGTCATGAGTGACCAAAAAGTTGGGATTGAAGAAATCGTTTGAATGATTGGAGCTGTGGGGAAGCGAAGAAATCACCCGGCAGGGTGACAAAAAGGCGGATGACGAGGAGGGAATACGACCTGTTCTCACAAACTCTTTAACATCGTCGTGAAGATGGTGCGTTGCAGAAGCCACCGGTGGAGGTCTCTCGACCTGTCGTTCCACCTCCATCTCGTGATCAACCTCTCTCTCCTGTTCTTCATCTACGTTTTGAGGTGCAGACGAACGAACCCCAAGTCGCTGGAGGTGCGAGTAGATTTCGGGGTCATTCTGAATCATGCTGTCTGCTTGAGACCCAGATGGGGAATCACCGTACATCTCTAGCAGCGGACGCGCCTCAGGCTGCAACCAGACGTCCCGCAGTTGCCGGATGTCTTCTGGGGCCGGTGTCGCTGGTAAAGCATCCAAACAGGCTCTTCTTTGCTTGAAATCGACCCCCTGTCGTGCCCATTGAGGAGCATGGTGCTTGATATCGGCGCAGGTCTCAAGCATCGTCCATTGAACGATCTCAGCGACGGTAATCGAGTCTACTGCGCACATCTTTTTAATCAAGATGTCGATGTCGGGTTGAGCAAAGAAATGAAGGGATTGACCCCGGCCGAGTTGGCGCATTCGCATGCATCCTGTTAATCGGACATTAGATGTGCGTAAAACAGGTGAATATGTACTAACCTTGAACCAATCTGTCCTTGGTGACCTTCCTCCCAAGTGTCACTGCCGCTCTCCAGTGAAGAGGCAGTTTTAAATCCGTTCCCCTCGTGTGAGCATCGTCAAGGTAGACTAAACAACTGGAGAGATGCTGCCTGTACGGTGAAGAGTTTAGCAACTCCTTCGTTCCATCGCGTCTGAGTACCATTAGTTCATCCCTTTTGCTGAAGAAAACCACTGCTTCGACATCGCTACGTTTCAACAACCACCTGCTCGCTAACTCTTCGTTGTTCAGATCAAGCATCTGAGCACCAATGTCCAAAAGCACGCGAATCTCTGGGTGTTCAGTTGCCAGCATGTCTACAAACGCCGTTCCGGATAGGCTCTTCCCTGAGTCGCTGTCGCGAGTACAAGTATACCGGGCATTCTCCGGCTGAAGAAGGTAGGTAAGAACCATGGCGTTCGTTCCAGCCTGATTGACGGGGTCGACCTGGGAGACGGAAATGGGGAGGAGGTATTCGTTGTCCTTCGTTCCGCTGAATCCAGTTGTGACATGAGGTTTACTTTCACCAAGATCCCAAGCGGAAGTGGGCAGCTTGTCCGGGAATTGCTTCGCCGCCTTTGGGAAGACAACATCGGAAAGATAGAAGTCGATGACGGCGTGACAGTAACGGAAAAGCGACACGATCCTGGCGTGTTGCTCGGCGTCATTGAGATTGATAGCGCCCACTTCGTTGAGACCTTCACGTTCGCTAGTAGGGATGGCGGCGATCCACGTTTCGTACAAGACCGACGGATTACTGTCAAGGAACAATAGACGCAAACAGGCATCAACCTCAGCGTTCGTCAATCCGGTGTAATAATAAGCCAAGCAGGTCAAGATAATGGCGATGTCGGGATGACCAAATTCGGCGCGAGGAGACGGGACGTCTTTGGCTCTGTATGGAACAGCTAAGAGCGTGCGTGACGGGTCAAGGCCATGATCGATTCTCCAACGCCTGTTGCGCAGAACGTATGAAAGGATGCCACGTCCAAATAAGCCACGAAGGATTAGGAACACGTTGAACAATGTTTCATGTCCAAAGCGCTCCTGCAGTAGAAATTGCTTGTCCTCAACATCATTATCAGAACAAACGAAATAACGAATGTCCGATAAGACTCCTGCGCTGAGATGAGTCGTATTAAACGAGGGCAAAGAGCCTTCCATGATATCGTCCACGACGTTCTCGATGAGCGCAGAAAGCAGGGAGTCATCGTCAGTTGGGAATTTGAAGTGCGGGAAACTCCAAGCAGAGGGGGAGTGCACTTCGAGCCGGGTACATGAACGTCGAGCCGCTATGAGGATATGTTTGGATACAACTCGTAGCACGTCCTGGGTCACCTGCCAACGATATGGTTGACCTTCCACTGGCGCTTGCTTCCCCATGGTATATATAAGCTGGTAACGGGGATGTAGCAACTCATCACATTCATCGAGGATGTCGCGAGAATATTCGTGTTGAAGGCGGTGGAAGCGCACGGCGTCTAACATGATTCCTTCGTCGCACCCAGAGCCTGTCGATAGCATTTTATCCACTGCTAGCAGCTTCGCGGAGAGGATATGTTCGGGCTGCGACACGAGGATCCCACCGACCCGCATGCATTCCTCCGTCAAAAGGCGGATCTGTTGGAGTTGTGTCTGTGTGATCTTCATCTGGCGCGAGAAGGGCAGGTAGAAGATCCGCCTGTTTGGAAGGAAAGACAACCGCTCAGTCATCAGTTGAAACATCTGCGGAGCGAGAGGTTTAAGAACGACCATCCGCACAAGCTTGTCGCCATTCGAAAGCGAAGCGGCGAGCATTGGTGCGATAACTGACGACTTGCCCTCGCCCATGTTCAATTGCAGACTGATACTTGACGATGGCGAGTACATCTCACGCGCCACTGCGATTTGAATATCTCTGGCGCGGAAGTTTCCCTCGATCTAAAATACCCACCAATGAGTTCCAAGCTCCGAGCCTCAATAGGTACCACTTACTTGGATGAGCGCCCAGTCGGGGCATTGCAATACAAGAGCGAGATCTAGAGGTTTGCAATTCTCTACCTCTTTGTTCAACTCCACCAACTTATCAGCATCCAGAAATTCCTTCAATCTCGCAGCCTGTTGGACTTGGAGGAGGGAAGATGAGAACACACCAAGGGCTTTTTGCCACCTCTCTTCGGTGTCGGCCCACCTAGCCTTTGTCATCTGGAAGAGCCATGCGCGTGGGCCCAAGCTTGGCCATAGACCGCCAGAGTCCAAAATCACGTCCAACGTAGAACGAGGGCGAAGGGCATCCACGAGACAGCAAAGGGAATCCGCGTATGCGGTATCACAATCGGAGTAGTACGGCACGATTTGAGCCTCCAACTCCCGCTTGCTTGTGAGGAGGGTGCTTCCCGAGGTAGCAGCCCTCTGATGATGCTCTAAACTTGACTTGACGTTGTCTGCGTATAGTCTGTGTAAACGGTGAACGCTAACCATGACACGGTTGAGTAGTTTGTGAAGAGCAATGACACTCGTGCTTTCATCGGTCTGGATATATTCGGCGTCGGGGACGTTCGAGAGCGGCAACGTGAGGTATTCTGCATCAAATAATCCGGGGACGTGGCGACTTTGCAGGAGGACAGGCAGGCTGATGTCATCAAAGGACGAACGGGTCCCTCCTTTGTACTTGGAAAACAAGCGAGGAGGGAGTCTGGGATAGGGGCTGGAAAAAGATGCGGGACCTAAGCCTTGAAAAAGGGAATCTACGCGCTCGGTATACGCATGAAGGTCGATGTTGGAGCGGCACTTTTGGAAGAGATCACAGACGTTGGTCAGAATTTGGTCAAGGTCCAGGTAGTCTGCGTACTTCCTGTCTTGTGGAATTGGAATGCTCGTTATCCAGTGACCAGGATCCCAACGGCTTATGAGGTACGACAGAAGCGCACTAGAATAAGATTTAATTTGATCGTCATAATGTTTTTGGCGTTGTTTCTTGGTTTTCTTGGTTGTATGTTTGCCAAGCTGAGCAGAGGGTGTGGTTGACAACAAGCGAACATGCCGTCGAATGATATCCTGTATACGAGATGGAGACGGAGTCAAGCCGACGGTGAGATCGTAAGATCTAAGAGCAGGAAGAGTTGGGAACGTCAATTCCCGGGAGTAAGTCGTGAACAAGACAAAGTAGGGGAGTATGTGAATGCTCTTGCTCGACGAATAGTGCTCGTACGCAAATGCAGCCAAGCTGAAGATCAGAGTAAATCGACAGTCGTCGAGCGCTGAGGGTCCTGGGATTGCGTGTCTCTCGGTGCACCACAAGTACATGTCTAACCATGTGGATTCAAACTCCGGTTTTGTTATCCAGCAACGGTTGTAGGAGAACACGTTCTGCGACCCGGATTCTGGGATAAGCTTGAGACTACCCCAGCTCTCGAAAATCTTATAGAGACTCGTTGGAGACTGCTGGATGGGGAATCGTCGAGCATTCAAAGCAGATGTCATCAGTGCGGTTGGGTAGTGGCACGATTCCCGGTCTGATTTGGCATCCATGCTACGACTAGAGTAGGCAGTATCTTTGCAAGATGTCCTAGTCTAGGTTAGAAAGGTAAAAACTGCAGGCGGAAAAAAATACCTTGACACAATGTCTTGTAGGTTGACGAGAGGATACAGATGCTCTCTCGCTGCTGCCCGCCGCGCCAGAATAGGGGGACTGGGGTCCCGGGTATCAAGAAGCGTGTTGTCATAGAAGAGGTCATTGAGCCGTTTGTTGAAGTCAAGAATGTGTTGCACGACAAGCTCAAAAGCAGTGATCTGAGAGCATGACGGTCGGTTTGACCAATGGATGGTTTGCATGACCTGTTTATCCCTGGAAACGTGTGCCGTGGAGTGAGAGATCGTATCTGCTCCAGTAACCGCATCTCGTTATCGCCAAGGTATTGGAACGACATGCAGGCAGCAGAACTGAGCATGTTCAACGCCTCTTCGACTCCAGTGACATCCGTGAGTTGATCCGGAAGAGGGTAACTCGTAAGGGCGTGTAGTAGAACCTTGAATAGGTTTGAACGAAGTGTACCGTTGCCAACCAGTGTCCCAAGCTGCTCATTGACGCCGTAGTCCGCATGAGGGATAAGTGTTTGGTCTTCATGTGTGTTCGTAACGGAGACAGTCACATGATCCTGACATGGTTCGAAGACGACGACGCCATAGGGAATTAAAATGCGTCGTTTAGGACAGAGACCTTCTACTTCGGAACGTTCACGGAGAACAAGCTTCGATTTCAATCCTGTTAGGGTTCCAACCGCGAATCCCTCGTCAACGATGTACTTGGGATACGTGCAACATCGAAGGGCAGCCCCGGATACAGCTTCTGTCTGAAAGTTCAGCTGTAGTCGAGGGAGCTGGATGTCGATCGTATTGTTGGATGTACACATGATAAAGAAGGACGTGCTTTCAATCTCCCGGAGGCGCTGGTGTATCATCTGAAAAGAAGGACTATCCATATCCAAGAGACTGCGTTGTTGCGCATCACGCAAGACCCGCAGAGGGAAATCAAGACGCCAGTTGCGGGAAGATGGGATCCACATAGCTTTCAGAGGACGTAGCTCGATCTGACCTGATGACAGATCCAGCCAATGAGTGAAGGGATTGACCAGCGGTGTCGGTAGGTCTCCAACGAAGTATGTGTGAGGAATATATTGTTGTCGAGTTTCCGGAGCATCAAAGGAAGATGAACGAGCTTCAACAACCAATTCGCCTTGGCGAAGCGCGAAGAAGACCTTCCAGATCAGTCAGCATGTCGTTGTAGAGGCCAAGATGCCACAGATTGACATACCTGGTTTGCTGACACGTTCACAACAGTCTTATACTCAAATCCAGCTTCGCCAGCGGGAATGACGCGGAGAACAATCTAGCAAGATGTACAGATGAATACGACGAGGTAGGCACGAGAAACGAAATACTGACATTACCAAAGATGCGACGGTAGGTTGGGTGTTCCGTGATGTTGCTCGGAAGATTCCCTATAGGCTTTCCGTCCACCAAAAGGGTCCCGTCGAGAATGTTGACCTGGACATACTGCGACGCGCTTGTTTGACACATAATCCAGCGCTGGTTCGGGTTTGGCACGATTTCCCAAGGCGTTCCAGGTTCGTAAGCGGCCCATACTCTCTGCACAGCACCATTCAAACCACTCGAATCTGTCTTTAGAATACTCGACAGACGTGATTCCAGTCTATAGAGCATCCGGTCCACGCGGTCTAATAAGATCCGGGAAGGAGACGAGGATGACCTGTCTCGTTGCGCTTCCCTGTTGTCTCGTAAAACAAAAACACAGTGAACGAGGATAGCTAAATTTTCAACATTGAGGTTAGGATTGTCAGTGTCGAAAGTGAGCGCGCAAGTCGCTGCCACCTCTCGAATATTCCCTTTGGCAGAATTTACATGCTCTTGAGGCGTCCTCTCAAGATCGTCGAGCATGCACTGAAGCCAACGGTACGTGATCTGCCGAGCCTTCGACAGGATGATGAAGGCGTCATGACAGTGTATGTCAGTCTGAGCAAAGGAAGACAACATTCGCGTCACAACGACGATGACGGTCTTCACGGAAACGACCTCCTGCCAATTGTCGCTATACGATTCCAAGAGGCCGACCATTGCGGAAAAGATGGCTTGCCGGAACGAAGAAGACTGTAACTCCACATGCCACCATATGTTACCTATGGTAGACATTGGGCCGTGATGTTGCACAGCCTGCGAAATGAGGGTATGGACGGGTTGAGAACGGAAGGAAAGGGAACGTGCTGCGAAATCTTTCGCTACATTCATCCACTGAACGTGACTACCAGCTCGAAGACATCCGAAAGAGATGAACTCGTGTAAACTGAGATCGCGATGACATTCATGCTGTCGCGCTAGCACCTCATTCTCGGTGTGCGCAGTGCTGTCTACAGCCCACTGCAAGTTGTGATAGGCGCAATCGTATGGGAGCTGGAGCGTGCACCGCGCGGATACATCAGCTTCGTGAGGGCTCTCATTCTCGCTGATGAGAAGACCGCGTGGGGCGTCGTAGAGCCGCCAAGTAAGACCGTGTGACAAGCATACAGCCGAGGTTGTAGAAGGAATGGATTGGGGGTTGTAATGAGTCCGTAGCCATGATTTTGTGGAGGATGCGAGTGTGATGCGATTGGAGAGGCGGCCATAGGATATATGCTTCTTCATGTACGGGCCGAGCTGGTCATTGATCTCCGACTTTTTGTCTACACGCTGGGTAAACTTGTCGCGAAGGATGAAGTATGTCGTCTCGCGCCAGTGAATAAATGGCTTTGGGCAGTATAGTTCGAAAAGCACAGTTTTCAGGGCCTGCTCATTAGAGGGCAGAGGCCACTCATGAACCTGAACCTTCATGTTGTCCATCTTCCGCTATCGGATGGTTAGTAGTATCGAGTATCAATGAAAAGAGAACACACTTTGATTTTGCATTTGGGACAATGGGGCTTTGGATAACCACAGTTCCCGTTGTGTACTGCACCTTCATACTCACTCTGATATTGAGCATGCAAGTAGTTCTGTCGATCGAGCTCCGCTTCTTTCTCGCGTCTCTGACGGTGTGCCTGTTCTTCAATCCCTTTTCGTCGAGCTCTTAGCTCAGAAGCCTGACCGTAATAACGAACCGCAAACGAAGAAGACGATGGCTGAC
Source organism: Hymenopellis raphanipes (assembly GCA_036872995.1). Taxonomy (NCBI): domain Eukaryota; kingdom Fungi; phylum Basidiomycota; class Agaricomycetes; order Agaricales; family Physalacriaceae; genus Hymenopellis; species Hymenopellis raphanipes. Next base: position 1,723,283 of record JAYMDG010000012.1, read on the forward strand.
TGAATACTGATGGCGCAGTACAACGGTCCCATCGAGTGCTGAGGTAAAGGTAAAGAGCCTTCGCGCGCGCCAGCTCTTTCCGTCGATGCAGTAATAGCGATTCAATAAGTGTTAAAGGCACCTCTGGCGGATATTCAGCAAGCAGGGGAAGTTGAGCGATTACAATGCGGTCCAAAGCAACCCACAGGTCGAGGATGGTAAGGATAAAGAGAGATTGCTGCTCGGCGTTCCCCTTGTAACGCTCGTCCGCAAATTTGCTGTAGTCCTTAATCACATTTTCGAGAGCGGAAGGGCCCAACGGGTTCGTGATCTGGTTATCCGTCCACGTTGTCAATCCATCGCCGACCATGTCCTCAAAATCTGCGAGGCTGATATCTGCGTCATCACTCGAGGTGAAGGCACCCAGTCTGCTATTCATGATGACATCGTGTAGGGTGTGGGAGCGGAGCCGTGGAAGGTCGTTGGGCTGGTAAAAGGAGGAGGAGGACATTTGAGGGGGTTCTGTCAGAGCGCGTTGAATATACGGGGATGAGTGCCCAAGCTTGAGATGGGCGTCGGCAACAAGGTCCATAGTCTGTGGAGCCCAGACCGACTCGTACATAGGTACATCCGCGACCTGAATAACAGCCCAGCGACGCCACAGTTCACCTGTAATAGCGGCGCAGGCAGACTTCACCTGTTCAAAGACAAACAAAGGAACTTCTGGATCAAAGCGGCGGAGTTTACCAGCACGGCGTGCGAGTTTCTTCCGCATGTTATCAAGAACGGACGACTCAAACGTCCCAGCTTGTTCTGTCACGATTTTGAGTGCAATGGCAGACATTGAGTACAACAGGAAGGCTTTATACTCCCAAAGATTTTCCAAAGTCGTCTGTACTGCAACACGAATGACTAGCCAGAGGGACGAGCGCCTCCACGGCGCCAAGGCGTCCCTCCAGAGCACATCGTCGGCGATGCGCTTCTGAACGCGATGCGCAGCGTCGACGATGGGACTTCCTTCACCGTCCAAGGCAGCCAGAATGCAGATAAGCAAATCGCTGATATAGCGCGGATGCGCCGTATCGCGACGCTCAATCTGCGAAGAGCCCGCCTTCCGGGAATGAGTTGCCGATCCAGGCAGCTCATCGCAGTTCATCTGGGCAATGTAAGAGGCGAGCTCCCTTCGAAAGGCAACTGTATCAAAGATGGTCCTCGGAAACGAGGCGGATGGTCCGGGGAATGTCCATACGAGCTTGTTCTCGCAGGCCATGATTGCCGCATTGGGAGCGCTGACTTCGAAAACCTCACAGCGAATGCTGAACTCGAGAACTCGGAAAATGATACCTGCATTTTGCTGCCGAATAAGTAGCGCCATCGTATCTGTACTAGGCATCAGAAAAGGTGTAGTAAATCACAGTTTTGGACCTTGCCTCCCGACTGCAATTGTGTGAAGCTCTCAATGATGCTTTCAGTGGTGTAGTCCGTGCAGCCATGAATTCTGGCAACTCCCTGGAGCATCCTGAGGATTCTTGACCAATAAGACGACGGGGTGTGCCCTTCAGTCGCCTGGAAAGCAGCAGTGCTGTATCCTACCGCGCATTCGGCAATGCATTCGGCGAGAGCGTGGTCTTTCGTATAGTCACCCACACTCTGTTCGTCGGCCTGTGGCAGCTTTAGGGGCATAAAGACATGGTTGACGATGTATTCCGCATGATCCATGTTGGCAACAGGTGAATGCTGACGGAAGGAGGAAGAGCTGAGTAGTCGCCTGGCATGCATTCAGTAGACTCCCATTCTATGATGGGAAGTACGGCACACCTTCACTAAAAGCGGTAGGATGCCTATTCAAGGACTTCTAGTGTTCGGCGCGTTGTTTGCTCCGAGGCGCCATATACGCGATTGTCGCCCAGGATCTGCATTTCACTCGCCGCCCAATCCATAACGAGCAATGTAACGGCGAGAAAGGCGTCAAATACCACGGCGTAAAGTTGGAAAGAGTCCACACGTTTGAAGAATAGGTTGCTTTCCTGAAATAGATCCGTGGGATGCCAAAGCATGCGAGCCCAGACGCATCATGAGAACCGGAAGACCAGACCTGGCTCAGATGATGATCTTGAAAGAGGGACAATGGAAACGGGCCTCCGCGAGCACGTTGGTCGCGCTTCAGCCTTCCCGCCGTGGTGGTGGTGAGCAGACAAAGTCTTAGCTGACTAAGCGGCGCTCGATTCAATGCCCGTGTACTGAGAACTGGGCCGTTGGCGCTTCCAAATTCATAACTACATGCGATATTTATGACGAGTCAGTAGAAGAGTCGACGTATTCAGACGTGTGATTTACACAATGCTTGGAAACATTTTTTTGGATAAGCCTGTAGAGTCGCGATTCACGGAATTTCTCCACCTCCACAAAGGAGAAGGATCCTTCCCACACACGCTGCTCACCACCACCATCAAACACCATCCTGAGAACCAGCTGTTGCGAGGTGTGTCGCGTCTGTAGGTTCGTCGCCGACCTCCCACCACATAAATTGCCCCCTGGTCGGCCTGACATACAGCTCTAGTTAGAAAAATTGTGCCGACGCGCATTCAAATTCGGACAGTGACATCTCATCCAAACTTGGGAACATAGCAAGGCTTTCATCGCAGAAGTGCGCATCCGCTTATCGTATCCACTCGACGCGTACGTAGTTTGAGAGTTTGCCTACGACTGTCGTCACTGTTTCTGCACGAGCGGGAATCGAAGAGAGAAGATGGCTAGTCTTTTGAAAGATATTGGTATACCAATGACTTGACAGCAGTTCCAAACTTCAAAGTGCTAGTGGCCGAGACTGTAGAGGTGTGTATAAGTGTCCAAGAAACGCAGGTTAAATCTTAAAGGAAGTCCTACAACTGAAATCTTGCCAACCAGTTCGGGCGCGACTCGTCGGTAATTGGTCAGTTTGTCAGAATCCCTCAGCAGTACGCTTGACGAAGAACATTTTGATAGTATGTTGATACAAAGTAAGCGTTGAAGGATGCGATGATATACGTCGATACAAAACTGCCCAACATGAGTTAATACCACAATAACATCATGAGTACTCACTCAAGCGTCTCCTAATAACCTCTGCAGCGCCACTGGTGGATGAGTGAGGACTGATTTTCCGCCAACCATCTCTCGTGCCCAGACATCCCGCACAAACCATGCGACGTGTCCCACAGCACAACCCATCAAATCTGCCTGAGCCGCTCTCCATTCACCATTAATCAGTACGGTGAACGCTATGAGTGCATAAGGCAAGTAGGGCGCGCCAATGGTCACCAAACCGAAGAGCGATATAGGCGTATTCGGATGTCTTCTCGACCAGACATATATGGGCACAAATGCTAACGCGCTCGAGAGAAATGGGGTATTGACCAGAGGGGTCAGTGACATTAAGAGCAGCAGCCCTGCGGATTGGAGTAGCAGCCACAAATAAGCTGCCGGCTGGGCTGGGAACGACGAGTCCTCAAGTATGCGGCTGTAGCGCATGAAAAAGAATAGATGGAACATGAGATCCAAAGAAAGCGTCCCAAAGTAGAGAAACGTGGTTATTGTCCGGGTGGTGAGGAGGGAGGAGAGGGAGAGGGACGCCGGAGAGTACAGTTGAAGTGGCGTGAGGAGATGGGAGTGCACGGCCAGTGAGGTGAGGAGGGACAGGAGAAGCCAGGTGCGAGTAACCGGCGGGATTTGTGCAAGCCATGCAATTGGGCCGGGCATTGTGATGGAGGCGGGAGCTAAGCGTCGTTATTCACAAACCGTTACTTGTAACGAATGTTTGTGTCCCAGGTGCAAAACTGTGTATTCGAGAACAGCCACAATTTGCGTTTGATTGTCAGCGTCTTCCCTCTTTCCGGTTCCGAGAACACGTTGCTTGTCCCTGCCTCATCACCATCGATACCGTCGGACTCGGTTTGCCATGGTACTCCCAATTTTTGCGTATTGCGTCTCCAGTGCGTCTCATTTCTTGCTGAATTCTGTGTTACCATTTCAATTTTCAGTTCTATTTGGTGCGTTCTTCATGACCGTCATTTCTTCTCATCCCTGTTCTGCTATGATTTTTCAGCCGATCCCTGCAAATGTCGCGTCATATTTCACCTCTCACGGCAGCACCTCACCCATACATATATACTTGTCCATATGTACCCTCAATGACACACGATTCCCCTTCTTTCGTCGGAATGATTTTCTGACCATGTACCCATCAAGACGACCGAAGAGACGAAATAGCGATGGAAATCGGACTGAACAGTTAGCAAAGCGCCGTCGGACAGGCGATGTAAGCGGCGCGGTTGAAGGCGTGGACAAACAACATCCTGGTGCAGGTCCGATGGACGGCATTGAACCCAGTGCGTATGCCTTCAATCTCCAATCGTTAACGGTTCACTCATTCCTTGCAGGTATTGCTTTACAGTTCGCAAATGAGCTTTCAGTAGAAGACAAAAATCAAACATTCCAACATATGCTGGCAAGCGGGTCTTTCGCCAATATCACCTACAAGACACTGGCAGCCATTTCTGCCGAACACCACATCTCTAAAGCGAAGGAGCCGTTACTTCTGGAGAAGTTCAAGTCGCATACATGCACTTGGCAATGCTTCACTCGCATGAGCCACGCCATTGCCGCTGGTGTTGTCGGTCGTGTCGAGGCGCCATCCACTCATAATTCTGCACCGACGCCCCCGCCGCCACTCGCAGACCACGAGCTCAAGCCCCCTATTGATCGCTCCCAAGCGCGAACAGTCAAAAAGGAGAAGGACGCGAAACGTGACTTGGCCGACAAGCAATATTGGGACGAAAATTGGCCCCAAGTCACGACTCCAGAGGCGATAAAGGAGGTAAGTAAGTAAAGTATGTATCCTTCTACTACTAAGAAACTTCAGATCTTACGGGAACATCGACATCAGACTACCCCGGATGCCCTTCGCCGTCTTCCTTGCTCGTTCTGCAATCGGAACGAGCTCACGTCGAAACTGAAGCAATGGTCTACGGACCAGCTTGATATCACACTGCTTGAGGATGCCACGGCGCGCCTTCGGTCGTTGAAACATCACTCCGCTCTGAAGAATCAGCCTCCAATACAGTCGCATCAGCTGTATGATGGACAATATCAGGCATGCCCAACATGTCGGCGCTGCATACGCGGTGGTCGCTTTATAAAGCTCCCTTTGCTAAGCTGGGCAAACGGTTGCTGGATTGGCGAGGTTCCGAAGGAGCTCGCTTGCCTCACGTACGCGGAGGAACTCGTTATCGCACGCGCTCACACAACGAAATGTTGGGCCAAACTAAACGCTTCGTCGGCCGTCTTAGCGCAGCGTTCTGCTTCTGGCAATGTCTGCATTCACCCACACGAGATTACACGACTGGCTTCGAAACTCCCGCGCCCAATCTCGGACCTGTACGACCAGATTGTCATCATATTCGGCACCAATGACCAAGCCGCCACACCAGATGTATTAAAACGAACTCCTTTTATTGTGCGCCGTGGCCGAATCTTGCGGGCTCTCAAGTGGTTGAAGGAGCACAATCGGCTATACACCGACATCGAGATCGACGAGAAGGCTCTCGCAGAATACCCCGACGAGGAAAAGAATGGTGGTTGCGCTTCGTTTCCTATTCAGTGCCAAGCCCCGAACGCCACCCTTCAAGGACAGAATGCCACATACACTGGCCATGGCAGTGATGCGATGGCGCATTCTTTTGCCACCGCGATCGAGCATGACGAGAGTGAAGCACAAATCCCAGTTACAGTAACCGGTTCGTACCCAGTTTCTCTATACTACGATCTTGACTCATACTTATTAGGCACATTCGATGTTGACGAGAGCGAAGCGTCACTGGACGTTCGCAAACTTCAGGCCCTCCGCCATCTGAAGTCCAATGGGGCCTATGTTACAACATCAACTTCGGACGAGACTCTTAAGACAAGGCTCAACCCCGATGTCTATGGGATGCTATGGCCCACTCTCTTCCCTTATGGCATCGGCATGTTCGATGATCCGATGCGCCTCCAGAAGAACCTCGGTTTCAAGACAATACATCTAAAAACCCATGTTCAGCGTTATCTCCAACTTGCCGACCGCCGTTTCCAAGTGCATCTTTCCTTCATCTTTGCCATGCATAATATTCAAATGCTTCGTCGCTCCTCATATCAATCTCGGCTTGCCGTTCGTCGATCGTGGTGGGACAAGGCAATGACAGCCATGGAGAGCATCAATGAGGAGACATTGGACCATCTTACGACAACTCTATCGGCGAAGAAGGCGCGGAAGGACTTTTCAAAATATGTCCCTGCGAACGAGTCGGAACAGGCAGTGTTCGACCTTCTTCGTTATGTCGACTATGTCAGTGATCACATCGAAGGATCTACCGCTGAGGTCATGGAGATGCGAGAGGAGATGCGGGCGCTATGTCGGGATAGTGGAACACCATCCATCTTCTTCACACTCAATCCCGCGGACACCTACAACCCCCTCGCTTCCTTTACAGCCGGTAAAGATATCGATCTCGATGCTTTGTTTGACCAACCAGACTCCCGCTTCACTTCCTTCGACCGTGCTCGCTCACTTGCCTCGAATCCCGTTGCTGGAGCCGAGTTCTTCAAGCTAATGGTTGATCAATTCACTGATGTTTTTTTGGGGTTTGAGCGCGATCTCAAGCGAGGCGTATTTGGGCGAGTAAAACACTACTATGGAGTAATCGAGGCTCAGAATCGCGGATCGCTTCACCTCCATATCCTTATCTGGCTTGAGGGCGCTCTTTCGCCCCGTCTTATTCAGGAAAGAGTTTCGGCCGATGCTGCCTTCAAGCAGCGCTTATTTGCATGGCTCGATAGCATATTCAAGCGCGAGCTCCCACCATGTACACAGCCTGCGAACTCCAAGAAACACAAATGGTGTCTGCTTGGTCGTCCACCACATCCCGACAGTATTGACTTTGAGTCTCGGTGGCCTCAATTCCTTCGTGAAGTTCTTGACGCTTCGTCCCAGTCTCACGTTCACAGTGATACATGCTTCAAAAAGATTTCGCGGTCCATGGCGTCTCTCACCATAGAAGAGCAGAACCATCTTTGCCGTTTCGCCTACCCCATTGATCTTGTTCGCTCCACATTCATGGATGATAATGGGAAAATTCATTTCGAACGAGCTGATGGCAACGTAGTGGCGTACAACCCCCCGATAAGTGGTGCATTCCAATGCAACACGGACGGCAAGTTTATTGGTTCGGGCCCCTTCGGAATGGCACTCAATATCTATATGACCAACTATACTGCGAAGACAACACTTGATTCCGCCATCATCATGAGCGCTCTTGCAGCTGCTACATCCTCGCTCAGAAAACGGGAGGTCGAACACCCATTATCCTCAGCTGAGGAGCGGTGCCGTATACTTCTTTTGAAGACGCTCAATCAAATTAACAGCCGTCGGGAGCTGTCTGGGCAACAGGTAGCATGCGCGCTGTTGGACATTCCCAATCACATTACGAATGCTCGCTTTGCCGTATACTATTGGGGAAAACTCTTAACCTTTCTCTCGTCCTCTCATTTCCCGCATCGCGCTGCAGCCGTTGCAACTGATAATCTCGAGTCAAGCTCCGACGATGGTACCTCTTCGTAAGCACGATTTTACTACTGTATTGATGTTACTGATTTGTTTCTAGTGATGATGGCGCTGATGTCGATCTCGAGACCGACAACGATCTCGTGCTGCTAACAGATGGCGGAGATAGTCCGGCTCTCAACTCGCTGGTTAACGACGTTCTTTATCGGCCCATCGAGTTGGAAAATGTCTGTATGTGGGATCAGCTTGGTCTTTATGAAAAAGTTTCAAGGAAACGGCGGAGACGCGTGCGCCAGCAGTATGAGTGGCACGGCGCTGATTCCAATGAAGATACATCCTCCGATGAGTCCAACTCTGAATGCAGTGCGTGAAAACATTTTCTGTTCATAGTTACAGCTCTCTGATAAATCTACTTAGTCGCCGTTCCTGAGCTCTTATTCTGTGAAGGACATCCACAACGACACACGCATATTCTGCACAAGAGACGAACACGTCACATTCCCGTACTGTCGGGACCTGCTATCCCTCGACGAGATATTCCTGAGCAATCCGACAAGTATGCTATTGTCATGCTCGCATTATTTCACCCATGGGCCCGTTCTGCGACGCATCCGCTGAAGTCAGATATCTCATCTTGGAAGGATTCTCTCGATGAGCTACTCTCAGCGCTCCCGTTATCAAAGCTTCGCATTATCGACCACATGCAGGAGCAGTGGGAGTGTAAACTTGCAGCCGACGATTTTTCTGCCAAGTACAGAATTCGTTACTCCGAGTTTCACAACGAAAAAGGCTTTCATGATTCCGCTGCAGATGAAGATGATCTTGCAAATGATATTGACTGGCAACTCGGACAATCCTCCACATCCAGCCATTTTATTGGGGACGGTCAGCCTGATGATATCGAGGATTCTGATGAATTCCAGGAGCGGTGTGGAACTCGGACTCAATTCAATACCACCGCGGCAGTTGCCCTGGCTGAGGCTGCGCATTTTTATTCCTCATCTCACGTACCTGCGAACATCGAGCCGCGTTGTCACAATTTTGGATGTGCAACAGAAGCTGATGATACGGCACGTCTTATCGCTGCCAACGCGGCAGACATTTTGGCTGGAGAACGATCAGCGGCACTCGAAGCTCGTGCTCGTAAGTCTTTTCATGTTAAAAATTTGAAAACCTCTGATTCGAGCTACTAGGCAATCACATTGAGGAGTACGGCCGAAGCAAAAAACAACCATCACGTCTCACTCCAACTCATCCACGTTTAACGACCTTCGCCGATGAAAAAGAGCTGCTAAGACAGCGTATTGCTTGTGCAAATCAAGGGAGTGATACCCTCTGGACACGACTTGCCGAGTGGAAGCAGATTGCCCTTGCAATAGCGGAACATTTTACACTCAATCGACGCCAGAAGCTAGCATTTCTTTTGCTAGTCAACAACCGCATGGTCCGCCTCACCAATCCACACCACCCTCCCTTTCGACTCATCATAGGCGGTTCAGGCGGTTCCGGAAAATCCCACATATATGATGCATTGCGCGCCTTCTATGGTGAAATCGGTTGTCTCTCCGAGCTCACCTTCACTGCGCCGACTGGCGTATCTGCGAGCAATGTCAAAGGGTCCACAACTCATACAGTGGGCTCTCTGCGGGTAAAATATAGCGCTCTCGTGAAGAACAACTCCGAACCATTAAAATCACTCATCACGCGATTGACGCGAACTCGTACCTTGATTGTTGACGAGTTCTTCTTCATGGGCTGCGAAGATTTCGAGAAGTTGTCGCGTAACCTCAATCTCGCCCGTGGCTGTACCGACGATGCTTTCGGTCACCTCGACCTCATCCTATCGGGTGACGAGTATCAACTTACCGGACCTCGCGCCACCTCTCTTTTCGATCGTACCTTGGGTGCCATTGACACACGGAATTCAAAGCTTCAGGCTCTCAGTGCAAGGGTTCGCAAGAATCTTACGGCGATGAAAAACTATTGGACGATTGAACACTGTGTCATTCTTGACGAAGTTGTCCGCCAAAAGAATCCTCGCTTTGTCGCTCTCCTTAATCGGCTACGTCGTGGTATCTGCACCACTCGTGGTGAAGATAGCGATTTGGCCTATCTGAAGCGCTTCCAGATCGGTGCCGCGAACTCTCTGGTCGATCCGGATATCACCAACATCATAAAGTGGCTTCATTCCCCTACAGAAGCGGCACCACTCATCACCTATACCAATGCTGTCCGGAATGCACATAATTGGAAGATGTGTCAGGCATTCGCAAAGGCAACAGGACAGGACTTCGGCGTGTATTATTCAGAGGACTCGGTGGGACGCGGTCAGCGTCGTGTGATACTGTCAGGCCAGAACGCAAATGATGCGTGGGATACGCCTGCAAAGTCAAGTGCACACGATCTTAGCGGACGCCTACCACTGGTGATTGGAATGCCAGTTATCATTGTCGACAATATCGCCGTCGAGATTGGAGTGGCCAATGGTAGCGGAGGAACCTTGATCAGCATTCAATACGAGATTCGCCACGGTAGACGATATGCGATATCTGCAGTTGTCAACATTCCATCATATAAACCTCTCGACCCCGATCCAGATCACCCTCACCACGTTACCGTCCCGCTCGTAAGGAAGACGATCAAGTTCACCAAGCTCGGCAGCAAAAAAGAGTATAGTGCTACCCGCACTCAATTGCCCTTGGTCCCCGGATTTGCGTTCACAGCGCATAACTCCCAAAGTCGTTCTCTGGATGCAGCGATAATTCATCTCGAAAGCTGTACGTCAACGGCAGCTGCATACGTGATGCTTTCAAGGATCAAGTGCGACGAGGGAGAGCCTCGTGGATTGGCCATTCTCGGCGAGGTTTCTCCGCGGAAGATATCGATCCACGCACCCGAAGAGGTGAGAAAAGAAGAGAAAAGACTTAGAGGCCTGGCGCAGAGGACACTACAAATCGCGCAGGGTAGTCTTCAGTGGTACACGGAGTTGACGGGGGAGGACTTCAGCTGAGCCACATAGACCGAGGTGGATGTAATGCGATAATAATTAAATTCCGGACGTGCGGAAACCTGTAGCCAAACAATAACAAACAATTGAGGGTTCAAACTTCACATTCTCGTGACCATTGTGAAATTTGAAGCCATGGAACCCTAACCCTAGAGTTAGATAGACAGTATGTGTTGTAGTCGACGGAAACGTACAAATCGCGCCGCAATAAACATGAGTCGCATGAGGCGGGAATTGGTGACGCCATGTGTACGACTTTGCTGTATGACTTCGCGCGCTGCAAGAAACGCAAGTCGAAAGAACGCTATGCACGGAAATGCGAATTAGTAAGCCTAGACGTTGAAATGAGTCGTGGTACTAACACAGGTGACGCACTTCCACCTCCAGATCAAGAACACATTCAGGAGGTCGAAGTACGTCACGGCTACTGGACCCATTAGTAGATGAAGAAAAAACGATGCTGAAAGACATACCATACCCGTACTTATGTCCACGGCGCTCGTCAACGGCAAACAGTATGAAATCGAAGGTCAACACCGGTCCAACGTCTGATGAAAAAAAGAATGGATAGGGAGCGTACGTGAAGTGCTCGTCATGGTTTGAAGGTCCTGATGAAAAGAGATTGAACGCACGCCTGGCGCTCGTAATGGTCTGGCGGGCTTGACGGTAGGTGTTCGTCCCAATTTTACGTCGTGCTTGATGGTAATCAGAGCGAAATCTAAAGGTCGGTGACTGATGCCGTAGACGTACGTGTACCACATGGCAAAGCACGCAACTTTTGGCCCATGGGCCAAAACATGCGTGTAAGATCGGACCGAACATCCGAATCGTGTAGTCCCCCAACTCGCAGTCACCTCATGCCACGCCGGCATCCTCCAGCAATTGCGGGAGGAGCATCAGCGGTGCATGATGATAATGGTGTGAGGGGTGTGAGGTTGGGCCGGAGGAGGGGGCGGTGGATGATTTTAGTGTATGGTGCCTCGTCCAGTGAGGGCTTACCCGTAGAGCAGTAAAAGAAAATCTTGAAAGGATCACTAAAAAGAGTGAGTTGACAGCGCCTGGAAAAGCCACTGACGCGAAAGGATGAACGAACCGTATGCCGCCCGTTTGCGGGGGCTTACGCGTCCTCCTGGCATAGTTTCCAAGAAGACGACTTTACGTCGTCGCAGCGCCGACTCAAAGTCGAGTACTGGTGCCATCATCGCTGACTCAAAGTCGAGCGACGGGTCGTCCGCGAGTTGTGGTGGTAGTGAGAAAAAGAGAGAAAATGCAGGAGCGATCGATGCTGCCCAATTAGGCAGGTCGGCAATTGCCGTAAACTCCGATTGAGCTCGCAGTTCACGCGCCAATGATTGCGGCCTACAGGGCGGGGCACTGTGTTCTAAGTGAGGTTAATGCATTTTTGGGCAGTAAGAGGCTAAATACATCCCTGAGAACCAAAAATATATATCCACAGTCCTTGGATGAGAAGGTAGACATTTGGGGGTTCTTCAAGCTAAATTTCTACATCCATGGTAGCGGGAGTCGAAGTTAATGGAATTGCGTGAGTTAATGGACTGGGTTCACGTAACTTCACGGTTTGTGATTCGCCGCTCGCCGGCCCTACTCCCAGTCATAGACGTGGCCGACGTGGCTCGGAATCAAATCGCATCTGTGGCTGTGTACGGTTCGGAGTACGGAACAGTTCCGAATGCGATTTGACGGCCATGAACCTCAACCCAAGGTCTATTCCTCGAAAACGGCTCGCACCACGAGAAAATTCGCAAGCATACAGGGAGAACGCGATCCAAATTGGAAAGATGCTTTGCGGATGAAATGTTCTGGTCCTCTGGATATCTAAGGCAGCGACAATATCATGCCGGCCAGACTTTGACTGTCTTCTGAGATAGTGCTGCTCGTATGGACTCAGTCTGGACTGACTATAGCTGTTATGCATCTTTCACGCTCTAACTCGACAGCGAAATGGGCTACCCTTTTCTGCTCAACGATATCGTGGAGCTTGATCTTGCTATTCTGGAGATATTGTGCTTGCGTCGATACTTTTTGGAAACACGATTTCTGGCCGTCTTTCGCGGCACTGTAGAGGCTGAGAGAGAAATGCTTTCATTGTTCAAGTTCTCTGACTGTTGTTGTTCCCCGCCCCAAAAGATCTGACGAAACGCGCGATACGCCCAAGCCTTATAGATGTCCTCCAGTTTAGATAATAGACTCAGACGTTCCGCGCTGACACTTTCTCTTTCTAGAATGCGACACCATCCTCATCGATTGAACGAAGTGAGCAAGAAGGTGGCGTCGACGACTCTTTCCAGCACCAAGGGGTAACACCGACATGTACACCGTGTGCTACTTCCAGTTTGCTGTCACCTGTAAAAGTCCTGACCTTACTACTCAAGATGAGGAAGGTGGAGTGCAACCTGGTATTCCAACAGGCCTAGTTGCCCACGGAGTACAGATTAGGCCGATCTTGGATCGTGCCACTGTTGAGCCCAAGACCTTTCATTCATATTGTGGCAGGATGTGAATCTGCCCTTTCCTTGGATAGGTAGGCCCATTGCGCAAGAGCTGAGGCATCCGTAGATATTTTGTTTAAGTTAAAAACAGATAGGGAATGAGACTTACTATGAACACACCTGGGTAGCTTATTGTCTGAATGCTTGTAATCTTGAGGTGACGAGTACTTCCGAAAGCCGCATCCTCGCAGTTTTGAGTACTTAGTGCTAAGCGACTGTTAGTGCAAGATCAGGCCAAGATGGAAGTGCTGAATTAGGTCGAACATTTGCTTTCATGGCAACTTGGCCGAGTGGTTAAGGCGCTAGAATCAGGCATGCCACCAGCAGCCTATCTAGTTCGAAAGAGCGTGAGTTCGAGTCTCACAGTTGTCATTAAGTCCAGGATTCTGTTTTTTCCCTGACTGTGGCGCATTTCCTGCGCCACACTTGAGTCTGGACTCTGGACTCTAGGGTGGCGAAGTAAACCCCCCGGCAGGTAAGTTACCTTACTAGGGGGGGTCCAGAGGCCTAGGTATCAATACGGTAAGTTACCGTTACTTACCAGCACGTGACCTTTCACGTGAGAAGCGTGGCGCAATTTCTCGCGGGGGCTTCGGGGCCTTGATTTTTTGCTTCTCAGAGCAAATTTTGGCTTCAAACTACACATAGTTCACTTGTGTCTACCCTACAATGCCTTTCCCACTGTCTCTGACCTACAGTACCCTCTCATTCCCACCTGCAACCGTTCTCCAGCTGTTGCCCATCATGTGATATGTCACGTGTTGGGTAACTTACCTACCTCTTCGACCGTGAGGTAAGTTACCGGTATCAATACCGGTAACTTACCATAGTAAACCCTACCGGTATCAAAACCTAGGGTTTACTTCGCCACCCTACTGGACTCTGGCAGACTGGCAGTGAGCACTCAGCACTGAGCTCAGGAGTCAGCTCCTGCTACTCTCACACAATCATCCTATGCTTTCATTAGGAATGCAAATCATACCACAGACTCGGAGTTTGACGAAGACATCATTGATACTGCGCCACAGTGCTGGTATACTTATACGACCATCTATGGCAATGCAGATTACTGTAGTGCTTGGACCTTCACGTTCCTGTATCCTAAAAATGAAAAAAACTTATAAACGGAGACCCAGGTGACGAGGATGCGATTCAATGTGGTCCCTAGTCTGGCGCCTTGGACCGCTCGACCCCTTCACCGTGAAGGCGGCGGTCCGTTGGGCGCCCCGTCGGGCCAATAGCCAAGTCACCAGTCCAATAGATAGACATAATATACGAAAATTCCATGTAAACAGCTTTATAAGAGACGAGACTTGTTCCTACTCGTCTTCCTCCGGCGCAATGTTATCCATTGCCGCTCTATTAAAGCATTAACTGAAAAGTAGGCAGTGAATGACTGCAGACATACTGGTACGCCGCCAAAACTTTCGCCCGTTCCCTAGACGGCCATTTCCGCTGCATACGCGATTTCATCGCCAGCATGTCGTCGTCAAGCACTGTCGTCGTATTAGCTTTGAGTATAACATCGCATGTAAACCAGCGCACCTTGTTCATTCCCCAGCATCCGGAGTTTCTGTAATGGCACCCATCCCCTACATCGACACCTCAACTCGGAAAGACGCGAGGAAACGGAGAGAGAAAACGCACCAGGACCTCTTGTCGTCAAAGAAGTTGACCACACACCAAACTTTCTCTCCGCCCCAACTTTCATCCTTTGAGGGCGACGATGCTTGTTTGGGCTTTGAAGCGAGTACGTTCGGTGGTATTCCCTGCATATTTTCGTCGTGGACGACAGCGGGATACCATGGATGCGATGCTATTCGCGCCCATACTACGTGGAGGTTATCAGTCCGAAAAAAATAGAACACAAAGACATTGGCCAACCCATCGTCCCGTGGTCCGGTTTGGTCCCGTCCTCGAATGCAGCAGTTGTAGTGGTCGAAAAGGTTTCGTGTGTAGCAGTCGGAAGTGTTTTCTTCTTCGACTTGGGCTTCTGTATGGTAGGTACGCTATTCGTCGTACCCTCCCGCGTTCGAGCATCGGACACGTCAAGCATAACTTGATCAACCTCGTTGATATCTTTCTCCGTATGATCTGCTCCATCTTCGACCTCCGCATCCTCGTCTTCCGGTTCCTCGTATGTTTCGACATCTGGGAAATCAGTAATGATAAGTCTCCTACGGGCCATGTTCTCGACTGCAGTGATTGCGTCGGCTATAACAGATAATGGCGTTTGTGTTGAAGTCGACGCGGTCGGGGCAGCAGGCGCCTCTGACAACATGGAAGGTAAACGGGATTCAAGCTGCACAAGTGCAGTCCTGAGAAGTGTGAGCTCTTGGTGCTCGGCTATGTCGCGCTCCTCGCGATCGAAGCGTTCGCGGTCAAGGAGATGCTGGAGACCTGTGTATGTAAACATCAAAATGAATGAACGAAAAGGCACATAAACGAACTTGTGAGCCTGTTATTTATGCGTTCGTTCTCATCGGTAAGCGTCTTGTTGTCACTGCGAAAGGAGTCATTTGCGTCGCGCAATTTCCTTATCTCCTTCTCGAGTTCTCGATCGCGTGCTGAAAGAAGCGCAATAAGAACGACGGTCTGAATAAGCTTGCAACATACCGTCAGTCGTCGTATTTGGATGTTGAGACGAGCCTCTGGTACCGGCAGCTTCACCGGGAGAATCCTCGGTCCGCTTCCGCTTTGTTTTTCGGGCGCTGGCACTCTGAGATTTCGTGGCTTGAGTAGAAGGAGAAGATATGGGCTCTAAGATCTGATAGAGATATCCGTTTTCACCTGGCGGCAGCAACGACGGTGATGGAAGATCGGGGGTGGGGGTCTGTACGATTGGCCGATAGTAGGATAGCGATTGCTTTTCTTGTATAATCGCTGGAGGATATCCATTCACAAATGGTGTATGGGGCCTTGAACTCGTCGGAGATAGTCCCGCAGCCTGTTCAACCGTCTTGACGCCCCGTTCAAACTCGTCTTTGTTAAGACATGCCGCCATCTGTGCCTTTTCCAGTGGAACCTCGCTGGTATTGAGCTTCTCAGACGCAATAAAGGCACAGAACATTGGAAGACCTGTGCGGAAATCACCGAGGAAATGTTCACTTCCGGGAGATGTGCAAGATGCTTTTGCTTTAGAGAATATTTCGGTTGCTCGAGTAAGGACAGGAGCAGTATGACAGAGACGAGAGAGGATGAGTGAGTCGAAGTCCAGGGAGGCCTTTGACATGCCCTTTCAGTGTTGTGCAGTTTGTGCTTGTGAGAGTAAGCAATTTGAAATTTTTGGGCAGTGATTAGCGTCTTCTAACCACGATCGGCGTCATAGAATCTTTCCTCCTCCCACCATCGCTCTCGACTACTTCGTCAATCTCTCGCGTCGGCCAAGCAATGATCCGTTGTTTGACGTGAACACATCTCTGCTTGCATACCCATTTGTGCTTATGATGTGCCAGGATGCCATGGCCAGTACTACCCTCCACGCGACTGGACAGCGCTGATTATGCCGTTCTCGGTCCTTATCTAGAGGTCAGCAGAGACAATTTTGATTTGACCGCGATGGCGCGCCTCGTTGACGAGCTGGTGACGCGTTATCCGGCGCGTGGCGGACATACGTCTGCAACTGGGCAGCCCAGCAACAGCTATGGAGTTGTACAAGACTGTGCGTCTCTTGTTCGCTGCCGGGGAAAGCTAAATGACTAGTGGTATCTGCCTGCCCCATCAGTTATTAGACGGCCCCGCCCGAGAATGATTCGAGGATTCACTCGAAGTGGCTGTCGTCCGTATGAAGAAGGTGTCTCGTGTGTTGTACACCTTTCTGCTCAGTTCCTTATTAGGTGCACTGCAGGCATTGTGTTCCACAATTCACCCACCAGGGGTGGCCAGAGATTGCGCTCTGCTGAAACCGCGTACTTATCTAGACACGCCCCCCCCCATTTTCGATAGACTAATGGGAATCGACGGAGAGATATATATGAACCAGGATGGCGCGGCCAACAAATACGGAAGGTACCGGTACCATTGCATCTATACGAATATGATTGACGGAGCGTTCGCCCTTACGCCAGAGGTACACTTTGATCGTCGCTTTCTCTTCTACTTCTTCATACATGCCATCGTCAGGCTATCTCTTAGATTGCAAATGGCGACTTCGACGCGTCTCAGATGACGATCTCCTCTTGACCGTGGACACTACAATACAGTACGTCCTCAGAATACTCTGGTCTGTGGACGAGGAGTTCGAAGAGATATGTTCTGTCTTTACGAGATGTTACTCGTTCTTCGTTTCAGTGTGCACTGCCTCGTGTCCTTGTCGATTCACTTACCCCTTCGCTTTCGGCGTGGATACGTTTTCGTGTCACTCCATCCTTTTGACGCGGGGAATGGTCGGCGCGTTTATTGGCCTCAATACCATTTCTACGTGCTGGGTTGCTGTTGGTGAATGTAAGGCAGCATCTAAACGCGGTGAGTCTCAGATGTTTCTGTTATGGATTTATCTGCTGATGAAGATTGGATAGGTACGGGGATTGTACAACGGCCAGGGCACTACAGACCTCCGATGGATCTCCTGTATGGGGCGATGGACGAGAGTTTTGTTGGAGTAACAAACACTCACACTCGGAGTTGAGTGGGTCGCTTTGTCTATATTTGGACACGCGCGCCCATTGTTCTTTTTGTCTGGCGTTTGGCGACGAAGTCGCCCATTGTATGTATACAAAACATTCTTTTATTCGCCGTATTTAGTAGCTTATTGTTCTTACTGTACTTATGCACCAAAGAATCCATCGGGAACCTCGTCCGTTTGCGAGGGTTCCCTGCTTGGATTTTTCGCGCCCGCTTTTCAGCTCGACGACGCTGTTAAAAGTTAACAAGTTTGGCGATTGTAGATGCTCCGTAACAGTCATGCTCATTAGGATTAGGTTATAGTACTTACTACATATCTAGGACAGCGATAAAGGAAAAA
The DNA here is from genome assembly GCA_036872995.1 of Hymenopellis raphanipes. Taxonomy (NCBI): domain Eukaryota; kingdom Fungi; phylum Basidiomycota; class Agaricomycetes; order Agaricales; family Physalacriaceae; genus Hymenopellis; species Hymenopellis raphanipes. The sequence goes on from JAYMDG010000012.1 coordinate 1,741,318, forward strand.
ATGTACTACTTTTGGACTCGTCGTTTACTTCTAGATGGTGTAGAACAAACGAGCAACACGATCTTGTTCAAAGGACTTCCGCATTTCCCTGGCGTCCTGCCATTCCCTCCCGCCGTTCGGAGTACATCGCCGCCGCCCCGAACACCATGGTGAGGTGGCCGAGCGGTTAAGGCGCCAGACTAAGGACCACATTGAGTTTCAATGAGTACATCTGGTCCGAAAGGGCATGGGTTCGAATCCCATCCTCATCATAGTCCTTTTAGGTTTCTCTGCGCCACAGTTGTTTTTTCCTCATTACACACATCACTTTTCTATGTCCTGACTCCTCGCCCAGCCAGAGACCCAGATTGTTTCTTTTCACTTGTCAGTTCAAGGTTCCTCACTTTTGGAACTGGAGAACGCGTCGCGCGACGCCCAAACGATTGATCTCGTGACAGTCACGTGGCTAAGCGGAGATCAAAAGGCTCACCCTTTCCTCTCTCTCATACTATCCATCATTGCCATCCGGATACGGTGGGCGTACTAAAAGACTGGGACTGTTGACTAACTCTCTCTCGGCTTATTCAACTGGACCGCTACTCGTATCCTATCGACATAATCTAGGGTCCCTTTTACCTCGCTTCGTTTCCCTCCTTTGCACGTCAAACTGGCTCCAAGCTCACAAAACATGGCGAAACAATCCTGTAGCAAGAAATCATATGGCCATATTGAGCACCCGTTGTATGAGGGGGCTTGGATTGCCTTTATCCTCGTCTCTTTAGGTACGTTGACGCGCCCCTATTGCAGAAGTACGCACTTACTTCAAGCGTGGAACAGTTCCATATACTCTCTATCACGTTTTACTTCACTTGCTTTCAACTGCTGCTCAGCTCCTAAGCGGCGACAAATCCCACTCGAAGATTACTCTCTTGCGTCGCCTCACTATAGTCCTGGCACGCTATGTTACTACTCATTCTACGTACAGTCAGATACAGTTATTGCTTGGACCTCCTCTGCGAGTGGTACGCCTATGGGGTCTGATTCAGGGGATAAAGTGGCATACGGTTGAATTGAACGAACAAGACGCCTCAGATCAAATAGCACGGCTCGTATTTCTAGGTCCGCCGCCCATGGAGAACGAGAAAGTCGTTGTATATATCCCAGGTGGCGGATACGTCAACCCTATTACTCCAAACACGCTCTCCTTCTGGTCGTGGGTGCAGTCCCAACTAGACGGGGTGAGGGTATGCGTCTTGTTGTATCGCAAGTCATCTTTTCTCTCAAATCGGCGGTCATTATTGATCTAATTTTCAGATCTTCGTCCTTCGTCTGTATTCCCAGCGCCTCTCGTGGATGCTTTACTCGCACTTCAATATATCAAATCACTGCACGTACCGCCCGAGAACATACAGATCGCAGGGGATTCAGCAGGCGGACATCTTGTACTGCAAGTGATGGCGGTGCTTGCGGGAACGATGAAGATTCCCACTGTCCCATTGCCTTTTCGCGCTGGGCAAAAATTAGGAGGTATACTCTTGATGTCGCCTTGGGTCTGTCTTGGCAGAGACGAAGTCAATGGATGGGATGATCGGTATGATACCCTTGCGAAGGAGACCTATAACGGCTGGGGTGCAGAATATGTGAACGATGTCAAGACGTTCTTTGCCTCGAATTTTCTTGGTCCGCCAATAGAAGCTCCACTGCTAGCAGCATTTACAGACCCACACCTCGCAGCGTCCTCGCCAAATTATTTTGCTTTTCTGCCACTTGTCACATCCCGCGTTTTGGTGACATCTGGAGAAAGGGAGTCAATGGGCTTGAGTGGTGTACACAAACAGCTCGTTGCCAGTTTGCGATTAGACGGAGAGCACAAAACCGGAAAGAACTTGACTGTCCGTTTGCTGACTCAGAGTGAGGGAGTTCATGGGGATCCTATGCTTGAATTCGTTTGGTGGTTTCGTGGCTTGGGACGAGGATGGGGCGCGGGCATGGGCGAAGAGGTAGTTGACTGGTTGAGAGTCGGATTTGCATAAGCCTGTAAGTATTTGCATAATTATTAACTTGATAACGAACACTCTAAAGTCTCACCATCAGGGGACTCCATAAGGATATTCGAACAGCTCCAATCTCGCCGCCACAATTCTCGTAAAGTATTCAAAAAGGACTCGTGAATGACTATATCTACAGTGAAATGATATTGATTCGGGTAGTCTGGATTGTATTACCAGGGTGCGTATCTACATATTTCCAGGTATTATGGGTCCACCACCGATGTATTGAGAGGACGAGCGTCGTCGAGCAGCAGCGACCGCCGCACTCCGACGGAGGTCGAACGAAACCAAGCATTTCACGTAATTGTGCCCTGTCTTCGTTACAGCACCACATTACCGCTGCCCCGGACCCAATGCGGTCTCATCATTCACACGCCGGAACTCTACCCACGCTCAAGACGACATCAGGATAGCAAAGTTAGAACGATGCATGATGGCCACCATCGCGATTCATCGGACGCACAGCTGAACAATAGTTGATCCACGGATTCTAGCGTACTAGAAAACTGTGGCGCAGCACTCACCACACCACCGACGGAGGAAATTCAACTTCGATCATCGCGCTTATCTTATCATTGCCATAACAATTCAGGTAAGATGGATTGACAATGGACATGTCCTCAGTCACAGTTTCCTCTTCCTCCAATCCTGCTATGCATATGATGGCTGTCGGAGCAATGGAATCGCAGTTGGCTGAACAGCATATGCACTGGCTGCATGATTTGGTGATACAACTGACAGCTGTAACAACATCGGTTTTAGAAAACGTTCCCGGTTAAATTCCGGGGAGGCCAAGGAGAGGCAACTTTTGTGTTGCATGACATCACCCAAGAGATAACTCCCACTACTTCGGAGTCGCGTCGAGTCCCATCGACCCTTTTTGGTTTTTCCAGTGATGGCTGCGCTCAACATTCTATCACACGACCATCACGTCTGGTCCTTCTTCCTTCTTCTTATTCCTTTTTATTTCAGTCCCACGACAACCTTACACGCTCTTTCATGTCAATATGAGCTTCTCTGTCGGGACAGTTCTCCCGTTACACTACTGCTTCCCACTGAAACCACACAACGTCCTCCGCGAGGTCGTACACACACGCACACGACGCAGCGCCCTCGTTGTTCTTTTTACCATCTCCCTGGTCTTTGGGATCCTCATCGTCCTCGACTACCCGCTTTACCCGTTCTCATACTCCGTCGAGATCGACCTTTCTCACCCCAACTCCGAACCGACCGTTGTACAGGACATCTCCGATGGTGTTTCATGGATCCAGTTCACCGACATACAGGATGGCATCATTTATCACCCGTTCTCTCCCAACCCTCCAGAGTATTCGATTGCAGACCATAGGGTACGTCCTATAAGATCGCATACGCAGCTTTCGGGCGCCTGTCTAGAACAGTGGGTTGGGACGGGCCGATGGGAAGGTCCTTGCGCAGCGCAGAAGGTGGAGGACGCTGTAATTGATCTGGTCTACGTGTGGGTCAATGGCTCGTGAGTTCACATTTACTGTATAATCCCACTCCAAAGTACTCAATACAACTTCCCGGTCTCCGTCGGTATTTAGTGACCCGTTACATGAGAAGGCGCGCACCGAATACATCGAGTCTACGGGACATCATCCAAAAAATGCGCGTTTTCGTGAACACGACGAGCTGAGATACTCATTACGTGCGTCTGCCAAGGCGACGGAGTCTTGGAAGGAATCGGTATGGCATATCATCTCAGCTGATGTTCCCCATCCCCGCGACTCGAGCAGACGACTCGGACTGGTTCCGCAGTGGTTGGATCTGAATGTTTCTGGAATTATGACAGAGAGTCAGCAGCCTCCAATTCATTTATATCATGGTGCGTGTTGCCCCGTCGCGCTTCCAGGAAGAAAATAACGCGTTTAAATAGATAGTCAGCTATTTCGGTTGATAAATTCCACGGACGCTCCCCTGACAGTAGAAGCTGCAGAGGCCTGGCGAGAGAATGTGCTTCCTACGTTCAACAGGTACGAAGGCTAACCTAACTATATCTATGCTGTTACCTCACACGGTTATTCTTTCAGCCACTCCATAGAATCACAAATACCCAATTTGGACCCTCACGTCGTCTCCGAGAATATGTGGGTTGACTCTTTTGTTGAAGAATCTCTTCTCATGATTTAAATCAGCGTTTCGCTGAACGATGATCAATTCCTTGCGTTGCCCACATCACCATCCGCGTTTCATTCTACGATGTACGGACCAGTTTTCCGGTTTGAGCGCAATATCCAAGTTGGCGGAGATGCTACGGGTAAGGCGGACGGCGGTGGCGAGTGGCGATCATTGGGATGGAGCGCCCATCTTCTGAGTAAATGGCTTGTTGATTCATTGTTCATCCGATGCTCATTGGCTTTTTAGATAAACGCTTTGGCAGTAGAACTCGTGCATACGTGGCCCATAATGCCCGCTCATTCTCTCTACCACTTATGCACGAGGCCTCGCTCGCATTCGGTCAGCAGTTTTCGGCGACACCACTTTCGCGCTTCCGAGGTTCGCACAAAGCCCCCAATGAAATCGAGGTTAACACCGTTTTCCTGACGACGCATTGGGTCATCGAACGGAAGCGGGAGGCTCTGTTGTGGTCCTGGATTGTCGCGAAATGGGGGGAAACGAATGGCGGCATGTTGGATGAGGAAACGAAGATGGCAATGTGGATAGAGGCTGGCGGTCAGGAGGACAGTAACGAAATCCCACTGGAGAACATCAGAAAGACAACGGCCAATGACGTGGACGTCCAGCTCAGCTTGGCCGGCCTGCAGTCTCCCCGGGTGTCCGATCGAACAGTGGCGGCTCATACTGATTATACTTTTGGTATGTTTTTGTTCCTTTACTCTGCACGTTAAAGTCTAACATGATTGGCAATCTTTTCAGTCGCCCAGGACGGTTATCCTACAAAACTCAACGGATTGAAACTCTCAGACGCGCTCTACAAAGCGCACTGCTTCGGCAGCGGAGAAACCTCTGCATGGGATCTCTTCCTTGACGTGCTTACTCACAAATCAGGTTGCGGCGATGCCAGTACGTTATGTCTCTCACATTCTCTTGCATCATTCTCTTGCATCACACGCCTGACCAGACTCCACAGTCATCGCTGCACTTGTACAGCAGGGAGGTCCGGATGGTGGACTCGCTCTGTTTCTCCCTCCAGGCTCAACGGAAGTCGATCCGTCAGATCCCATCGTGCTCCCCCTCCAACTTCCCTCAGAGGCGCCGCCCCTCCCAGCGAGCCCTCGCGCCTTCGCGATACGCCTGTTCCACCGGTACGCGTTCGCCGTTGGCGACACGCCGTCGCGCTTCTTCGGCCTGACGTCCTACCGGCAAGGCACGCGGACGCTCCAGCAGACGACAGATCAGAAGGACATTGCGCTGCTATGTATAAACGACGACCTACCAGAGAACGCGGCGGGCTCGCAGCTGCAGCGGACAGACGAGCTGTTGAAGAACTGGTTCCAGAATAGGTGGCCGGAGAAGCTGGATCGCGAGAGATGATTATGAGAAACTTGCGATGGACGCTGCAGACATGTAGATTGTATTTATACTCATACATACATACGCATACGTTGCTTCATCTGTATCAGGGTATACCCACAAAATGTATAGAATATACCATATTAATATAGCTGTCCTTACGCGCGCGCCACATTTGTTACATGTGTAGTACTTTTGAACTGTAGCACATATAATGCAGAAACTGGTGAGTGATAGCCTAGTTATTTCTTTGAGGATCGATGGGTTTTGATATGAGCAAGAAATTCTGTGTGTACATGACCCTAGTCAATACACTCAGATCTGTGTTCAGCCATAGAATAGTAGAATGCCATGCTGCTTTCGCCGCCGAAAGGATTCTTCATGTCGAGTCGTTGACATCCCAAATCCAAAATAATCCATCCAATAATGTAGTCGTAGTATGCAAACAACACGGCAAATAGAAAAGAAAAACTTGTCCAACTAACTCTACACTCATCTCGCAAGTGGCGACCGCGCCCTCACACCAATCTCTCCCTCCCTCCGTAACTCTCTTATAGAATTACTGTCCTTCCTCTGCCTGGCACTCCCTACCGAGCCTTCCCTCCTCTTCTTCGTCGGCGACGGCGTCAAATCCTTCTTCCTCCCCACAATAGGCGAAGGCGGCACACTCCTCCTTCTATTACTAATCTCATCCTCCTCCCGCATCCCAAACTCCGACCCCGCCCACCGCTCCTCAATACCCGCCCTCACGCTCCACACCCACAACAAAAAGAAGAGCGGCGTCGATATCAGAACATTGAGCACCGGCCACAGGTCCGGCAGGCGCGCAATCGGCGAGGCGGGAAACACAGCCTCCAGCGCGTGCAGAACGACCATGGCGGCGTACGTCCCAGTCGTCAGCGCAGATTTCCAATTGGTCGATACCCAGTCTATCATCGACCGCGAAGGGATAATAGGTTTACCCGAGCTCGACGGTCGCCAAACGAGTCTGTTCCATAGCAGGAGAATGGCGATATATTGTACCCCCAATCCATCTCGTTTGAGCAACGGCCACATGCTGAAGAGAGCTACGTTATTCGCGAGGACCGTCCATTCGCCTTGCACCATCATGACGGGCAGCATGCATACCAAGATCGTCTTTTCATGCACCTGAAACCCGAACAAGAAGAATGCGAGACTGCTCGTAAGCATGGCATACGGCAAAAGCCGAGGGTCTGGAGATTGCAGGAGCAGAACAACTGCGGGCATGAATGCGAGAAGAGTGAGGATGGTCGAGACGCGTAGAAGAGCAGTGGTGGAGAGGAGGAACTTCCATTTGATGAGGACGTTTGATGCGCACCAGAAGTTGGCGACCTTGTCTTCAAAGAGGCCGCGTGCAAAGGGGAATATACGATGGATGACCTGTGTCAACGGCCATCCGTCCTTTCCAGGTATCAGGAAGGGCGCAAACACGACAGCAAATGTCGCAGCCGTAACGGCACCGTATTGGATGAAGAGTTTGGGAGAACGCTGATGAATGCATTTGGATAAGAGGTAAGTCCCGATGGCGGGAGCGTAGTAGAGGGACATCTGCTTGAAGCAGAGGGAGAGAACGAAGAACATGCAGCCTAGGAGATCGCGCGATGTGGAGAAACACGAGACGGAGAGGAGGGTGAGACCAAGCATGAAAGAGTTGTATTGGAAATGGCCAAAGTCAATGAGGAGGAGGGAGGGCTGGAGTAATGTTATCAAGAGAGACACACTCTAGAGAATAGTCAGATAATGATCATCGCAAGACTGTATGAACCTTACTCTGGCCTTTGAAGAGCGGACCCATACGCGCATCCACCATAGAACCGCGGGAACATAAACTAACGCGTCCCACACGACGACTGTCCATCGCATGAACAATTTCAGTCCGTCATCTTCCCTCCCACGCGATTTGTCGAGCGCGAACCACGTTCTGTCAATGCGATCACCGACATACCCACACAGCCAGCTAACATATCCCGTCAGCGGTGGATAGTCCATTCCCCACCACTGCAGATCATAGTAATACCATTGTCTCAATGGAACATGTAATGCCACCTCCAGCCAATGTCGCTGTGCTTCAAAGTCGCCGTACATGGGTGGTGTATTTTGGCCCGAATGGAGGGAAAGGGAAAGGACAAGGCGGATAAGCAACGCGGCCAACAGCGTATGGGCCAAAGGTCCCGGTAGGAGGGGTGCGAGGACAGAAAATGGGGAAACAGACGGCGCCTTGGACGACGTGCTTTTGGTCAACGCGTGTTTAATCAGGCGCCGGGCTGCGGTACTCGTCCCCGACGAACTTGATATCTTGGGTGAAGGCAGGAGCGAGGAGAAGGATGTGTATCGCATTCTTGGTCCACCAACTGTTGGGCTGGAGACAACGCTGCCTGTCGGTGACGCTGCGCGCGAGGACGGCGGGGATGTATCATGCAGCCATAGTGGGAGGTGTCGTCGTGGGCGCGGTGCATGCAGCTCCGGTGGCGAAGTCAATGGGATAAAGCGGGATGCATTGGGTCCGTCCGTATCTATCGATGTCAGTGATGCTGGTCGAGAGGTGTCCATTAACGGCCGGTTCATTGTCGACGAGGAGCCCCCTTGTCGGTCATATTTGGTGTTACGCAGGCGAACGAGATCGTCGTCCATGTCAGCCATCGTCCAGCCAGATTAATCGAGAAAAGTGAAGGAATGTCGAGTGATTAATTGGGTAGACGTATTGGACTTGGGTTGGACGGACGCAAAAGGAGAGATGTGTTACACAGCCACTGGGTAAAGAACGCGAATCAAGGGAACCAGAAGACTACAGTAGACTGCGAAGTTCAGTGTTCTACTTGAGCTTGAAATCTCGTCTGAAGTAAGAAGAAAAGCTCAATCATTGACTCCTCCATGATCAGATAACTTTTTGTTTCAAGTCAGGTAAGAAAGACAGCGGTCTGAAGCCAACTTGAACGATATTTTGATGCCGCCGAAGTACTGCTCCATGTACAGCTGCATTAGAGGTAGCTGTACCGGCGGTGGGACTGCCATAATTGGAGAGATACACATTGCATTTGTGGCGCATTTCTTGAGGCCCGTCCCAGATTGCGCCATTTGCTGGCTTGCATAAAGAAGACCGTATTGCCTGAAGAACTTCAGCACAATGCAGTGGGTTTTCACCTCTTCTCTCTATGGAGCAATTTCAGCACTTAGCTATTTTCCCAAAACGGAAGGAGTTGGTCGTTTTCCCGATTAGGCGAGCCCTGGGCGCGGGACCTACCCTTGACTCAAGTACTGATCGATCATCGATCAAAGCGTCAAACAAAGTTCGCTCTCTTCGTAGATGCTACTAGTACTAGTACAAGTTCTCTGCATGCCTCGCTCTGCAAATTACACCCCGGAGATTGGCAATAGATTCATCACTCTCATGGTGAGGTGGCCGAGCGGTTAAGGCGCCAGACTAAGGACCACATTGAGTTTCAATGAGTGCATCTGGTCCGAAAGGGCATGGGTTCGAATCCCATCCTCATCATTCGCTCGAGAGTTCCAGTCTCTTTTTTGACATTGAGAATGAGCTTGAACAATGAAAATGACATTTTGTGCTTATCACCTCTACAAAATTAGAATTTTGACTTGTTGAGCACACAGCTTGTGCCATGGAATGGAGATGTGGATGTGCCAACCGGAAGCATTTCCTTACGACTCATAGACTCAAAAGAGTCATTAGATCTATCAATCAGCAGCGCGCCAATCACTGGGTGCAATACCGAGTCAAGGATTGTCAAGTTCTTCGGGCGTCTATCATGATCTTTTATCCTATCGATTATGCCAATTTGGTGGATTAAATTCATCGATATCGCGTAGAGAAACCCTTTGAGGAGTTTCCAGAGGTAAACCGCAGACAATTGAGCTTTAAGCGGAACGGAGATAAGATAAGGTACAACCCCAGAGTAAGTTACGTAACCCTATCAACCACTTGTCCTGCTACTCCCACACGCTTCCGACACGATGACTTTGACAACGACTTGAACAGGACACACGACGACGACGAGGAACGGAATAAGTTTGTACTTTGGCGATGGATCGAAAGGCGGACCAAATTTCTGCGCATTTCTATTCAAAGCTCTATTACGTTGTGCATGAGGCTCGGGAGAGCGGGAACGGTGCTAGTGACGGTCGCGACATAAGCAATGTCAGCGGCGGACGTGCGAGCGGTGAGGGCGGTGCAACCGGAAGTGGAACGGTCAAGGTCGATAAATGGGTGCGTCTGCCCATATATGTACTAAAGGGTCAATCTGACTGTGCTCCTAGTTCAATCTTTCAACGCCCAGCCCCAGTCGCCCACGTCCGCCGCCGTTTAGTGTCCACGTGGTGCTCGTACTCCCGGACTTGCCCGCCACGCAGGTAGCCGTGTCGCTGCCTTCGCGCGTCCCATTACCAGCAACTCTGAAGGAGATTCTCATTGAACGGTGGTCAATCTCACTCTCGGCGGCGCCGTCTCACACATCCGCAGACGGCAGCGATGACCTACCTACTGTCTACAAGCACGGCATTCCACTATTCCGGGGTGCTTGGAGCTTACTGCGAGTATTGCCTGCTTGGGGTATCAAGGGGCGCCTACGGCGAATGGGGGCACGAGTCGAAGTTCGTCTCGTCGATCCAGAAGGCTTCGATGGTCTCGATTGGTACGGTGGGAATGGTGCAAGGACGCACACGTTCCCATCGGTACCGCACCCTCGCGGTACACTCACACTTCGCGTCGAGTACCTCCCCAATCCAGATTTTGGTATTGACTCTAGGGAGAGCGTGTTGAGCAGCCACATGCGGGCTGGCGACAACGACGACGACGACGCATACGCTGACCAATCTCAGTTCGTACCGACACTCACAAGCGCAAAGAGTAGTGGTGGGAGCAGTCTCAATCGTATCAGACGGGACTCGGCATTGAGCTCGTCGCCGAAAGCATCCCCTCGGACGCAGTCTATACTAACATCTTCTCCGCGACCACCTTCCATGTTATCATCGTCGCCCCGTGCGCCATCTTTATTGAGCTCATCTCCGCGTCGACCCCATCCTCATCCTTTCAAGACAGATACTCTGTCCGGCAGCCTATCATCTGTTAATGTCGGCTTGACCGGTCTGGTGAGCTCGTCCCCTCTAGGTGCTGGAAAGATTTCACCACCTACGATTCCCCATTCTCCTCTGGCTGCATCATCCTCCACATCCGCATCACCATCTCAACAACCACCATCACAGCCGCCTCCGCGGAAACGCTACTCATCCTCATTCGGGCACCGCTATTCTCCCAACTCTGGTAACGCGCGACCACTAACACCTGGTAGCGGAAGCGCGCATTCCAGCTACAACGAGAAGCTGTCCAGTGCCGCTGCTGCCCGGACGGATGACGATGACCTGAGTGACTTTGTCCAGGAGATCGATGCGCGGAAGCCTCTGCGACGGCCACTTCCTCTGTCGTCATCACCACCATCAATGAATACGACCCCCTTCCCGAGCAGTTCACCGCCAAAGGGCTATCCCACGTCTACCATACCATATCCAGTCGCGTCCACATCCACATCCAACGTAGGGCTGCTTATGCGGCAAGATCAGCCGATCGGGAGGATTGTTGGAATGACGAGTGAAGAGGCTGTTGATGCAGAACTGGGACGGATGAATGATGCGTTTCTCAAGAGTCTGGAAGGATTGGGAAGCGGGTCGACTAGACAGAGTCGACGGGATGTTACGCCTCCTTCTGGGACGGTGTCGCGGCAGAATTCGCTGCCTAGGCGCGAGCCGCTGTCGAGGGAGATCTCAGCGCACCGGCGCGTTGCGACTGAGATTGCGCGACCGCGCAAGACGAGTAATCTGTCCCTGTACGAGGACGAAGGGCTGTTTAATTATTCACAGTAACGCCATTTTCTGTGTGTGTGTTTTGCTATATCATCTCATCTCTTTTCATTACTTTTTTTTTTATTGATATCCACATCGACATCCATGACCATGACCATTTGTATAGATATTAGCCAGTATATGCATTACAAGTTACCATTAACGTTACAGTATATAATTTATGAGATTTTTGGGACTTTGAGCGATGAACGTGCTCATCATGTTGTTCTGGTATGAGTCCATAGCTTCTGCAGCTTGTCGGGACTCGTAGAGTCATGTATGACTCATTCGAATTCATCGATGTTGATTGTGTCTTTGAACGCGTAGTGGGCAGCTATTCAGGAAAGGTTACTATTGCAAATATTGCTTGGGGGGGATCATAATGTAAGGAAACCCATTGTTAGGCTGGCAGCTTTAAAGTTTAGAGACGAGAATCGAGATCCAAAATTCAAAAAAAATGTGGCGCAAAAACAATTGGGGTAACCTATATTACATGATGAGGATGGGATTCGAACCCATGCCCTTTCGGACCAGATGTACTCATTGACACTCAATGTGGTCCTTAGTCTGGCGCCTTAACCGCTCGGCCACCTCACCATTTGTCTTCCTGTGGCGTAATCTGTCGCGCCTCCCAGCGCTTCCCCAGAGGTTCATTTGATGCCAACGTCGTTACCATCGGGATAGAGACGAGCATATTCACAATATTCTTGCATTCGAATGTGTAACATATCTACGACACGTCGAGAGAAGCACTACAACTCATCAACGGATGTCAGGTGATGACGGGTAACAAATACTGTAGACGATCCGCGCCAAATTCGCGCTGGATTTTCTTTCGTCTTCTTTGCACAGGAGAAACGGTCTACGCAAAATGGCGATTCCGAGTCCCTGGTTTCCGTGGAGCTGGTTTGAAAACGGTCTCGTGCAGTGTTCTCATGGACGAGCTGTTGACAGCGGGATTTGCAGGAATCCGAACCCGTAGTAGGAAGAGTGGGATGTGAGCGCAGATAGACTGCCTCTAAAGAGTACGGCCTGCCAAAGTGGATCTGTAACGGCGACCTAGTTTAGAGGATAAGCGCGCTAAGAATACCGGATAACATACAGAACATCATCACTAGACGTGGTCGAAGCTTGGAAGACGATCGTACTGAACAGGAGTGTGTAGAAAGTCGCCTTCGCGGCTACTGAGAAGGCTATCCTTGCGTTCTCTGGTGGCTGGGATTGACATACGATTTCTTCCTCGAGGTCATGAACGGAGGTTAAATGACGCCTGGCAGGTGGCGGCGAATGCTGTCAGACGCAAATCATAACGAACAGGAGAGAGCACCTCGACTGCATGAAGGGTCGCGTCTAGTGTTCCAGCGCGAAATCTAGGCGAATTACGCCCCGAACACTGCATCATGACAGAAAGTCGAGACCAAGATGGGGAGTAACGGTTGTTCCTGTTGTTGATTGAATACTTATATAAGTATGGTGCGCATCGCTACGGGGAAGGGCATCCGTGGAGGACCCTCGTTTTTTACACCAACGTTATTGAGCGTGGGCTATTGGGTCCATTTCGTGCCCTCTTCTGCTCCAAGGAACATATGCCTGAACGGGGGCCTACATACTCGATTTGGCCGCGTCTCCCTATCATGTGTGTGTGGCATGGAGAGATCCGTAGGAAAATGCAGAGCCAGAAATGCGTTTGGAGAGCGCGTCCTGTTGCGGACACCGATTGAAAGGGCGTCGAGGCTAGAATTCGAAATGGTTTGTGGTGGCCAATTTGGGACAGATTGAGTGCCAAAGAAGGCAGTGATTTTTTGGCAGGAGAAAGGCCGAGAAGATGGCCGGATATGGCAGGGTGACATTTGCCTCCGTGTTCCCCATATTCCACTATGAGCGAAGCATTTATAGGCGGATGGGAGTCTCCTGTCCTTGATACCAACTTGTCACCAACGACGACGACGATTCCTGTGTTGACCTGCATCCCCTTGCCTTGTCTCCGTCGTTACTGCTGGCCTGTGCACTGGATGAGCGGCTTTGGTTATAGGCTTCAGGACGCATTTAATATCTCGCTACAACAGGGCCTTAATCTACAGCCATGGCATCGAGTGTATCGCAAGATGGGCCATGGAGCGTGAGCGTTGCTGAAGCGCCATACGACTCGCGTTCATTCAGCGTCTACATAAAGAGTGAGGCTCATTGTCATCACCCGTGGTTAAACATGCTGATGCGTCATAACAGCACCTACACACAATATCACACTTACACGCACGGCCACGGCGATCGTCCAGCTGGATGTCAAGCTCCGAGCCTCCCAGCCAGCAGTCACCATCCCCCTCTTACCCACCATACCCACTTGCTCTATGCCACAAACAAAGCGCAAATCAACTTTTCTCAACGCACTCGCTCGTCTCTCTCGTAAACGAGCCGCTGGTTCATCCAATCCATCTCCTCTGCCGACACCTGCAGCCGAACAGTCCGATCCATTCCTTGCCTTGAACGGATCATGTCCCACTCAGACTGGTTCTGCTACCTCCACCACTACCACCTCCACGACAGCTACGGCCCTCGCTGCGTATCTCACAACGGTTTCCAACATCCCCAGTCTCAGACACAGTCCCGCATTTCGACGTTTCATGCGTGTGCGCACAGATGATCTGCAGAGCACCCGTGCAGAACGGCCTCACAGGCGCGTCAGGCCCGATCTCCTAGCCGTGGCTCACTTGGGTGTGACTACGCCAGATGTGGGCAGAGAGGGGCCAGGGTCTTCTCAATTCAGATCGACCGAGGAGAAATCAACCGACGCTAAGGAGACTTGTGAAAACGGCCTCACCACCGGCGGCGACAAGGAGCCTGAGACAAGGCAGGAGCGACCCGTGCCCACCAGAGCGTATCGCTCACGTTCTGCGAGTGCGGGGATTTCGCGGGGCTTTACGACGTCGTTGGTGACGCATGCTCATGCTCAGACTCACGGAGAAGAGAAAGACTCGACTCTTCCGGATTGCTCGTCCTTGTCGTCTTCTTCGACCTCATCTTCAGAGTCAACCTCCTCGCCATGTCCCAAGTCGAAACCCAGACCCAAACCGCTCAAGAAATGCGCCGACATCCGAATCGAAGATTTTGACATGATGCGGGTGCTCGGGAAGGGGTGCGCAGGAAAAGTGCTTCTAGTCAGGAAGAAGGACAATTCTCAATTATACGCGCTCAAGGCGATCACGAAACGACATGTCCTCGCACATCAGGAGCTTATGCATACGCTTACCGAGCAAGCGGTCCTCAAGCGGCTTGGGTGTGCGAATGCAGAGGCAGGCCATCCGTTTGTAGTGAAGCTTTGGTGGAGCTTTCATGACAAGGAGAACCTATTCTTGGTCTTGGTTCGCACTTCCAGAATTTGACATGGAGGATATTTTTGCTCACATCTGTCTATTCTAGGATTTTCATCCTGGTGGCGACCTCGCAACGCAACTTTCACGCTGGGGACGTCTAGGGCGCGACCGGGCGCGGTTCTACACTGCAGAGATTGTGGAGGGAGTAGAGGGTTTACATCGCTCTGGGATCATATACCGCGATTTGAAGCCGGAGAACATTTTGATTGCTGCCAACGGCCACATTGTGCTGACGGATTTTGGCCTGTCGAAGGAGTTTGTTGGCGTGAGAGAGAGTGCTGGGTCCGTGATCACGGCACCTTCGACGCCGAAGGGCACGCGGAGGTGGGAGAGCGTTGGATGTGGGGCGCAACTCCCTGGACCTGGAGACTATCCATGGCGATTCAACTATGGCGGTATTAGAAGGGAGGAGACGCGCACTTTCTGTGGGACCGCGGAATATTTGGCGCCTGAGGTTATCCAAGGTTTACCTTATTCTTACGAGGTTGATTGGTGGGCATTGGGAACGTTGCTCTACGAGATGCTCGTCGGAATCGTGAGTTTCTTTTGTCGTGTAATATTGTTATCTCACTTTATGACCGTAGACGCCTTTCTGGGCTTCATCGCAAGTGGACATGTATCAGCGCGTCTTGGAAGCTGACCTCAAGTTCCCGGAGTCCAAGTCCATTGACGCAGATACCAGGAGTTTTTTGAGAGGTGTAAGTTATTTGCTTCGCTGAGCAATTTATCGTTGAACTTCGATTTCCTAGCTTCTCCACCGTAATCCGCACTTCCGGCTTTCAGAACCACAAATTAAACAACATCCTTACTTCTCCATGATAGACTGGTCGCACGTCTATCACAAGCGATATATACGTGAGTTTACACTTTTCTTCTTGATAATTTCCCTTCATCTTTTCGTTGTCATGCTCCACTTCTATCGCTTCTTCTAATTGCTGACTTCTTTTTTCATAGCGCCTTATATACCACCAACGGACCCATCGAATGCGAGCGACACCCAAAACTTCGATGCTATGTTCCTCGACATGGAACCTGTCCTAGATCCCATGCCGGACGCCCTCGCTGATATGGAGTCGACCAATGGACAGATAGACTCTTCGATGTCATGCCCCAGTCAAACGAAGCACACCTCGGCAGATCATGCGCAGATGGCTCTTGAATCCTCGCCTGTTGACCTCTTTGACGGATACTCCTATAAGGGCGGAGATAGTCGTGAAGGCGGAGAGGAGAGCGATGAGAGGAGTATGAGCGTTTACAGTCAAAGTGGTGATGGACGCAGCGCGGAGTCGCCGTCAGACGAAGTGTCAGGACATCCTTCTCCAACGCATCCGACGATTCAGGTCTCGGATACCGATTGGCAGCCACCGGTCGCGATATCGAACGAAAACGTGGATCTAGCCATGCCTTCATTCACATCCGCTTTCAGCCGGGAACCTTCGTCAGTGCTGTCAGATATGACGGCGAAATGCCCGTCAGTCGACGAAGTGGATGAAGAAGACGACTGGGATCTCGTTGAACATGGCGCAGGATCCGACAGGAATGGTGCTGCAACGACGCTCTTCTCCAGAGGCGTTGTCGATCGCTATCGTCTGGCCTTTAAAAAGGACAAGGTCGCAGAGTCGCCGCACGCGAGGCGAGCGTCCAAAGTGTCGGAACTATCTCTCAGTGCGCACAAGCTTGGTGGGCGGCCGATTTTTCGCCGGAACTCTAGTGCGAAGCAGTTTTTGCATTTGAGGATGGGGTCGCGGGCGGGGGAGGAGAAGGAGGGCAAGCATAAAAAGCTGCGGCCGGTGTCGGTGGATATGGGGCGGCTTTCGTTGGATGCGCAGGCGGGGCGGATATCGAGAGGGTCGGTGTCGGCTTCGACGTCTACGGTCACGTCTCCGACGATATCTAATTCTCCTTCATGTGGTAGTGGGACGACGGCGGATACTCTGACGGAAGAGGACGAGGATGCAGAAGGTCAAAAAGACGTTGACAGCTCGTCGGATTCTAGCGACCACGACGAGAGCGTACGGAGTCCTGAACGACGGCGGTTAAAAAAGGGCGCGGAGAAAGTACTGCTGTTATTTTCCCCTTCAAAGGCACGGACTTGATTTATGACATTTTGATGAATTTATTTGGGACATGACCACAATGGATGTACTTATTGACGACACTACTTTTTTTTTTGAATGTTTTCGTTGTTTTCTTTTTCATAATATTTCGTTGCATACATATATATAACCCCAATCACAAGTACAACATTCCGCCATTATTTCACCTCGAAGAGTTACATTTGGACCGTCTGCCAGCCGGTCTACTTGTTGCTGTAATCAGCCAGCAAGAAGGACGTGGGCTGTCAAATGGAGGTGATCATCAGCGCTGATGAACGACAAAGGAGAATACAACTCGCCGAGTCAAAATCAGCAGTGAACGGCACCACGACCATAACGAAGCCATTCTGCGCCTGAGGCAGGTTGTGCCCCGCCGCCGGCATCCTGCCCGGCCGCATGAACGGGTTGATCCTCCACTCCTGCTCGTACGTCTTCGCAATGTGGAACCACTGGAGGTACCCGGTCTGCATCGGGGCGTCTCTTGCGGACGACAGCAGGGCGTGGCACACCTGGCGCGCCAGGCTCATCGACTTTTCCTGGTAGTCTGTCACGGCGAACGGGATGCTGAACTTCATCGCGTACACCATGACCGTCCGCCACGTCGGATAGGCGGCGAGCCCGGCGTTGAGGGCGATGATGGCGTCGGGGTGGTCGTCTTCGGCGTCGGGGTAGTCGTGCGGGTCGAGAGAAGGGCTGAATGTGTTTTCGCCTCTTAGGATGATGCGTATTGAGCCTCCGCCACAGGATTGGGGTGCGGTGTAGAATAAGACTTCGCCTGATGGGGGCGGGAGGTGGTAGTGCATCGCGACGAACGCTGATGTGCCGTACAAGACGAGTGTCAAATCGGTGTTGGGGAGAAGGAGGGCTAGTTCGCGGAAGCTGGAGAGGTATTGACGTAAGGTTAGAAAGCCAGAGGACATGGGTAGAACACTTACACGTTAAGGAAGTATATCTCATCCTGCAAACCAGGGACATGTATTAGTATAGTGCAAATAGTTAGAGATGAGATATGTACCTCGACACCCAAGTAATACACCGTCAATTCTTTACGAGGCCCATCATGCAAGGGTGTCCGGGAAACCAGCCCAAGTTCCTCCAAACACTTGAACACAGACAACGCCCAATGCAGCCTCAACGCCGCAGGAGACGACATCGGCAGCTTCCTCCACCGATAATAATCCACCCAATTATCCTCAAAAACCGGCGGAAAAGACGGCAACGCGTCTTGGTAACTCTTAAAATCCCACCGCGGGATCTCATCCCCAGGTAACATCCACAGCTCTTCATCCGTTCGCGGCTCGAGCCACTCTGAATCTCCAAGATCATCGTTCCTCGAACCGGGGTGTTCTCCCCAGACACCAAAAGAGTTTCCGATGCCGAGAAGATCCCGTTCAGCCAGGACGATCGTTTCCCGGAATTCACCACGTATGTCGCGTCGACGCGTCCAGAGGAACTGGTCCGCGATGGCCTCGAGCTCCGGGGTTCTACTCATGAAGCCCTGAGGTAAACGACGCGTTAGCAGTTCCGTTTATCGTATAGTGTTAGAAATGTCACGTACTTTGAGCTGCGCGCAATCTTGCCTATGACCCGGGACTACACCTTTCCACTCGATAACCTCATCATCCTGCCCTTTCGCCAGGCAGGCAGCACTGCAGTAGACGACAGCCTTGCATTCCGGGCACGGGAACGGCTGCGAATGGTGAGTGTGTGCGTCACGTCTCTTGGATTATACGCACTTCGGTGACTATTTCCCGACAGCTGCCCAAGAGGCAATGATAATGCAACGCGGGTAGGTCTACAGGCGCGCATGTGTCTATGGTGTCATTAGCGCGTGCAATCGCTACCTCTCTACGAATGGTTTCGTGCGCAGCTTGACGCTTCTGCATGGTTTGTGAACTGTAGATGTGGTCAGGACGGCGACAGCAAAGCAACACTCCATAGCATCGCTCACCTTTAAATACCCAAACCTCAAGACTGACAGTGATGGAACGGAAGAGAGAGCGGAAGAGAGTGTGTGCGGAGTTAAAATAATGATGGGGTGACCATTTTCCTTTGAAAATCATAAGTAAGGGCTCTGATGGTGTTTCCGTAGCAGCGGCGACATGCGCCCACCGTGACACCAATATATCAATGCTATATTTCAGCCTGGACCTTTGTGCGTTCCTGGTATATCTCTGTGGACGCGACCAGACGCGACCTAATTTGAATTTTACCAGAATGATTCCAGGTCCCGTATAGAGGCTTGATCGCGGTACGGTCTGTACGGCAACGATGAGGATTATCGACGCGAGGAATAATACAACATCTTGGTTCGATTCTTGCAAACGGTTATAATACAGACAACGTGTCTTCGTCTAGGCGCTGATCAAGGTGGACAGCTTGCCCTGGCTTTCAAGCTGCAGCGTGGCGTCACATCCACCAATGTGCTCTTGGTCTACATCAACGAATATCAGCTTATGATTAAACTGCCTCATAAGTACGCACTAATGAAAATGTTGGGCACGGTCCTCTGGCCAGTCTTGGACTGCAAGTAGTCCTGGATCGCACTGGTATCGTCGCGTTCATCAATTCTACACCCAACATATAAGTTGATGATGACGATGATAAGGGCGGGCAACACACTCGATAATCTTGATATCAGCATCGGGGTACTTGTCCGCAAAGAGGGCCTTGGCGCGTCTGCAGTACGGGCAATGGGTCTTGGAGAAGACAGTAATCTTGCTCGAGGAGATAGTATCCTAGCAAAATGACACGTCAACGTCGCCTCCCACGATGAGCAAGCACATGGATGCCCACCTCAACGAATTCCTTGACAGACATCAGGTATTGCTGGGCTTTAGAGGGTGAGGATGAAGAGGCCGTGGTGGGAACAAATTGGTTGGTAAGTGGCGAGATAGCATCGATGGTGGAGATTGCCTGCTTTATATATGCGCATGGCGGCAGATCGGAGAGGATGGTGTCAGACAGGATCACATGACGAGCCAATTTGGCGTACTGTAACTCAGCAAGCTCCGGCGTCCCCTTGCTCACTCACCACGCCATGCCTTGCTTACACCACCAGCTTGTAAGTAGCCGATATCGGAATATGCTGCTAATTTACAGAATAACTTTAAAACTACATCTCCGTGTTGTTGCGCGCAACACAGAGTCAAGATTTCCTAATCCAAAAACCGCTCCAG
This sequence comes from Hymenopellis raphanipes, assembly GCA_036872995.1. Taxonomy (NCBI): domain Eukaryota; kingdom Fungi; phylum Basidiomycota; class Agaricomycetes; order Agaricales; family Physalacriaceae; genus Hymenopellis; species Hymenopellis raphanipes. The sequence continues at coordinate 1,761,360 of JAYMDG010000012.1, forward strand.
AAATCGTCGAGACTCACGTATATCATAAAACACCTTGTCGGACAATTCCAACAGCTGCGTTTGAACGAGGGGTCATAGAGAACTCGAATGGCGCTGGCGTTCTGAACACGCCTCCTTCCCACTCGGCCTCCTTCCCTTCTCGACTAATATTGAAGGTCGCCAATGTGCCTGCGATAAGCAGCCACGCCGAGGACTCGACCAAATGTGCTCCAGGACATCGCCTGAGCAGCAGGTCAGAACGAGCACTAGAAGGAAAGTTTTACGCCTACCTCCTTCCAAAGCCAAACACGTAATTCCGGGGATCCCGGCGCTTTTCATCTTCATCCTCTTCCTTCTTGTCACTGTCAGTGAACCACCGCTCAGGCTTGAACGCGTGCGGATCCGGATACATCGTCTCGTCACGCAAAATTGCCCATATGTTGCCTATCACCAGGCTTCCCTGAGGTATTCTCATGCCTTCATACACATCCTCCTCCATGAGGCGATGTGGCAAGCAGAGCGGAACCGGACACCCCCAGCGCAGAGTCTCTGTGTATATAGCAGATACTGCAACAGTATTGGTTTAGTGCCATGCGAAGACAGTCATAACAGTGGTCTTACTGTATGGCAGGTGATCCCTATCGGCCAGAGTTGGAAGACGTGTACCTCGCGTTACGCTGTCAATCTCCTTTTGCGCAATCGCGACGCACTCGGGATGCATGGAGATGGCGAGGAGAAAAGAAAGCATGAGAGAGATCGTCTGCGAATGGTAAGCGCCTAACTTTGCTTGCCACTAGGAACTCACAGTATCGCCGCTTGCAGAATACATGCTATTTGCGGTCCACTTGAGATCGTGCATGAACGTGTCGTCGTTCTTGGGCGCATCTCTTTCCCGTTCTTCGAGGAGAAGTGAACAAAAACTGGACGAGAAACTGCCAGATTTCTGCAGATCAAGTTAGCCAGATTGTAAGTTGGATTGAAAACGATAAGCCTTACCACTGCTGACTTGACAAATGACCAAGGTCCCTCGACGAACTCCTCCATCTTGGCCTTCCAAACCTTTGCTTTCCGCTGGAAGCTCAGACCCGGGAGGTAGCTTAGGACAGGAATACTTTCGAGCGGCAAGTGCTGTAACCAAGGCAGCACATCAACCGCCCAAATCCCACCCCCAGACGCGATTTCATTCTGAAGAATATCAACACATTCCGTAGCGAGCCGTATGAATGGATCTGGATCCTTGCCGCCATCTTCTATTCCAAGAGGCACGGGCTCGTATCCATACACGACCGCGAGCGTTAGCCCACCGGCATATCGCCGAGCGAGCGCCCTCACGCGGTCGTATCCAATGCTACCGCTCAGCATTTCCCGAAGGAACTGGAGCGTACTGCGTTCAATAAGCGGTTCGTACTTGGGGATGGCTCGAACGCCAAAGGCGGAAGTGAGAAGGCGGCGCTGGCGTTTAGATTGTCCGCTATACGGAGTGAAGGCAACCATGTTCTGGCAGCCGCAGAGCTCGCCGGCCATGAGCATGTGGGGTTTATCGCTGTAGATCGCGCCGCGTTTGTCCAGAAGATCCGACACGGCTTGGGGAGAGGAAAGGAATATCAGGGGCTGCGATAGGACGTGTATGTGGATGACAGGGCCAAAAGTCTTTGCCCAGCGGGTGATTAGGACGTGCATGGGCGTGCCAGAGGAGCCCGATTGAGCGCTAGAGGGTGTCGTCGATGTTACGGATGATGAATCAGCATCTTGGTACACGTTCACACCAGCAACGGCCATGAGATCTGGGATATTTCCCAGGAGCGGTATAGGCGTCGGGCCAGGCGGCAAGTCGCGTTTCCGCGTCAAGTGAACAACGAGGAACAAGGTTGACAGGAGTAAGACGCCACCAACGGCGAGGGCGGTAGCAGAGAACATTTCGGGTGCAAGACGCGCTCAAAAAAGAGCTGGGAGATGTCGCCTAAAGAAACGCGGATTTTATAGAGAAGATGGAGGTGAAAAGATAGGAACGAAAGCTTGACGACAAGAGAAGAGAAGCGGCAAGCCATCAATTCATAACGGCCACGCCTCGCAAATCGAAGCACCGGCGTTACACAGGCGTTAGGTAATTTCCGTTTTGAGCGTCTCGCCATGCCTTGCCCCGCCCGAGACTATACTGTAACGCCGCCCGCGATTCGAAGGAGATAGACATGTCATTCATCGTGAACGCCAAAAGGTAATGGATCATCTCTCGGTCCGGCCTTCCGGTGCTCTTGACGCGTCCATTCGCCTGCTTCCTACGCGTCTAAGCCTATACGCCACAGGAACGATTGTGGGGATAACGGTACCGACCAAATCGGTTGCTACTTCGTCTACGTCTGGCCCCACGAATGCTGCTGCTCCGCCTCCTCTTCTCCACTAGTCAGACAGAATCTATCGCGCACGAGGCCTCACTATTTTTTTCATGGAGCTAGTAATCTGGGTCCTTCTCCCGCGCTTGTATTACTACCAGTCGTCATCGGGCTCGCAGTCGGAACCGTCATCATATACTGATAGACGCCACCCATCTAAAAATTCTGCCTGTCGCGTCTTGCGTTATACCCTTCAGGCTAGCTCTGCTCCTACGCGGGTATCCTTCGTCCCAGTACTCGCACTAGTCAGTTTCACGTCGTGCTTCCAGTCACTGCCATGGTTATTTGCGAAGCAGACGCCGGGAATCTACCTTTCAGAAACTCCCCCCTTGCAACTCTGCTTGTTCCTGTTCTTTTCGGCCTTCCACACTGCGTGTGTGGCGCTATTGACGTGTTTTCTCCCCGATATCAAGACGTAAGGCTACTTACGGATTCTCGTTCCCTCGTTTTCCTGATGTCCACTCTTCCTTGTTGGCAACCATCAATCAATCATCGCCTCGCAAAAGATTTCGAACGAGGTAGAAGATATGACGGGAACGTGCCCTCTGTTTTGCATTCACTCAACTCATGTTCTGATCCCTCAAGATGTCTTCAAGTCGTCCCGTGTTCATCGGGGTTCGGAAGCTAGAATCAGCGTTAACCTCGTATGTCTTCTAAGGCTAGAATAGGTTTCGTTATCCAAATTTGGAGGACGTTCAGCCTTATAGCTCGCCGGCCGCGCTCACCCACTAGGGTCTGTCGCTGGCGACTCACCTCGACCTGGGACCACCTTCAAGCCCCGCAATCACATCTCAGTTCATCATCCCGACCGACGTGCATCATGATGATCATGTCTCTTTCTTCCCATGTTCAAAGCCCTTGCTTTGTCGAGTGCCTGGATATATTATTTCGCCTTCGTCAAGCGTTACGTGAAAAATGTCGGCCGAGTCATACGTCCTCCTCTACATCGCATCGGCCTGAGAATGGCGTGACTCAATAATATAAAATGCTTCGAATCTGCCTAGCACTCTAAGGAAAGAAAAGTCTGGTCATTATCATTCAGTGGTCAGCCTCTCCCGGTCACTACTGTGCGACGGCGAGTGCACATCGAGGAATCGGTCTGGATTCCAAGTCTCCACACTCCTGACTCCAGTAATACACCGCATGTTTAACGCACTGGCACTTAGTATTTCAAGTGATAGGAAAAAACTGGTCTTCCCTTGACTTTATGGGACCCATAGTCCTGGGCAAGCATTGGGGATTAAAGCAAGAGCCGGCGGGCTGAGTACCTGCTCCAAGCAGGGTACACAGACTCTTGTGCAGAAGAAAGACTTGAAATAAAGGCTTAGGATGTAGGTAGAAACTTGACCACTCGGGTGATATTCGAGGAACAAGTCAAGGGCGGTATGTTGGATTCCGAGATGGTGTCGTTCGTTTAGCCCCTATCGTGATGCTTATGTAGTACGCAAGCGGATGGTTTCACCCATCCGTTTGTCTCTCTCCTGCCGTCATCGAGAGGGCAATCAAGCTGCTTTGACCTTGGGTCTGATGAACCCCACCGTCTATTTCTATACAAACGGATGCTAGCCTGCTGGTGGGCCAGCCTCACATACACCAGTGGTAGGAGCTCGACGTTTTGCCCCTATCTTTGTCGTCGTCGCCGTTGTTCACTGTCTTCGACGATTCTTCCGAAGCCGCCTGACGAGGCGCACCACTGACCGAGTAAGCCGCTGATCGAGCGCATCGTCCGTTGTTGAAGCCCTCTGCGTTCGTGAACCCGCATCGAGGCACTGTTACGATCGTGTAAGCCGCCACCTGACGGGGTTGCGCATCATTTTCGAGAGTTGTGTGGAAGTCGTGTGCGCCGAATGAGAGCCCGGGCATGCGCAGCCGAACCTCTGCGCCACAGTACGATGAATGCTGTGCGCATATGTTGATTAATGGAGTTGGAAAGGTTGGCGAGTGTAGCTGCCTAAGGTGATTTGGCTGGAGTCTTCGACATGAGCCACGCGCACGGATGTCGGTAGCTGCATGAGCTTCGCCATTGTTGAAGTGGTACCCTGCTGAGATTGCGAGGGTGCCAATACTTTCATTTTCGAGGTGTGTGTAGTTCGAGATACTCACACGCATCTCGCGAGGGTGTGTTGGATTCCGAGATGGTGTCGTTCGTTTAGCCCCTATCGTGATGCTTATGTAGTACGCAAGCGGATGGTTTCACCCATCCGTTTGTCTCTCTCCTGCCGTCATCGAGAGGGCAATCAAGCTGCTTTGACCTTGGGTCTGATGAACCCCACCGTCTATTTCTATACGGTAATGATTGCTGTTGGCTTTCATGGTGCCTGCGCCACAATATGTTATATGTAGTCCTCACCTCAGACCTGAGCTGGTCCGGGCTGCCCCCGGCCCAGCAGCGCTTAAAAATTAAAACTTGAAACTGAAACTTAGGGTGGTGAAGTAAACCCTAGGTACTGATACACCTCGGGTTTACTGCAGTTAATAACAGTATCGATACGGTATGGAAACCCCCGGTGGTCTGGAGGTAGGTTTCGATACCGGCACGTGACTATTTCACGTGATGCGCACCGGTGCTCCAGGAAGCTGCCAGTTCAGAGCCATGGGACAAAAGTGGGTAGACTTAGTGAGCTCTGCTTTTGCATTTAAACACCTCAGTGGAGCTACATGAGAAGCTATCTGGTCACCAATGTAATGGGCAGGATGGGGTAGGTCTCCTTCCGTGGCTGTACGTTGCGCCACATCACGTGCCCAGAACACATGCCGGTATCGAAACCGTTAGTAACGGTTTCAAATAGGGCTGTGGAATAAACCGAGGTTTTGGTACATCTCGGTTTTGAGCCGGTAATTTACCGGTTATTTACTGGTAAAAAACCAAGGGGGTCGGGAAGGTAGGTAAATTACCGGCACATGACTTTGGCACGTGACATTGTCGCCTCCAAGCTCCTTGCTCTTTCGTATCCTTCTGGGACTTGTTCTGTTGGAGCCCTGGGAGATCTATACCTACATATTAGTCTAGACAGATGATCAATAGATGTGTTACAGTCTGTCAAGCCTTGAAATACCAGTTTAGCTCTAGTTTTAGCCCTGTTCTGTGATATTGGCTTCCAGTTATTATCAAGACTCAGTATTTCATGATCTATATGGTATACAAGGCTTTACAAGACTCCTTGGGTGTGCAGGCCCACAATGGGCAGGCTGAGGGAAGAATTGTGGCGCTGGTCACATGATTTTGTCATGTGATAGGTAAAATACGGTAAAAAACGGTAAAATACCAGGCCCCCCAGGAGGGGTTGGTAGTAAAATACCGTTTTTTACCTCCCCGGGAGGTTTTTTCCACGACCCTAGTTTCAAAACTCAGGCCTCCCGGGGGGTCGGTATCAATACCGTTACTAACACCCCCCGGAGGTTTACTGCGCCACCCTACTGAAACTTGAGTACTTAGTTGTCAAAAATAATAAACAGGTTTGTTTAGATTTACTGCCACCTAGCCGGATTGAACGACTGACCTCGTCATTACAAGTGACGCGCTCTACCACTGAGCTAAGGAGGCATTGCTCTGAAGTGACGTCATTATTTTCAGCAGCTCTGGGTTTGGTACCTGAATAGTACTACCTGTTGTCTTTTTAGTTCCATTATTTTCCAATGCATCCACACGAGGCCAAAACGCGCCTCATAGGGTGCGTACGCCACACTTCATGATCACCAATATGCCCTTATGAATCCTATACGGCATATACCCGGAATAAACTTCAAAGTTAACCACGATGGACCATGACTAGTGACTTGAGCCTGAGAAGCTATCGACAGTTGGTCGTTGGTCAGTTCTTGTCGCTTGCCCCACATCAATTCGTACCCCAAACCAATCTCCCATGGGGCTATGTTGCCGAACATTGTTCCAGTCATTCGAGACTTCGATAAACCACCTCTTACGTTCCCCCAAAGGTCGACTACCTCTTGGACGCGTAATCCCCACTGGTACCATGCCGGCATTACTCATCGAGTCTGCAAGATGAATACTTAAGGCGCCTATAGAATTTCCGACCCCCAACGCAACATGCATCCCGCCACAGCCCTCTTGCAGACCTACCTCACCGCCGCTTCCAAGCTTGACTGGGACACCTCGGCGTCACTCTTCACAGAAGACTTTGTGATAAACGTCCTTCCGGCTTCAGCAAATCGTCCTTCCCTCCGGAAAGACGAATACGCCGCTGCGCTCAAAGGCAGCGTAAGCCAGTGGTTCATGCCCAACGCTTTGAACGTGAGTGGTCATCGATGGAGCCGCCTTTCGATAAGAACCTGATGCAAGCATCATAGTTCACTATACAGGACGTCCACGAAACGGTGTCGGGAGATACGATTATCGCTCATGTAGGTGGTGCAGCGCACACGTTCTGGTCGCCACTGACTATGCCGTCCTAACGTAGGTGACGTCCGGCGGCACCTCGAAGCTGGGGACGCCATGGCACAACGAGTACATATTCGTTGTTACTGAGGAGGGCGGGAAGATCAAAAAGATCACGGAGTTCATGGATAGTGGTTTTATCAAAGGGTTCCTCGAGGCTGAGGCCAAGGCATCGAGCCCATTGTGATGCGCTCTGTAGTCTTCAAGTAAGAACTCGTAGCTCAACTCGTTTAAAGAAATAACACCACCTTGCGACAACAGTTCGGAAAAAGCTTCATGGATCAGAGGCAGTCTGCCTTCTTCATTCTCAACCAGTTTTCTCTGCCAAAACCCTGCAGAAGTCAACACATTCCCAGTTAAGTAAAGCTCAGAGCTCTGAAATGCAGAACTCCGCGGTCGCGTAATTTTGCGTGTTAGTGTCGTCGAGTGTGCATATTCCTCTTAGATGGTTCAATGTCAAGACTAGCGCATGATCTGAAATCCCAATCAAGATGCATACAGGGCCTACCCTAAGTGTAAATCACGGGAGAAGAAGAGAGCGCGGAGCATTGGGGATGTCCATCTTCAATGATTTTAGCTTGCGGTCACAACATCGACGGGTCTCCAACTCACATAAAGGCAGACTGTAGGTTCACACACCTCCATCTCTATATTCTAGCACCTCGGGTTCTTCAAGATACTGCTTCAAAGTCTCCATGTATGGTGGGAGGGGAACATCGAGCTTCACCAACTCCTCCAAGCTCTTCGTGAAGGACATCTGCTCACGAGGAATGATTGCTGCAACGCATTTACCCATGTAACGAATCCCGGATGGGCTTGGGCGCTGGGCCGACACAATAACCTCGTCCACCTTATGATCGTAGATGTGTTTGAGGATTATGGCAAAAGCCTTGTCGATACGTCCATCCGACGGGTCCGTGATACCGAGCTCTTTTCTGATACCTGCAAAGCTGACGATCCATCCCTTCACCCTCGGCATACCCTGAGAAAAGCTCAGCAAGATGGAGCGAAAGAGAGGCGGGCTGTCATACCGACCACTTTGGGGCGTCCGAGTCTTTAACAACGGGAACCGGTGAGTTTTGCTCTTCATTGTTCGCCATGAAAGTCTGTTCTGAGTCAAACTGAGACCTGACAACAAACGATTAGTCTCGATCTTCAAACCCACGCTCCTGCTTCGGGCATGTCGTGGCCGTTCAATGACCCGGTATATCTGAGGAATCACACAGCGGTGAGCGTTAGAGGGGTGACGCTTGAACGACCACTGCGCCCATCGATGGCGACAATTAAAAGCCTATGAGGACCTATCGAGCATCTTCCGCGGCGCTGGAACATGATCTGAAATCCTAATCAAGATGTATACAGGGCCTACTTTAGCGTAAATTGCGGGAGAAGAAGAGTGTGTAGAGCATTGCCATCTCATTGGATATCAACCTAAATGATTTTAGCTCGCATTCACAACATCGACGAGTCTCCAACTCACATACAGCCAGTTCATACGCCTCCATCTATATATTCTAGCACCTCGGGACCTTCAAGATACTGCTTCAAAGTCTCCATGTATGATGGGAGGGGAACATCGAGCTTCAGCAACTCCTCCAAGCCCTTTGTGAAGGAGAGCTGCTCGCGGGGAATGATAGCACCGACGCATTTTCCTGCGAAACGAATTCCGGATGGGCTTGGGCGCTGGGCTGACACAATAACCTCGTCCACCTCATGGTCGTAGGCGTGTTTAAGGATGATACGGTACGCCTCGTCGATCCGTCCATCCGACGGGTCCGTGAAACCGAGCTCTTTTCTGATAGCTGCAAAGCTGATGACCCAACCCTTAACCAATGGCATGCCCTAAGAAAAGATTAGATGAAGCAAAAGTGAGAGGTTGGCCGCCATACCGACCACTTTGGCGCGTCCGAGTCTTGAACAACGGGAGCCTGTGAGATTTGCGCTTCAACGTTCGCCATTGAGTCTGTTCCGAGTCAGACTGAGACCTAACAAGAAATTTTGTCTCTGAGTCTCGGTCTCCTCCTTTAGCCGTTCAATGACCCAATGTGTCCGAGGGGGTGACCCATCGATGGCGACAATTAAAAGCCATCGAGCCGCTCAAAGTCGTGGAAAGCGTGCCAGGCAGCGTCGAACTCGATGTCTCGTCGTTGTGCTGGTGACCGTCGCGAGTAGAATCATGCCTTTCCCCTTTCGCTCATGAAGGCCCAGGTGGAGTCGGGAGTACCCGTCAACTTTGGCGTCCTCAACCTTTCTCGGCGACAAGCAGGCGCTGGAAGCCTGGAACGCGCGGATATTGGCAAGAAGAACGGAGACATCACGTCGTGTCTTCGCCACGTGAGGCGCGACACTGATCAACACGCCATTGCAAATTTGCTTTTAGGCTAGTCTCCACGATCTCTCACACATTCTGACTAACCTCAGAGGTGCTCGCTGCTACCATTATTTGTCTTTTCGTCGTCGCTGACCGTCGTACAGCTGCAACACGTGAACAGCCATGTCGGAGCCACCCTGCGTTAAACGAAAGATCCACCATCTGTCACTCGGCAATACTACCTCTCCATCGGTCGTTAGGACATCTCTCAAGCACTCAATCACGTCCAAACTCGATTTCCTGGCGCCAGCAGCCGATTCTTTCAAGCCCAGACCATACAACCCTCGTGTCACATACAGTCCATTTACGAGCACCATAGTGTCCCCGCCTCTAGCCCTTGATGTGTGGGAAAAGGACACGGATGTCGTCTTTATCCATCCTCCCTTCACCGACTTCCCAGATGTCAAAGTCCACCGGGACGGGCTGTCCTTCGTGCTTATGGCAGAACATCCGGATTGGTTCCTCGACCCCAAAGACTATCTTCCACTGTCAGGTCCAAGAGCCTCGCAAAACGCCATACCGTATCCTACCTTTCTTCAACCTCCCAGAGGGTGGTGGCCTACCAAGAAAAAGGAAATCAAAGATAAGGGAGCTCAACGGGAAGAAGGAGAAAAGCCAAAGTTACGCTGCACGTTCTGCCGGCGTTCTTACACTGGTGTCAACGCGAGGAGTATGTGGCGCAGACACGTGTTTGAAAAGCACAACGTCGCCATGTCCAATCGTCGTGAGGGTCCCGACTCGGAACGTCCTCGAGATCGAGAGTCAATCAGTCGGCTAGTGTACGCGTCTACGCCATAAGACAGAACACGGTGGTGGTGGTGGTTACACGGCGCACGGTCCCGAGTGATGGAACGGCCGGTTGCGGATGCTTTATGACCGGGCAAGAGTCCGGCATCCGCCCCGCGTACGGTGTCAAAGTCCATAGATATTGCATCTACGAGATATGCAGTGCTGTTATCTTGACTCGGAATGAGCACACAAGAAAGCAACTTGAATACCGAATGAACAGTACAACCAAAGTCAAGTGTCGTGAACCTCTTTTGCCTTTTATGAGAGGCGCAGGAGACACTGATGCCGTCCTCAATCATTCGAACGACACGTTCAAAGATTGATGGAGAGATCATGATGGCGCAAGGCAAGAATCAAGTTCAACAGATCGATGGTGGGTGTTTCACTTTGGGATATACACTGGGAGGCCCGTTGCTTCGTTCTCAACCAGTTCTCTCACTACCCACCTCTGTCTACGACAGTCAACGTGATCGCAGTCTGTCACGGTGGCGTAATTTCGGGTGTTACGAGTGTGGCCAAGTACTCCTTTCAATGATTGGTTCAATGTTGAAGAAAGTGTGAACTAGGCTATATAGGTTCACACAGCTCCATGCACATACTCCAGCACCTCGGGTCCTTCAAGATACTGCTTCAAAGTCTCCATATATGATGGGAGGGGAACATCAAGCTTCATCAGCTCTTCCAAGTCCTTTGTGAAGGCCAGCTGCTCGCGGGGAATGATGGCACCGACGCGGTCACCTGTGAAAGGGATGCCCGAGGGGCTTGGGCGCTGGGCCGACACCATAACCTCGTCCACCTCGTGATCGTAGATGTGTTTAAGGATGATACGGTACGCCTTGTCGATCCGTCCGTCCACCGGGTCGGTGAAACCTAGCTCTCTTCTGATAGCTTCCCAGCTGATCACCCAGCCTTTAACCAATGGCATGCCCTAAGTAAGAAAAGCTCAGAAAAATGGAACAAAAAAGAGGTTAACTATCATACCGACCATTTTGGGGCGTCCGAGTCTTGAACAACGACGGGAGCCTGCGAAATTTGCGTTTCGATATTCGCCATCGACGTTCGAGTATAAGGGCAATGTTTATGCTGCCTGGGGTTGAGTGTTTCCTCTTATTCGTGTGATCATTAAAAGCGAGGTCTGATACCTCGGGCTCGATCTACTACAACTCTCACATCACAATGACTGGCGTGCTGGGGCAATATGGGATCGGTGTATATATAACAAAACAGTCGGCCGTCATCGCCGACAGCCAGCCCAGCGGCCGAGAACGTGCCCACCTTGTGAAGCATATCATCTCCACCTCTATTGTTGGAAGAATACACCAAGGCGCCTACGTGAACTGGAGTCATGTCGTTAGACCATTTGGCATTCGTCATCCGCTCGGCATGCACAGCCAACGTGATGTGCAGTGCGACCATTCTCTCCGCCATGTTTTTGCCGTAATAGCTTTATTGGCTGCCCTTCTCGGCGCGAATAGGACGAGGAGGCAGTGACCTGATGCCGACGACGAGCACAAGATTAACATTGTAGTTGTACCGAAGAAGTGGCGCTAATATAGGTCCTCGAAGCTGGAAACCACGTAACATAACCAGTATAATCTCGTCGTAACTTCCAAGGAGGACGGCAAAATCAAGAAGTTCGTGGCGACGTGGAGTGGTGTCCACAAAGGGATCCTCGAGGCTGCGGTTAAGGCATTACGATACGTGCCGTATAATCTTCAAATAGTAATCATTAGTGTTTAGGATTCAACTCAGTTAAAGAAGTAACCACCTTGCAACAACTTCTTCGGAAAAAGCCTGATAGATCTTGGATGGATCAGAGGAAGTCTCCCTCTGAGTCATAGCACGGTGCGACGCAGAAAACTGGATGATTTATAACACCAATTTATCGACCACCTCCATCGTTTTGCGAACATGCACGCCGACGGCGCGCGCCTCATAGCGATTACGAAGCCTCTCGCAGTCCACCACTTCAGCGATGTCTTGCGGACAAGAGTACTTCACCAGGCGAATACCAGCCAAACCCGGCGGTAAGGTTATAGAACATTCGTACACCTCCAATGCAACATGCATCGGCCCAGGTCCTGCCTCGGGAACGTATGCCACAGGATACTCCAGCAGTAGAGCAGCAAGGGGAACAGTTACACACGGCGACAGCGCATCCGGGAGCCTAAAAGTCGTCGAATTGCTGTCGATTGTCCCTCTCAGCAATCTCCACGTTTCACAGAGCCGCTCAGATGGCTGGACGATCCTCGAAGGAGAGCTAGCCGCTATGAAAGTCGTCTCCTCTAATACGTAGTCTTGCGCCAGAAAGAGCGGTACGTTGACGAAGAACGACTGATCAGAGGTGGGATCATAAAGATGAACAATCTCGGAAAATAGCGGATCCTTCTAGGACGCCTCAGCAGGTTCGTGGAAGTTGATATCACGGCACATACAGCCCGCAGATTGATGAGAAGGGTGTCAAAGTCCATAGAGATTGCATCTACGAGATACGCAGTACTGTTATCTTTGATGAGCACAGAAATCAACGGACGAAAGCAACTTGCATATATACCGAATGGACAATACAACCAAGGCCAAGTCCGTCGCGAACCTCTTCTTCCTTTCGCGTGAGGTGCGGGAGATACTGACGCCGTGCTCAATGATTCTAACGACACGTTCAAAGATTGATGGAGAGATCATGATGGTCCAAGGAAAGGATAAAACAGATCGATGATGAGCGTTTCACTTTGGGAGGCTCATGAACACGTGTGTACTAATCGCTACAAGGATTTCCTACACACGGTCAAGGCAAGCTATTATAGCAACGTTAAACGTTTCGCTTTGATCTCCCTTGTCGTTGCCAGCTGAGTTGTGCGTATGCGTGTAGGAGGACCCAACAGTCACCCGGCAAGGCCAAGGCAGTGAAGCCGTACATGTGCACGTACTGAGATGAATCACCATCCATCACGATTAGCTGACCATCACAGCCAACAGCCTTGAACTTCGAAAGTGCATCTATTGACCGGAACAGGTCGTTTAATAATTATAACCAGGATGAGAACGCATAAGAACCGTCTGGTGAGAGTAAGTACAACGTAGCTTAGCTTCTTAGAACTCATGATGTACGTGGTCGAAGTGTGGCAGTATGCGGGCATCTGCCAGGCAATGATGAGATCAGTCATACATCCAGATAGCTCTCACGGCGTACATGGATCCTTGGTTTCGCTCTCGAGTACGTCTCGAGTGCGAATACCACCAGTGAAACGTTCGGGCCGGGCACAAAGTCACTTCACAACCAGACAGCACGCCATCCCGCCACGAAACAGTCGTAACCTACAGGATTGCTAGAGGGCAGTGCGAACGTCTTCGAGCCGTTTCGATCTGATGGTTTCGTAGAGCCCGCACAATCGATGCCCACTGTCGATATCAGTTCGGACGTGATGGATCCCACAGTCTCCTCTCTCCTCGTGTACCTCTCCATATAAACCCTCACCCTCACTTGAGATATCCGCGGGCTGGATATCTCTGTGCGCCATTCTGTACTTCTGCAGGCCAGAATCCCACCCTCCCCTGACGTCGAGCGTCCGTCGTCATGACTCCCCTCAATCCAAGTATGTCTCCAACCTAATCGTCGCCCTCCTCCCCTGAACGCACCTGCAGGGGTAGACCAGCATGATATGGGATCGCGCTCGGGCGTCTTGCTCAACGTCTGGATATACTTCAACCTCGTCTCCAACACAATTCTGCTCCCCCTCCTCGTTGTCGTTCTCCTGGTGTCCAAACGCGCGAAACGTCATCCCACTGTGATCAACGTATGCATGACATGGATACTCTCTGGCATTTTCTCCTTGCTCCTGTTCTACGCCGGCGAATATAAGCCTGATACACCGGAGCCGAGGAAGAGTCTCTGTATCGCCCAGACAGCCTTGCTGTATGGCATAACGCCAATGTACGTTCGTCCGCGAAAGGCATGATCCTATCTGATGTAACGTCCAAGGTGGTCTGTCGCCATTTTAGGATTGGTATACCATATGGTCGTTATTTCGACGGGTTCCGAAGTGAGCAAGCCGAGGATGATTGGGGTGCGCATAGCAAGGAAGGTCTGAAAGGCATCTCTGATCTAGGGATGCAGATGCTCATCGCACCATACGCGGCGCAACTGACTTTCACCATCGCCAACCTCGCAATATCTGTTTCACATCCCGACTTGGTCACTCGCCACCGGCGCTTTTTCTATTGCGCCTTGAAGTGTGATGCTCTGTAAGTATACATCATATACTCAGAAAGGCACGATGCTTACTGGGTTTGAAGAGCTAACACAATGATACTGTTTACTTTTGTCATGTGCATCGCAATCATCGCTTTACAGAGTGCGTCTAGGCGAATCTTGTTCCACATTGATCTGATTTGTTGCTAGTATATCTCGCCATCATCTTACGCCGAAACTGGACGGGCATGAGGAAAGCAGGGATCCCAGGCGGGGTAGATATTCAGCTACTCGGTCGAGTTCTAGTATTTGGGGTGTGTATACTGTTCGGCATAGCGTGAGTGCATTCAAAGATGAGTAGTGCGGCAGGAGCTGATATTAAAGTATAGTGTCAACCTCGTTGTACTTTTCGACGAGCATAATCTGGCGCCGGACATGTACGCTGCAACAAGTAAGTTTTTGGAGGACCAAGTCACCGAGTACACTGACCACGGTAACAGTTGGCACGGTCACCTTCCTCGTATTTGGGTCACAGCCAGACATACTGCGTACAATAATGTTTTGGAGGAACGACGAGTCTCACTCACGCCCGGCTACCATATATCTTCCCAGGGAACGAAGTTGGGGAGTATCTGTCGATCTGGTAGCATCACCGAGAAACGGTAGCACGTTCGGAGATCTCATGGTGCGTCATCCAGAACGCGCTGCCTGAAGGAGGTTTCTGCACTACCCCCACGCGATATCCGCATGCTGTATTTAAGAATGTAACTCAATGTATTATAAGGAGCTTGAAAGAACACGTACGAATGCTTCTACGCCCCGAGTGCCCTGTATCTCATGCCTTCCAAGGCAGCCAGATTCTCTGTTCCTTTGTCGATTCCATCCAAGACGTTTTGTATCAGAAAGGCGACCACTGGCGTCAAGCACCACCACACGACGGGATGTCCGAGGAAAAGAGCCAGAGTCGGAGCAACAAAGGCGGTAGCGTAGGTCAGTTGGAACGAGAATGCTTGAGGATGATGCCTCAGGATGAGAAAGAGATTGAGGTGGGCAATTAAGGGCATGAGTGTTAGAGGGGTAAACGACACAAGCTGCCTGGTCAGAAAGTCAATATCGAGAAGAGATTGACTGGGAATAGGCGGACGAACGCTATGAAAGATATTCCCAAGATGGCGTAAAGAAGAATAAGAGCTTTTTGGTCAGAGGCTGCGTTGGCGGTCCTTAGAGACTGTATCAATTCCTCTTGTTCTACAAGGAGGTCAACCAAGGCATTTCAATAACGCCACTCGTCTCACCCTGTTCATCGAGAATGTGCTCATTCTCGTCGTTGTCGTCGTCCTTGGTAATGAAGGGAACACGTCGTCGAAGGGAGTCCATGAACGTTTAGCACAAGCCGGCGGACATTACGTCATCAGGCAAGTCTGCTCTCGACCACCAACTCAAATCGGTCTACCACTCAACTACTTAGTACTCTGCTCAAATTCTATCGCACACGAAGAATGGGCTCAACGTGACGCCTTCTGGACCACTTTACTACCATCGTGTTTCCGTGAATCGCTCTTTTCTTCACCACTTCTCCATAAAATGCTTTCAGCGCAGTCACACAGGCACTTGGAGAGCTGTCTAGAGCCGTCAGGCTCTGTGCAGCGGTTTCTTCACTTCACCTACGTTGCCTCCCTGTTCAGACCGTGATCAAAAGAAATTTCTAAAAGACGCGGAACCTTTGCTGTTGTCCGATCCAACGCTTCGACGCGTACCGCTCTGATCTACTCAAGATCTACTGAAACTACTTACACGACCCGCCTTTGGTGAAGTCATACTTCTCTTGAGCGCAACATATGTAGGCCTTCGTTTGTCGCAAACCCATTATTTGCGATTCTTGCAATGTCGGGCGCTCCGGTTTCCACAACAATACAATATCACGACGCGTCGACGCTACTGCGGGAATCAATTGCATCAATTTCACCGGCTCTCTCTTGCTTCCTCACCCAATGATATGCCGTGCATTCGCACTAGCGCAGGCGGTCCACCATGCCAAGACCATGCGGCAGGCATGGCGCGCAGTCCGTAATTCCGCCTTCAAATAGAGCGCGGAAATGCCTCTAAGACTTCAAACAACCTCTACGATCTCTCCTTCTCACAACTTATAATCAAATTCTCTCATTCTTCACTTCAGCAAACTTCTTAACATGCGTTCTGCATTTTCTCTTGCTGTAGCCCTCTCTGTACTGGCTTCTACATTCGCGCATCCTCATAAAGAGACGACAGTGCCAGAAGGTTGGTATGCTTTACGTCGCGTCGGTGTCTAGTGCTGATTGATTCTATAGCTCAGCTTCACAAGCGCGCCCACGCTCTTTCGCGGGGACTGGATCACTGTGCTGGATCGATCGCGAAGCGCGCGGATGCGCTGGCCGCTGAGCGCCGCCGAAGTCTTCAGAGTCGCATGATCGAGGACGAGAAACTCGCGGCGCGTAGCTGGCACTCTCGTGGATTGGAAGAAAGAGCCAAGTACGCAGAAATTCAAAACACGACTTGCGTACTGGCACCCGATACTATTTTCGGTCCTTATTTCGTCGATGGTCGGTTGATTCCTCCAATCTTTGTCTCGTGCTGTACTTACCCATTTCAGGTGAACTCTACCGTCGCGACGTTCGTGAAAATGAAGGGGGTATTGACGTGTACCTTGACATTGGCCTGAGTAAGTGAAAAGAATCTTTGTATACAGCAGCTTACATACGCGCCTAGTCGACGTTGATACCTGCGAACCTCTCTCTGGTGCTTTCATTGACATGTGGGTGAGTGACTTTTACTCCATTTCATGAGCCGAATTCTCATGGACTTTCAAAGCATTGTAATGCGACCGGCGCGTACAGTGGTTACACGGGAATCAACCCCGACACTGTAGAGGCGTACGAAGGTAGGAAATCAGTTGCCGATTTTAGAACCACTGCTAATTGCCTTTATACAGGTGTCACCGTTCGTGCGGATGGTACGACTGACGACGAGACCTTCCTCCGCGGCTTCACCAAGACCGACGATAATGGTATCGCCGAGTTCTTGACCATCTTCCCCGGGTACTATGCCTCCCGCACGACTCACATCCACATTGCTGTCCAGTAGGTTCTTCCGCTCTTATAGGACCTAGCCTTGCGCTAACGATGTCTAGTGTCAATGGTACCATATCTGAAGATGGTACCAACACCCTTGCGGCCTCGAGCATCCAACACGTTGGACAGATCTTCTACGAAGAGTCTCTCATCAACCAGGTGTACGAGTTGGAGCCGTACTCTGCTCACTTGGAAACTCTGACGCGGGTTACCAACGATGTGCGTTTCCGATTTAACTTGAATTAATTAGGACTTGACTGTCTTTAGGAGGACCGTCTCTTCCCGACTGCTAGTAGCGAAGGCTACAGCGCTGTCATCTCTACTCAACTTCTGGGGTCCACTCTCTCGGACGGTCTCGTTGGCTACATCACTGTTGGCGTGAACGTCTCCTCGATCTTTGACACCAGTGATTCCAACCCAATTGGAGTAATCCCGTATGTTTTGATTCTGTATTGTGTTGGGATGTTTCTAACTTCTTGTTCTTTAGGACTGTGTCCTTGAGCCCCGGTGCTGAAGCCTCTGCCTCGGCCCTCGATGCTGCTGAAACGTTGACTGTTTAAATATACTGATAATCGCTTGCTTTAATATCTTGGAATTGCTTTAATTGATGTTATGATCATTCGTTCGTGGTGTCTGCCTTCCGAAAGTTGTCCTGTATGGTTGGACTGAGAGTGTGAATTTAAAGAGGAAAGCAGACCGATCCACACATGGTTTAGAGGGTCTAGTGAACTAGCTTGGAAGTTGAAATGGGATTTATCGCTAATAACAAAGACGTTGTACACTTGGCAATCGGACTACATAACACAAGATCAAAACAAGTAACTATCTGATTTGAATGGCGCCACACGCATGTTACACATAGGAACGGCAACTCTGCGTACGGCTTAATGCGGCGAGACCACACCAGATGGCAAGTCCTTGGACTCTGCCTTCCGAAAATCATCCTATATGGTTGAATTGAGAAAAATAAAGTAGACGCTGAGGCAGATGATACCCACCACGCGCTTCTTGTCATGAGTCCAACCTCCACAACAGCAAGTACCCAACCCTTCCAACTTGCCACAGCAAAAACTCATCTTTGAACCGGTGTCCACATACTCCCGGAAAAGCCTGAACCAATCCTGCCTCACCAAATTCTCTTGTGCAGTATACTTATCAATCGAGAACCACTTTATCGCTCTGAATGGCTGTGTTCGTTGTGTGAAAATGACGTCGACACCGTACGAACCGGTCCCGTAGTAGAGTTCCGCCATCTCCACTCGTCCCATCGCCTCGTAATGGTGACGGTCAGCTTCGTCGGAGAGCAACGCGAACACCTGAGGCCCAAAATCCTCGCGACCGATGCGGCTCACGTTGTCGACCTTGAATTTCATGTGTGGGCGTGGATCATGCCCGTCGTAGGAGAGCACGACGTTGAAGATGGCATCCTTCTCCATATGCGGCGTTTCCGCAAGACGGTACGACGCGATCGCGCAGTTCTTGAGTGGCGTGTTGTAATATTCCAACCAGGCCTGCACGTCGTCGTACGCCGAGGCGATCCCCGTCTCAGTGGCTAGCTTCTGGCGGTCCTGTTCAATCTTCTTGCACGCTGGTTTGTGGTTACGCCAGTCCGCTCTTTGACACTCTTTTGACTGAAAGAAACGATCAACTTCCCCTTCATGAATAAAGCTAACAAGAGATAACTTACACAATATTTCGCTGTTCTACAGTTCACGCATTGTGAGAGTTTGAACGATTCCAACTCTGCGGAGCCGTGGCCGCATCGACGGAAGGATTTGCAATGTTGGCACATTTGATGAGTGTGCACTGGCGTCCCAGTGATGAACATCTCCAATGGAGACGAAGCCGAGGGCGGAAATACCCCTGCAGACATTCAAGATTCAACTTGCTGAGTGGGATGGATGGGGTGTGGTGATGATGGATGGATACTGTAAACCCTCGTCCTGCGGATAAAACGCCGTGATGGGCAGAGAAGAAGCCAAACAAAGGAAGGACTGCCTGGGGCTACCAGGCTCTTCAGAACAATAAGTTCGATCAACCGGGTAGAGACGTCGATGCATAATGCATACTTGCTTTGTCCCAACGGTTACGTCCGGAACGACTCAGAGGACAAGAAAAGGAGGGGGGACGGATTGGGGACGGAGGCAGCTTACACTTCGGACCGAAAGCGCCGCGGCTTGACGTGATGAAGATTTTGAGCTCTGTTTCCTGCCATCATTCAACATTGTCGAGCTCGAGCACTGAGTACTGAGTAACGCGCTGCAGTATGTCTGCGTGCCTGAGATTCACTCGTAGGGTATGCATGGTGCCCCTTCTCTTGAACGCTCCTTCAGCTCCCGTTTAGGTTTGGCAGTCGTTCATCGTCAATAAAGGTGCGTGTGCTGGAAATTCCCCGTATCGCGTATCAATTAGCTCAGACAGGACACGACGCGCAATGCTTTCCAAATGTCTGTTCTCTTTTATAGTTCTTCTCCCGGTCCTCAATCTTGCCTGTTGAACCAGCTCGTGATAGAGAAAGCTACGCCAGGCGTCGTAAATGTTTCTCTGAAGATAGAACCATATAATAGTAATCATATTTTCTCCATTCTCCATGATTAACTGGTTCACATCGTATCAATTTACAGTCAACAGAGTCGGAGTACGTCCTCTTTCTTTCTTCTTCAGTCTTCGTTTAGCTGAGTTCTCCAGACAGGTCTAGAAATTCGCTCGATTTTACCTCCTCTCTCGTTTTGATTCTCGTCAACTAGCTCATGGTGGTCTCATACTCTCGCTAACTGACACCGTAGGGTCACTCGCCGTTGCAACCAAAGGATACTGGTTCGAATGCCTCCCATAGTTTGTAATGTCCTGACCTCGACATCCACATAGGATGACTGGCGTTAGTACTGATATCGGCACCTCTTTCGTCAAGCCTGCTGGCCGGCCAGGCGATATCGTTTATGCCAGATCTTCTGTCATCGGAATGGGTCAGCATTTCTTCTGCCACATCGAATATACAGGCGTTAATGCGATTGAATACCAGGCAAATCGCTTGCGTACACACGCACCGAATTCACAAATGCTGCCGGAGATCTGTTAGCCTACGGATGTAAGAGCATCGCGCCCCGCTCGAGTTTCATTCCTCATTGTGCCTCTCAGATCATACTAAGTATGTCGGCAAGTCAGGCATACACGAGGTAAGTTCTTCTGCTTGAAACTGTTCGTTGAACCGAGCTTGGCTTGAACGGTAGAACAACGTCAAATTGTCAGAAGATGGAGAGACTGTGATAGAGGGTCAAGATTTCGATGTCGATTAGGTTGTCGGCTCGGCCACTACATAATATTTTTCTGAACCTACAAAGAACTAGAATGTAGACGGTCTTATCCTGCGTGACGACTGGTGTTATTCCATGTCAGTCACGGTAAATTTCAAATTGGGCTACTTTCATCTTGACATCGACGATGGCCAACGCTGACTTCTGGGATGCAGCAGCGACATCGTTCTCGAGGCTTCCCTAGTGCGTTACAAGGTCTATCCACCACACTCCTGCTCATATTGTTGCATTCGCTAGCTTCAGTCCTATGATGATGATCAATACATCAGAGACATGCGCATCGCGACGGCTTTTGCAGTGCCGTGAGATGGGCATCTCAATGAACGACGTGTCAAGGAAATTTTCCCGTAATTGGTCTCCTGATTCCATGCCAGACTTGAGCCAGGACGAATGGAAAGCTCGTAAATCTATCATCGAGTTCGTGGAGGCTTGGTGTGAGAAGAAGAAAGCAGAAAGCGAGGCGCGTAGTTATTCCGATGAATGGGTCCCCATCTTGTACCGCTACGAGGTATGCGCGTCGTTTAACGCTCATAATTGTCTGAACTTGTTTCTAGATTGTCAAAATGTCCGCTAAACGCGACGTTAGTTTCTCCCATCTATCAAATTCTTCTCACGCTCAAATGATTGTCATAGAGGGACTGGGGTCATCTCATCTTTAGCGACATGACGAATACCCGTTTCTTACTTGTCATGGTCTTTCCGGCAGCTTGCAGTATGCCCCTTTTCGTCCAATTTGCGTGTCCGTATTTATGTTGACTAGATTGCGGAAACCTCTCTCATCATGACTACGATGCCCTAACGAAATACCACGCTGATCGATTCATGTCTCTCCTCAAATGTCTCTTTCACGATCCAAGCAATAATACGCCCAGCTGGTATGTACGTCTCCACCCTTGCCGACAGTCTACATTTAAATCATCTCCTGCAGGGTGCGCGCAACATATACGACGAAAGACCTCGACTACAAGCTCGATCCCCAATTCCTAGAGTCCCAGGAGCCTCCGGTCGAAGGCAGTCAACACAAAATCTACCATGTGACTCCTGACAACTTTGTGCCGTCCATTCTCGAGAGCGAGTTCGAAAAGATAGAAAGCGTCATGGCGCAGTCTAATCGTAAAAAATCCATCCCTGATGATGTGAAAGCGCAAGTGCTCGGCTCGAAGGAAACTCGCCCAGAGGTGAGCGGCGCTTGGACACACAAGAACCCACGACAGTGTGGCGCATGTGGCAAAATGGCGAGTAAGGATCTGATGCAGTGCGGAAGGCAAGCTTTCCATAGCACGCTTCCTGTGCGATATTGACGCTCCTCAGATGTAAGCTTGTGCGTTATTGTAATCGAGACTGGTATGTGGCGTTGTCGTATGTGATACTAATGTACGGGTGCTAATTAGCATGTATGTGTAGCCAAAAGAGCCATTGGCCATCCCACAAAATCTTCTGTAAGAAGGGTCCGGAGAGGAGTACTTAGCAGTCTTAGGCGGTGCGATCCTCGCAAAATCGCAGCGTGATATGTAAGGGAAAGTTAAGTTTTCGTAAATAAGCGACTTGTACAATTTCGATCCTACGATCCTATATCTACTCACATTACACAATGAGTCAATCTTCCTTCGCCTCTGAATAGAGGACATCCAGAGGCGTTGTCGTGGTCTTTACACCGTTCTTTCCTCTCCGTTTGTGCCTCCCAAAGGTGCTCATAATATTGAAAAAGGCAGCATAGGTGACGAAACCACCAAGCGTCGCCTCGTCAAAGGACGCGACTTCAGGTTCTCAGGCTATTCTTCATCGGATTCATCCTCCATTAAAGTTCAATCGTTGCGATGTCATGTCTCAGGTGAGATGCGAAAGCATTGCTTTTAGCCGCACTCCGCTTGAACATGCCTTGAGAGAATTACCCATACATATGTAAAAAGCATTCGCGGAATTGAGAAAAGGTGCGATAAGGCTTTCGAACAAGCTTCTTGATTCGTGTAGAAAGATGGATTTGGAGTGGCGGATCCACGGGAAAGCTGACTGAACAATAAAGCAAGAATAGAACATCTATGGACTGGTGGTTCGACCGGCTTGAATATATAGTAAACGTTCAAAACAGAATACATGAGTAACTAATCTTTTTTCGGAACTGAATACATAGCATCGAGAGATATTGTCTCGCTCTTTCAGCCTTTCATGCACGCTGACTCTGCACACCCGGGTTTCGTAAGAGAAACTTTGTCGGCCACGAAACTAGCGAGCGCGTTAGAGCCCAAGAACATATTGGTTGGCAGTCATATATTTCAATGGAAGTGCAAGTTTTAATGACAAAATTGAATGAAGAGGTTATACGAGATAAATAATATATAGTAGTGTCAGTCCTCCCTTGGAGTGTACACCACAGCGAGCTTTCCCTTTACCCTAGGTGCACTTCTCGACTTCCCGAACTCGCGCATGATTTGGAAGAAGGTAGCATAGCTAACCGCCCCGCCAAGTGTCGAATCATCAAAAGTTGGGCTCTCAATCTCCTCGGCAATGGAGGAATTACGAGCCGTGTCCTCCTCCGGGTCGTCATCGTCCATTATATCGGCATCATACGAATCAACTTCCACAATCGTAGTGAGAGCAACAGCAACAGGCGCCGTTGCGTTGGTACGGAACCGCATGCCTGTGTGGAGCTGCACAAAGAGGGCTCGAAGCCAGTCGCCAAATGCGCTGAATGAATGATGAGGGACAGGAACAAGACTGTCGTCGAACTTGCTGGACAACATCTTATGTTTCTTCTCACTCAAACGTTCGTCCGTCAAAGAGAACCACGAATGATACTTGGAGCTTCTGACGACTCGAAGGGAAGGAGAGTCCGCGGTAGGCATCTCATGTGAGCAGAATAGAAGAAGCATGATGTAGAAGAGGGATTCGAGATCATGGCGATAGAGATGTACGGCGGGTTGTCCGTTATGGTCTGGTAGATGGAGCTCATGGGCTAGGAATGGCCGAGTTCCGGTGCGTTGCTTGGAGGACGCGCCAAATGAATCCCGAAACGACGACAAATCAAAGTCGTTGAGGACGCCACAGACGCGGCCCCTGCGCCGGCGCCACATGATGTTGCCCATACTCAAGTCACGATGAAGGATACGAGGATAATCGTAAATCCAACGATGAACTAAAAACAAGAATGAGAAAGCGATTACCACAAGCACGAGAGTATTGCGTACCTTGTAAAACATCGAAAAAAACTTGAGCATATTCGCTAGGCTTCTTCAAGTCTTCCAGAGAGTATAGCCTTTCGTGCACACTAACTCTGCACACCCGGTTTTCGTAAGAGAAACTTTTGTCCGCCACGAAACTAGCGTTGTTCTCCAAGTACTCGGAGAGACGGGCTATCCGCCGATAATGGGAAATCTTGAGAATGCAAGACATTTGGGATATGGTCCAGAACCCACGCCGCCCCTTCGCCGCCGTCGCTAACAGCTTCGCGAATCCGATCGACGAACACGTTCTCAGCGACGCGAGAGGACGCGGGCCAACTGATCTTGACAATGAGTTCAAGACCTGGCCATTCTTTGGATGTGGCTTCAAGGACACAAGTGTTGCGCCCTACGATTCCCGGCTGGCGCATGAGGATACGACCCAGCGTGACAATGACGGACTTGTTATTGACTAAGAGCCGAATTTCGCGTTTATCGAAGAGATAAGAAGGCTCGAGTTTGACAGCCTCGGTATACGCGCTGTAAATCTCTAGGAATGGATCGGGCATTAAGGATTCCATGATACCACGCTGCGCGAGGGAGGCGCGTTGCGTGCATATCAGCAGCGCGAGGAAGCGGTGCTCGTCCTTGTCCCTAATCGATTTGGACTGGAGCTGGGCATCGAACATTTGGAAGGGCTCGCACACAGCGATGACAGAGCGATCGTAGTAGAGGACCTGCATGACGTTTCTCCCGACGAGGACACCGAAACTGTGTGAGCGGAAACCGCCACTGGAAAGAGTTTCAAGGGCATAGCGCGCGCACTGTCTGGAGGCACCGTGCCGCTCTTCTGCATCATCGCTTGGATGGAGGTTGGGGTGCTGAAAAGCAGCATTTCCGTCAGAACCGGGAAGCTCGACTCGCGTCCTGGAGCGCTTAGCCGGTCTGTCAGTCAAGTTGTCGGCATAGGATTGAATCTGGCGCTTCGTGATGCCGTTCGACTCGGTGCTGTAAACTGGGGCCTCCCCAGTCCGTTCTTCATACTTGGCGAAAGCTTTCAGTAGCATGTTCAAGTTCCTAGGATCGCGGCCATCTACGATACATTGGTTAGATCACCTACTAAGGTGAAGACAGAAAACGACGTACCTTTATCCAGGACGACATACGGAGCCGTCGACCCATTATCGAGGATCTTGACGAACCGCTTCAAGTCATGCCATATTTGGTCGTGAGCCCATGCCAAAAGATCTGGGTCAGCATTGTCGACCCGAAGCCCATCGCATAACTTTTTGTGGATCGAGAACGCGTCGGGCGAAAGTTTGGCTGGAGAGCCGAGTACCCTCTTGGGGTCCTGGCGGCGACACCATAGCGCAAGCTCCGACGGCCTGCTGTCCATTGTAGCGATAACGCTAGCAGCAGCGTTGCACATCTCGACGTAATCTGGATACAACAAGCTTTCGTGCTGGATTTTTCGCAAGCGACAGACACTGCTAAACTTGGCGCGCGCAGTGACGTAGGCGGGGTCAACCAGAATGGCTTTAATGATTGCTTGAAACTCATCGTTGGAGTCCAGGTCATCCGGTACGCCGAGGAGAACATTAAGGAAGACGTTGGTGGGGAGGTATATCCGATGGGTCTGCAAATCCTCGTCGACATATTCATCAACTTCTGCACGCTTATGGTGCTCGGCGTGATCAAGTTGACTGGCAGCGCCATTGTTCCTTGGGGTGCTCTGGCACCCAGTGGTGGGCGCTACGCCCGGTGGTTGAGGTGTAATCGGTGGACGAGGACGGATAAGTGAGAATAGGGCAGGAGATGGAGTGCTTTCTTCGTTCGCCGAGTCTCTGGCAGCGCCGGTGGGGGACAGCGAGCGTTTGGCCATGAGTGGCAGAAGAATGGGGAACAAGCTAGTGAAGAAGGCGCCCGACATTGTTTTGCGCCGTATTTATATGACGAATAATCGACAATGTTTGTTCCAAATGAGGGCAACAATGAACGCCTCGTGTGTGGACGGTGGACAATGGAGGTAATGTGGACAGGTTGCGACAATGACAATCGCTGGTGAAGGGCGGTCGGTGTCATGTGTTCGTGTTCCGCGTTTGGAAACAAATCGAACGGAAGTTCGAATCCCGAACAGTGTGTTTTGGTTAAGGTACGCCTAACTATTATTTCTCGAGTTACTAACATGTTAGTTAACACTGGGGTCCCGGAGTAGTTACATTACATGGGTTATTAACATATAGTTCACATCACCTGCAAAAGCCTGCGAAATCACAAATTTGGGCGACTCAGCGGATCTTGGTGCTACAGCGGCGTCGGGGAAGGCTCTAGGAAGGCCGTCGAGTGACCATTGCTTGCCTCTTGCCATCAAACAGGTGCGCCCATCCTCCAACCATGCGCGTCGGTCACCTCGGGGAGGCTGGCAGCCAGCCTTTTGCCCAGCCGGAGCGATATCTCTCTGAATGCTACTGTCAGGCTGCTGTTCGGCGACTGTTGCTGTCAACGACAGTCCTTCCAGTAAGTACAGTCGCTGTTGCTCCATATACGAGATTAACACGGCTGAATTCTTAACATCAGGTGGGTTTTTTAACATGCCCTCCAGCACCTTCGTGTAAGTAACATTGTTATTAATATTAATAACACAGGTTAACTATCCCTTGTTATTAACATCGACATAGTTAGGCGTACCTTAGTTTTGGTGTGATACTGCCTGACTCTGAGTGCGCCAGCTATGTATTCTGGTTTCGCTAATTTTTTACTAGGATACTGCGGTACATGCTCAGTAAAAATCTATCTAAAGGTGTGCCCAAGTCGCCTCAGAGACCGTCAAGTCCTTCTCCAATTCATTCACCAAGCCGAGAACCTTTCAACAAGTCAGGATCCCTACAAGGTGTCTCAAGAAAGTAGACTCACGTCTCGTGCACAACCAAAGGACAACGTGAAGCCACTCCCGCCATGGCCGTACGAGTGTATGATTTTGCTGTTAGACTTCCTGGCCTCTCGCTCAACACGAACGTTGGTGCCCCGGAAAGGTCGCAGGCCTTGAACGAGGGGCGCCTCGGGATCATAGTCGGCGTTCTCGAGGCCCGGTACAAAGTTGTTGCACCGTGCGCGCATCCTTTGTATCTCCGGACTATCCATCTTCAAGTCGAGATTGTGCTCGTGTGGCTGGACGAGTCCTGATACACGCCTTGATCAGAAAGGATTAGACTTACTCGAAGAAAATTATGCTTACCGCCAAGAATGAGAATGTTGTCGTTCCGAGGAACAATGAAAACAATATCTTCGTCCTCTCCTCGGGTGTTGTCGTGAGTGACAACGAGTGCTTCGGTGACCTTGGGGAAGATCTTGCCATCATTCACTACTCGTACAAGGGCACCGCGAAGCGGATAGACAGACTCGTCGCCAGCCAGATCATGCGATCCCAGGCCAGTAGCGTTCACAAGGATATCAGCGTTGTATTCGCAGAGTAGTTGTTCTTCCTGGAATAAGAGGTCGCCTTCCACCTTTCGTGTGAATAATTCAGCACCCTTGCAGGTTACGACAAACTGAAGCCAGCGCATATACGCATCAGTATCAATCATTGGCGACATATGCTGGTAAGAGTCGACGACGCCGGCCTTCTTGTTGACTTGGTGGCGATTAATAAGTGTTGGGTCGCGTTTGACGCCCTTGATCTACACGCAACAAAGTCAAGTGGTGATAGAAGTGCCCGTCGAGCGAGACTTACTTCGGGAGACATCGCTTGAATTTCATTCCACTTGTCCAATTGACCGACATCGGCCATTTCTTCTAGCTTCTCGACGAAGAAAAAGTTGGCCATGCCCATACGTACGCCATGGTCGAAGGCTTTCAAGTTTCCAACTGGTGGCATCCATTCCTGGAGCTTGTCGAAGATGTGGTACGAAGTCATGCACCAGTTTTTGGATTTTTCCAGTGAAATGACCTAAAGAATGTATTAGGCTGAAGCCCTTTGCTAACGAATAATGAACATACATCAGTGTGTTTCCCGCAAACGGCGGGCGGCCACTCCCATCTAGAAGATAGCATTATAACGATCCGATGAATGGTAGTGGATGCACATACAAAGCCCCAGCAATTTGAGACGCGATGCGGTCCTTTGGGTCCGCCCAGCGGTCAGAGACAATGGTTACTTGGTATCCGGCATCCAAAAGTGTCCAAGCAGTCTGAAAACTATCAGTAATCGAAGATAAAATTCCCGAAAGGACCTACAGTAAAGCCAGTGACCTCGCCACCGACCGACTAGAATACGCTTGTTCTTCGGGGTTGCCTCGCCCTAGAACGACCTCATTGCCAGCTTAGATTGGATCGCCATAACTTCTCCTCGGTGAACATGTCCGAATCCGGTACCAGTGGGAGCGTATTTCTTGTCACAACGGACAATAATACGAACGAAGATGTTCTTGATGTGGTGGAGGATGACAGGCCGGATCCGAGTAGGGCGAGGTGGAAGTTACGGTGTATGCGGAAGACATCTTGGTTGAGTAGGGTCTCCTTGCCGTTTATTGAGCCTTTTATACTTGTTCAAGACAAGAGTAGTATAAGTTTCGTCTAGACTTTCGGAAATTGATGTCGGGCAAGTACATCAACAACATAAGTTGACGAAGACGCGCGGTTGCCATAACTTTTCTGGAGGCCCCGTAGGCTTATTATTCCGGAGCGAGCATCCCATAAGCGCCTTCACAGTCGAGGGAAGCTTCACTACAGCGTGTGCTACCATTCCCTTTGGAGGCTGCGATAAATGATGGATGGCGACATTACAAGTTCCGAAATGCATCTGCGGTAGCGGCGAGTCCAGACTTGTCCAGATATTCAATTCTGGTCAGCAGATGTCCGTTTTGTCAGTCAGAACATGCGGCTTCAGTCCGTTGTCTGTCAATCCTCAGATCTTTCCAAGAAACGCGAAACAACGGAACTGTCGACTTACGGAGGTACACGTCTGCATCAAGCCGTTAGGCAGCATTACATTCTCCGCTCGGTTGTTGGAGTACCAGGGTTTCTTTTGGTGGTGAGTGTATCGGCAGCATGATGTAGATGGATGATAGTGCGAAGCAAGTCGTCGATCGCCATCAAATATCAGTCATCCTTGCCGAGGCATGATGCTCGCAAACAAACGAGTAGATGGTCATGTACCACGGGGTATACAATCTTGTCGGTGCCAGGAGGGGTGAGTGAGAAATACAACATTTCTAATTTACTGCAACAAAGCATCTCGAGTGCTGTTCCTAACGTCTTTCAAGAACTTGGCCAGATCGGTTCCACCTGTGCCCTTCAAAGGAGCCTCTACTCCCTCACCTCTACCCACTTCCGTCTTGCCCTTCTTTGCCGGAATAATTATATACATCGTCACAATGATTATATGGGAGTCTCTAAACGCCTTGAGCGCACCAACGGCAGCATTATATCCCTCGGACAGCTTGGCGTCTCCATGCATCTTGACCATCTCCCTAAGAGGGCGTGGGTTGTTCGAGAGATGGTTCAGGAAGTTGCGATGGTGGCGCGGCATGTAGACCTGCATGCGTTCTAGGAACGATCTCTTCTTCTCTTCTGAGCCAGTGATGGATGATGCGTGAGAGTACTGCGACACGCCCAGGAAAATGTCCAGAGCGTGAACCAAAGCGCTCTGGCCAGCGCTTGGACCGGATAACTCCGTCGGGTACTGAATCCCTCGACTGGTCAACTCCTCCTCGTCCAAGCCTTCAAACTCCCACTTCTTACCCTCGGGCGAGGAGTCTACACCTTTAAACCAGGGCCGAACTTGGCCGTAGAAGACACTGGGATCACAGCCATCGCGGACGTGCATCAGTAGGTCCTTGAGTTCGTCGATGACTGTGGCCATGCGGTGAAGGTATTCCGTGATACGGCGCACAGCAATGTCGTCCCCGACGAACGCTTCATCCATAGTTTCACGCATCAGCTCCAGAGCCTCCACGCCTCGCAACTCCATTCTTGACGAGGTCAAATAAAATTCCTCTTCATCGCGGGTACCAGTAAACGTTGTCTGGCATTTCAGATTATCGATTGTGGGGAATGACTGTGGGGAAGGGAGCTCCCAGTTATACAACACGTCGTCAGAGTAAGTGAGAACTGGAGGGAGCTGGAGATGGTGGGACACTTGAAGGAGGGGAATTGTGAGGGAACGGGGTATACCTATGGGCGCGTCGGGCGGGAGGGAGTGGATGTAAAAGTGCATTATCCATGCTAGAACGTGATGCGCTCGTCGAAGAATTACTTCGGACTTGGTGAGGTCATCTACGGGAAGAACGGGGAGCTAAAAATCGCATCAGTTCACCGAATCTAACCGAGATGAAGATTGACTGACCGTCCTGACGCCCTCCCTCCACTTCTCCGAAACTACTTTCTCTTCGTCCCGAAGATCCGGTGTACTTCCGAGCCGTACTCTGTCTATTTGTGCCTTCTCAAGAACACGTTCCCAGACGTCCCACCGTTGTGGGAGACGCGCAGGTGGGGCATGGGGAGGCATAAAACCGGTTCTATTGTCCACATCGAAATCGGCTGCGGCGAGGGTGGTGGTATCCACGGCCCCGCCATGGCTTACCAAGACATCTAAGCGACCTTGGGAGAGGAAATGCTCGGCGGGGAGGCTGGGGGTCGCCATGATTTGAAGGACGAGGCTTATCGATGGTTTTTAAGATGATGGCGCAATTCAAGTAGAATGAGTAATCTCTCGGTCTAGTGTATAGGTCTAGACGGGGGGGTAAGGGAACGGTCCGGGAAACATATGAGGCGCTACAATTACCTCTGAACACCGGGATTCGGCGAAGTCGTAAGGTCTTTGGTGGAAAACATAAAAGAAGGGAGTCATGGCGAAAAAATCTTTGTCAGGGGATGCGGTAATCCGACGGATCTTGCCATTATTTATCGCATGACTTCCGTCCGTCACTATGCATGCTACTCGACTGGGAGGCCTTGCGATTAGAATGGTACATCGTTGTTCGATGTTGACTGTCTTCAACCAGGAATCTTATCTTGAGTGTTGGCGGGTGACGATTTAATTTCCGGACGTGGCTGTGCTGCGGCTTCTCGTCGCCAGCTCAGGAAAACCTCTCGCATTCTCTCGTGTCGAAGCAATATTTCACGGCATCTCGACATAGCTCTTTCGGACCTCCTCAAGGAGACTACTTCAATCACAACTTTGTTCCAAACAGACGTGAGTTGTACCAGTCATTTTCCGGTTCAGCAGGGAAACTCACTACAACTGCCAAGAATACGTGTATTAAGTCCACCCAGAACAGAAGCTAAAAAGCAACGAGCGTGCTGTAATTTCGTGTTGAGCTCAGCAATTTAGGAAGTGCGCGACGCGGATGAAGAGCACTCATGCTTTCCTAGCAACCCACATCTCAGCTTCATAAACCCACCTCATCATAGCCCTGTCGTCGCAGGTATATTCGCACTTGACTGTACTGGTCCTCTGCCTACCCTGCTCGTCGTCTTCTCTCTCAGCCTGAAAACCATACCGTCGCATGTCATCAAACTTGAACCCGAGACTCTCAGCAACTGCCAAGACCTCATCTAGGCTCAGTTCCACACGTTCCTGGCCACCAGTCCCATATAGAAGTGGTCCCAGGTTAATCCAGACACCACCGGAGGAAAGGAGGGAGTAAATATGAGCAAGAGTGCGGACAGGGTTCGGTAACGCGTCGATGAAGAAGAGGGTTACGACATAGTCATAGCCTACGTCTCCTCTGCGCGGAAGAGCAACATCAAGGACTGAAGCTGGTGGTGATGGGGTTTCACTACGCAAAGCAGATTGAGGGGTGAGCTCAAGAAAGTCGCCTTCAATTATCCTGAGATTGGGACTGTCTGGGACAACGTCAGGAAATGAAACCGGGCGGAAGAGGTTTGTAGAACATCGTTGGTGTGACCACCACCAGGAGAAGGGGTGGATTTTGAATTGGTTCAATTTAAGAGGGCGAACAGCTGGCGAAGAGGGTAGAAGAGCTCGTCTGGCAATGTTCATATATGGGGACCGTTCAACAGCTGTAACGTCCCACTCCTCCATCCTTGCAACTTCGTATGCCAAACGCGCCAAACCAGCACCAGGAACGAGAACATGTGGCTGTTTCGCACACTCTCCTTTTTCCTCCTGTAGCAGCTTGAGCACGCTCAAGATCGGCCTGAAGATAGTGTCGCGTTCCTTTGCGCCATCCGCCGACCAATCCCGGACATAATGCCGAAGGACTTCTCGCAGTTGTGAAATATCGTCCTTGCTCCCGTCACCCCAAGCACCAACAGACGACCCAAGCTGTTGCCTCACAAGGTCGCCCACTTCACCCACAACCCTGGCGTTCGCGCTCACGCATTCGCGTCCTCTCCGCAGTTTATCCTCATATCCTGCGTCACTAAGAATCCTTTTTTGCTGTCTAGACAGCGCATTGAAGGAAGACTCGAGGGAGAAGATTTGCGGTAGAGAAAGACGCGTGAAATGGGCAGAGGTGAATGAGGAAAGGGTGTCTTCTAAAGTCGGTGAATGGGGCCGGCGACGGTACCATGGCCAGGCGCGCACCCGCATAGTGTCACGAGAAAACCCAGGGAATAACGGCCAGACGCGGAATAGGACGAAGAGCACGACGAGGGGGATGAAAAACGAAAGCAGAATATCCATTCCGTCGAATTGGGTAAAATGCTGGGAATAGAATTCCCAAATGAGAAGTGGGCCACCTTCTTGCAACGGTTTTACACTTGCTAAAACATTGCGCTAGTGGAGAGAAATCTGAGCAGTACAGAGAATCGAGATGATGGTAAGCAATCAAGTCACAAAGTGCGGCAAGTAGCGGCCCGATTGATGGCAAGGGTCGAGACGTGCTTTGCTTCCGACGTTCATCAAGTTCAACAATCTTGCGACAGTTGAGATTCCTGTCTCGTGTCGTGCTGGAGTGTCCGCAACGCCAAAGACATGGCTCTTGAACCCAATAGCCTGAAAAAAAGAACACCAGGAAACTCGAATGGCCGTACAACGTCAAACTTGTGTCGTACTGCGTCTACTCAGAAGGAATACCTAAGGCTACGTGCGCATTCGACTTCCAGGATGCCCAGGTCATGATGTGTTCCCAGTCTGCATGATTTCCACTTGCCATCGGGCTTTGGTCTGGACTGACCGCAACCCAATCTACATCTCGGACTTTGTTACATGCCATCCATCAATTTTCGCGACCTCGAAAAGGATGCGTTCAAGGTGGAAGGGCTGCTTAATGACGGAGGCGACTTCAGATCTCACCAGTGCACTTGGCGAGTTAATGACACCAATCCGTTCCAAGTTTCTCTGGGACCTTCAAATCAAGAATCGTACGCCATCTTGGACTCCATGATAGACGTTGGTATCCCCATCTTTGATCTCTGTTGCGGAACGGTCACGACAGACACTCCGAAAGTCTAGACGAAATGCCTTATACGACTCTTGTCTTGAGCGCGTATAAAAGGCGCAGTAAACAGCAGGAAAATTCATCATTAGCCTTCTCAACAAACATGTCTTTCGCATACACTCCCAACTTCCACCTTACCCAAGCTGGCAACGAACTCGTTCTTGAGCGAGGTCAGTCATCAGCAACTCCGAAGAACAAGCGTGTTCTAGTCGTCGGTGGCGGAGTCACTGGCTTTACTGTAGGGGTGATTTCACGAATTTGGACTTCGCTTGCTGACGATTTGTAGACTGCGTGGACACTTCTCGATGCTGGATATCAAGTAACTATTGTATCTGACCGCTGGGCGGACCCAAAGAACCGCATCGCGTCTCAAATTGCTGGGGCTTTGTATGTGTATCCGATGCCATTGGTCGGATCGTTATAATGCTATCTTCTAGATGGGAGTGGCCGCCTGCCGTTTGCGGGAAACACACTGATGTACGTTCATTATGCATTATAAAAGGGCTTCAACCTAATACATTCTTCAGGTCATTTCACTGGAAAAATCCAAAAACTGGTGCATGACTTCGTACCACATCTTCGACAAGCTCCAGGAATGGATGCCGCCCGTCGGAAACTTGAAAGCCTTCGACCATGGCGTACGAATGGGCATGGCCAACTTTTTCTTTGTCGAGAAACTAGAAGAAATGGCCGATGTCGGTCAATTGGACAAGTGGAATGAAATTCAAGCGATGTCTCCAGAGGTAAGTCTCACCCGACAGGCACTTTCCTCACCTTTGACTTCGTTTTCTGTAGATCAAGGGCGTCAAACGCGACCCAACCCTCATCAATCGCCACCAAGTCAACAAGAAGGCCGGCGTCGTCGACTCTTACCAGCATATGTCGCCAATGATTGACACTGATGCGTATATGCGCTGGCTTCAGTTTGTCGTAACCTGCAAGGGTGCTGAATTATACACCCGAAAGGTGGAAGGGGACCTCTTATTCCAGGAAGAACAACTGCTCTCCGAGTACAACGCCGATATCCTTGTCAACGCCACTGGTCTGGGATCGCATGATCTGGCTGGCGATGAATCTGTCTATCCGCTTCGTGGTGCCCTCGTACGAGTAGTGAACGATGGCAAGATTTTCCCCAAGGTAACGGAAGCGCTTGTCGTCACTCATGACAATACGCGGGGAGAGGACGAAGACATTGTTTTCATTGTTCCCCGAAATGACAACATTCTCATCCTTGGCGGTAAGCATAGTTTACTTTCAGTGTAACTGTTTCTGATCAACTTTTTCTTAGGACTTGTTCAACCACACGAGCACAACCTTGACTTGAAGATGGACAGTCCGGAGATCCAAAGGATGCGCGCACGGTGCAACAACTTTGTGCCCGGCCTTGAGAACGCCGAATATGATCCCGACGCTCCTCTCGTTCAGGGCCTGCGACCGTTCCGGGGCACCAATGTCCGTGTCGAGCGAGAGGCCAGGAAGTCTAACAGCAAAATCATACACTCGTACGGCCATGGCGGGAGTGGCTTCACGTTGTCCTTTGGTTGTGCACGAGACGTGAGTCTACTTTTCTGAGACACCTTGTCGGGATCCTGACTTGTTGAAAGGTTCTCGGCTTGGTGAACGAATTGGAGAAGGACTTGACGGTCTCTGAGGCGACTCTTGCCCACCTTTAGGTGGCGGCATAGGTTGGAAACTTTAGTAGGCAGTAGTCAAGTAAAAGAAAGCGCCGCAGATAGACAACTCAAAATATATTGCCTGGTACATATTAGATCTCCCATTGCGCACAACTTGAATCTTCGACCTTCAAACAAGGATTGCGACTACTGTGTGATCCAGAAATTCGGTATTTTAGCATTGACTTCTTACTTTCTTTACACTCATGACTAAATGCTCTCCCGACAACACCCATGGACACCACGGCCTCTGAGATTCGGAATAGCCATGAGGCCGACCGGTGTACATTTGTAGATCTACATGAACATCTCGAAGACGACGCATACCTCAAGATTATTACTCCTCTACCGATACATTTCTTGATGTCCAACGATGAGTTCCAAAACATCATTAGATCTGTTCTCACCGATCCTAGATACGTTTCTATCGGACAAGATTTCAAGTGTGTGTTTATTGAATACCGAATCCTAAATCTCGACCAAGTATACTAATACAACTGGTTCAATTGGCCGGCCTGCACACTATCCAGAGATCTGAACAAGATCTGGAGCAGGCGTTCATTCATGTATGATACAATTACAGGTAATGTACAACATTTATTCGTTTCGTCTTTTGGCCTATCCCACGACCTTTCCACCCTCGATTATCGCCGCGTCGTAAGAGCGGATCGCTTCTTTAGCAGCTTTGATCCCACTGCCAATCATGGCACCAAAGGTCGGGCCCATTCGGTTAGATCCGTCGTGCTCCGACAACTCCATACCTGGTTTATATCGAGCGTGATCAGTGTGAGTATTCAAAAGAACGCGCTTGGACAATTCACCTGTCATGATAAGCCCGGGTACTACCTCGCGCGTGTTGTTGACAATGGCGGGTTCCGCACGGTTCATGTCCAGGCCGCGCATATTCCCCAGCTCCTTGAGGAGACCAGCACTGACGAGCCTCTTCGCAGAGAACGCACCCATGGGGCCGTCATGGCCCGTGGCAGACACCACGACAGGCGCCGTGATGGTGTTGGGGTCCATGCAAGACTGCGTGTCGTGGTTGAGCGCAACGAGAGTCCAGTTCGTCACGACACCCGCGACGCGCTGGTCGCCGCGGAAGTCCTCGTGAATGATAAGATCCTCGACGGCGGTGGCATTCATCATGACAACGTTGGGAAGGCGGAGAACACGGGAAAGAAGCGTCGATGTGAACAACGCGGCGTGTTTAACGACCACGAATGGGCCTTCGTCTTCGTATGGAACATCAAGTTCACGCAGGAATGCGTCAGCAGGTTTGCGGATCACCTGGGAAGTATGAGATGCGGCAACGGGGCTTCTTATGAGTAGACATACCATGGGAGACATGAGTTGCCCACCAAGCCATGCTCCGCCGCCAGGAGCAACGTTAGCCTCAATAATCGTGATTTTGAGATCAGGCCGACTGGTAGCCAGATGGTAGGCGCAGGAAAGACCCGCACTCCCGGCGCCGACAATGACCACATCGGAGATCGCTCGGTCGTACATGGTCTCAAAGTATCTGTGAATGTAAACCATAAGTACTTGAACGCTCGGCGATGATGATATTAGTTACCGCTTGATCATCGCCCTCGACACCTGCGCCTCTTCAATAGGCGCGAAACGGTAGGTGCCATCATAGTTCTCAGAGACACCCTCCTTCATAGAAAGGTAAGCAGGCTTTTGTTCAACGTTTGGTGCAACTGCTACTGGTGCCATGATTGCGAGAGTTAAGATCTGAGACTCTGAATGATCCCAATTTATAGCCCTTCCAAAAGAATTGAAATGTTCCCATGTCCATCGTCATAGGTTTATTCATCGATATCGTACAGTCTTGGCGGAAGCGGCGCGGACAAACCACGGAATTCGGAATGATTCCAGCTCGCCCCAAACCGGCACTCATTGGAGTAGAAAGGAGAGCCGTTTCGCGGTGGGAAATGCGTAGGATCAACTCGGCAACCAGGAAAGCCTTTCTATTTTGAAGCAAGTTCAGTGAATTTATCACCAGCGTTTGATTGAACAAAATTTCTTACCGCCACAGTAGTTCGGTAACAGGAACTCAGGATTGAAGCCTCAGGGCGCTCGACATACCCAGCCATTTAGATCAAAATTCTCACTTGTATCTTGAGAACGCGCCCGGGTAGTCTGACGACGCGAAGGTACGATGGCGGCACTTTAAGTTGTCCAAGAAATGCTCGATAGCAATGAACAGCATATATCATGCAATGCGATGAACCTCCAATATATAAATCCAGGCACATCCATGACCAGGTGTAATTCTGCAGACATGATGAGACAACACGAACAAGTGATTCACGCATTGGGGCTGATGGCGCGAACCCAATCACTGACCTGTGATTGCGCATGCTGAGATACGGTCTCCATAGCCTGACAAGAAGATATCGGAGACCATCTATAACCGCCCATCCGCCTTTGTCCGACGCCGACCGTGATGCTTGTCCACGCCCATTCAATCCTCAACGTGAGAAGATTTGGCGAGGAACAAAACCCGCCCATTTAAAACCTTGCCACGCGTCACTGCTATGGGCGTAGATAGGTGACGAGAGGTTCCTGGGCGCGGCTATGTTTAATACACGAATACCACGTACCACCGAGGCAGCGATGGCATAAATAAGTAGCTGAGACGACAGTGCTATGCTGCCCACCCGATGCCGGCCATCGAGGTCACACCGTCCGGGCCAATTACTGGCGCACACCGCTACCCACAAGACGAGTGGAACGGCGTCGTCTGCATCACCATCGCCGGTGCCGCGTCCTTATGCTGCGCCCTGTGCGCGCTCACCGTAATTCTACCCCGGACCAAGCTGTACAAGCGCACCCACATCCTTGGATACTTTGTCTCGCTGCTTGTGTCCAATGTTTTTCAGGCAGCAGGGACGGTTATGAATGCGGAGTGGCTCCGCACACATGGCGTACACCAGACAAATGTATGCGTCGCGCAGGCCGCGATCAAACAGCTTGGAAATGTTGGGAACGCGGTGTGGTCACTGTCCATTGCTATGCATCTCTTTAATATCCTGTTCTTGAGGTGGACGTCGCGTCGCATCGGATTCCTGGGTATGTTAATAGCAGGATGGGCGTTCCTGTTCTCTATCGTCCTCGTAGGACCAGCAGTGCTGCAGAAAGAGGCGCCATACTTTGGTGTCTCTGGAAGCTGGTGAGTCTTCTGAGACGCTGCAATGAGTAATCTAATGGTTTAATAAGGTGTTGGATCACACCTGCGTATCCCACTGAGCAGCGATTTCTCGAATACTTCATCGAGTATGTCGCAGCACTGTTCTCTTTCTTTCTGTACACTGGGATTCTTTTGCGGGTTCGGGGTAATCTTATCGTCGTGCCTACAAAACCAGGCTTGCCGAAAAGCGGTTGGAGGCGTATGCGTCTGCGCTTCGTGCCAAAGGGGGAGAGCTGGAGGCTATCCCTCCTACGCGATTACATTGACACGTCGATGATTCGGGTAGTGCACCAGATGGTGTGGTACCCAGTCGCATATTCGCTCCTCATAGTACCCATTTCGCTTGCGCGGCTCAGCGTAAACGTACCGGCCTGGGCAGTCCTCGGAACAGATGTCATCTACAACATCCAAGGTGTCGTCAATGTTATTCTGCTCCTTGGGACGCAGCGCGTTTTCCCGCCGACAAAGGACCTCCCTGCATTCAAGCCCCGGCGTACTCTGGATCTGGCCATGTTTGCACGACACGGCATTACCCCGTTTGTTGTAGCGCCGTCACCATCGCCGACGGACGAGAAGGAGGACCTGGAGACCAGTCCTGTCCAAGAGATGCCATTACCACCGAGTCCAATTCATTCCAAGCAGTATCCTCCAGCAGGGTGGATATGATCTATTTGTTCT